>JAEIFZ010000001.1:25080000-26280000 GCA_018904035.1 Zaprionus ornatus
TCTACTTTTCTAGCTCTATACTCAATTGCTACCTTCTCTCTACCCTCCTCCTGTAGCTTTATTCATACAATTCCCATTATTCCCCAAGACCTTCGAGCTCAAGGCAACGTTCTGTTCACTTTTTCAATTCATTTGGCCACAGTGAATACATTTCCTGTCACATGTGTGCCCCACACAGCCCTCCTTTCTCCGTCTCCCTCCTCCCTCTGGCTTTCTCTACCCTCTTCTCCTGCTCTGTGTGCCTGTGCGTGTGCTTATGTTTGTTAGGCTATTTGGTTTTGTGGTTATGCTTATTAAGTCAATTATCGCCCAATTGTGCCGCCGCTAGCGATGCGCATGTGGCCAGCAAGTGCTTTCAGGGACCCAAGTCTCAAGCTTCCTGGGTTAACCTCGACTCTCCCTCTCTCTCTCTCAATCTCTCTGGTCTCGGGTGTCAGGTGCCTGGTGCCTTCTGCCAGGTCTGAAGACCTCAACTCTGCAACCACTACGACGTAGTCAGCGTGTGTGTTTGTTTGTAATTTGGATTTTAATTGGAAGCACACACTCACACACACAGACATACACACATCAGGACTCTCACTCTCCCTCTCTCTCTCTATATAGTGTGGTTTCTTTGCGGTCTCTTCGTACTGACCTTAGTCGAGAATTCAATTTGCCTGCGCCTTGAGCTTTAGATGCCATTCAAAATGGGTTGTGACCTAATTGAATGAGAAGCGAAAGGGAATGAGCAGGAGATTGGAGGGGGGTGAAGAGTAGAATTACCTAGAATTATCGGGGAATGTAACTAAGTTTCAGTGAAACCAAATTTCGACAGAATTTCAGTGCACAATTTGCCTTCAAGTTATGTTCTCTTTCCACTTGAATATGCCTAGTGTTCTATGACATTGTTGCATTTCGCTCTTCCCCTCTCCCTTTCTCTCTCTCTCTTCCCATCTCTCTCTATTGGTATCTCTTTCCCCCCCAATAGCTCTACTCTGTCTGTCCAGTTAGTGTTAGGCTCTTTTTCTCTTTCCCCCTTTGGTCACTTTTGCAGCTCGATTGGTCGCTTTGCTGTGTGTTTGTGCAACTGACAGGCACAGATGCAGGCAGAGAGAGACAGGGGCACAGGTGGAGGCAGAAGTAGAGGTTGTGCCTGGGGCAGGTGTAGAGGACCTAACAAGCGATCGTTGTGTGCCTTGCACGTGTCCGCAGCAGCAACGCAAAAAGCGAGACAAAAATTCTGAAAACAAAAACGAAAGCGATACTCAACTTAAATAACGAACAATGGGGGAATTATGACGCATACGCAGCGTGCTCCATGGTACGAGGCGGACACGTGACACATGAGTAAACCCCTGTTGACAGAGTCGTAAAAAGGAGAAACTACTGCACTAACAAATATGTTGTCAACAGTTTGAAGAAAAAAAACTTATAGCGAATATCTTTCATCTGCTTGCTGTGAAGCTTTGGAAGAAGTAAACAGAAGGAGGATGGCTTAAACTCCCTATATCTGTTTAAAGTTATCTTTGAAATTGAACCACCAAAACAGGAATCAAACAAAGAACCAAATGAAATGTAGTTAAACCAACGTGAGTCGATCTCCTCAACTCCAAACAGCCTGACTGCAATTGCAGTTCACAATCTCTTTATTATGCCTTAACTGAATGGTAACTTATTTGTGTGTGTGTGTTTGTGTGTGCTTTGACAATTGTGTGAGAATTGAAAGGATGCTCGCAGTTGTGTCTGTCATATGCATTATGTGCATTACGTGTTATAGTCCCGTTACGTCCTTAACTGTCCAGTTTCCATGCTGTTTCCTGTTTAGTTCCGCTGTTGAGTGGCCAAGCTGGAACGTGAAATCGCCAGCAGTTGCGTAGATTGTGATTATCCAGTTTGATTCAGCAATCGAATTGGCAGATGCTACTGCCAGAGATTGCCCGGTGGGGGGGAGGGCAGCCAGAGATGTCGCAATAAACTTGTTTTTTCAACAATTCGTTGCAAGGATAAAACGCTCTAACGGGCACTTGACATCCTTGACGGGCCACCAATGCACTCCTGCTGGCAACCAGTTCTCTGTTTACAGCACAACAGCGATAGCTTCAACGAAAACAAACTCATTTCGTGGCAAATTATGCAGATTTGTTGGCCATAATCAACTGTATTCAACTCGGAAAACATCTTGAAAGCAAATTAATGCTGACAATTTTCATCAGTTCTATCAAATTTCTCATGATTTTGCCATCTTTCGTTCTCAGATTTTGTTTGTTTGACAGAAATGGCATGGAATATATTACTTTGAACTCTTAAGAACCTGTCAATAGTGTTTTCTCATTTACAACAATTCTTTATCCATATTTTAGAGACTTTTTCAACTGATAAGCTTTAGTTAAGCAAACTTACAATGCAACAGAACAACAATAACAGTGAGAACAATACAGACTTACAAGATGACAATAGAAACTTACATACTATTATAACAATAACAACAACAACAAATACAACAACAAAAGAACGACAACAACAAAAGGAAACTGATACAGCAAGTGTGTTTGATACATTTCCCAGCCCCAATGACAACTTGGGCAACAGAGCAATGCAGCAACCATTGAATTCGTAAGTGAAGTAGAACTCTGAAAGGATCTTAAACCTCATCAAGATACTACATGATCTACCCTCAAACTCGATTGCCATTAAGAAATTGTGAATACTATGTGACTATAGAACTCAATACTCAAACTACTATTTGTAGTAGACAATACTTTACTATATTTGACTACCCTATAGCGCTATATCTAGTATACTCATTTAACCCCGTCTCAGGTTACCAATATTATTCCTAAATCGCTGACATATTCAAATGGCCGTCTAGTCGGGATTGTCTCAAATCTTTCGAGTATTTTCCTCTAATCGCTAATTAGGTCGAGGTGCCAATGCACCTTAGAAAAGTATTCCGTATTAAAATATATACGAGTATTTTGCTAATCTATTGAAAAACATGAACAGCAAAACAACAGCAGCGACAACAAAACTCAATGGAAAATGTCAACAATCCAATTAAAATTCCACTGCATGTCAAAAAAATAATAACAAAAACAAATCCTATCATATGTAGGCTGTTCATCTATATAGCTATATCATTATGTTAATGCTGACGTATTTGTAATCTGCATTTGAATAATGACTTGAAACCTTTACGTTATCAAGCAAGCATATTTTATAAATATACTCTATATATAGAGTATATAGTACATAAGTATATTACTTAGCTATACAATGTAAGTAAGGTATCAGTATAATCGACGTAAGCAACGTTCTGTCTTTACCCTCTCTTTCTCTCTCTCTCTCTTCTCATAATAACTCAGACTTATACATACTATTCATACGCAACTTGGTCGTCACACCAAAATAAATAAACAAATAATTTCCATGAGGTTATTTTGTTGCCACGCTCCCAGTACCTTGTGAAATTTGACAGTGAGTCAATCGAGTCATAAACGAATAATAGGGGTATGCCGTCAGCGGATTCGGTTTAGTTAAACCTAGGACAACACAATAAACTGCAAACTCTTTCTTTATTCTTATGACAGAACATTATTTATGCTGTGGAAGATAATAACTCTTGAATCCGGAATTTAAATAAAATATATATAAATTAATTGATTTAATAAAGCATCAATGGAGTGTATTGTGCATATAACACCAACATTGATTTGTATTAACGTGCGAAGCTTTAAAGAAGTGCCGAGTTCGCAGACGAAATCGTAAAAACATGAAATCCTAAATGTTTCACCCTCTTTATACTCTTGCAAAGGGTATATTAGTTTTGGCCAGGACTTTGCAACGCATCTTAGGAGATATACCTGACCCCATAATGTATATATGTTCTGCATCAGCATCAACAAAAGAATCGAACTAGCACCATCCGTCTGTCTAGGTGTCCGGCTATTCGTGTGTCCGTTGATCCGTGTGTCCGTCTGTTCCAATGCAAACTAGTCTCTCAGTTTTGGAGCTATCGTGATGAAACTTGTCACACATGCCTCTTATTGTTGCACGCTGTTAAACAGTCGGAACGAGCCGGATCGGACCGATATATCGTATAGTTGCCATATAAACTATCGGCCGCTTTTCATTATTTTCCAAGATATTGCAAGCAAATTTACTACATCAGGCTTTTTTTATATATATGTAATATGAATATAAAATTTCATAAGAATCTGACCACTATAACATAGAGCTGCCATATCGCCTGAACAATCGGCAGAAATTCAGATTTTTGTATGAAGGTGTACTGATTTTAAAAATAACTGAACTTATTAGTGTCAATCAAAGTGAGACATACGTGTAATATTGAACATACACAATACCATTAAATTATGCACTGGAACTATCGGATCACATAAGAACCTGCAAGGGTATAGAACCTTCGGCGCACCGAGCGTAGCCTTACTTTCTGCTTTTATTTACACTCAACTGCGAATGTTTTTTACGACCTTGGCAATTTGCAAAGCTTTTAACTCGACTGTTTTTTGTATTCAATCGTATTCATGCTTCACTTTTTTTCCGTTTGGATTCTATTTTGGATTTCCATTTGTATTTATTCAATTAATACGAATGCGTAGCTCGTACAAAAATAAATCCAACAATTTATGACGATGCATTTGCAGGGGATATTTTTAGCTAAATATTTATTTTCATTTAGACGTTGCCTTCTTTTATTTTTATTAATTGATGCGCAAGAACACGACGGGGGCGAGAGAGAAGAGAGCGCGTCATTGGGAATTTGCTTTGGCTTGGATTAGTGCGTCGATTTGTTTGCATTTCAATATGGCGACGCTATATTTAGCAATTTCTGGCCACGTGCAATGCGCGATTATTATGCGGAAGTGCGAGAAAGTTGTCACTGAAAATTGCCAACAATGTGTCAGCTGAAAATTGGCAACGTCGCCAGAGCGTTAAATTAATAATTACGCATATTTCAAATTTGCAGTTGCCTCTGCTGCGCACCCTTTGGTAAGTGTGTGTGTGAGTGTATGTGTGTGTGTCTTGGATTTATGCAGTTTATTCGAATTTGGGTTAAACAACAAGCGACCTCTGCACCAACATTGCCAACAACAACAACAACAACAATGGAGACAAGGATGCAACTTTTCGCTTATTTGGCAAATTTTCAAGTGAAGCAAATTGCAAAAGGGACAACAAAATAAATATAAACGCACACATACACAAAGACAGACAGACAATATGTGTGCCAGAGAGAACATTGTGAAAATAAAAAGGATGCGCTACATGATGACAGTTCAAATACTCTATAAAAAAAAAGTTTAGCGGGAAATATGCAGAAAGATCACATTAAAGCTCATTTGCCAGAGGAGTTTTTTGTTAGTTATATACTCGTACTGTGCTTAAGCTTCTGCGTAACATTAAGCTTCTGAAACACTAAAAGCTCAAGTTTAATATCATGATCGAAAATATTTGCAATATCAACTTAAGCTTTAAATACGCTCTAAAAGCACATATAAATCAGAAACTTTTAATGCCAATACACGTAAATCAATTGTAACTAAGCTTTGGCTTAAAATAAAGCTTAATCATGGGAGCTTTCGCTACAAGCTCTCATTTGAAGCCTTACACAACAAAACAAAATTCGAAAATCTTTGACAAAAGAAGTTTAGCAGCAAATACGCTTTTAAAGCACATGAAAGCTCATTTTAATAATAAGCAGTTAATTATAATTGAATGATGAGTGAGTTAAAGCTTTAAAGTAAGCTTTCTCCCCAAACACTCCTTAAAACTCACATGCTCTGCCTGCCCTGTTAGGGTATTTTGCCAAAATGGGCAAAAACAAGCCGCCTTCAACTTGGCTGCTAATGAGTTTTGCCGCATAAGGGGGCGTGTCACCGCAAAGCTGTCAGTGGCCAGGCGGGGTGGGGCGTGGTGGTGCGAGGCGTGTACCGCCCACCACACAAGTTTTTCACTATTTTTCAGCAGCAACACACACTAATTGCCGGGCAACCGCATCGAGTGCTCGCCCCATCGAGCAGCGAATCACTTGCTGCCTTACCTCGCCTTGCCTTGCCAGCACATTCACATTCATTCGCTTGCACTCACATTCACTCATTTCATTTCAAATAATTCCATTTTGCAATTTGCAATGCGCAGCTTCTTGATAAAGTTTTGACACACAGACCCGAAAAGGGGAACCGCATCCGATTGCGAAATCGAAATCGAAATCAGTGACAGCTCTACAGTTCCGCAACTCGCAACACTTAGCACATTAGCGAAGGATTGCCAGCACCCCCTCCCCATCCCTATGAAGTGAGAAGACCTTGAAACTTTACAACATGTTTGTGCGGTTGGCAAAACACTTCAGGGGGACAACAAGATGAACTCAAGTACAGCGAAAGTTTGAAGTTAGGAGTAATTGCTCTCAAGAGTTGCAAATAGGGGGCGGTTCTCAAAACATTTTGCAACTATTTGTGGCAAGAAAATTAACAAATGATAGTTCCCAAGTTAATTACATGTATACTAAGTTCAAGCAGGCAAACGATACAGTCGACAGTAAGATACTCTTCGAACAGTTTTTCAAATTTAATACAAATACACTGAAAACACCTCAGGCGGAGATTTTCTGTCGCCTATTGCCTGTTTACTGGAACACACACACACACATGTGCAGGCTTGCCAACAAAAGTAGGCAGCGCTGATGTGCTATGGTGACTCTAATACGTTTATTGCCCGATCGGATTGAAATTTGGGAGAGAGATAGATAACTTAGTCAGTCCACTGTTTGTTGAATTCAAATAGTTTTATCTTTTATGCTTTGCTTACAAATTGAATTACATTTAATTATTGATGAACGGGGGCGTGGCAGCCAACTTCTGAAATAAACTTGATCTGCATCTAGTACACAGGAACCTTCATGCCAAATTTGGTGTCTCTAGCTTATATGATTGCTGAGATCTGTGTTTTTATATGGACAGATAGACAGACAGATAGACAGACAGACAGACATGGCTCAATCGACTCGTCTTTACATCTTGATTATGAATATATTTATATACTTTGTGGGCTCTGCCACGCCTCCTTTTGCCTTTTACGCATATTTGCACAAAGTAAGCATACCCTTTTTGGACCATTCTCAATGATCGAAGGGTATAAATATTATACCTTACGTGAATGCTTAGAAGAATACCCTAACTTGAAAGGCATAATGAAATCGTTAGCTATGCTAAGATGCTGCACGTAATACTCTAATCCCAGCTAAACGATGATTTGCCTTTACCACACGCAATGAATGTGATAGAATGTAAACTTTACATAGTATGTATGAACTTTTTATCCCTTTGCATCAATTAATTGATTAGGAGACATTTCCGACCCCATAAAGTAAAAATATTCTGAACCAGCATCAACAGAGGAATCGAACTAGAACTTTCCGTCTGTCCATGTGCAGTAAATAAGTCGGAACGACTTGAACACAACTCGTATAGCTGCCATAGGAATAATCAACCGAAATGCAGATTCTGATTTTAATAATCACTGAACTTATCAGTGCTCATCGCCATAATATTGAACATACACACACCATTCATGCTGCACCATCATTTATAACTAGCATTGGAACGATCAGAGGATATAAGAACCTGCAAGGGCTCGCCAAAGGTAGCCTTTCTCTCTGGTTAAGATTACAGATTACAGAGCTCTCCCCTTGACTTTTAAAATCTTTCATTTTAAGCAAAAAACCAGAGGGTGTACAAGGGTTTATTCTATTCAAATTGATCAATATCTCTTTAGAAACAGACATATATTCTTTATATACTTAACCATTATCAACCCGCACTCTTCTCTTGCAGAGTCTTTGTGAACCGTTCGCTGCATTTGGAGAATATCAAGTACTATGGCTTCGATATGGACTATACCTTGGCAGGTGAGCAGCGATATGTGATGTTTATACATCAAATATTAATTGAATTTCTTTCTCTTCGTAGAATACAAATCGCCGCAGTATGAGCAGCTGGGATTCAACTTGGTCAAGGAGCGTCTAGTTTCCATGGGTTATCCCAAGGAGATTCTGCAGTTCGATTATGATCCAACATTTCCGGTGCGTGGCCTCTGGTTCGACACCCTGTACGGCAATCTCCTCAAGGTTGATGCCTATGGTAACATTCTGGTCTGTGTGCATGGCTTCGAGTTCATCAAGCAGTAAGTTGCCTGGACAATAATGGGATAATACTCAATATCTGATGATCATTTCTTTACCTACACAGTCACCAGGTATACGAGTTATATCCGAATAAGTTTCTCAAGTTGGACGAGTCGCGAGTTTACGTGCTGAACACGCTCTTTAACTTGCCGGAGACATATTTGCTGGCCTGTCTTGTCGATTTCTTCACCAATAGCAAAGAGTTCGTGCGGTAAGTTCAGTTGCAAAGAGGGTGTTCAATTGTAGATCGGGGGTAGTTGAACTTTCAGTCTGTCTGCTTGCGACATCTGAATCTATCAATCTTTATCTTTGTATCTATCTATCTTTATTACTCTCTCTGCATCCCTTTCTGTCTCCAATTCTCTTATTCGACAGCGTTGAACGCGGCATCAAAGCTGGTGATTTTCTATTTACCTATAAGTCGATTTTCCAGGACGTGCGTCGTGCTGTCGACTGGGTGCATTCCGATGGCGATCTGAAGCGTCGTACAACACAGGTAAGTGTGGCGAGAGAGCGAGTTCCTCTCTCTCTCTCTCTCTCTCTTTCTCTTTTTCGTGCTCTCTTCAATTCTCTGTTCTTTCCTTCATTCATCCCCCATTTCTGGCCTACTAAACTCGCTTTCTCTATATGCCTCACTTCACTCACTCCCTCCTTCTCTCTCTCTCTCTCTCTCTCTCTCTCTCTGTCTCATATTTTCACTAGTCTTCTCATTTCTCTCATGCTCATCTTTTTCGACTTTTCCACTCTTTCTCTCTCTATGTACGACCCACAAAGTGTATATTCTCGCACAGCGTCCATAGCCGAGTCTACATAGCTTTTTCTATCTGTTTGTCCGTATGAACACCTATATCTGAAATTCTATAAGAGCTGGGACTACCAAATTTGGCAACAATATTTGTTATTAATGCCCTCAGCAAAATATTGTTTTGGAAATACGCCCCGCCCCCTCCGCCTCCGTAATTTGTAAATCGAAGCTCAGTAGGTTCTAGCCTTTTAGCTCGTTTCTGTCCCTCAAGCTTACTTTCTTTCTTCTTCTTTTCTTTCCCTCACAACATCGCCCTCTTTCCTTTATTTCCTCACTATCTTCCTCTGTTCTACTGTACTCCAGAACTCACTCTTTCTTCTTTCTCTTACGCACTTTATCTTCTGTATTTCTCGCTTCGATTTCTCTATATTTCTGTTGGTCTGTTTTACTATCTCTTTCACGAGCACTATCACTTTTCCTTTCATTTCTTTCCTATCACTCTAACTCCCTTTTCCTTTTTCTCTTTGCTCTCTTCTTTCGCTGTGTTCTCATCTCTTCCATTACCACTACCAATATCCCTTAGATTTCTTTAACTCCATCTCAATCTACACCAATCTAACGAACCCCTCTCTCTCTCTCTCTCACTGTGTATCTCTGCTACCTCTGTAGAACATGGCGTACTACGTGAAGAAGGACAAGCGCTTGCCTACCGTGCTGTCCCGCATCCGCGAGTCGGGAGCGAAGCTGTTTATGCTGACCAACAGTGACTATACGTACACCAACGAGATCATGACGTACCTCTTTGACTTTCCCCATGGAGCCAACGCAGATGAGCCGCATCGTGACTGGAAGAGTTACTTCGATGTCATTGTGGTGGATGCACGCAAACCGTTGTTCTTCGACGAGGGCACCGTGCTGCGTCAGGTGGACACGAAGACGGGTGGCCTGAAGATCGGCACGCACATTGGTCCACTGCAGCCGGGACAGGTGTACTCGGGAGGATCGTGCGAACTGTTCACCAAGTTCATCAATGCCAAGGGCAAGGATGTGCTCTATGTGGGCGATCACATATTCGGGGACATACTCAAATCGAAGAAGATACGTGGTTGGCGCACGTTCCTCATTGTCCCGGAGCTGGTGCGTGAGCTGCACGTGTGGACAGACGAGTGTCAATTGTTTGCAGAACTCCAGAATCTGGACATCAAGCTGGGCGATCTGTATCGCGATCTGGACTCGAGTGCTAAGGTCAAGCCGGATATATCGCACCTACGCACCTGCATACGCGATGTGACACACAAGATGGACATGTCGTACGGCATGATGGGTTCCCTATTCCGTTCTGGTTCGCGTCAGACCTTCTTCTCCAGCCAGGTGGTGCGATATGCCGATGTCTACGCAGCAACGCTGCTCAATCTCATCTATTACCCGTTTTCCTACATGTTCCGTGCCCCGGCCATGCTGCTGCCCCACGAGTCCACAGTGGCGCACGATCAGGCGCATCAGCCTCCACCACCACCGCCGCCGCCGACCTCGTCTTCGTCGTCGACAGCGCTGCAGGATGCCATTTGTGGCAGCAATACTTGCAACAGTGGCAACACCGGCGTAACCTGCAACGTTGCCAGCCCAGTCAAACAGAACACGGAGCCGGCTCCGGTTGGTGGTATCAACAGCACCATCTCGCCAGCAGCAACGGCTGATGAGAACGCCAAGGAACTACATCGAGCGGTGAGTAGAGGGGGATCCTTAATTACCCTAGACTGCTCACTTACTCTGCTCCCTTTCTACCTCTTTCCACAGAGCTCTATTGTGCATACACGCCCGTCCACGCCCACAGTGGTCACCCACACGCACGACGAGGACTATTCCGAGGAGGAGGAGACCGCAAGCGGTGCCGACTCGTCTACGGAGCAACAGCAGCGCGATGCATCCGACTAGGCACTCGACACTCGCCTCGATCTATGCTCCTCCCCCCCCTTCCCCTGCCCCAACAGCACCATCTACCACCTCCCTAACCCTAAACGGCTCGTGTGAATCAACGAATTTTTTAATCGCGTTTCCCGGACACACTCGGACAGATTACTCGGTATACCTAAAAGAACTTTCCAGTTTGGGCGAGCCAAGTGAGAAACGTGCGATTTTCTTCGATTTTAAAAATATACAAACGTGAAAATCTATATGCATGCAAGCTACATAGCAACTATATAACTATACCATATATATATATATCTATACTATATACTATATATACACAATAGTTGGTTCCATTTGCCCAAACAAAATCTATAGAAAGTGTATTTTTTTTTAATACCAATAAAATTCTAAGTGTAATGCAAAATCAGAATTCTTTTACTTTTCCAGTATACTTACCTAACCTCACATTCATCCAAAAGGAATAGAACATGATAATGAAGGTGTTCACACCCAGAAACAAACTATATAGAGAACTTACTATGAATATTTTATGATGATAATTATTGTACACTCCATAAATAATAGTTCTAGCTTCAATTTACGCTACACTTTGATTTACGGAGACGGAAGAGGGTGTATCTAAGTTCTAAGATATACTTCAGCTGTGTACAACAATCAGAAATGGTCTGACCTGATTTGGAAGCTCTAGCTCTTATAGTCTTTCTGATAAATGTGTTCATACAGACAAAAATAAATGAAAATAACCTATTGGTAAAGGTCCTTCACTACACTATGAAGAGAACAGATGGCAGAGAGTACCATTGATTCAAAGATTGTATACACCAAAAAGAAAAGTTCTAATTTCAATTTACGCTATACTTTGATTTACAGAGACAGAAGAAAGCGTGGCCAAGTTCTAAGATAAACTTAAGCTGGATTTAACAATAAGAAATAGTGGTAGCTCCAGCTCTTATAGTCATTCTGATAAAGATGTTCATACAGATAAAAATAAAAGCACATAACCTATTGGTAAAGGTCCTTCACTACACTATGAAGAGAACAGATGGCAGAGAGTACCATAAATTCAAAGATTGTACACACCAAAAAGAAAAGTTCTAATTTCAATTTACGCTACACTTTGATTTACGGAGACGGAAGAAGGCGTGGCCAAGTTCTAAGATAAACTTAAACTGGATTTAACAATAAGAAATAGTGGTAGCTCCAGGTCTTAAAGTCACTCTGATAAAGATGTTCATACAGATAAAAATAAAAGCACATAACCTATTGGTAAAGGTCCTTCACTACACTATGAAGAGAACAGATGGCAGAGAGTACCATGGATTGAAAGACGCTTTTCATTGGTGATTCAATAAAATAAATCTCAGAGGAAGATAATGCGTTTCCGTACATGTAAGAAGGACGTAACCAATTGAAGAAGGTCCTCAAGCACCATACGAGTACAGCAGTTCGCACAGTCTGCCAAAGATTGAAAGACGCTTCGTTTTGGGATTTCCTCAATGTACATATATTCAGAGATTACGAGTTAAAAAGTATTGTATACATATCTATATATATGTGATATAAAAGGGTGCCTTCAGTTGCTATTGCTGCTGTTTACTGCTTGACAATCTTGTTGGCATCGCACTTGAGCTCCTCGTAGATGTGCTCGTTCTGTATGTCGCTCTTCAGCTGTGTGACCAGTTCGACGGCATCGTCCTGTGAGAAGGAGAAGGGAAGAGGAAAGGAGGTTAGCAGAAGAGTCATGTGAAGATTCTGTAGACTGGTGAACTCACATCGAAGAGCACATTCTTCTCGCCCTTCTGGTACTCGCCGAAGAGGGCAAAGACATCGACAAACTTGCCATGGGCACCAAATCTGTCCGAGATCAGGGAGAACAGATGCTTGATGGTCTCCTGCTCGACACTGGTGGTGTCGGCACGGGCGAAGATGGCGTGGGGAAGCTGCACCTCCACGTTGCAGGCGGCATAGTCGGTGACAGGACGACGCTCCAGGGAGGGGCAGACCAGTTGCCAGTCCTTGTGCTGCTCCAGCTGACTAGCAGACACGATCAGCAGCTGCTGCTCCGTGCTGGGCGTGATGTTGCACCAGTCCAGGTTGCGACGCTTGTTCAGCAAGGAGGCACTCAGGCGAGCGCGCTCACAAGAGGCATTGAAGTTGCTACACGAGGAGAAGGCGAAGGAGGGATCGATCAGAATGAGAAGCAGGTGGATCAGCACAGGAGAAGGTGCAACTTACATGGGCGCCTTCTGCAGGGCCTCGCGGTTGAGTGTGGGCGGAGCAACTGCCACCAGGATCTCCTCTGCGGGCAACTGCTCATAGACCAGTGGAAGGAGCTTCTGCTGGCGTGCATCTGCATATTTGGAGGCCGGAGCGATCCACATATCGGCCTGACCATTGGCCAGAGCCTCCACACAGTCCGTGGACTGAACGCACTCGAGTTCGGGGCGTGCGTCGCGCGCGTAGGCGGCACGATGCAGTGCCTCACACTTGGAGAACTCCGTGTCGCGTTGCACACACAGACGCAGCTTACGGATGGCGCTGCCATCGCGCTCGATCACATCCTTGTAGCCGGCACGCTCCAGATACACCTTGGGATCGATGGCCTCCGCCTTGCTGTGATAGAAGGCATTCGGTTGGATCAGCAGGTGAGCGGCGGCATCCTTGTTCTCCGCATGCAAACCGTTGGCAAAGAATCGCTCCAGACGCGACTGCAACTGATGCAGCTTCTCCGGGCCGTGCACAGCCTGCTCGTTGGAAATGTAGCCGCTCCACGGACGCTGGGCCCATGAGCAGGCGGGTCCAGTGATGGGACGACGTGTTCCGTCCTCGCACAGATACTCAAAGTCCTCCGGTTTGCCTTCGGCCTTGGGTGCTGTGGGGCTGCCCGTTAAACCAAAATACTTCTTGATGTACTGCACCTTGGTGAACGCTACCTCGCCCTGTCCCTTGTCCAGGCAACGTATGGCGCCATCGTAGCCACTGTAGATATCAGGATAGTTGCACTGTGCGGGCTTCTCGCAGAGCGCACACAGATTCGAGTACTTCTTCTTCAGCAGACGATCGGTGTCGGGATGAGCCGAGTAGTTGCCCACCAGGCAGGATTGTGTGAAGAACTCCGACAGGGATTTCAGCTCACGCTCTGTTGCCGAGATCTGCGGATCGGCGGAGACCTTCAGCACATGCGTGTTCTTCAGCTTGGTTATCGGAATCCTGTAGCCCACGTTGCGACCGAAGCCCGTGTGGCACGACTTGGCACCGCGCAGCTCCTGCAGTGTGTGGATCGGGGAGCTTTTCTTCACCAGGATAATGCCCTCGTAGCGGAAGTTGGCTGTGTTGGGAACGAGAGCGGGAAGGGGACAAAAAATAAGATATGATATCGAATACTGAACATTAATATCGAACATCGATTGAAGGACAAAGTTTCTCTTTTAAAACAAAAAAGAAAAACGAGAACGATGATACTTCGGCATGCCGAAGGTTCTACACCCTTGCAGGTTCTTCTCTCCTCCAATCGTTTCTTCCGATTTATTTACAGCAATAAGAAGCATGTATGCCGAGTTTTATTAAGACAACTCCAAAACTAAGAGGATAGTTTGCGTTGCAACAGACGGACATGGCGAGGAGATGTCTCCTAAGGTGCGTTGCAAACTAATGCCCAAAATTAATACACCCTCTGCAATGATATAATAAATAATTCCAAGTTGGGGAAGGATGTTGAAGGTACTAAGCTAATACCAAGTTGAAGGAGGTGCTGAAATGTGTATCAAGTTGAGGAAGCTGCTTCAAGGTGCATTAAAACATTAAAACATTCTATAACTTCTTTCTCTCTTAATTTTGCTGATATGAAACCCAGTTTACAACTTGGAAATAGCTTGAAAAGGGCATACAAGCTAAGTACAGTCTAGATTCTCTTCTTCTTGGTTCGTTCCTCATATTAGAAAGAGTCAAAAATCTTTAATCTACAATACATTCTATCTAGTTGACAACTATTTGAAATACTTTCTAGAAATCAAGAAAGTCATTCACTATGATTTTCCAAACTTTATAGAGAAATGAAATTCTAGAAGAATGTCTGCGAAAGTAAATATATAATCTGAATAGCTGAATACGGCATACGAATAAAAGGGAATCTGCAAACTATTGTATATTCCTTTTTAAGTGAAATTCTTTCTAGATTTGAAGGAATCAGTTCACAGTGATTTGTCATACTCTATGGAGCACTTTCAAATTTAGAAGAAAGTCTGTGAAGCTGAATATATATTCAATCTAAATTTCAAATTCACTTTATTCTTGTTTATAATCGTCTAGAATATGCATATTATTCATGACCTGTGTTGATAAGAATACAGTAATAAATTATCTGTGTACTCAGGTGAGATTGAGAAGGGGAGAGAGAGTGAGAAGAAACTCATTTCATTTGGGATCACCTCGAATCTTTTCTACTCACAAAATTAGAGAGAGTTAATTTGGGATTAGATCTTTATTAGTCCAAAAGAGAGAGAGAGAGAGAGAGAGAACTCGCACAACTGTTCTATTCACAGAGAAATTTAGACAGAACTGAGTTTTTTTTTTGGTTCAGGATCGTTTGGGATCTTTTCTACTCAAAGAGACAAGTCACATACATATATTTAGGTCTAGTTAGAGATCACTTCAAAAATTCTCACAGAGAGCTCTAGTTAGGAATCACTTAAAATCGTTGGAGCCAAAAGATGTCACGTATATTTTGTTCTATAAAGTGATCACTTGGAACCTTCGATCCTCATAGAGAGAGAAAGACATGGAGGGACGGAGAGGGACGTCTACTTAGGGATCAGTTTGGATCTTCGCTACTCACCATCTTTGTCCTCCTGGGTGCGAATCTCAGAGACGACACGATAGTCCTCGTTCTTGCGATGGTAGGCCATGTACATGTCCTCCGGCTCGCTGGCCAGCACATCAGCCTTGCGCTGCTCGATCAGTTCCAGGCACTCGACACGATCACGTCCGGCAACGCACTCCATGCGGATGCCCGCCTCGGAGGGATCGGCGAGCAGTTTCTGGCAATCGTTGAAGTAAATTTGGGGCACACACAGGCGATCTAGGTGGGGGGAGATTGATCATGAGCCTGAGCTGGTAGTGAGCTGATCTGCTACGGCACTTACAGATGGGCTCCTCTGCGGCAGAGTAGTGCAGCATCAGCAGGAACAACGGCATCGCTGCCGGCCAAATCTGAGGGATCACCAATGACGTCATTGCGCTCTAGTTGCAATTCCGGTTAAAGTTTCTCCAGTTCCAGTTCCAAATCCACAATTCCAGCTTCAGTTCCAATTCCGATTCCACTTGTTGCTGCTCTCGTTGCGGGGCCGTAGCTCAACTGTGAGCCTCAGCTTGCCGGCCGGCGGCTTTTATAGCCAAGCCCCCAAGGGTCACCCATTTTGCTCACTTTGCTCAGTTTGCCAATGTTTTTGTTTTCGTTTTCGCACTTCTCGCTGTTTGTGCTTGTTCTTTTTTTCTTTTTTTTTGTTCTCTGTTTTCTTTTTTTGTTTTGTTTTCTTCGCTTTGGCTTCGTTTTGTACGAGGCCCGCAGGCGTTTTGATTGCCGGTGATCTTTTCATTAAGCGAGCAGAGTAAAGCTGCAACTGCGTTCTATCGGGCAGTAAATGACGAGTGCGATACCCTGTAACAACGAGCAACAAGTTCAAATATAGTCCCGACTGCAGCTCTGTTCAATCTGCAACGATCTGTTTGAGTTTCTTTATTATGTTTAAGTGATCTGTACTTATAGATCGATTATTTATATACTATTGTATATATTTGAATAGATAGATAAATAGATGGCTAGATGGAGGGATGGATAGACGGATAAATTGATAGATAGATAGACAGATTGATAGAGAGATAGAACAAATACATTGAGATTAGATCGATAGATAGACCGACAGATAGATTTTATATAAATAATAAATAGATAGTTATATTACATAATAAGACATACACAACTAAAACATGTATAGATCTATAAAGATATAATTGGTTTATTTTTTCGTATTTTTTTTGTACTTCCCCCTAGGCCGCAAACCTCAATAGAATCAGTGAAGAATATAAATATTATATACATATATATACTCGATTTCTTGCCTTGCAACCTTCTTCTCTCGAACAGTTCATTTATAGGGTACGTGCAACAAATACAAAAAATATAGATACAAAAACCTCTCATGTAGTTTTGCTCGATCATGAGGTACTTCCCAGCCAAGTGGAGGAGGAGGCTTGCGCTACGCAGTACACAACGGGCATGCGGATTTGGATATGCACTATAGTATAGTATATAGTATATAATATCATATATCTTTTATAGTATAATAAACCCTAACCAGATCAATCAAGTAATGCCATATGGCACCTCAATTGCGATTGAAGATTGAATTGAAATACTATTGTACAAAATCTTGAACTTGTCTCGCTTATCAGTCAATTGTGGGAAGTACCTTGGGGGTGCCCTGTGTTGAGGTGGTTTACCAATTAGAAGAAAGAACCCTGCGTGATAAGAATATGCTATTTGTAGAGTACACTTACCTTATATAGAGCACATTTACTTGCAGTATTAGAACTAGAAAATCCAGTTATATATCCGTTTGTTTCCATCAGCTGATCAAGAGATCGACTAGACTAAATATTTATGCATCTAATGTGATCTCGTGCTGAGAACAACAGATTAATTATGCACTTATCTGCTTAGTTTGATATTCAGATTCTACGATAATTATAAATTTCTCGATCAATCTCACTTCGCAAATGCAAATGCGGCTGCTTCTTCTACGAATTCAACGATCCCAGTCTGAGCACGTTCGCACACACATATCACACAGATATATGTATATCTATTATATATATATATAAATATAATGTATGTAGTAGATAGAGCAAACAGGTTATCTTCGCTGTTTCAGTGCTCACTCCCACTCCCTCCTTGGAAAGTGCATAGGCCCAGACTCATCCGAACCTGTTTGCTAGCTCCCTTACAGGCCTCTTTCTGCATCTAAATGGGCGATCTATTCTGCTAGTGAGGGAAAAGAAGAAGGCAGAAGAACGGGAAGAGGCAGGTCTGGGCAAATTGTCAGGTTTTGTGGTGGGCGAACTTATAAACGAAGCTTAATTTACTGGAAAAGTCTGGTAAACAAGATCACAAAAGTTATCTACTTACATATATAGCCTGTGCTACGTGGGTGTGCCCCAGAGGTGGGGAGGAGGAGAGGAAGGTGAGGCACTCGTGCTGTGAGCAATAATTATGTATGTGCAATTTATTTATTGTTATTTATTTGTTGCTGCAGGGCCGCGATTTCGACTTAAGCTAATAAAATGTCATTTATTGTTGTAAAGCCTGCATAATGCAGTCACTTGTTGAGGTGCACAGGTGTGTGTGTGTGTGTGTGTGTAATATGCAATCAAGGGTCAATTGAATAACACGGTGGGTTTTTCTTTTTTAGCTGTCGTGCCGGGAATTTCCTTTTTCAATTGTAATCAAAGGCTTTGTGCAGCATTTATACTGATTATGCATAATCTAATGAAAAGGAAAGCAAGTGCAGGCAGGCCAGGCAGGCACAGTTGCTAGCCTGCCATTTAATAGAATTAAGTCTCAATTTATGTCTGAGTATGTGGTGATAATAATACTACACATATACAGATGCAAATAATAGATAGAATAGAGGCGAGGAGGTTGCCATTTTGAATTTCCTTATTTTTCCCGCCGAATGTCATACTTTTTGCAATCTGGCAACACCAAATTCAGTCTCGGGCGCCATCTAGGGGCATTTGCCACAACTAGCTAGAACAGCAGACACAAACACTAGCCGGCATCACGGTCACACTCACATTTGCTGCTGTCAACTCACAAAGATCTGGTCACACTGCGATAATTTTGCCCCAAGAGAAATGACACGTCAAGTGAATTGCATATCGGCAGACAAACAGTGAATAAAATCGGCTTTAAAACATATACAAGATATACAACCCGACATTAATATAACCAAGAGAAAGTGCAGCAATTGCCTAAAATTGTCGCCAAGATGAGTCAAGTGCCGTGCTACACGATCATCAACTCGCCGGACCTCGAGGTGCCGAACGAGATGCAGCTGAAACAAGACCTCGAGAAGGGCGACACGAATGTTAAAATCGAGACTCTGAAGAAGGTTATCAAACTGCTTTTGAATGGTGAACGATATCCCGGACTGATAATGACCATCATACGCTTTGTGCTGCCCGTGCAGAATCACACCATCAAGAAACTGTTGCTCATCTTCTGGGAAATAGTGCCGAAGACCTCAGCCGATGGCAAACTGCTGCAGGAAATGATATTGGTCTGCGACGCTTATCGCAAGGTATGTAGTGCCAACGCAGCTGCCCCTTCCCCAAACCCAGACTGATGATTGCTTTCCTTTCCAGGACCTGCAACATCCCAATGAATTTCTGCGCGGTTCCACGTTGCGTTTCCTGTGCAAGCTGAAGGAACCAGAGCTCCTCGAGCCATTGATGCCAGCCATACGCGCCTGCCTGGATCATCGTCACTCCTATGTGCGCCGCAATGCTGTCTTGGCGATCTTTACCATCTACAAGAACTTTGACTGGTTGGTCCCAGATGGCCCCGAGTTGATTGCCAGTTTCCTGGACACCCAACAGGATATGTCGTGCAAGCGCAACGCCTTTCTTATGCTGCTCCATGCCGATCAGGAGCGTGCGCTTAACTATCTCGCCTCTTGCATAGATCAAGTGCAGAGCTTCGGGGACATTCTCCAATTGGTCATTGTGGAGTTAATCTACAAGGTTTGCCACGCCAATCCTGCAGAACGTTCTCGCTTCATACGCTGCATTTACAATTTGCTGAACTCATCATCGAATGCGGTACGCTATGAATCCGCTGGCACCTTGATCACACTGTCCCTGGCTCCTACGGCCATCAAGGCAGCTGCGGGTTGCTACATCGAACTGATCGTCAAGGAGAGCGACAACAATGTGAAACTGATTGTACTGGATCGCTTGATTGCCATGAAGGAGAACGAGAACATGGAGAAGGTCATGCAGGATCTGGTGATGGATGTGCTGCGTGTCCTTGCCGCTCCTGACATTGAGGTGCGACGCAAGACTCTCGCTCTGGCCATGGATCTGGTCTACTCACGCAACATCAACGAGATGGTCCAGGTGCTGCAGAAGGAGGTGGCCAAGACGCACAATGTGGAGCACGAGGATACGGGCAAGTATCGTCAACTGTTGGTGCGCACCCTGCACACCTGCTCCATCAAGTTCCCCGATGTGGCCAGCAATGTCATCCCAGTGCTGGTGGAGTTCCTCTCCGATACCAATGAGTTGGCTGCCGCCGATGTGCTGGTTTTTATACGCGAAGCCATACAGAAGTTCCCAGCACTGCGTGCTCTCATCATCAAGCATCTGATTGAGGCTTTCCCACAAATCAAATCCTCTAAGATTCATCGTGCTGCCGTCTGGATCCTTGGCGAGTATGTGGAGGGTTCACAGATACCCGAAGTGATTGCAGCCGTGCAACAGACTCTTGGCGAGATACCCATGGTGGATGCCGAGCAACGTCGTCTTGCTGGGGATCAGACCGATGAACAGCAGCAGCAGAAGGGATCACCAGCAGGTGGCGATGCCAACATAAACAACAGCAACAGCAGCAACACCAACAACAGCAGCAGCAACAAGGTCACCTCAGATGGCACCTATGCCACACAGAGTGCCTACAGCCTGGCCCCGTAAGTAGCAGAGATGCATAGCAGCTTTACCATATCTTATCCTGCTCCTCCTCTAATCTCTCCCCTCCTACAGTGTGGCCAAGAAGGAGAAGCGTCCGCCGCTGCGTCAGTATTTAATGGATGGCGATTTCTTCATAGGCGCCGCCGTGTCTGCCACATTAACCAAGATGGCGCTGCGCTATGCTGAATCGCATCCACACGATGCACCTACACAGAATCGTCTCACCACACAGGTGATGCTCATCATGAGCTCCATCTTGCATCTGGGCAAGTCGGGCTTCCCCAGCAAACCGATCACATACGACGACTCCGATCGCATTATGATTTGCCTGCGCACTCTAAGCGAGCGTACACCGGAGGCAGTTGCTGTGTTCATGCACGATTGTCGCGATGCACTGGGCAAAATGCTGGATGCCCAGCAGGAGGAGGATCAGCGTGTGCTCAAGGAAAAGCAGCGTGCCACCGCCAAGGTGCAACCAGATTCGCCGGTGCTCTTTGCACAGCTCTCGAATGGACGCGACAATCAGCTGGGCGAGAATGTGTTCGAATCCAGTCTGAATCAGGCCTTGGCCGGCACCAAGAGTGCCCAGCTGAGTGACATCTCTTCGCCTAATAACAAACTCAACAAGGTTACCCAACTGACGGGCTTCTCCGACCCCGTTTATGCCGAGGCCTACGTTAATGTAAATCAGTATGACATCGTGCTGGATGTGCTCATTGTAAACCAGACAAGTAAGTGGAGGAGACAGCGCATCCCATGTTCCCCATCCTCATCCTAATCTCTTCACCGTCTTTCTTAGATGATACGCTGCAGAACTGCACACTGGAGCTGGCCACCTTGGGCGATCTGAAGCTGGTGGAGCGTCCACATCCGGTGGTGCTGGCGCCACATGATTTCTGCAACATCAAGGCCAATGTGAAGGTCTCCTCCACAGAGAATGGCATCATCTTTGGCAACATAGGTGAGTGTGCGACTGGGAATCCCGCTGGCATTCTTTACTAACTCTCAGTCCCTCCCCCTCCTCCTCCTCTCACTCCACAGTTTACGACACCGCGTTGAACACCAATGTTGTGGTGTTGAACACCATTCACATTGACATCATGGATTACATCATCCCGGCCAGCTGCACGGACACCGAATTTCGTCAGATGTGGCAAGACTTTGAGTGGGAGAACAAGGTCACTGTGAACACTAGCTTCACCGATCTGCACGAGTATCTCAAGCATCTGTTGAAGAGCACCAACATGAAATGCCTGACGCCGGAGAAGGCGCTCTCCGGCCAGTGTGGCTTCATGGCTGCCAACATGTATGCCAAGTAAGTTAGCCTCCGCCCACCTTCTTCCTGCACCAGTTGACTTATTTATACCCCTCCCTCCTTCTTACATTTAGATCCATTTTCGGCGAGAACGCCTTGGCTAATCTGAGCATTGAGAAGCCTGTGGATGATCCCGACTCGAAGGTAACCGGGCACATACGTATCAGGGCCAAGAGTCAGGTGAGTTACCTAGTTATTCTCTTAATCCTCAAGCATTTCTAATCTGTCTGGGTTCCTTCCACAGGGCATGGCACTCAGTCTGGGCGATAAGATCAGCTCCTCGCAGAAACAGTCCGTGCAGGCAGCCTAGTTGAGCAACCACTACAACAACAACAAGAGTAACAACAAAAGAAGCAGCAGTAGCCAGAAGAAGAAGAAGGTACAAGAGAAAAAGAAATAAGGAACATATTGAGAAGAAGAGGTGGCCGAGCCACGGCCTGCATTCCGCCTGATCACAACAGCCTATTACATACATATTATAATTATGCATGCAATTCTATACTTATTTAATAAAGTTAACCGCCCCAAACTGATTCTTGTTTACTTCCCATACACACATAAGAGCGAGATAGCATGCTAACACATAGTGGTGTAGAGAGAAATGGCGAGCATACATGCAGCAAGTTGTAATAGTATATGTGTATATACTATAGATACCTTTTACTGTCTGCTGTAATCATTTAATTATGGTAAGTGTAATTAATAATCATTCATAAGTTAAAAGCACAGTAAATTAAAGTGTTTATTTATGTATTTCACACGTCATCACATGCCTTTCACTGTAGTTATCAGAACTTCAAGAGTTGCCCTCATTTCCATGGCCACATCATACACCAATATTTATCTTGAACAAGTTTATCTATAACTAAATATTTTGTCATCGAAACCAGAAAATAAAGTAACATTTTGAACTGCGCTCGATTGTAACTGTCGAAATTGCATTAAACTATCGACAAATTTTATTCGATATGTCAACTCAGGAACTTGTTCTGGGTGGCATCACTAAACAACGTTGCCATGCTGCTGTCGCTTTAAGCGGTACCAGGGACTTGGCGGTAGTTCGATTGTCAAACTAGCCGGTTATTCGATAGAAACGATTAGGCAGACTAAAACATGTAAATTACACAAAAATTCTTTTCTATTACCAGCATTCTGCTTATTACATACTAATCGATTTATGATTTAAATACAATGACAAAAAATATATGAATTTAGAAATGAACTATTTGTTAATTATGCGTCTGGTCCCTGGTTTTGTTTACAGACTCCGAACAGGTTCAGTGTTGAACAGCTCATTAGTCCAAACCCAACACTAGCGCCTAGCAGTTGTGTTGGGTGAGTGGCAAAGGCAAAAGCAAAAGCAAAAGTGAATTAAGAAAAGCAGTAACAATATGCAGAATTAATGTGCACTACGCACGTTGTTTAACGCAATGAAAGCCATATGAAAGTCACTGCATTTGCAAGACCATAACACATCATACAAGTCACTTATCTATCACACACGAACTGTGATTTTAATTCTCTCCACTTTGGGAGTGAAGTCGATGCGAGTTGCGAATTCGAGTTTCGAGTTTTCGGTTTGCGGAAAGTAAAAGTGGCTCGCTGCCGTCGCCCCCTGTTCCTGCCACTGCCGCTGCCGCTGTCGCTGGCTTCGGTGGCACTTCGCCTCCGTCTCTGTCTCACTTCTTTGTATTTGTGTTCATAATCATATTCATGTTTTGCTTACGTTGTGTGTGTGCGCGCGCGAATGTTTGAGTGCAAAAAGAAGTTGCAAAAATACAAAAGTTACGCAAAGCAGCGAAATTGTGTAAAATAATAACAACAAACAGCGCAGCGCAGTCGACGTCGTCGTTGTCGTTGTGTTCGTAAACGTACCTGTGTCTGCATTTGTAGTGTGACTGTGCCTGTGCGTTCTCTCCTCCTCCTCTTCATCTGAGTGAGAACCGGCGGTGCAGCAGCAGCGCAATGAGCGAGAACAACGGCGGCAGTAACGCCATCACAGCCGCCAATGGACCGCGCGTCGTTACCATCTACAAGACGGAAACTGGCTTCGGCTTCAATGTGCGGGGACAGGTGTCCGAGGGGGGACAACTGCGTTCGATCAATGGAGAACTATACGCCCCCCTGCAGCATGTTAGTGCAGTGTTGGAGAACGGGGCTGCAGAGAAGGCGGGCATCAAGAAGGGCGATCGCATACTGGAGGTGTAAGTATCCCTGTCATTGTTATTGCCCCGCCCTGGTCTATGATTAAGTGACAGACAGACAGACGTAGAGTGAGAGCAAGAGCAACAGAGGAGCAGAGCAAGTGTGAGCAAGAGAGAGAGCGAGTTGGTGTGTTGTCCACCCACTTAAGAACTCCACTCGAAATGGAAAAGAAGCTTTAAACTCAATTTTTTTGTGTCCTGGAATCAATAAACATTGTGTGTGTGCAGCTGTATTTGTGTGTATGTGTGAGAGAGGGCTGTTAGAGAACGTTACCGACATGGCTGCTTACTGTTTCGGCCAGCATATACACTTATGCACATGTGTATGTATGTGTGTACCTATTCCTGTTGTTCTTGCTACAACTGTTTTGTTGTTGTTGGCGCTGTTATGGCGTAATATTTATACTATTGTTTGGTCACACACACACACACACACACTTGCACTCACACTTTTACATTACTGTTAACACAAACACGCACACACTCACGCATACAGTGGCAGCTAATTAAAACACCCCCCTTGCTCCTCCTCTCGCCACCGCCCCTGCCACAATGGCATTCGCCCAAAAACCCACACTGGCGCTTGCTGTTTATGCTCTCTAGTTCATCTCTCGCTCTCTCTCTCCCTCTCTCTTCCACTGCTGCTTTTCTCGTTTGCATTTTTGACATTTTCTGTGTTATCGCAACGTTGCCAAATGACGCTGAGCTCTGAGAGTGGTAAATGTGAAATGCTTTCCCCCCGTCCCCATTCCCCTTTCCCGTCTGCGGTGCCTCATCTCTCATCGTTTAGCAGCAGCTTTGCTATCAATCAAAGCACAAAACACGTTGCACATAATTGAATTTTGCGGGCGCCAATGTGATGATAACCTTTCCCCCTCGCCTCTTCCCTTGCACTCTCTCGTGTCACTTCAGTTTCTTTTGAAACTGCTGTTGCTGCTGCTGAAAAAGCGAAAACCTGCGCACAAATTCATTAAATAAATTTAGTAACAGTTTCGTTGCTTGGCGTCTAACAACTTAATTGTCATTGTCAGACCAGCAACACGCTCCACCTTTGTGCACTCTTCTTCCCCCTCCATCCCTCATCTCTATTTAATTTTTCTCGCACTTTTGTTTGCCTTTAGTGCAGTCTGACTTTATCTTTGGGGCCAGCTGGAACCGTTCTATTATTGTGCTTGTTGTTGTTCATAATTTGATTATCAACACACAAAACCCCATAGAGTAGAAGAGGGAGAAGGAAGAGAGTAACCGTTACAATTTAGGCTGGGCGTGTGTGTAAACATCATCATCAACATCATCATCATCATCATCATATAATAACAAATGATCCCAATGGAAACATTTAAGTTAATTCATTGAATTCTATACTTTACATGCTGTATTATTATTATTACTGTACTTTATAGTTTAGTTGCAACTGTAGTTGATTTTAGGTATCCTAAGTGCAGGAAAATCAATACGAACGCCGGGGTCTTTCTCCCACTTCCCATAAAACACACTCATTTTATTTATTTATTTCACAGTGTTCCCCATACTTTGAGGTAGCACAAAAATGATTTATTTATGTACAACCCAAGCTGACCCAGATGTAAGTTGTGTGAGAGTCTTGAGAACACTCCTTTGCACTGAGATATAAACACGGGTATCCCTGCTTAGGCTGTCTATATGTTTCTGGTTTTCATTCTAAAGAGTCATGATATAAACAGGGATATTCCTGCTTAGGCTGTTTATATGTTCGACATTTAATTCATTTATAAAATAATTCATTTAATGAATTATTCGTTATTCGTTTCGCATGTTGCTCTCGTTTTTGCTTAAACTAAAAACCAAATAAATTTCAAACCAATTAATTAATCATTATACATTATATATGGTACAGAGAGAGAGAGAGAGAAAGAACGGAGAGAAGAATCTATTTATATTACTTAAAAGCTATTATTATTTATTTACAAAGCTCGGTTGGTTGTGCAGCTCTCAGTTTCCAGTTGCCAGCTGTTTGCTAACCCTGATATTATCAGCCCTGTTGATGACTGTCTTCCTCCCTCCCTCTCTCCCTCTCCCTTGCGTTTCAAGAGGCGTGTTAGTGCTGGTCACCAGTTGGCAACCAACAAAAATAAAACACCGCTCCATATCCTCTGCCGGTTTATCAAACCGAGTAAAGTAAGGGGGTGGGGGTGGGGGGCGGGGGTGTTAACGGCAGAGAGGGACGAGACACGGTATCATTTTGTCGTTCATTGTTTATTCATGCTTTTAAATAATTGCCGCCTCCACTCGCTGGCACTGCACTCACTAATTGCCAACAGATCTGGGGGAACAGTTACTGCAATAGTTTCGTAACTATTTACATATGCAGTTGGCCGATTTTGTCCCTATATATTTTAGGTTTTTGCCCTCGACTGCTTACACCTGAACCAAATAGGGTATAGAAGGGTATTTTATGTATATAACTGGCAGCAAGAGGCAACTCCCAAACCAAAAAGTGTATATATTCTTGCTCATTCTGTCGATATAGCCATGTCTGTCCGTATGAACATTTATAAGTCAAAGACTTTCGGAGCTAAGTTTATCAAATTTGTGGACAATACGTCTTATTATTGCACCCAGCTCAAGTTTATCTTGAAACTCGCCTACACCCGTTTTGCATGTGTAAATACAAATAAATAGAATTGAGAGTTTAATTTGAATGGTAAAATGTTCTTATTTGGTGTGTACAATCGTTATTGACATATAAATGACTTGTGTGAATTTAATTGTGATCGCATGATTGACACAAAAGTTGTTCAGGGACTAAAATGCTTGTTTGTTGGTTAAGATATCAATATTGACGATTCAATCTTTACTCATATGCAGTCAACTTTGTATAATACTACACTGCACTAAGCTACAATGCAGTGTTGCATATGAGCGGCTTAAGAGAATCTGACTATTCATTGGCAGATACTATACGAGTCTCTATAAACATATATAGAAATGCATAATATCCATTTGTATTTGTAGTTAAGCTTAAGCACATGGAACTATGTGTGTGTGTGTCTGACATTGCACTTGTTGTAACATGTTGTTGCTTCATTGTTGCCGCCTGCACTTGCCACTCGACGTGGCATTGTTGTTGTTCTCGGAATTTGTGGAAGAAGGCTGCCATGAAATCAATGAGGATTATGGACTATTTTCATTTCTTGTTGTTCTTGTTCTTGTTCTTGTTTGACAAGCAACTCGTTAAAACATTTACGAAAATAGAAATAACTACCCGACTACAGTGACAAGAGGGAATATAACATCAACAACAACAACAACAACTAGAACTATCCAACATCCACTGATTGGCTCTGGTTGCGGCACATCAGGGATTCAAAGTGAATTCCCTTTTAGTTTCCTCTCTCGAGAAGATTTTCGGATTTTCTTACTGATTACCAAAAGGGACTTTTATGCAATAGGGTATCTGTTGATTTGATTACAGGGTACTGGCAAGTCGTGCCCATCTTGCGCTTCCCTTTTCAAATGTTCAATTTTCTTTTATGTTGCCACAAAATGTTGTGCTCTGTGGTTTTTGTGGGAATGTTTTTCAGTTGCTCCAAGTTCCTTTCGCTCCTTTCTCTACTCTTCCTCTTCTTTCTATACTCATTGTTAATGCTGCAATGGGGTAGACCAATTGAATTGAGGTTACTGAATTCTATTGCCATAACTATGTTATCAGCGCCATCTGGCGCACAGTACACGCAGGTGTGTGCATGCTAATGTGTTTACTTTAGTGTGCGTCTGTGCAAGGGTGCTGGGAGGGGGGGGGAAAGGGTATTTCCAAATTGGGGTCTCTCCCGGAGTTAGGCGCGCACACTTGAGCACAGCGTTCCCACTTGTTTTATTGTGGCAGAAAGAAGAAAAAAAATCAATAGATTTACGTCACTGGATTGGGGCAGAGAAGGCAGGAAGGGAGGAAGGGAGTGGAGGTTGCTGTGGTTGCCATGTAGAAGGGGGCGTGGTTTGAGGTTGGATTCAGGTTGAGTTTCCCAGCTTTAGGTTACTGTTTCGGTTATGCTTTGGATTTAGACTTAACTAAGCCGGAAATAGACACGTGTGTCAGCTGAACATCAAACACGTCGATAGACCATCAAGTTGCGTCAACTCTAAATAGTAGATACCCTGTATTATGTATGCACATACATATATTATCAGTTATGGGGATTGTCTGTAGACAATATAATCAGTTATAGGGTCGAGATCTTTCAAGTTTACATAAGAACAGCAATCTTAGAGTATTTTCGAGTTGAGAGGACTCTCACTGTTGCTTTTCTTATTGGTTTATATGTGCACCTTCTATAAGTGATTCAGTTTAAATGAGTAAGTCCAACTTGCCCTTACTCTCTCAACGTAATAACAAAATAATAAAAGAAAAAAAAGGAAAGATAAATATTATTTTTTAATTTATTAATTCTTCTTCTCTTTCTATTGTACTTGTCTGTGTATGAATTCCTTTTTGGTATATGTCTCTCTCTCTCTCACTCTCTCTCTCTCTCTCTCTCTCTTTGTTTCATTGTCTTAATTTGAAGCACTTAAATCCTCACGTGCTAAAGTTTTTGTACCTTTCTTTTGTTTTTAGTACAAATTAAAAAATAACAAAGTTTCTACTGTGTGTGTGTGTGTGGGTGTAAGTGTATGTGTATTGCGTGTGTATGAGTGCACATGCTCTGTAGCTTTCAACGAGGAATGAACCACAACGCAATGCGATTATTTAAAACAACAAATTCAATTCCAGTAAAAGTGTTCTTACAGAAAGTGTTCGACCAGAGAGATACCTCTTAAGTCAGAAAGCACAAAATATATCACAATTTTACTTTCAGAAACATTTCTCTATTATGTAAGCTAATTATCTATTCTTTAAATAAATATCTCAAATCCCATCTACTTGTTAATCATATACTGCAATTTTAATGAAAATGAAACTATTATCATGTACGGGGACTATCTTTACTTCCCTCTGTTCTGCTTCGCTAAAGAATTTTTCGCTCTTTTCCTCTGGTGACTGGTACCTCTTAACTCTTGAAACTGGTTTCTTGTCTATGAATATTTCTGTGAACCTGTGTTTTTTGTATCTCGCATGATTTGATATTTAGAATACTAGATAGTATAAATTGCAAGTTCGGTTTCCTTTAATATACAGAGTCTTTAATGTTTTTTCAACGCTAAACAAATGATTTGCAAATAGAAAAAGTGTATAAATATACGATTTGTATGTATGTAAACAATTTAACGATTAGTTTCTGCTTTAGTTTTTTATTGTAAGACTACAAAATATTCAATTAATGCGGTAATCGGGGCCTATGAGTACGAGTACCCCACACATTAGCTGGCATTATCTTGAGATGGGGAACTCGGGGACCTCATATGGTAATCAAATTAAGTTTAGTTATGGGAGAGGGAGAGTTGCCAGTTCTCCTCTCTCTCTTTCTCTCTCTCTCTCTCTCTTCACTCCCTGCATATTTTTTTCAACACATTTCTTATGCAGGCGTGTGTAGTTATTATGTATGTTAGTTATATTCGACGCTGAGTCATGTTTTCGTTTGTTAATGCCAATGTTACTGTTGTTGCTTTCGTTGTCGCTGTCGTTCCTGTGCGTCACTGGCAACACGACAAAGCATGATACGACTGTGATTTATTTTATTTTTCTGTTTCTGCGTACACCCCTTGCAGAGGGTATATGCATTTGGTAGCACTGGTTTGGCATACACTGAGGGAAAGCCTAGAAAGCATAGGTATCATTGAGCTTTTGCACGATTACCTGATTCTCATTTAAATATCTCTAATTTCTCCTTATTTCAATCATATATCATTACCATATAACACTGGTATCTATTGTATAATTTCGAAGGGTATTACAGTCCCAACATATCATAACTTACTTTCAGTCCGAGTTCAAACCGGAAAGACTCGCGCGAGTCTTGCCGAGAAGAGCGGCTCTCCCAGCGGTTACAGCCTCTCTTGCAGTTGCATTATCCGATTTGAGCGCAAGTTGCAAGTAGTTGCAGCAGCCACAAACAAATTCCCAAACCAAAGTAAACCCTCAATGCCTTCGACATAAATATGCCATATTAGTATATGTATGTGTGTGTCGAGGAATCTAATTGTACGACATTTAATTGAATCACTCGAACGAAAGTCATTAGGAAATTCCGTTCAAACTTTGAACAAAATGAAAATTGAATTGTGTAACGTAACAACTTAAGTAATTCGATAAAGTGTTTGCCATTAAGAAGTTTGGTTAGTTAGGTTGTTTGCGTTATGCATTCAAGAACTTGAACGGTTGCAGGCAAAATATAGTTATATATGTTCGTATGAACACCCTAATCTCAGAGACTGTAAGAACTAGATTTATCAAAATTGTTAACAGTATGTCTTACTAAAACACGCAGCTAAAGTTTGGTTAAGAATTCAGCCACGCCCACTTACGCGCCTGTAAATCAAAAATAATTATATCACAAGCTCTGTTTTAATGATTGAACATTTAATTTTAGCGTACATACTCATTAACATCGTTCGAATGTGTACAGCAAATTTGATTGTGAATTTATATTAAACATAGAAGAAATTGAGTAATTCTCTTTAGAGGGCGAACAGGTAAAGTGAGGAGCTATAGTAGATTAATTGCTTAGGTTGGTAAGGTTCTATTGAAGCTTAGTTAGTTCTATACAAGCTCTAAGAATTGCTGTCATTTGGTCATCAGGTTTGTTGTTTTCTGAAGTGTTATTTGCACTTCGATCGGTTCAACGACTCAAATACTCATGTGTGTTTATCATAAGCAAATTCAACTTGACCCCAATCCCTCCTTATCAGTGCAGTGCAGCGCCGTGTAGTGATAAGTGCCTCGATCGATCAAATGCAACGCCTCCTCTATTATTTCGACTCTCAAATTGATCAGTCTGCGATTGCGTGCGGTCGCAGCACAACTTCTTGTTGAATATACCTTATATATTCCTGAATATGTTGCCCTTTCACGGCGTGCATTACGTCCAGCTAAGCGCCTACGAGCGTCGTTGCCTGCGGTGCGTGAGGCTCCTTATTAAATTGAACAATGCGTTAATGTTCCTCTTTGTCGTTGTCTCTTTCTGGTTTCAGCAATGGCGTCAGCGTTGAGGGAGCCACACACAAACAGGTGGTGGATCTGATCAAATCTGGTGGGGATTGCCTGACACTTACCGTTATATCGGTAACACAACAGGAGGCCGACAGACTGGAGCCGCAGGAAGATCAAAGTGGCTACTCCTACATTGACTACTCGGACAAGCGTTCATTGCCCATCAGGTAAGTACAGTGTGCAGAGCTGTAACTCATTGCTGATACTGCTTCTCCTGCCTCAGCATACCCGACTACAGCATCATAAATCGCAATGGGGAACGCTACATTGTCTTCAACATACACATGGCTGGGCGTCAGTTGTGCTCGCGCAGGTACCGTGAGTTCGCCAATCTGCATTCGATGCTGCGCAAGGAGTTCAGTGGCTTCAATTTCCCCAAACTGCCCGGGAAGTGGCCATTTCAGTTGAGTGAACAACAGCTGGACACACGTCGCCGTGGACTGGAGCAATATCTGGAGAAGGTGTGCGCAGTGCGTGTCATTGCCGAGAGTGATGCTGTACAGGACTTTTTAACCGATACCGAAGATGATATATCTGCATCCCCAGTGGATATTAAAGTAATGCTGCCCGATCACGAGGTCACCTCGGTCTCTGTGAAGAAGTCATCAAATGCTCAGGTCGTATGGGAGATATTGGTGCAGCGCGCCAATCTAACAGCCTATACGCAACAATATTTCTATCTCTTTGAGATTGTCGAATATAACTTCGAGCGGAAATTGCAACCGCACGAGATCCCACATCAGCTTTATGTGCAGAACTATAGCACCGCCTCATCGACGTGTCTCTGCGTGCGCCGTTGGCTCTTCTCGGTCAGCAAAGAGTTGACGCTGCCCGAGGGCGAGCAGGCGGCACGTTTCATCTTCTATCAGGCGGTAGATGAGGTTAATCGCGGTAATATACGTGCCGATGGCAGGCTCTACGAGCTGAAGGCACTGCAGGATGCCAAGAAGGCCAACGACTATTTGGCACTGGCTCGCACTCTGCCCGGTTACGGTGATGTTGTCTTTCCGCACTGCTCCTGTGATAGTCGCAAGGAGGGTCATGTGGTTCCGGCAGTGGGTGAGTACTCTCTTGGATTTAGTTAGTACCTTAATTGATTGATAATCGATTGATCCCTTGAAGGAATGAAGAGCTTTAGGCTGCACGCCTGCCGCGAGGATGGCTCACTGGAGGCGCAAATGGTTGAGCTCACCTGGGACAGCATAACGCGCTCCGAGAGTGACGAGGAGTCCATGTCATTTTGCTTTCAGTACAATCGTCCAGATAAACCAGCACGTTGGGTCAAGGTCTACACGCCATATGTAACTAGAGTTGTACCGTATATACCCTATAGTTCTATATACTTTAACGAGTATCTCTCTTCCTTTCTCCCCCTTAGCACGCATTTCTTGCGGACTGCTTTGATCGTATCATGGAGGAGCGCAAATGGGAGGATAGCGGCGATTAAGATCGAATGTATTTGTGGCTCATCTAGCGCATTGATCACATCTCTATAAAGAGCAACATCTCTCAATCATCTCAAGATCAGCAACATCACACCGAGGCAGTCTTTAGTCCTACACACTCTCACAAACCCTCACCCGCACCCAGCCACACATAGGTTTCTTTATTTGTAGTAGTATTTGTATTCTTTTCTTGTAATATTTTTTTTTTCTGTTGTATGTAAATGTTTTCTTGAAATGAACACTTGGTGTGTAAATTGTGAAGCACACAGGCAGCTGAAGATCGTGTGACGAATCCCCATGGGGAAGATCAATATCAATTTAGTTCAAGCTTAACCTCCCATTAAACTGAAACGATGTTTTTGTATATTGTACAAAATATAACTATGAAATTACTCTGTAAATTCTTTGAGCTATTGATGATCTATATTAACCATACAAAGAGGTGTGTACGGGTTGGGGCAAGAACAACAACAGCAGTTGAAGGATGCAAAACGAATGTTAACAAAATGTTTCAAATAATTCAGCACTAGCACTTAGATATATAGAGATAGAGTCAGTTAGTGTTAGAAAGGAGAGAGTGGTCTTCAAAACACACACACACGCATATACGCCCACACACCCGCTCACACACACATAGACAAGAAGGCACCAATTTAGTAAATGTTGCAAGTTGAACGAAGCGAGATTCTCATTAAAGCATAACTATAAAACATCATATAGGAATTATTATTATAATACACCATATACAATATATGTAACTTACACACAAACACACACACACACACACGTGTAAGATCCGAGTTCAGTGAAACTTTTCGTTGATTTTCTCTTTTCATTATTTTTTTGTGCCGATTTATAAAACTGCTAAATGTAAAAAGTCAATTTTAATTATACAGTAAAATGCTTATGAAATAGTAATTTAAATAGACATACGTACACACATAGTACATACATATATACAACTTTAAAATGCATACATGTGTATACAAATATATAGAAAAGGATTTAAGGCATGAAAGAATGTTACAAATTTGTACTCAATTGCAGTAATATACAAAACAAAGGATTGCCATGACTGTCTGTGTGTAAAAAAACTCACACACACACACACACGGCGAGAATCACAAACAAGCAACAAAATTCAAGATGCAATGCAACAGTTTATAAGGCGATTTAAAATATACACATACATAAGCATACACACACAGACGAATGACTTTGTATACTCACACTCACACACACACATATATATATACATATATATAAATATACACACATATATTTACATTTATCAACGATGCAAGTGAAGTCTGCTTGTGATATTTACAATTTACACAATTATTATTATGATTATATAATTACCACTATGATATGATTATTTGTATGTATTTCCATTTCGATATCGCTGTGCTCTTCTCTTGATTCTGTACGCGTTATTCTATATACTACTGTATCTGTATCCGTATCTGTGTATCTTTATTCTAATGTATTCTAATGATTTGTCATGCGAGACACGCTTCCCACTCCCCCTGTACACACCCTGTTATTTTCATTAAGCTATACCCTGTTACTAACCCCTATCACGATGCAAATTGTTATTGTCTGTAACTATGTCTCAAGAAAGCGCATCGAAATTGATTTGTCATTGCACGTGCAAATGTATCCTGCGGATACCACAGCACGTTGTATCTCTATTTGGCCATTTACTTTAGCAACGTTATACGTTTTATCAGCATATCGAACTATGAATGTATATTCCATAAATATATACCATTATTATCTATTGCTCCCTAAGTTATATAATAATATTATTTCTTTTTTTTTTTCATTTGTGTTTGTAACTGTTTCGTGTCGAGAATATTGTCAAACAAATTGGTAAAACGTCAGCTAAACTCGAGAAGAAAGAAAAGAAATGTTAACACATAATCTAATACTTAAGCGAAGGCATAAATTTGTATTTGATGAAAGATGAAAGAAAAGAAGAGAAAAACAATAATAACATATGCATATGTATTTATTTCTAAATATTAAATGGAAAATTCAAAAAACGAAAAAAAGCAAATCATGAAACATGCTAATAAAAATAAATAAAATAACTAAAAGAACATTCCTTAACTAAACAAGATTAAAAACAAAAAAAAACAAAAACGAACGAAGGCATCAAATAAAATTGAATATCAAATGTTTTTTCACATATTTAATAAACGTAAATGAATAATTAAATTAAAAACAAATCAATTTACGCCTAAATCCACGAAATAACGAATTACACTCAATTTGAGCGCTGGCCACACACACACTCACTCACTCACATACACACACACACACACAAATACAGACATACCCACATATATACTAAATACATATAAATGATGTACAGTCAAAAAGATCAAAAGAGTTTGGATGGTGGAGCGATTTTCCCTGTCAAACCTGTGTGAGTCAATGTAGAGTAACAAAATAAACTAAACAAACACTGATAAACAAAGCAAAGAACAAACAAAAGAAACAAGAACAAATCAAAGCAAGCTAACAAACAATTTTAATAAAAAAAAAAATAGTGAGAGAAATAGCGCTGGAGAAAACAAATTACCAATTTATTGAAAATAAAATTGCATTTTTTCCCTTTTAAAAACTGTTGCTGCATTTTCTTTGGGTTATGCGTTAGGGCTATGGATGAAGTATGTTTGACGTATGATAATACCATTTTAGATTATCAGCCTGTAAATAGTTCTACGGTGATCACAAACTTGTTATTCAGGTTAAGTTATTGATATAGGTTAAAAATATATATATTTACATTTTATATGGTTCTATAACTGTTCAGCAGGGTGTAAAACCATTGTATGTTCTCAAGATGTTCTATTCAATTTATTATGATTAGATAAGACTGATTTCGGAAGAGTAGTTTATGGATATAGCACGCCTTGGGGCATTGAATATGTTGATTAGTTTGTATTTATCCTTTCTCCCTTTGGCGCCTCCTCCCTTTCTCTTTTTGTCCTTCTTAATGTCATTGCACTTCTCTTTTTTATCGTTTAACCTCTCTCGCAGGCTCCTTTCGTCTTTCTCATTTCCTTTTTTTAGTCAGTTTCACCTCATTAGCTTCCTTCGCAGGCTCCTTTCCTCTCTTCAACTAATTCCCTGTTCGTACGAACACATAAGTCTCAAAGACTAGTAGAGCTATATGTGGACAATATTTCTGAGTGTTGGACGCTGATAAACTTTATTTTTGAAATTTTCTTGTCTTACCACAAATTTAGATATGCTATCTATAGTTAGGTATACTACTGTTAGGTTAAGCACTACTGACTATATTGGCCTAGCAATATATGTTAACAATATTTTCCCATAAATACAGCTGCAGACCATGTAAATTTCCCACAAGACAGTGAGAGAGTGAGAGAGAGGGAGAGAACACCCTGCGGTCGTTTTAAATGTAACCTATTCATCGCTCGTATATGACAAATATCTAAATCAATTTCTAATCCAATTCAGTTCACTCAAGAATTTATTAGCATAAATGTTGTAAATGGGTTTTATGGCATCCTGAATTGGGCTATAAAAAGCCATGCAGGTTGATAAACTTATCGGGTGAGCAGGGTGATTAGACTAGCCGAGAATGGTTGAGGGAGAGACAAAGTGGGGAGTTTCTTGTTCGCTTATGTTGTTGGTTTATCGGCGATACATGTTATTCTTCCACGAGAACTGTGCCCCATTTGCCACCCGATTTCATCGCATTTTGAACACCCTTTTAAATCTATATATTGATATGAAATACTTTGTATAGAAAGTAAGCAAAGAACTCTTGAGTTTGTTCTATATAAATAATAGGTAAATATCAGATCGAGATCAGTTACTATAATTATTAAGTTTGCAGTTTATTGTATATATAGAAGTCTTAAGACTTATTTAATTAATTATGGCAAATATTTAATGTTTTTTTCACCAGTTCAAGTCATTTTTAATGTAGGCTGATATAAAGCTGATCCATAACGATCACCCTAGGCGCTAGTCTTCACCTGCGACGTGTTTTTCTTTTTTTGAAATTATTTGATCAATTGGCGCGATTTAACGTTTTATGGCTGTTGATAAGAGTCCGATGTGTTAGAGAGAGATAGTGCAAGAGAGAGCGTACTGGCGAGTATGTGGGAGCGAGACAGCATCAGGAATATCGGTTAATTAGGTGGCGCACCAAGGCGAATGTCGCGATCGGTTTAGCGGGTTTTTCGGTTGGCTAAAAATGAATTTAATTAACTGAATCAATAAGCAATAAACAATGTTGTCGGGGGAATGGAATTAGATTTGCGGCCCAGTTAAAAGCGATGCGTACAACGCGACGTATGCGTAATCACACGGTGCTGGTGTTAATCGGCACAGCGCAGCACAGCGGATGGGAGGATGATAATGATAAGCGCAACAATGATGATTAAATGCAAATAAAGTACAGCGACACAATCGACTCAATTCGCCCCAATGTGGCCCATAACTTACTAGTCTCTGCTCCCATTCTCCCACTCTCTACACACTGTCCCTACACCAGCTGAGCTCATCGCTCAGCACTTGCTCGCACAGCACTCGGCTCTCGACGTTGCTAACGATTTTGGCTGCGAGTCGCAACCTGGACGCGTTCGCGTGCGCACGTGCCCGAGCCACCAACAGTTACCCCATCCGTATCCGTGTCCGTGTCCGTATCCGTATCCGTAACCACATCCAAAATGCCTCCGCCGTTGCAGGCTGCGCAGGCGTTGAATGGCAAACTGGATCGTTCGCTGGAGTTGCCCTATGCCGACGAGGAGGAGGAGGAGGAACGTCAGCAGTTGCTGGCAGCAGCAGAAGAAGCCAAGCCGCAACTAATACGCAAACCTTCACTGGGTCAGCGTCGCAATGTGGAGCAGTTGCCTCGACTGCGTGTGGTCAACGAGTTACCCAACGAGCCCCTGGAAATGTCAACGCCAGAAACGACGCCGGAGTCGCCACCAGCTGCAACTGGAGCAGCCAAAGAAAGGGAACACTTTGCTCACGGCATGCGCCGCAATTCTATTTCGCTGCCATCGGGCATTAACTCTATGGATCTGGACGCACTGCGTCGACGCCACCAAATGCACCCGGCACAGGATGCACTGCACGAGGAGAGCCACAACGAAAGTGTGAGTGTCATCTGCCGATCTTTGTCCGACATCCAGGTGTTAATGACCAGTGGGAAACGAGTTTGAAGCCCCACAAAATATATTCGACAATATTCGTTGTTCACTTTGCATCGTTAAGTGAGAGAGAGGCGAATGCAAAAGATAAAGTACAACACACAACACGATCGTAAAACGATCATTAAGTGTTATCTCCCCCACCCGCTAATTGAGACTCAGTTAGGAACGTAACTAAAAACCGCAACACGCAACCGACGAAACGTTCTCTCGGCCATGTTTACCCACCACAGTCTGTCCGTAGTTATCATCATCATTATTTTATTATCCCACCGTCGTCATCATTGATCTATTCTCATATAACACTGTGCCACAAGTTTCCATTTGTCTTCCTGTGCGATCTATTGAAGTTTCTCTCTCCTTACTTTTGGATTCTTCATTATAAATGATTCATTATTTGATGTTGTCTCCAACTTCGTAAAGGAGATATAGTTTCTTGTATTGGTCATATCATTCCATTCCACAAATAGTTAATTATTTGATATTGTCTGCAACTTGGTATTGGTCATATCATTCCATTTGCTATCTACTGAAGTTCTTTTTTTATCTTTGGATTCTTGTTTACAAATGGTTCATTATTTGATATTGTCTGCAACTTTCTAAAGAATATAGTTTCTTGTATTGGTCATATCATTCCATTTGTCATCCTGTGCGATTAAAGTTCGCCTCTTTATCTTTGAATTATTCCTAATAAATTGTTCATTATTCGATATTCTCTACAACTTGCTGCAAGAGATATTGTTTCTTGTATTTGTCATATCTCTCAAGCCAAAACCTGTAGCATAGTGTTGTTATTATTATCGCTTTTTCACCTGTGTTTACACTAAAGGTGTAATTAATGTGAATTGCAAATAGTCGAACAAATACGTAAGCTGCAGATATATTTGACTACACAATAAATACCATGATGCTCTGATAAATACCAAATATATATAGATATGTACGTAGGTGTGAATTCGAGACTGAAACAACATTTATTTACCACAGATCTTGAGCTGAGAGAAGGTTTTTGTTTAACTAACCGAGTAGACATCTGTGATGTAGGGTATACGCACACTGTGAAATATGATAATTACACTGTGCAACAAGGCGTGAACAAGGTTTGTGCGTTGTTCACAGCTTAAAGTATGAATAGTGATCAGTCATCGAGAATTATTCATGATAAAAAAGTATTATATTATATACACTATACTATTATATAGATTACTATATAATCAGGATCACAGATCGCTGATCGTACTCAATTTTGAATGAGAGAATATTACCCTGCTCGGTGTATTCGAATTGTGTCCAAAGTTTACTGGGGGAGGGATTCCTCGTGCTCCGCTCTTGTGACTTGATTAATCAGTCAGTCAATCGACAGAATTATATTGAATATATTGCTTAGAGATATGGCCAGCTCAAGGTGACTGATTAAGTGATTAAAATAGATTTGCGTTGGTCGTCACTTTCCTCCACAGCACAAATACCAAACTGGCAGTGTTGAGAAATGAGTTTAGTATTTTAAAGTGGAAATTTACTAGAATATATTTGACTTCAAAGTGATCAGTGTAAATCAAAGGAGCAGTAAAGCTTTCAATCAAAGCTTGCTTCAAGTTTTTTAACCTCCAATGATTAATTTCTTTTTGAATTTATGCATTAATTTGTTTATTTATTCAACTGTCAATTAACTTGTTCCGACCGATAGCTTCGACACTAAATAGCCATCATTAGGAATGATTTGTGATTTGTTTTTTTGCGATTACAAGAAAATAATATATATGAGTAAATAAGTGTATATACCCTTCTTAAAGGTTCTACAGTATTCTCACGATTTATGCGGATTAATACTCTTTAGTTCGTATTGGAGCTTCGATATCTTGGGACAATTTTATAAACATTTTACAAATATATATGGTACATATTGTATATATCTGTATATATATAATAGTATATACATGTGTATATGTGAGGGTAAAAGATGTTCGGTTTGAAAGAGGTAATTTGTCACTACACTGTTGTTCTCTGTCTTTCTGTTGTTGCTGTTCCGCCCTCGCATCGCAAAAGATTTGCGAGATGGCAAAGGCAAAAGTCTCAATGGAATTGTGAGAAATGCGAAGCCGAAGCGTTGTAATTAATCACTCAGGAACGAGCACAGTGAACACTCGCTATATTCAACAGTAACTGTAATTGTAGAGGAACTTCAGACACTTATCTGGGTAAATAAACGGTCGTTCGTCACAGGGAAGTCGCAGTGTACTGTCTCTGAAGTCTCCACGAAGCTCGACGTCGTGCGATTAAACACACACACACACGCACACTCACACACACACACACACACACACAAAAGTAAAGTCAGGCAGAGCCGTCATTTCGAACACAATATTCGAGCAATTATCAAACGGCCGGCAAAGGCAGCGGACGAGCCGCGTTCCGAACTGATCTGAACTGAAAGATCAGTGTCGACTTGCGATCGGATATCCTTCGACTCGAGATGAGCTCTCCCAGTGAGAGCCTTGATGGGCCGCAGGACGAAACGGAGCAGCTAATTGCGGTCAAGGCAGGTACAGAGAATAATACTATATTGATCTTGGTTCCACTGCGATCTAATTGCAACCGATGCGATCTAACCAAATCGGTTCAATATTGACTTGGCACTGCCCCAAACTGGTTTCCAGCCTCGTCGAGCAGAGATAACCGCGAACAAAGGCAGGAAGCGTCATGTGACACGCGATGCACATTCATTTCCCTCAAGTCAAGCTTATAAATCGACTATAATCTGATTCTACATATTCCATTGCAGACTGTCGACGATGCCTCCGCCTCCGTCTCAGCCTCAAGCCTGGCCACGCCCACGACAATTACGATAGTCTCCAGTGAAAAGAACAAGGATGGCGACGACGACGACGACAGCAGCGATGAGTTCGGCAATGCCAAGAAGCCCGTTCACAGGTAAATACCATCTGCAGGTGCAGCTATATATCATCTCAGGTGGGTTCTAAATATAGACACCGTTTCGATTTGAGGGCCGCCCTTAGTGCATTCAATAACACTTCACATCCTCGTGTTAATTGGCCGTCAAACCATAAATATCTTTGGCTTCAAAGTGACTGCTTGATCAATCGATACCCTGTACACGGTCGCAGTTCATAGTACTGGGCATCTTAAAGTCAATCACAGTTACCTTGCTCTATATAGTATCAATAACAAATTGATATTCTGCTATATTGAGCTGATCGAACCTCGGACTGGTCACTTTAAACTGGACAATCTTCACAATGAGCGCTCTTTCTTCTAAATGTTTTGTCTACCGTAAATATTATGATCGCATGATTTTGAATACTTAATACACAGATACATATATATATATATACATTTGTATAAGTATAGAGTCTAGCGTGCTGAGGAGCTTACTCACATCTCACTCATGTCTCAAGTAATTAGGACGGAGACCAAGAATGGTCTTTCGCATGTCGAAGCTTTTGTACACTTTAGGATCATTTACTTCGCATGATACTATAGTTTATGATACCTATCCATTATATGTACCTATACCAAGGTATACCCTATAGATAGTGAGTGTCTGGATCTATTTAATGTAGAAACCAAAGTAATTCATTTATTAAAAAACTATATGTATAGAGACTATTCATTGATCCAATGATCTATAGTACTCTATGTACAGTGATCTGCTATACTATGTTTAGAAATTTTATTATATCCGTTGATCTGTTCTACTATATGTACTGACGTTATTATATCTGATGACCTGCTGTACTATATTTATAGATTTTTTTATATCAATTTGAGTTATTTTACTTATCAAGAACTTAGGGACTTAAATATTTATAGAGAATATGAATTAGTCCGGTGATCCGTTGAACTATATTTACAGATATAATTATATTTGGTGATCCAATATACTCAATATATGTACATCAATTGAGGTTATCTTACTTATCAAGAACTTAGGAAACTAAATATACATATATACGTAGAATATCCATTAATCCGATGATCCGTTGAACTTTATTAACAGATATTATTATTATATTATTATATCTGTTGATCCCTTGTACTTTATATACATCAATTTAGGAAATCTTACTTATCCAGAATTTATAACTCTTTAAACCGTATTTCTCGCCTTCCTTCACTGAGATATCATGATACCCCATTCTCTGAATATGATTATAACAACATATAACTGTAATTATAGCTAGTTGCTATGTGGAGCGTCGATTAACGTGCTGCGTAGCCCGTTGCATTGCCTATGTAGGAATGTGGAATGTCTGGCAGCACGAATTCATTTGATCTGGCAGCCTGAATGAGCGTAGCTTGTGCCGAGCCAAAGTTCAACTTGCAATTAATTTAATTAACATTTTCGACGCGAGTTTTGAGTAACTTTTACTGGTTTTAATTGCATTTACGAGAGACCACGATAAAGCAAAGAGGGAGAGAGAGAGAGTACTGGGTAGTGATATGAGAGAGAATTGGGTATTACCAACATGAACGTGTCTTTTCCAACATTCTGCCCGAATACGTTTTTTCCAAGTCGTTACAGTTAACTCGCACTTCAATTGAAATGTTTCAGTTACATTTGGGAAATATCCCCGGATTGATCGGTATTATTGTACGCAAGTTAAGATCTATAAAGTGATTTATATCGAGTGTTGTGGGTCGTTGTGCTACTGCAAGTATGTACAGGGAATACCCTGTATACGGTTCATTGAAGCTTTAAGAGCTTAAAATTATCAGCTAAGAAAGAGACGAGGTAAAGACAGAGATAAAGGGAAAGATGGAGATCGGGAGAGATAAATAGAGAGAAGTGTGAGAGAGAGAGAGAGAGATTTACGTTAAGGTAGAACTTGAGCTGAGCATTCGCTCCCTGTGGAGGGTTGTGAAAGTTCTAAAAGCTTTCTGAGTGTGTCTCTGTGAGAGAGAAAGAGGGACAGAGAAAAATTGAGGGAAAGAGGGAGAAGGAGGCAGGCAGAAAGAGAGAGAGAGAGCAATTTTGCAGTTTAAACGAATTAAGTCGTTGCGGGGGCGAAGTAGGGGACGAAGACAGAGACAGAGATAGAGCCAGAGCTCCGCTTATTGTTGATAAGTGAATCAAAGGCATCACAGACTCTGACTGAGGCTGAGATTGAGGCGATGACTGTGACTGCGACTGCGACTGAGGCAGAGCCTCAAGCGGAGGCATAAATTGTAATGATTTCGTTGTGTTGGCGCTGTTGTTGCTGTTGTTTATCAAATCTTTCGGCATTGCAACGGGAGAGAGGGGGTGGATATGTGTTTACTTATGTATCTACATGTGTATATCTGAGATATCTGAATCTTGTCGTATCTGAGTGTCGCCCCAGCTCAGTAGATAGCTGTGATTAGGCGTGATAAGACACACACAGAGTGCGCTCGCGCAAATCGACGACAAGCTGCACCCCAAACTCGAGAACTATATATAGTCGTAGCTATAGTTGCAGGTAACTACCTTGCTATATATATTGACATTCACACACACGCACACTCGAATCCCCGAAATGTGTTAATTTTGCGTGCAAACGAGCTTTACGTTGATCGTAAATCCCAGATGCATTGGCAGTTAAGCCCCTCGAAACGATTCGGTAATTAAATAAGTGTAAATATAAATATTTATTTGAAGAATATGTGGCCTGTATGTGTGGTATTTATGCGAATAAAAGGCTTTATCAATTACGAGTTTGTTTGCATATCGCGACCCATTAACGGTTCTCCCTTTTGTGTGTGTTATGCATAATGTCGCCAATAAAGATAAGAAAATACGATTTTTATTCACCAAATTAGCTCAGCAAAGCGATGGTCTTGTACAAAGACACCGCTTACCCAGCAAAAGTGGTCAGCTAAAAGATGAAGTAGACAAGACAGAGTGCAGGGTATTCGCAAGTCGGTCTTCTTGCTTTTTCCGCATTCCTGTAGATAAGAGATTGCGATAAGATCAGTACCGAAATAACAATAATCTTATTGTCTTTAATTCTTTCAACAAATTTGCAAAGATTTGAAAGAATTAACTCTGGTATTTTCCTAAATCAAATGTTGTAGCTATATACTTGTAGTAGTGTAGAGTTGTGTAGATCTGTTGCAACTTATCGTGAATCCCCAAAGCACGAATTTCCACAGAAATCCGTTCAGTTTTATTCATTTCTAGATCTGAGTTGAGGCAAGCAACTTGTTTCGTTGGTTTACCCAATAAAACATATATAAATATGGGTAGATATGTTTGTATGCATGTAGTTATATCTCGTCCATCTTGAAGCAGGTGTCGCCTCACTTGACATTCTGTGCAATGCTATTTGGCTGTCACTGTATTTCAACTTATTGAAAAAGACTTTTGCGATAGGTAGCAGTCAGATAAGCGAAGAAGAGACAACAGTTGGCTTTGGGTGTCATAAATAGGTATTGTCTTTTTGAGGCGCATCCGATAATGGTTCGTTCATTATTTACAACTTGCCAGGCTCGACAGCTGTAGATGTTGAATGAAACATCGGTTATCAGACTTCTTCGGTAGCAATCGTAAACCTATCATTATTGAAGCACTCAATTATGACTTGTGTATAGAGCCACTCACGTTGGTTAGAATAATGGTTGACACACTTTAATCCTTGTTTACTGTTCTTTTCAGAGATCGTTTTCGGAGTCGAAGACGCGCTTCCATCGCCCCCCTGCCCGCCTTACGATTGAACAGCAAGGAAATGTTAGCCAGCGACTTTGATACCCACAGCGTTGCGAGCAACCAGGCCTCCATCACCAGTGTCAACTCCTTGGCCAGCTTACTGCGTGAGAAGATGCAGGTGAGCCAAGAGAGCAGTTTGAGAGAAAAGTGTAGAGTTGTGAGGAGAATAGTATAGAGCAAAGTAGTGGAGTATAGAGTGTTGTAGATTAGTGTAGAGTAGTATAGAGAAGTATAGGGTAGTGTAGAGTAGTGTAGAGTAGTGTAGAGTAGTGTAGAGCAGTGCAGAGTAGTGTAGAGTAGTGTAGAGTAGTGTAGAGTAGTGTAGAGTAGTGTAGAGTAGTGTAGAGTAGTGTAGAGTAGTGTAGAGTAGTGTAGAGTAGTGTAGAGTAGTGTAGAGTAGTGCAGAGTAGTGTAGAGTAGTGTAGAGTAGTGTAGAGTAGTGTAGAGTAGTGTAGAGTAGTGTAGAGTAGTGTAGAGTAGTGTAGAGTAGTGTAGAGTAGTGTAGAGTAGTGTAGAGTAGTGTAGAGTAGTGTAGAGTAGTGTAGAGTAGTGTAGAGTAGTGTAGAGTAGTGTAGAGTAGTGTAGAGTAGTGTAGAGTAGTGTAGAGTAGTGTAGAGTAGTGTAGAGTAGTGTAGAGTAGTGTAGAGTAGTGCAGAGTAGTGTAGAGTAGTGTAGAGTAGTGTAGAGTAGTGTAGAGTAGTGTAGAGTAGTGTAGAGTAGTGTAGAGTAGTGTAGAGTAGTGTAGAGTAGTGTAGAGTAGTGTAGAGTAGTGTAGAGTAGTGTAGAGTAGTGTAGAGAAGTGTAGAGTAGTGTAGGGTAGTGTAGAGTAGAGTAGAGTCTAGGATAGTGTAGAGCAGTGTAAAGTAGTGTAGAGTAGAATGTAGAGTAGAGTGTGGAGTAGTGTAGGGTAGTATAGAGTAGAGTGTGGAGTAGTATAGAGTAGTGTAGAGTAGTGTAAAGTAGAGTCTAGAGTAGTGTAGAGCAGTGTAGAGCAATGTAGAGTTGTGAAGGACGGTCTTGAGTAGTGTAGAGTAGAGTGTAAAGTAGTGCAGAGTAGTGTAGTGTAGTATAGAATAGCGTAGGGATGTGTAGAGAAGTGTAGAGTCGTATAGAGTAGTGAAGAGTAGTGCATAGTACCGTAGAGTAGTGTAGGGTAAAGTGTAGGGTAGTGTAAAACACTGAAGAACAGTGTACGGTAGTGTATAGTAGTGTAGAATAATGTAGAGTATTGTAGAATAGTGGAGAACAGGATAGAGTAGTGTAGAGTAGAGTGGAGAGTAGTGCACAATAGTGTAGAGTAGTATAGAGTAATGTAGGGTAGTGTGGAGTAGTGTAGATTAGTGTAGAGTAGTGAACGACAGTGTTGAGTAGTGTAGAGTAGAGTGTAAAGTAGTGTAGAGTAGTGTAGTATAGTATAGAATAGCGTAGGGATGGGTAGAGAAGTGTAGAGTCGTGTAGAGTAGTGAAGAGTAGTGCAGAGTACCGTAGAGTAGTGTAGGGTAGAGTGTAGGGTAGTGTAAAACAGTGAAGAACAGTGTACGGTAGTGTATAGTGGTGTAGAGTATTGTAGAACAGTGAAGAACAGTATAGAGTAGTGTAGAGTAGAGTAGGATATTATAGATTAGCGAAGTATGGTAAAAATAGCGAAGTCAAAGAAGAGAAGTCCAGATAGTACAAGAGTGTAGAGTTCTCCAAAATATTCGTTTATTAACCGACGCCTGCCTTGACAGGCTTTTCCACAGCTGATACGCAAGAAGAAACGCGAGACAAAGGACTACAAGATCAAGATATTCGTGATCGTCATGTTCTTCATGATCATCTTTTTGGTAAGCGATTGCAACCGCGATCTATATTAGAATTGACAAGTATGGTATATCTATATAATTGTGTATTCCTTACCTGCAGATCGGCTACGCATATATCGCATACGACCAGCAAATGAAGACTAAGAGCTACTTCCAGAAGATCAAGTTCAACTCGCGTGATCGCATCTTCCGCATACTGAGCCACGATGATAAGGAAGTGATCAATGGCCACCTGGGAGTGACGCTGGGCAGCGATACGGCGCCGTTCCACTGCCTCGAGGAGAACCGGCGCAAGGATGGCAGCGTCTGCATTGAGTGGAATGGGATCGCCCGCCTGCACATGAACTTCGAGGACAAAAAGGTCTTCCGCTGCTACACCCTACAGTGGCAGGCACTGACGCCGGGTCTGCTGCCCACGGACTGCTACGAGCTGAAGCGCGACAATGGGCTGTGGTTCGGCGGTGGCATCACCAAGGGCCAGGAATGGTCACTGAGCTATGCCAACTTTGATTTCATGCCCTACGCCACGGGCGACAGTAAGGTGCATCAGTTTGGCAACGCGGTGAAGCGTTACTTCATCAACTCCATCGGCGTGGCAATGCAGGTGAATGAGAAGACGCCACTGCAGTTGGGGATCAATCGCACCGAGAATCAGTTCTGCCTGCGGGCGGCCAACGATGACTTTACCTTCGTCAATCGACTGACGCCTCTGCCCCAATTGGACTACAAGATCTGCACCACGGAAGATATGCGCAGCCTGCACATGCTGATGACACAGCAGAGCCTGTGGGATGGCCTGACGGAGGCGGACATCGGTGAGTTGCACTCACTGCTGGAGGAGCCCGTGTGGCAGATACCGCATCAGCAGTTGCGCGACTCCCTGAACGAGTCCATCATATGCGACTACTCGGAGAACGCCATCGCCATGGGCTTGGGACACATTGTGATCAACGAGTTCTGGCAGGAGAATATCGGTGACTTCACCGTGGATCGTGCACGCTTTCCCACGCTGCGCGACACCATCGATGTGCTGCATCGACGTGGCTTCAAGGTGGTCTTCACCATTCAGCCCTTCATCAGCACGGACAGTCCCAACTTCAAGGACGCAGTTGCTCGCAAGCTGCTGATCTATGAACGCTACTCGGAGCGCAGCATTCCGGCACTGACGCGCTACAAGAGCAGCTCCAGTGCCGGCGTGCTAGACATCACGAACAATGCATCGGTGCCGTGGCTCATTGAGAAGCTGCAACGACTCAAGGATGAGTACGGGGTGAAGAGCTTCTATCTGGATCTGGGCACCGGTTATAATCTACCGCATTACTATCAGTGCCGGCAGCCGCTGAACAATCCCGACACCTTTGCACGTATCTTCACCAACAGCCTGGAGAGCGTTGGCCTCATGGGCGTCTCCATGGCCAGTGTGGTGCCTAAGCCTCCCACATTCCTCAGCACACCGCCGGCCAATGCCACGTGGGAAGGTTTGCGGGATACCTTAGCTGCCGTGCTCAACTACGGCGTCATCGGGTATCCCTTCGTGCTGCCCGGCGCCATTGGGGGCGACTATCTGCTGCAGCGGCCACTCACCAAAATGGTCTCGTTCTACTCCCTCGCCCAGCCGCCGCTGCCCGACGCAGAGCTCTTCATCCGCTGGCTACAACTGGCCACCTTTCTGCCTGCAATGCAGTTCAGTCACCTGCCCGAGGAATACCACAGCGAGCTGGTGACGCGTGTTGCCCAAGAGTTGAAGGAGGTGCGACAGACGGTGGTGATAGCGCTGCTCAAGAAGTATCTCAGTCCTTCGATGAACGAGGGATTGCCGCTGGTGCGTCCTCTCTGGATGCTCGATCCGCACGATCCCGCCTGCCTCATTGTCAGCGATGAGTTCTCTGTCGGTGAGGAACTGATTGTGGCTCCGATTTTGGATGCGGGTCGCGAGGAGAGAGAAGGTAAGTGCAGTTGAAGATCAGGCAAGGACGAAGAGATCTTTAATTTGCCTTCTTTCCTTCAGTGTATCTCCCCCAGGGCGTGTGGAAGGACGGCATCGATGGTTCTCTGCGCAAAGGCTCTCGCTGGATGCACAGCTACCGTGTGCCCAAGGACAAGATCGCCTACTTCCGCAAAATGCCGGACAACACGCGCTTCTAGTAACGGCAACGGGCTGGACCGATCGATTGATCGATGGATCAATGAATCCATCTCCTCCCTCAGGTCTAGTTCCATTCCACACTCATTTGCAATTGTGTATTATTATTATTATCTACCATTGGCTTTCCATTAAGCCCCAACTACTTGTACAATCATCAGTCATTCCACACACATATCAGGACAAGATCCTCACATTCTTTTTTTTTGTTGTTATATAATTCTAAATTGATTTCAATTGTTATGTAGAACTTGTAAAGAATCGAACTATACCTAAATAGCAGATTAGTATGTCACTCCGCACCAATATACTGTCACGAAGTGATACAAAACTATAAAATAAACGTTGTTTATAAGATATTATATCAAAGTTGCCACTCTATAGTTATTTAATGGGCATCAATCTCTGCGCTCGATTGGTATTTCAAATAGTTTGCGAATCGAGTGAAAGTAAACAACGTGAAACGAGAAACCAGTAAGGCTACCTTTGGCATGCCGAAGGCTCTTTATCGTTGAAGGTTCCTTTATCCTCCAATCGTTCCAATAATAGTTATATATAATGGTGTAGAATTAAATGGTATTGCGTACATTCAATATTATGTCTCACTTTGATTGACACTGATAATATAAATATATAGTATATTTGACAGATTAATTTGCAAACTAAAGAAAATGATAATGATACTTGTGTTAAAATAAAAATTAAGCATATGTTTTTGAACTTAGTCGAGTTATAGTGAACTTATCGCTAGTGGAGGAGGTGGTGGCGGAGGAGGACTAAAGCTACGGCAGTGTGAGGTTGAGAGGTTAATTCAGTTGTTGTTGTCAGCTTCGTTCTCAGTCAGGATGGTGCGAATCTTCATTAGCAGCTCCATTTTAACAGCATCTGGGAACAGTGTGCGTGCCTTGGGTGTCACCTCCGCGATGAGTTGCTCCACGGTAATGCCATTGTTGCCACCCTTATCCAGCAAATAGTTACGGCACAGCAGTCTAACCTCGTCACGCCAACCGCACTCGGTTAGCCGGTTGCATAGCAGATCCTTGATTTTTGAACGGTCTCCGTACATTATCGTGTACTGGTCCACTGTGTTGGACACTGTCATAGTTTCCCCAGAGCCTTCTCAGTTTTTGTTACTTTTCTTGCGGCTTTCCGCAAGAAAGTAATTGTGATGTGAGTTCAGTTCTTTCTAAAATCAGAACATCTCCGGCATTCCGGCCGATTGATCCTATGGCAGCTATATGTTATAGTGGTTTGATTCTTATGAAGTTTTATATACATATTATATACATATAAAAAGTCCGATGTACTAAGTTTTCTTGCAATATCTTTACAAATAACAAAATTCATCCGATAGTTTGTATGGCTTCTATACGATATATCTGTCGTTCCGACTTATATACATCATGCAGCACTAAGAAGCATGTATGCCAGATTGCATTAAGATAGCTCCAAAACTGAGAGACTAGTTTGCGTTGCAAACTTCTAGCCAAAATAATATACCCTCTATAATAAAAGACAAAATGTATGTTTGAACACTTATAACGCGAGAACGCATGGAGCGATTTCAATGATTTTAGATTTGTTCAATTGCAGTGCAGTCCCAAATAACTATTAGGTTATAAAAACACCGTTAAAGTTCACAATATGAACTATTTGTTCAAAGCCCATCTAAGTGGAAATAGCTACCTGCAGATAACAAACATTTCCTTAGATCTTAACAAAGATATCATTACAGTGCTGAAATCAAGTGAAAGAAACGGGCCTTGAAGGTTCAACCAACAGGAAATCCTCTCCGAGAAGAGGGGAACCTTAGTTTAGAAGAAGGTGCTGCGAGCAATTCTTTGGGGTTCGTTAAATAAATATGTCTGTCTGTGTTTTATTTGCAGCTCTCTTAAATTAGCTTTAGATTTATTAGTATCAATAAATAGTTTCCATTTCCATTTGCGTAGCAACTGCAGTACCGCTTCAGCTCCAGCTCCACCTCCGTGTCCACTCACGGCTTGGCTCTGCACTCGGGCAGGGATGCTTCGCATGGTTCCGTTTCGGGCGGCTTCGGGAGAAGGCTGCAGAGGGCATCAACGACGACAACGTCGTGCTGATCGAGGCAGACAATGGAGCGTCGTCTCTGGGGCAAAGGTGCGCCCGGCTGTCGGCAGGTGAGCGGACAGAACTGCCAGGGACCTGGCCACCAATGCGCGGGGCAGGGTCTTTCGGCACAGGCGCGTGTCTGTCGCAAGGGTCGCTTGTTCTTCGCGTGCGTCCAGCAGGGCAGCTTGTCGGCTAGCACTGTAAGAGAGACAGAGAGAGAGAGAGAAGGTGATAAGTGAATGGGGGAAGGGAGATAGCAGGTGCCACTTACCCTTGCCGTTCTCCTGGCAAATGGGCTCGCGATGCTGCACACCGCCCCCGCAGCTGGCCGAGCACGCTGTCCAGTTGCTGAGGCGCCACTGATGCTGCCGCCCAGCGCTGACGTTGAGAGCGGGCAGCGTGAACTCGTAGTAGATGCCCGGATTGCTCTCGTTGCCGCGCACCACCGCCTGCAAGTTAGAGAGAGGGTACTCCTCCATTGGTTAAGCTGGCATTGCTGACAGGGATCTCTTACTCACGTATAGCGTTATGGAATGCTGTATGGGCTGAGGTATTTTGATGGTCTCCTGCTCGTCGAGGCGATCGTAAAGGCTCTCGGCGCCGGCGATCTCAAATTCGCCGGGCATGGAGATAAGGCTATCGCCATTCAGATGGAACTTGTCACCCTGCGTCTGACCGATGGCCAGAAAATGCGGCGAATTCGCCAGCTCCTTGATCAGTATGTGACGTGCCCTCGCCGGTATGCTAACGATCTCCACATAGACGCCATCGCTGACATTGAATGCTTCGCTGTAGACCTCCTTTATGGGCTTGCATTGATCACCAGCACCGCCACAGATACCGCAACGATCGTCCTGCATGTCCGAGTCAACGATCCAATCGCAACCAACTTTCTGAATGAAAGGCTCGTTTAATTGATCTCGTCGAGCACCATCAGCATCGATCAGCCTCATCATCGTCGATCAAATCGATCACACTTACCTTGCAGATGCCGTCGATGCACATGTTGTTGGTGCCCAGCGTACAGGGTGTTCCATCCAGCACCGTCTCGCCCCAGTTGGCAATGATCGTGTCATCCACATCGCTGCAGAACAAGCGGCAGGGGTTATCTGAGAGAGAGGCACAGAGAGACAGTTAGAGTTGCTGCTGCTTGTTGTAACTGATCACTGATCACTCACTCTTATCGAAGAAGGGCAGCCACTTGTAGGTGGCGCCTTGGTAGCTAACATTGTCATAGCGCGCACACTGCTGGGCCCGGAAGCTTGGCTCCTGTGCCGGGCACGGCTTCTTGCGGCAAATCTTGTAGCGCTTGCGTTCACCAATGCAGAAGACGCCCCCGTTGGCGGGCACGGGGGAGTCACATTCACGTTGCTGGGTGGAGACACCGCCACCGCAACTGCGCGAGCATTCGCTCCACTCACTCCAATTGCCCCAGCCACCATGGATGGGGGGAGTTAGGTCCTCCTCCTTGGCTACGCACTTGCCGCTCTGGCACCACTTGTTCTTGCCACACGCCGTGCCTGGGGCTGTGGGTCGCATATTGGTCACGCACTCCCCGTTGACGCGACACCACAACGTCGAGCAGAACTCGTGCGGGGCCGAACAGGCGCCCACATCGCTGTCCGTGGTCAGATTGAATTGCATGCGGCACTGCCGCTTTGCGTTGTAACGCTCGCCCGGCAGCGCCTCCGGGTAATTGTACTCGTCCAACGCCGTTGGCGGGTCGTCCAGGCACTCGCCCAATCCCTGGCTGTAAGTGGATTGCAATTAATTAGACGATCAACCTTCTCTTCTCCTGCCACTTACTCCAGAAAGTGTGTGATGTATTTCCGACTGCAGTTCGACCAGCAAACCTGCAGCGTGTCCGCCCCGAAGGTCGGCGTCATAATGTGCACTATGGGGCCCACGCGTGGATGACAACCGATCTTGGCCGTGTCGTGGAACATGCCAAAGCTGTGGAGAGGATATAAGCGATTGTTATCACGAATATTTGAACACGCTAGTGATCTGTGATCGTGATTCAATTTCAATTTTAACCTATTCAACCAATTTTAGCTTGATTGATCGGTCTTCGATTGCGTCAGTGATCGTGCATTATTCATGCTTTCAGGTGATCACTGCTCATCGATCTACAATTACGCCGGTGTCCATAGATCAGTTCCTTCATTCACATTTTCAACCAATCTTAACTTATTGATATCATTTACTCGTGTCACGGCAGTGATCGTGGATCATATTTGAGTAGATGAAAAGCTATGGTGAATGAGGCTTTCACTTGAGATCCACTTGTCCACTTGAGGATCATACTGAGGCAATATAGAAATATCAGTATGTATAAAGTTATGTTTAATTCATGAACTATTCATGCGAATTGCCAACTGCCTGACTCCTTCAAATGAATCATAGCGATCATAGCTTGATCGTATATTAATGAACATATGGAAATATTAATGGACCTCATTGATCTGAAGTGAGTGATCACAGATCACTAGTATTACAATTGTTTGATATAATTGAAAATATTAACAATAAATATTTCTTTAATAAAACTATTCATTCATTCATTCACCCAATGTATTCACATGTATTCGAGCTGACTTGGTGTCTACAAGAAATGATTTCGCATTGGCTTACTGAACTTACTCGAGCTTCATATTCACTCACGCTCACTATGCCCCCCCCCGCAGCCCCCCCGTCGACTGTTCCCCCTGCTGGTGGACGTGGGGTCTGCGACAAACTACACTCAGATTTATTATTCACATTGTCTTTGCGAATTAAAGCTGCTTTGCCACGCTCGCTGTGTGCGACTTATCCGAGAGCAAGTCAAAAACCTGATTATTCGAATAGTGCTTAAACCAGCAACACAACAACAACAACAAGAGCAGCAACAGTAGCGACAAGTGCGACAAACAACCGAGTGCACTCGCTTATCGTATACCCTGTGAAAAGATCTGAGAAGGGACTTATCTTACATTATCTTATCTTACATATTGCAAAATAAATGATGAAGTTAGTGAATAGAAAATATATAACTTTAAACTCTAGAATCTGCAGAGAAGATCGAGTATTCGCATTCTTCTCTTTTGAGCTCAACTAAATGAACAAGAGTTTAGTTTGAAAAGCATAACTATTGTAATCAATCTACATCTGTACCTGCTACAACACTATCATGTGTTACCTAGGAATATATAGTCATGAATAGGTTGGCGTACAGTTATATATATATATAGTAATGAATAAGCTGGTACTCCTCATTGGTATAAAAACAACATTAGTTTCCTGTTCTCTCACACTCCCTTGCACTATGCCCATTACAGGGTATACAGTCAACTATACGCTCAGCTTTAATAAGCATATTGTTGGCACCTGAAGATGACGATGGTCACAGACAGGTGGAAACAGGGGGGAAGGGGAGGGGGAGAAGGGGGCGAAGTGGGAGATCCAGTGACAAGCAAACGTCAATTGCACAACAAAGCGCAACAACAACAACAACAACAATAAAGTCAACGTGTGTGTGACAATTAAGCCGCTGATCGTTGATCGCTGATCCGGTGATCCATCGGCTGCTGCTGCTGCTGCTGCTGCTACTGCTGCTGGCCAGTTGAGTCAATCGGTCTCGGAACACGCCAGACTGTCGGGCACTTGGCTGCGCTTATAAGGCGTTTTACAAAAATCCACTTGGCACGAACACGAACGAAACGAGATAAGCCTACGAAACCGGACAACCTGCAACTGCTGCGGCTACCAAATTGTTACGTCTCCCCCTCGCTACAGTCCTCACAACCCCCTCATCCTCCTCCTGCTCCTCCGCCTCTTCCCGAACATCCACCTCCAAGTTCCTCTCTGGCTCCGCATGGAGGCACCAGGGCTGCACAACATTTGCAATTGCCGATTAACAAATTAAATGAATATGAAGCTCATGAACTTCAAGCGAGCGAACAGCTGCTCACCACGAGCTTTTATGTGCTTTTGCAGGGAGAGATTTTCAATTGAAATACTATAATATAATTAGGCAAGTATATCAAGAAGAATATAAATATAAATATATATAAATTTAGAAATCGGGAATGCAAATCAAATCTCGATAGACATATCTGCTACAATTAGATTTCGTGTGCTTTTAACTCACATAAACAGCTGCTCTGTCCCTCTTTCTCCGTCTCTCTCTTTCTCTCTCTCTCTCTCTATATCTCTCTTTCTCACTCTCTTACGCTGTCTCTCTCTGATTACTAAATCAGATCAGTTCAAAATAGTAAATTAAAATTAATTTAACTGGAATTATCGCATGCGATAACTTAATCGTATGTTACTCTAGCACATCTAAAGCTTTTCACTGTGCTTTCAAAGCACATGTAAAGCTGTTATCGCACTGTCTCTCTCTTTCTCTGATTAATAGTAATTTAGATGAGAATAGTGACTACAAGTCGTTGTACAATTTGATCTAGAGAACCATTCGGATTATTGCACCTAGTAACTTATTAGTATTCTAGCCCCGTCTCAAGCTTTGTCATGTGCTTTCAAAACTCATATGAAGCTACAGTCTTCATCCATTACTCTCTGCTGTCTCTCTCTCTATCTTTTTTGTTGATCTTAGGTCAACTTTAATGCAATTATCTGTTGATTAATTGCCTGATTAATGTGATTAATCCGCAGCTAAGCAAATCAACTCGCTGCCAGCCCTCGCATCATAATTGTTTTGTTTGTCATTGGCTCGACGACTAATTGAGAGAGAGAGAGAGAGAGACAGGGAGAGAGAGAGAGGCAGCTGGAGAGCAGCAGGGCAGGAGGAGTGAGGGGGAAACTGTGTGTTGTGTGCACTGTGCGCGCAGTGGGCGTGCGAGACGCGAACGGGCGATCATTGTCACAACACACACGCAGGTGTCAAAGCATCCGTCCGTCTGTCCGTCCGTCTGTCTGCCCGTCTGTCTGTCTGTCTGTCTGTCCGTCTGTCGTGTTGTGTCGCGTCCATCCATTCATTTTGTTGCAGCACTTGTTGTTGTTGTTACTAGTTGTTGCTGCTGGTTTGATTCATTCATTAAACGAATTGGGGTGCGCATAAATCTCTCGCTGCGATCAATTGATGCATTTGCATGCGTTGGCTGCCTGCCACATGCCACATGCCACATGCTGCTGCTGCCACTTGACTGCTTGCAAGTGCATTTCGATGTTGTTGGCCAACTGGACTACACACACACTCACACACTCACACACACACACGTATGTACTTGTGGCGCTGGTGGTGGCGCTGCCGGAAGTGGCGACTTACTTGTGCCCCAATTCGTGCGTGATCGTGTGGGAGAGCATGATGCCGTTGTCCTCGTTGACGCTGCACGACTGCTTTGGCTTGCACATGCCGCCCACATTCGCCAGTCCCAGTGTCCTGTGGAGAGACAACAACAACAACAATGACAATAACACTTGCCACATGCCAAGGGGCCAAGAGGCAGCTGCCACACTCACATGCAGTTGTTGCCGCAAATGTTCTTGCGCGTGATGAGTATTGCCACATCGTGATGATGCGGATCCTCCTCCCTCAGTGAGTTTAGTTTGTGCTGCCAGCTGCAGAGGGAGAAAGGGAGAGAGCGAGTGTGAGTGTGAGTGTGATAGAGATAAAGAGAGATAGAATGAGGGATATAGGGAGAGAGTGCTGTACCTGCAGAATCTGTCGAGATTCTTCTGCGCATTCTGCGTGAGATTCAGCTCCGGCACCGTGTCGTTCTCCTGCAGCTCAATGATGCGCACCACCACGATCTCAATGGCATTGCCAATGCTGGGGTCCTTGTACAGTGCAGAGACCATGTTCATTATGGTCAGCAGATAACTGACCACATCCTTGTGGAACGCGGACATTGTTGCATCCGCCACAATCAGTGTCTCCACGTGCCGCGGACTGCTGATCGAGCGACGACTGCGATTTCTATGCCCCCAACGCTGCTCCTGTTCCCCTTCCCGTTCCCATTCCCGTTCCTGTTCCCTTCCCTGCTGCGTTTCGTATTTGAACTTCTTCTGTCTCTCCTGCTGCTGCTGGTGATGATGGCGCTGCTGCTGCTGCTGCTGCTGGTGATGGTGATAATGGCGTCGCACCTTGCGTCCGCCTTGTATCTTCAACTTGCCACGTGGCTGCCACTCGAGTCGCGTCTCCATGCGGCGCCGTGGCTCACGTGTGCCGCAATTGCTCTGCTGGCTGCTGCTCCGGCCACGCTGCTCCTTGCGGCGATGGTGCTTGTGGCGTCGCCTCGAGGGATTCCCTTGACTTACCTTCTGCTTGGGCTTCACGGAGGAGCGCTGGAACACCACGTGCGGGTGTCCATTGATCGGATGTGCCGCGTAATGCTTGGATGGCTCTATGTAATACTCATTCTTGGCCGTCTTGATGTGTCCCACCTGAGTAGACAGAGAGAGAGCGAGAGAGAGAGAGAGAGGCGCTGAAAACAAAAGACTTAGGCAACAAACTTGTCAGAGACTTTGCTTACCAGACCGGAGCAGGTGGATATGGCCACATTGGCCGACGGCTGACCCCGCACCTTGCCATGAAAGTGACAGCTCAGCTGATGCGCCGTGGGCGGCGCACGGGAGCGCAGATCCCGACGATGACGCTCCACCACAAGCTGCGGCGCCAGGAAGTAACTGTGGGGCCTGCAATGGCAACAGTGTTGAGCACCAAGTGATCACTCCCCCCCTGTCTCACTCTCTCTCACACACTTACGTTAGCTCCAGATGGAGGGTCTCATTGGCCAGCGGCAGCTGGAAGTGCAGTTCCGGCGGCGTTGACTGCGTGCTGCGTCGCTGCCGTCGATGATCTCGCCCGTGTGCGTAGATGAGTGAGTACGTCATGAATTCCCCGTCGGCGTGCACACGCCGCGGCACCACCAGCTGCCCCTCGCCCTCCACCAGCGCATCCGTGTGGATGCCATGAAGCACCTGCTGCAGGGCCTCGCCCAAGCAGAACCACAGGCAGAGCAGGGTCAGGCTCAGGCACAGTCGCCTTGTTCGCATGCTTTGGGATGCGCTTCTCTCTCGCTCTCTCTCTGTCTCTCTGTTTCTCTCTCTCTTTCACTTGGAATATCTTACTCTGTATTTGCCGTTAGCTTCTTTTTCTCTTCAATCTCTCTTTTTCTCTCTCTCTCTCTGGCTTCCTCTGACTTCCTCTGGCTCTGTCTTGCTGCGTTGGGCCTCTTTAGCCGTTGTCGATGCGTCTCAGCCGCTTGGCAATTAGCCGGCGCATCGCTGCGATTGCATTATATGCCCGCCCCGTAAATCGGGATCCCCAACTGGGTGAAAGGAGATCTGTGAATGGGAGAGATCCATTAAGAAAGTGTAAGCTACATTTAAAAGTACTTCACTATTATAATCCCGCTAACCAAAGCTTTAATTCCAACTCCAATATCAATATTTCTTAAATAATTTCAATGTTCATTTATCAATCATCATCAGGTATTCATATTTTATTTCTAATTATCATAATTATTGTACACACCAAGTGTGAACACTCTAGCATAAATACTACGCTTGCAATTCGCATTTTTTCGTTTTTGTAGAGGCGCAAAAGGGCGTGGCCAATTTTTAGGATAAGCTTTAGCGGCGCGCAGTCATACAAGATATAGTCACCAAATTTTTTAGCCCCAGCTCTTATAGTCTTTGATACACAAACGCTCATACGAACAAAAACGTCTTCTTATGGCTTTCATATGTTTTTTCAACTTTTTAAACAACTTTTACTTGCGTGCAATATCAAGACATATAGTGACCGAATTTGGTAGCCCTAGTTCTTATTATCTCCGAGTTAAAGAGGTTCATACGGACGAAAATGACTATATCTACTCATTTGTTACCCTTATTAAGATGGCACAAACCATAATACACTTCTCTCTGATGGCAGGTACTTACGTTATTTATTTTTGCACAGAAATACATATCAACCACGCATTACTTAAGCCTCTTCACTCAGCATTGAGCTGGTACTTGCTAAGATTAACTGCAATTTGTGCGACTTACCTCATATTAAGCATACTTGTTATAGGACTATCACCATATTACATATTATATATATGTATACGAGGTGTGCAATGTACTTTCGATTATCGATTTTTTTTGTTTTGTTATTTGTTGGTACACTCTTCCCGAACATCTGTTCCAAGATTCAAGTGAATGGCATTTTTTGTTTGGTTGTGAGAGGCGTAAGGGTTATAAGTGTTTTGCGTGCTCGGCGATTTTTCGCTAAATTTTGACCAAAAGAACCGTTGCAAGAGCATCGCTCAAGAGCTGTTGAATGACGTCAACGATGACCCAGATTTACTCAAAAGGGTCATAACTGGTGACGAATCATGGGTATATGGTTATGATATCGAAACCAAAGCCCAATCATCCCAATGGAAGAGCCAAGTTCGAAAAAAGCACGCCAAGTTCGATCAAATGTCAAGGTTTTGCTCACTGTTTTCTTCGATTACCATGGCGTGGTGCTTCAGGAGTTCTTACCATATGGTCGTACGGTCAACAAACAGTATTATCTTGAAGTTTGCGCCGTTTTCGAGAAGCAATGCGAAGAAAACTTCCAGAATTGTGGAAAAACAATTCATGGCTTTTGCATCACGATAATGCCCCTGCTCACTCATCTTTGCTTGTGAGAGATTTTTTGGCCAGAAACAACACCCCAATCATGCCTCAGCCACCATATTTACCGGATTTGGCTCCATGTGACTTTTTCTTGTTCCCAAAACTAAAGAGACCTATGAAAGGACGGAGAATTGCAACGATTGAGGAGACAAAGACAGCATCGCTGGAAGACCCCAAGGCTCTACCGAAAAGTGCTTTGAGGATTGGAAAAACCGTTGGCAGAAGTGTATTGTATCTGAGGGGGATTACCTTGAAGGGGACAATAAATAAATATTTTTTCTTAAAAATACAAAGTCGCCTTACTTTTTGAACACACCTCGTATGCTGTTTAGCAGAAATGCCTCTTTAGATACATTCATTCAAAATAAACCTAACCTACAAAATTGAAGTCATAAATCAATTGTTAAGATAGTTACATCTTGTTTGTTCCCACTCAACTAGAATGTGACTGAACTGAATTTGAAGACAGTGTACAATAACGATAAGTTCGATGGTTGCGATAGTTTCTAAAACGATAAACGATCAACATCTCAATCGATCAAACGACCATCTCAATAAAATGTTATTGTACTTTCAATTGGTATTGAAACCGCATTGGGATGCAGTTTGCGCATTTCCTTGGCATGTTGCTGTTGCCAGTTGCTGTTGCCAGTTGCTGTTGCCAGTTGCTGTTGCCAGTTGCAGTTGCAAGCTGCCAGTTGCTGGCGTACTGGAGGCAGCTGGGCTACAATTTGTAGCCAGACCGTGGCGCCACCAAGCTGATTGGCGGTTGAGTTTCACGTGCCGAAGGGGCGCCATGACTGATGCAAACCTGGCCGGACGGCGAGCAATTATGGCATACATTTCCACAGCAGCAACAGCAGCAGCAACATCAACAACAATAACAGCAGCAGCAGCAGCAGCAGCCACAACTGTGGCAGACAAAAGCTGAAAAAGAGACAAAAGATTTTGTGCAGGCAATAAATAAAAGACGATTTGCTTTCGGGTTGGTGATAAATGTGGACGATTTCAGATGGGCAACGGAGCTGTCGATTAGCTTGGGAACTGCCCACAGTTCCGAGAAGAGAAATGTGGGAAAGAGAGATAGAGAGAGAGAGAGAGCAGGAGGGAGGGAGAGGCAGACAAACAGAGCAACGATGGGTAATAAAATTTGGCAAATTATTGCAAATGCGGCGCTTCAAAGACAGCCAAAAAACAGCCAAGACAGCAACAACAGTAACAGCGGCAACAACTCAGCAACAACTGCAACAACATTGTTGTCATTATCGAAGCAACACACGACAACTTAATTATTCAGCAGATCAATAGATGGCGGTCAGCTGGAAGCTGGTTAGATCGCAGATCGCAGATCGCAGATCACTTCAAGCTGGAAGCCAAAAACTGGAAACCAAACCTGGGAACCAACTCTGGCAGCTTGTTGCTGTTGTTGTTGCTCGCTGTTATCACGATCAGCGATTTGTAATTTATGATAAATGTTGGCGATTCCATTAAAATGAAACAAAGCTCATTAGCTCGAAAACAAATTAAAAACATTTTCTTTCAGCTTTGCCAAAGCGCGAAACGTGCCGAAAAATACAAAACAAATCACACAGAGAAATGTGTTGCTTGCTTGGGGCACACAACGGATTTCAAATGCACTACGATAGATACTCAGATACATGCAAATTACAATATATTGATCGTTCGTCCATCTATCCATGTAGGTTTCCTTCCTCATGACTATAGTCTGATGAGGTAGCACCTAAGGAAAACGATAGTTTCTCTGGCAATCAATCCTTTTATGTCTCTCAAATGCTTATTGGGCACACGATAGTTAGGAATACGATAGTTTCTCTGGCGATTAATCGTTTTATATCGCGCATATGTTTATTATTATGAAACAGTTCCTTGCAGTTTGCTTTATTCGTAGTAGGGTGTACAAATGAATGGGAATATCTTCTCAGTCGATTCTAGATTCCTAAGTTATGTTCAGCCTTCATCGAGATTGTATCATCTAGATTATCTTTTACCTATAGCTTCTTCTAATATAAACCCATTATGCATTTTCAAAGAACATTCTCTTGTAGTAAACATATTTCCATTAGCAGAAGATAAAGGAAATACTCATAGATCACTTCAGTCGATTCTCTTAGAGGATCATTTCTTTACATACATCTAAACCTTAATTAAGATCACTTTCCTGCCGTATCTTCATAGTTTCTAGCCACCAAACTGTGCAGCGAACTCAACAAGCCCGCCTGGAAAGGGTATGCTCAGACACAGCAGAAGAGTCCGCAGATTCAGTGAGGCGCCATATTAATTCAAATTTATATTCGAAAAAACCCATGCTGTCAACAGAATATTGGTCCCCGTCTTGTTGGTGATTCCAGCCCCAGCTTCGGCTCCAAGCATCCTCCCAAGACTCATTTGCAATGGCGGCGAAACTTGAAAGCGACGCACCAAATTAGCAAGCGCCACATTATCATATGCTAAACGCACAAGTCTTGTCGAGATCGCCAAGATCGCTGAGATCGCTGAGATCGGCAAGATCTCCGATCACTGATTGTCGTTCGGAGATCGAAGATCGGTTCTCAGTCGCCAGCGCAGTCGGGGCTGGGGTTGTTGGTGCCATTCATTATGCTGCAATGCGTCGACTGTCGGGCGCCACTTTTAATTACCGATCAATCACATTTGACGGCTCCCTCCATTAAATGTCAGCCAATTGATTGAATTTTCATTTGAGCAGCACACACATACGCACACACACACAGACACACGCACGCGTAGCACCTAGGGTACGTGTCTCTGCAGTGCAGTCTGCGTTGCATCCGCATCCGCGCGAGCGTTGATCAATGATCTTGTCTGCCTGCCCAGTCGCCGGTTGCGCTTCGCCGGCTGCCAATTTCAAACGTCGACGTCGCTGCTGTCTGATTGATGAACCTACACTCGACAGAGTGTACGAGTATGTGTGTGTTGGAGAGCTTTCGCCAAGTCCCAGAGGAAACTGAAAGAATCACCCCTCGTTATATACCATTTATCGTAGATCGATCATTCATTGTTGAATACCATCGTTGTATATCGATCAACCATCGCTATATATCATACATTGATACCAAGCTTTATATACCATATATTCTGTATCGATAACTCGATCACCCACCGTTATATACTATCATTGTATATCGATCACTCATCATTATATCGATGCCCATATATTGTATATCGATCGTTCTATACCATATATCGATACTCATACCACATATCGTTTATCGATCATCCATCACTATATACCATATATAGATCTCATCTCCACTTGCCATATATTGTAAATCGAGCACATGTAGCTATATACCATTTATCGTATATCGGCTCACCCATATTTAAATATCGTTCTTTCGTATATAGAACACCAATTGTTGAATAGAATTTATATACCATATATTGATACCAATCCTTATACGAGTATATCACATATCGTATATCGATCCCCAATCTTTATATACAATATATGTATCACACATCGACAGCCCATCGTTATATATCATTGTTGTATATCGATCATCCATCATTTTACACCATATATCGTATATCGATCACCCATAGTTTTCTACAATTTATCGTATATCGATATCCATTCCGCTTCTTTCCTTGTCCGTCTCGCATGATATCATTATTTGCTGCTACTCTTTCCAAAATTTCACTACATTCCCACTCTCTCAACACGTCAAGCCAGACCAAATAAGTACAATATATTATACGTATCCATTGACTATATGCGACCGTGTATTGTGTTGTCTTTTGTGCGCTGCTTCTTTCGAGATGTTCGAAATTTGTCAACAGCTTTGTTGACGCTCCGTCTAATTTATTAGCCACGTTTTGTAGTCGCTTTACATTTGCCAAGCTCTCGATCGACGATCGCATCATCATCTCACGCTGATGATCATCATCGTCACCGTCATTATTATCGTTATCTTTGGGCTCCACTGTTAGATCATCTCCACTTTGTATACATGACCAAATAACAAGAAAAAAACAAAAAAAAAGAAGAGAATTCCCAGAAAAGCAGAGAAAACTAACCCAAGACCCAAGAAGGCGTGCAAAGCGATAAAGACAAGTTTGGCAGTGAAACCGCAAGTTAAATGCCCTGACAGCAAAATGCGGGGAATATCAATGGATATAGAACTATATAAGAAGTTCGACAGTCGCAAAAAAGACTCGGCAATGAGCAAATACCTGTAAAGTATTGCAAAAGAAAGATCGATCGTTGATCAGGTCCAAGAAAAAAGGAAAGATATTGAGCAAATTTTAAATTTCCTTGAAATCAACACTGCGCGGTCAGACATGAAACGATTGACGAACAAACTTATATAGTATAGGCATATTCCAGAAACAGCCCGTGGTAACCAGCAAACTATGAGATCAATCTTAATCAAACTCGGTATAACTACTACTCATTACTACACGCATTACATTATTCAGAACAAGCCGAATCGGAACTATACGCCTATGTTTGCTATTTGCCAGGATATTAAGACCAAATTTACTATATCTGCGGCTTAACATCATAAAAATAAGTTATCGAAATTTCATCAAAATCCAATCATATCGACAGCTTAAATAGGGATTTTCTTAGGAAAATTCATAAGATTTTTCAACTAAGCTTCAAAAACTAATGTTATATAGTAACACCTACATACCGTTCAAATTTCATAAGAATCGGACCACCATATCCTTGGAAATTTCAATGTCTCCACCACTCACAGTCCCAGCTAGAGTATTCCAATTCGGTTGTCACAATCCCTAGCGCCTTGTTGCCTTGTCGTACATGTGTCGCCGACAGGCATGGGGATGGGGAAGAGGCAAAAAAATGGCAAAATGATTTATGCTGGCTAAATTAAAGGGGGCTGGGCCGGCGCGGAAGATTTCACTTAAATCATATGCCCGGAGAGAGATGAAACCAAAGCAATTTTACGCCTACCACGCGAGGCTCCCATCGCTAGTTGCCAGTTGCGAGTTGCCGCAGCTTCATTCACATATTTTTTTTCATTCATGCGTTGTAGTTTCATTGAGACACACACACACACACACACAGACATACCGACACTCACACAGGCACACACGCAGACACACACGCAGACACCCAGTGCGACAGAGTTTTTATTTTTATGAATGAAATGAAACTTTTAACGTAAAACGCGGAACGACTAACGCTCACCAAGGGGCAAAGAAACGGGGCGGGTCTGTCCGGGTAGGGAGGGGAGATTGGTCTGTTGTCTGTCCAGATCGCACGTAACTCCAACGAAGCGAGCTTCGTGTGTCTGTCTGTGCGTGTGCGTCGTATGTTGTTGTTGTTGTTGTTGTTGCGCCGTCTCGAGGCATATTTTAATTTCTTTAGTGTGGCGGGCGTCTCCGCGTCGGCTTCGCATCGCATGTGGGCCGAAAATGTATTTTTTATGGCGACGTTGGCTTCCATACCCTGCGACCGTTTGTAAATGCTCAAAAAAGGGTATACTAACAGTACATATGTGGGTAATTTAGAAATAGCTGTCTGTATGAACGCAGTGATCTCTGCAAATATCAAAGCTACAGACATCAAATTTGGCATGACGATTTCTATATATCAAACGTAGATGAATATTATTTGAAAGATTGGCTGCCACGCCCACCGCCCACGCAAATCAAAAACAAAAGATTGCATTTTGATTTGTAGCCAAAGTTTATAAGATATAATTTTCAAGTTTAGCATACAGTTAGCTGACTATATTATATACCGATCTTAAAGATTTCAATCTGATCGTATCATGATTACAGAAGTTATTCAAGTCAACGAGCGAAGGGTATTGTAAAGCCAGTTGCGTACGCCTTTAGCTTTCGTTAATTGTTTTCTTCTCTTTTTTCAGCTTTTCGTTGTCGCTCTATCTCTTTCCCACTCGCTCCAACTCCAGCTTCATGATGTGTACAACAAATGCAGGCCATAAATTTCGCACAGGCGTCTCTCTAAGATGGTCACAACACGTTGAAGCGTCGCAGAGACAAACGGACAGAGCGAGAGACAGACGAGGGAGGGACCGACTGGGGACGGGGGCTGGGGACTGGAGGACTGGACAGATGGCAGCCCACAAAATACGTTATAACAAATCATTTAATTTGATTTTATTTGCTGTGCCTCATGCTACATTGTTGTTGCTGCTGTTGTTGTTGTTGTCGTTTTGGTGCTGTTGGCCTAAACATGCGCCGCGCTTTTGTTTTTGACCATTTTTGGGAGTTGCTGGGGTATTTTTTTTTTTGGTTTTTTTAGTTGTGTATCTGTCGGATACGACTGTATCTGCAAATGTGTGTGCGCCTGGCGCGACTGGCTGAGATCACACAGGAAATTAGCTTAATATATGGCTACTGATTTGTCCGAGCACAGCAACAAAAGCAAAGAAAAGCAAGAACAATCGTAAGGAAAGTGAGCCAGCTTGCTCGACTTTGTGATACTCTGCAATCGACTAGGAGAAAGAGACTCAACGAAAAAAACTGTACGAATGCTTCTCTGCCATTGATCTTCTAGTGAAATACTTTTTTTCACCTTCGCACAAATTGTAAAGAGTTGTAGAAACCAATAAAAAGTTGTTAATATTCTTAGTTTTTTTTCGGAAACAAAATATTTAAAACTCTCCTTACTTTCCCCATCTTCCTATAAAAGGTTCTCGAGACACGACATTTAAATGTTATATAAACATGCTCTACACAACTTCTTACACGATTCCAACTTGAATATTTCTGAAATCTTCAGTTTTCTTTTTTTTTTTTTTCTATATTTATATTTACTGAAGATCATACAAAGCAGTAGAATATTGTATTCTGCTGCAACGGAAATGGAATTTCGAGTCTTCTGGTACAAATTGTCATGCATAAAATTGATTTTCATTTACTGGAGTGGGGGATAGAGAAACTTAGAGATTCTTTAAGCATTGTATATGTATGTATTTGCAATAATAAATAAATATATAAACCTCTTCTTCCTGATACGCAGATCAGGCAGTCCGAAAGAATTCTGATTTCGTGTATTGAACTACCAGAAATTGCATGTAAAGGTATTCAGCAGATATGATAAACTTAAACGGGTTACGGGTTGGTGTATAATACGGTTTACCGGTAAACTCAAATATTTTTGGCTTAAAATTGTAAAAAGGTTTTCAGAAGCATTAATAAAACTCACTAAATTCGTTTTACTTGAAACTGTATAAAAATATTGACTCTTCGAGTAACTTCCGTTGATCTATGCTAGAAGAATTTCCCTGGAATTCCCCCGAATTTGCGAAGAATCTGCGGGCTAAACCGTAGACTGTTGTGCATACATTGTGGAGCTCTCTGAGGTGGGTACTCACACGTAATCTGCTGGGGCGCCTTCTGTTCCGGTTGTGTTCGTCGCTTCTGTTGCGCCGCTCTCGAGTGAAGCCCGTGAAGATGTCAACCGCAAATGCCGACAACGAAGACGACGACAACAACAACGATGTCTGGGCTTATTATCGCGATAATGATAATGAAGAAGGGGATGATGAGGCGAGGCGCCGACGCTGCGACGCCGCGGCGCTGCTGAGGTGATGTCAGGTAAATGCTGCGTCGATTTGGGGCGTCTGATTTGAGAAGAGCGAGCGAGTAAATATGCGCTATGGGCTGCGATTTTCGACACTTCGGGAATTAGTTTCCGATCTTGATTTGTTGTCGAATTCTTTGGCGCATGCGCCACACCCACTTGATAAAGATAAAGGCAAAAACGAGAAAAAAAAATAAATCAAACAATAGTTTGGCGCGCTTGCAATCGATCATTAATCGGGTATCGATTGATTCAATCAGTTTCAATTTCAATCTGCAATACGTTTATTTCGAGACGTGCACGCAGTACACACACACACACGCACGCACACACGGACACGCCGGCGCAGTCACCGTTCGAACTCAAACTAAGCTAAAATTGCAAGTGAACACTGGTTTTATTTGAAGGAATCATTGGGGAGCTGCTGCTGCTGCTGCCGTCGCCGTCGCCGTCTCCGTCGCTGTCGTCGTCGCGACAGCACCCGAGGCACGACGAGCCCGACGAAACGAACACGAGCACCAACCGAGCCGAGCCAGTGCCGGCGTTGTTGTTTTTGTGCTGCGACGCCAACAGCAGCAACAGCAAAACACAGGGGCGTAGTCATAATGGGAAACAGGGGAGGCCAGCTGAGTTGAGTGTTTCCTTAAATGTTCTTTATTTGAATTAATTTGAACAGGTGAGTGGCAAAAAACCTATCGATATATGCATCGACATGTATGCGCAATACGCTTTGCACGAATTTCGCACTGTAATTGTCAATATACATACCGATACACGTATCGATATGCATGCGCAACACACTTTCGCGGCTCAGACTGCGCCACTGCAAAGCCAGCATCGGCTGCAGCAGCAGCAGCAGCAGCAGCAGTACCAGTGTGACCCCAGCGAATTGCCTACGAGAGGAAATGCATCTGTTGCTGCCGCTGCCACCGTCGGTTCTGGCAGTGACCCTGTCGCTGGCCCATTATCAGCATTGTCATCATTTGACTCTGTCTGAAGTTGAAGTTGTCTTTCATACCCGGCGCTATCAACAGCAGCAACTGTTTGCCATATAATTATAATCATATCATGCATATCTCATCCCCCCTGCCTACCCCTTCCATGCTGCAAGCGACCCAGCGGCGCCGTTCGTTCCCCAGTTGCAACATCAAGGACGACACCGTTAAGTGGCTGCCAAAGGGGGGTGAGGGAAGCGCGAATTGTTTAAAATTATCACATTGTAAAAACGCCAGACAGCAACGGCGACAGCAAAGCCAGCGTCAGCGTCGAGCCCATCCCCCAGGAGCGAGCGACGCGCAAAAATAGCCACGGCAGAGATTGTTGCACGTTATTTTTCGAAATGAATCTTGTGTGTGGCGCCTCGTTTGATTTTTAGGCGCCAAGCGGCGGCGTTTGTCGGTAAATTGTGGCGACACGTCTGGGGGCAGAGCAGCAGCATCAGCAGCAACAACAACAATGTGTGGCGATAATGTTAAAGCGAGACAGCAAGAACACATAGTGAGATACAAGATAAGCGCAGCAGCAGCAGCACACGGTGAGGCGCCAACTGCGACTGCGACGTCGAGGCTGCAGCCGATGCCAACAGATATCAAACACGTCTCAATCTCAAATCATTCACGGCCGAAACTCTCTGGTCAGACTTAGCCAGAAAGGTTTGCGCCGCCGTCGCCACCAGCGCCGCTCAATTAACAATGAAAAGTCGGTCTGGTACGTCATAATATATTTTTATCTGATTACCAGGCAGTGGCAGGGGCAGCGACTGAGGCGGCAGACAGCAGACAGATCGTGCGTCGGTACACACACACACTCATGCATCTGCATCATCGTCATCTTTGTTCCTATGCTTTTTCGCGTGACTCTCATGTCGGATATCTAATCAAAAGATCTTCACTTCTGGCGCCACCGCAGTAAGATCAATGTGACGCCCCTGTCTCCCTGGTGTGCGTGTTTGTGTTTCGCAACTGCGCCAGGTAGCTTCTACATTGACCCACGATTTGGTGGTGCCTCCACAAATGCGCAATCCTTATTTAAATGAGAATATTAAACTTGTTTTGTGGTCGTCACGCGGCCGGCAACATGTGAATGGCAACGGCAAAAAATAAACAAACAGCAATCAGCTGTGTGCGTTGCGCAGCGTTGCCACCTGCTGCAATAATGACTTGAGGGCTGCAGGCCACAAAAAATACAACAATTACCTGTAGAAGTATGGACTTTTATTAAAAACTAATTATATAATAAAAACAAGACCTGAACGTTTTCCATATTATTGCAGTTTAATAAAAATCATAAAGGCCAATATACACCTCAATTCATTATATCAGTTTTATTGTTTATTTTTGGGAAAAACACACAATTACATAGTGTAGATTTAGCATAAGTTTTAAAAAGTTTTTTACTGCTCAATAATTTGTCAAATGATTTTGTAATAATGAAACATGTTTTGCAACTGCTTGTACAATTAAATTTATTAAAATAACACAAAACAATTGTTTTTTAAATATTTCGCGCGTTTGGCGAACCTGTCAACGAAACAGTTGGCAGCCCTGTGCACTGTTACAGTGCGACTGTCAAAAGCGATAAAAAAAAGTTGTGTGCACGGCATTAAAAATTATTTGTGGCGCTGCTAAATATTTTCCAGCATTTCGGTAAGTTGCACACTGTCGACACTCGGCCAGTGGGTGCAACTGGAAAGCGCCACCAGGTGTTATAGAATTGCATAGGGGTGCAGTAATCGATAAATAGACGAAAGTGTCTGCTTGGCCTGCTTGCAACTTATGTAATTGTCAGTAAAGTTTATGTTGTTGTCCCGATTGATTTGTTGCAGAAAATATGATACGTGCACCGCTAGTGAAGGCGCTGGGCGCCCTCGGCTCACCCACACACCAGATCGCCAGCCGAGCAGTGCGCACCAGTGCCGTTGTGGCCCAAACACCGGCCAAGGCGCCCGAGAAGATTGAAGTGTTCGTCGATGATATTCCCGTAAAAGTGCTGCCAGGCACCACAGTGCTCCAGGTGCATAGCTAACTACTAACCAATCTCTTCAGATGAACATAGTAAACCCTCTTCCCGATTCTGTGCAGGCTGCTGCTGAGATTGGTGTGGAAATTCCACGATTCTGCTACCATGAACGTTTGGCCGTCGCCGGAAACTGTCGCATGTGCCTGGTGGAGGTGGAGAAGTCTCCCAAGCCGGTGGCTGCCTGTGCCATGCCCGTGATGAAGGGCTGGCGCATCAAGACAAACTCCGATTTGACCCGCAAGGCACGTGAAGGCGTCATGGAGTTCTTGCTCATGAATCACCCCTTGGATTGCCCCATTTGTGATCAGGGTGGCGAGTGTGATCTGCAGGATCAGGCAATGGCCTTTGGCTCCGATCGCTCCCGCTTCACGGACATCAACTACACGGGCAAGCGGTAAGCAGCACCTGTAATCCTCGCCTGCATTCCCCTTCTTTATTCCCTTTGTATTTCCTCTTTTAGCGCTGTGGAGGACAAGGATATTGGACCGCTGGTCAAGACCGTTATGACCCGTTGCATTCATTGCACCCGCTGTGTGCGTTTCGCATCCGAAATTGCCGGTGTCGATGATCTGGGCACCACTGGACGTGGCAATGACATGCAGATTGGCACCTACGTGGAGAAGCTCTTCCTCACTGAACTCTCGGGCAACGTGATCGATCTGTGCCCCGTCGGCGCATTGACCAACAAACCCTACAGCTTTGTCGCCCGTCCCTGGGAGATTCGCAAGGTGAGCAGCATCGATGTGCTCGATGCCGTAGGTAGCAACATCATTGTGAGCACCCGCACCAACGAGGTGCTCCGCATTCTGCCCCGCGAGAACGAGGACGTCAACGAAGAGTGGCTGGCAGACAAGTCCCGCTTCGCTTGCGATGGTCTCAAGCGCCAGCGTCTTGTGGCACCCATGGTGCGCATGCCCAATGGTGAACTGCAGGCCGTGGAATGGGAGGGCGCCCTTATCTCGGTGGCCAAGGCACTGAAGAAGGCAGGCAGCTCGGTAGCCGGCGTGGCTGGCCAACTGGCTGATGTTGAGGCTATGGTGGCGCTTAAGGATCTAGTCAATCGTCTGGGTGGCGATAATCTGGTCACAGAACAGGACTTCATCAAGGGCACAGGCAGCGATGTGCGTTCCAGCTACCTATTGAACAGCACTATTGCAGGTAAGAGTGATCACAGTTTAGACTGCTTGATCCCAGTTAAGACTGCTTAATTTTTCTTGTTGCTCTTTCACAGGTTTGGAGACAGCCGATGCTGTGCTCCTGGTGGGCACCAATCCGCGCTATGAGGCTCCTTTGGTCAATACTCGTCTACGCAAGGCCTATGTCCACAATGAGTTGCAGATCGCCTCCATTGGCCCCAAGATCGATTTGTCCTATGAGCATCAGAATTTGGGTGCTGATCCCGCACTCATTCGGGACATCTGCAGCGGCTCACATGCCTTCTCCAAGGTGCTGGAGGGTGCTAAGAAGCCCGCCATCATCATTGGTGCCGATCTGCTGGAACGTGCCGATGGCGCTGCCATTCATGCCACCATTTCCGAGTACTGTCAGAAGCTAAAGAAGCCGGTGAGTAAAGAAGATTTCCCAGTGGAGCAGCACCTGCATTAAGTTGTTGCTTTCCCTTCGCAGGACTGGAATCCTTTCAACGTGTTGCATAACAGCGCCTCCCAGGTGGGCGCCTTTGATGTGGGCTACCAGCCAGGAGTTAAGCGTGTGCAGCAGGCGCAACCCAAGGTGGTGTTCCTGCTGAATGCCGATGCTGGCAAATTGACACGCGATCAGTTGCCCAAGGACTGTTTTGTGGTTTACATTGGTTCGCATGGTGACAATGGTGCCTCCATTGCCGATGCAGTGCTCCCTGGTGCCGCATACACCGAGAAACAGGCCACGTATGTCAACACAGAAGGACGATCACAGCAAACGCAGCCAGGTGTCTCCCCACCAGGTATGGCACGTGAGGATTGGAAGATACTGCGTGCTCTGTCTGAGGTTACATGCACTCCGCTGCCCTATGACAAGCTGGATGATCTGCGCGCACGTCTCGAGGAAATAGCCCCACATCTGACACGCTATGGAGAGCTAGTGCCAGCTGCGGACAGTGGTGCCAGCGCACAGGCGACACCAGTAAGTGACCCTAGATACTGCCACCAAATATGACTTGGCTAATGCCCCCTCCTTCTTGCAGAGCAAATCGATCAGCGGTGGCACCATCGATATAAAACTAAAGGAACTGCGCGACTACTTCATGACCGATGCCATTTCACGCGCCTCGCCCACCATGGCCAAGTGTATATCGGCTGTGAACAAGCAGCAGCGCGAGGATGAGGCGGCCAAGCAGTGTGCAGCCAACTAGGCAGCCAAGGAAGGAACCACGTCGGAATGTCGCCCCACTCTGATCTGATGATATATAACATAAATATTAAATAATTAATGTTGTTTTTTTTAATCTTGTCTTGCTCTACGATTATCCAAACTCTAACTAAGCGAAGCCCGCAGGAGCAGATCCCCAAAGAGAGAGAGAGAGGGAGAGAGAGAGAGAAAAAAAGAGAAAGAAAATATCGTGGATTTGTATATTTCATTGAATTTGTTGAAAACAAACACTTATAAACTACGAACACACTTAGGAAAAAAAGAAAAACAAATACGCAAAATAAACGTGAAATAGAAATATCTTATAAACGAGTCCACACTGTCTCCGTCTATGTGTGTGTGTGTGTTCTATATAGATATATATCTCGCTTTAGCCATTCGCATAGCCGCAGGTGCCTCATTCACAATAATTTACTTTGCTGCCTCGATTAGGATCGGAATCATTAGCAGGATCTCTGTTGTGGGGCGTCACTCATCATCGGGCAATTTTCATAATTACATATATACCATATCGATTCGGTTAGATTATCGAATTGAAATATAGCTTTTTAGCGCTTCACTGCAGATACGTGTTCACATGTTGTTTATTGATGGCAAAACATATTGATGTTTATAAATAAGTAGCAGATGTGGAAGTGGAATGCACTTGATGAATGTAGATGGGATGTGATTGATGACGTCAACAGAGACACCAGACATCCACAGAGATATAAAGATTGATATGCTGACAACGGAATTAAGGCAAATTGACAGCAACGGAGGGAAACACTTAGCCAATTGAGGGTTGTATTTCGACTCGAAATTTAGTTTATAGAGCATGATTGCTTGCAATATGAAGTCTAGGAATCCTTATCACAAGGATTATGCAAAGACTTGCATAATATATATACAGTTCTGCAAACATACCATATCATATGGTACACTTACACATGTGTGTTTGCAAATCCCACATACATAAAGTGGCGTGTAAAGTGAGTTTATTGCTTGTAAGCACTATCAAAGATCAAAAAATATATTATACGAACATATACAATATATTATATAATTGAAATCTTATTTACAACTTTATTCTGTATAAAATGTTACTTAACCTTGCTGCATTTCATACTTAGAATATATTCTGAAATCTTTGGATTTATGTAATAAATATATTCTACCATCCACGAATATACGAATGTATATTATATCATCTATGAATACAGAATATATTCTACCATTTTTAGTTGTACACTTTGAGGTGCATACAAAATTTATATTTTCAGAAAAAATTCATAGACACTTTACTTGTTTGATTCCTTCAATATACGAGTAGATCAATTATATTTCTATCGTTCAATTGCAAGAAATCAAGTCGCATGGACTCTCTTAAGTTTGATTGGTGAGAATACGGAGTAAGCTGTTCAAGGTGTTTTCTTATATCACTACTCGATTGGGGATACTTTCTAACATATTCTAAAGAACTTCTCTTGGAATAGTTTTCCACTTCCGTTGAATTCTCTCAAAAGATCCATGATGATTATGAAAACCAATAATCCGTATTTTTATAATTCACAACAGATTTTGTATTGTATGTGATGAGCGATCCATTTACTTGTACTTTAATTTTCCTTTCCCTCTGTATCCTATGCATATTTGACTCCTTGAAATGCCATCACATATTCCTAATATGTATACCCAATAAAGCAATAAGAAACTGCGTTTTGTATGTGGGTGAAAAATTAAATTTTTCTACCGTAAAAATACAGATTTATTTATATTAATATTCATGTAACAGAATTTCATAATTTTGAGTGCATCACCGCACAGGGGCAGAAATGAACTACTGTGTGCAATATCGCATCTATGGATATTTCTCGTTCGTTCCAGGGGCGGAACACGACCACCCCCTATTCTTCCTCGTCCTTATCATCGCAGCAGACGGAGGTCGATCTCGTTATACTCGCTCCAGTTCGACCAGAGTCAAAAGTTCTGCCCCGCCCCCTTTTATTTCGCCTATCTGTGCGTGGACTGAGCTATTGTGGTTGTGGCAGGTGTGTGTGTTTGTAGTGTGTGTGATTCTATCAAAACTTAAATGTGAACTTCAATCGCTAAAAAGCGGCTAAGGGTGTGTTTTGTGTGTGTGTTTTGGGGTGTTGGGGCGTGACGTTGGGAGGGCGTTACATTTAGATGGTGGTGGTGGTGGCGCACGCTCCGCTGGTGCAGCTGCTGTTTAACTGCAGCAGCTGGCGGGTGTTGGGTCCAGGCCGGAACGCTTAGTAATGCTAAGACGTGTGAACTCCTCGGCGGTTGTTGGATGGATGCCCACCGTGTTCAGCAGCGTGGGAATGGTCAAGCCCGACTTGAGGGCAGCGGCGAATCCCTGAATAACCTCACCAGCAACTGGACCCAGATAATGGAGGCCATAGACACGCTGTTCCCCAGTGCGTTGGGCCACAGCCTTCACGTAGCAATAGCGTACGCTCTTCTGGGGAATGAAGAACTCCGTGGGCTTGTAGTATCCATGGAACACTTCGATCTCATCGGCGCCGTGCTCCTTCACAGCATCCTCCTCACTCAAACCCACACAGGCATACTCCAGAGGCGTAAACACAGTAGTGGCCACGTCGCAGTAGTCCATCTTCAGATCAGACTCAGCGTACAGGCGACGGGCAAGCAGACGACCTGCGAGCACAGCCACAGGCGTCAGTTCGGGCCTGCCATAAATAATATCACCGACAGCATAAATATGCGGCACATTGGTCGTCTCCTCGCTATCCACAGGGATCTTGTCCTTGTGCGTCAGTACACCAGCGTTCTGCAGATTCAAATCCTCCACAAGACCCTTGCGGCCTACGGCCCACAGCACCGTATCGAAGACATCGCTATCAATTTCACCAGTCTCCGTGTTCTCGTACTTCACCAGCAGTTTGCCATCACCTTGCTTCTCCACGGATAGGGGAACAGTCTTGCGCAAGAACGGAATGCCACGCTCCTCCATGGAGGCAGCCACCAGACCAGCCATCTGCTGATCGAAACCACGCAGTACAATCGAGCGCACCATCACAGTAGGCTCGTAGCCGAGTCCCTTCAGGAAACCAGCGCACTCCAGGCCAATGTCTAGGAAGGAAAGAAGGAAACCAAATTAATAAATTGACAAACAATAAGGAAGAGTTACACTCACATCCAGCGCCCACAACCAGTGTCTTGCCGGGCTCATGATTCAGACTGAAGAGATCATCACTGGTGATGCCGTACTCCACAGCGCCGGGAATATCCGGATAGCGTGGACGACCACCCACAGCAATGACAAACGTCTGCGCGGTGATTGTGCGGTCGCCGCTCTTCAGCTTCGCGGACAACGTGTGTGAATCCACAAAGGAGCCCAAGCCATTAATGTACTCAACTTTCCTGTGGGGAAAGAAGAAAGAGGAGGAACATTAACAAATTATTTGGAGCAGAAGCAAAAGTGTCCTTCACTTACTTGTCACGCAAATCAACGCGTGTCACCCAATTGACGGATTTGATATGATTCTGCACCGATTGCACCAGTTTGTTCCAGTCTGGCTTAATCTTCTCATCGACATTCCAGCCATAGGCGGCTGCCTCGTGCACAGCCTCGCCCAGCAGGGAGGCCTGATGCATCAGCTTCTTTGGTATGCAACCCACATTGACACAGGTGCCGCCGACGCCCCATTTCGTGCCAATTGGTGTTGGCTTCACAAAATCCAAGCAGGCAACTCGTGCACCATTGGCCACTGCCTCCTTGGCGCAAGCCAGACCACCAGAACCGCCACCAATCACAACCAGATCGTAGTCGTAGTTACCTGAGGAAAGAGAGAGAGGAGAAATTGGAGGTTAGCAAGCAAGTTTAGAGAGATCAAGTGAAGTGTGAGAGAGTACCCCGCAGCAGGGGCTGCTGCTTGGTGGAGGATGAGGAAGACTCTTCTTCTTTCGTCTGGCGTAAGCGTATCTCCATGTAAGCAGAACGATAAATGCTGCGTCCGCTCGATGGTTGTGCATCGGCCAACGAAGCGGGTATAAAATCGAACAGATACATTCGGACTAGCCTGCACTCTTGTCTGCTACTCTGCGACACTACTCAGGTGTCACTCAGATGGTGCCTTATCGCTATTGTTGTTCTTGATCCTGTTAATTGGGGACATATGTTGTGCCACTGTACAAATCAAAGTAAAACAATCATCTCTGCCCCGCCTTGGACGTGTTGGATTGTGTGTGGTTTGCTTTGACCCAATGCGCTTGCCATGGTTACGATTATGCGATAATACGACCACGACGACGATGTTGTAGGTGTTGAATTACATGAAAAACGGGTGGCCAAGGGTGTGTATGGGGTGTGGCCAACAAGAAGAACTAGGCCCGCTGGGCCACATGCAAATTCAATTGAATTTTTTTTGAGGTTGATTTCATACATAAAGGTATATTAAGATTACCATCTTGTGCCTATTGTTGATGAAGAAACTACGGTTAGGTCCTCCTCGCACTGAAGGAGAATCCCTCTCCCTCTATCGAACCTAACCCTCCTATAGTTCTAAGTCTGACTAATTCTGCTAATATCGCATATTTCTTATACATATTCAAAATCAAAAAATAACCAAATGCGGGTTTAACTACGCATATATTACGTTTGATTTAGAGATTTACAGTTAGAGGTGCCCTTTTTTTTATAAAACGTAACGCAAGCGATAAGCAGCGCTAATTCATTTCAATATTGTATTTGTAAAACTTAATTAAGGAAGCAATAAACTTTCTTATCAAACTACACTAAAAACAGAACAGAATAAAAAAGGTAAAGTACATTCGGTATTCATCGGCGTCACTGAAGCTGTTCATATACCGTACCATGTGAAGGCTGAAAGTACTCCAGATAAACAACTGCCAGACAGCTAGACGAGACCAAGACCCCAAATTTTGTATAAATCCAAATTTATTTAGAGAAGGGAGAGCGAGATATGCTTGACTTTGGTCAAGGCACAATTAGACATGCTTTATGTGGCTTATAGTTGGTAATGGAAGAGTGAAGGAGAGTGAAATATATAAAAATGTATATAGACCATATGTACCATATAAAGCATATACAATATATAATATATAGTAATATTATTATAATATTAATAATAAGCAAGCAATTTTTATGTTCTTGTGTTCCACTGTCATTTTCAATGCCAGTGCCATATTAGTCATATATGGCATATACAAGTTAAGACTCTTGACAGCCAATCAGGTATTGAAACAGACTTATAAATAGCCCCCAAATATGTTAATATATTATCTAACCGGTGTGTGTGATGCAGTTAATTATCGCTGTCTTTTTTCCCATCCCCACCCCTATTCACAGTCGATGATCAGTTGAAAGAAAGTTCCATCGGGTAAGGGTAAAGAACAAGTCACGATGGCAATTTGCCATTCACAATGACGTAGTTCTATTTAGATGATGATGCAATTACTGTTACAAGATAAGCGAGGCCGAGAGGAGATATGCTTGTGAAATGTGCCCAAGATATTCTCGAAAATTCTTCCCAAGCTATGACGTATTAACATATATCGTATATATAAAGATATATTTATATATATGGGTATTTCCTCTGCAAGTATTTTGCATGATTGGTATCTTTCAATATTGCCCGACTGACAAACGTCTGTTAGAAAGTTGTTTTCAAACATACACACACACACGTACACGTGCAGTGTAGGTCTTACACCCCCCCACAGTTATTATCATGACAGTGCAAAATAAGTGTACATGTGTGTGTACGAAATACCCAGACAAAAAAGCCGGCAAAACGCGATAAGTGAAGAGCCCAACTACGTGCGTAGAGCCGCTTAACAACAGTTATTGCATAATACATACGCACCGACACACAACACACACATTTACATATATATATATGAGCACGTTTGATCCCTGCGACTTACGCGAGACTTTGTAAGTCGACTTGGAATGCCGTGGAAAGAGAGACAGTGAAAGAGTGTGAGAGCACAGTGTCGATCGTGCTGCCAACCAAGTTGCAAAAATGTTATCGAGAAACCGATAACTTCATCTTCTTTTAAGCTTACCTCGCAGTGCCCTAACCTTCTTCACCGTTTGCTGGTATTGTGCTTGCCTATCACAGTGCGGGTGGTTAAATGGCGGATCTGAGGTATTACTATCAAGGGAACTACCCATGGAGTTTCTTTCCCCAAAGCGCTTGTTTGATTGAGAGTTGAGTTTACCTTTGTCGGCGTTTGGATTCATTCTCGATGTTGTTGTTGTTATGTTTCTTCGTTGTTGTTGTAAGTGTTGTTGTTGGAAATGGGAATAATTGTTCGTGTGGGGTACACCTACTCCAGATGTTTTTATTGTCCCAGCTGACGTAAATATCGTTGAATGCTGGCGAACCAGCGTTACGGAAAATCTTGAATTCCACAGTCTGAGCGACATGTCGTGAAATTATTTATTGGTAACTGTATCTGTATCTATTCAGCGCCTGAAGCACGTTTAGTAGTAGTAGCAAAAAATGCAACAACTATTGCAATTTCACAATTTGTTTACTGCGCTGCGCGCGTCTCAAGCAGTGTTTAACTTTATATGACGAAAACAGAGAAAAAAACGCGCTGTCGCTATAGGCGGCGCGGCGCGGCAGAGCTATTGGAATGATTGGAAAGTGAAGGAAGGCAAGCAGCGATTGCTACGTAACAGCAGCAGCAGCAACAGAGATGAATTCGCGGCCAAAAGAGAATAGACGATAACGATGACAGCAACAGAAGAGTGCAGAGTGTTGTCGAGTTGCTTTTATATTCGTTCTTTAAACACGTTGTGCTAAATTATGCAGTATAATTAGCATAAATATTCCAACTATTAATGCTGGAATGTGCAACAGTTGGCTGTGTTTGGCCAGGGTTGCCATAAAATCTGCAGAAATTGAAATCTAATCAGCACCTGTTTGACAATAGTACACCTGGCAACTCTGTCAGCTGCCGTCGCCACCGGCCGCACACTCACATTTCGCTTGTCCACCAATAATAAAGAATATAAAAAAAAAGTGTGGGAAAAGCAACATACGGTCGTGATAAACGGAATTATTAACAACGTAGCCATTCATTGCCACAAGTAGTGCGGCCAATGTCAGTTGTAGAACTTCTAACACTTTATTGTGCTCATTTGTTGCTTAATCTCAAGCACAAAAAGACGATTAGATTTCCGTGACGCGACTAGTAACCACAGCAACCACAACAAGAACAAGACGAATTTCGGGCAGGATGAAATCCATTTTGATAACGGGTTGCAATCGTGGCCTAGGGCTGGGCCTGGTGAAGGCCCTTACGACACTGCCAGAGCCGCCACAGCATCTATTTACAACTTGTCGCAACTTGGAGAAGGCTACAGTAAGTTTTGCCCAGTCATGTTGCGGGCGTGACTCATTTAAGACACCGACACCATCATCGACATCGAAACTACTCGAATAATTTAAAATCGCAATCAAACAACAAATCATTAAATGCGATGAGAGAGATAGCAACTAATATGGACAGATATATATTCTAGACTTCTGGCATCACTTTACTTCACTCACCTTGTACGGGCGCCATGTTTTGTTGCAGATTCTGCAGATGTTTTAAACTAATAATCAGGATCAGCAGATAATGCCAAATGTTGTAGAAAACTCTTCAGTTCGCACTTAATACGCAAGTGAAATAGAAAAAAACGCACACAAATAACAAGCTCAATTTGTCGAACGAGACAATATAACTCTCGGAATTACTCCGCGCCACACTCTCTCGCCAGCGAACGCAAATGCGAAATAAGCGGTAAACTTTTTGCAATCGCTTTTATGTTTTCAGCGACGCTTCGGCGTTGGGCTTTGGCATTTCATTTTCCAGTTATGGAAGGCACTCGTCATATATCGATAGCTATCACTTAAAGCACCCGTGACGATAGTTTTACTATTCTGTTAATTGCGCGTCATTTCCAAATTTAAGCAGGGTAGTAGTCATATCGATAATTTCGCAATATATATCGAGTGACAGAAAGATAACTAACACTCATGGCGATAGTTATACTGCTATGTTAATTGCGAGTCATTTCAAAATTAATAAATATTCTCGAATTTTCTGTTTTCCAGGAATTGCGACAGTTGGCTAAAGATAATGCAAATATACACTTACTGGAGATTGGTAAGTAGCTGAACTTTTAAAGAGTTCTTTTATCGACTTTCGATTTTTCTGTTTCAGATTTGAAAAACCTTGACGATTACGATAAGCTTGTTGGAAAGATTTCCGCCGTGACCAAAGATGATGGATTGAATGTGCTCTTTAACAATGCAGGCGTGGCTACCAAGTCTGTGCGCCTGGCGGGCACTAAGGCCCAGGATCTGATCGATACCCTGCAGACCAATACGGTGGCACCAATAATGCTAACCAAGGCTTGTCTGCCCCTGCTGCGTAAGGCATCGCAGGCCAACGAAGCACTGGGCATGGGAGTGCAGCGTGCTGCTATCATTAACATGAGCTCCATACTGGGCTCGATACAGTTAAATGTGGAGGGAGCCATGTACGCCTATCGCACCTCGAAGGCAGCCCTCAATGCTGCCACCAAATCGATGAGCATCGACTTGCACGACCAAAAGATACTCTGCGTGAGCCTGCATCCTGGTTGGGTGCGTACCGACATGGGTGGCAGCAATGCCCCCTTGGATGTGGTTACAAGCACCACGCAAATTGTGCAAACCATTTGCAAGTTGAATGAGTCGCACAACGGCGGATTCTATCAGTACGACGGGGCCAAGCTGCCCTGGTAAAATATCCCACACAAATTGGATTAGTTATGTCTATATACACTATACATAGTGTTATTGTTGTATATATTGTTGTTGTAACTAAGGAAAATTTCTGGAAAATATGATTTTATGTGAGTTTGTTTCGCCGCCGACGTGACGCCGTGTCCGTATCCGGATCAGAGCAGAGGCGGCTGTGCGTGACCCCCCTCGCTCGGATTCATGGGGTGGGCAACTCGTTTGCGCAGGTCGAGACGGGGGCGTCGATTGCTGCTCGTGGCGTCCGCATTCACTGGAGGCGGATCGTTCCAACCGGGGGTCAATGAACCTGGCAATAACAAAAACAAAACGGGACACGTTGAGCCGAAAACACTTGGGCCTCCTCTGAGATGAGGCTTACCTGGAAAGGCGCCAGGAGGTGCAACACTTTGGCCTATCGGTGGAGGAGGCTGTAGCTGCTGGTTTGGCTGCGTTGCGGTTGTTGTTGGTGGCGGCAGTGGCGTCGGCGGTGTCATGTTTGGTGTGAATTCAATAAAATAAACTACTATCAGCTGTTCTGATCAAAACCGTGCTGCCAACTAAGCATGAAACATTTAACGCTGATCAGTAATCGATATTTTCACCGCTGTAAAAAGAGTTTAATTTTGATATACTCCCAATTTGACAGCATTTATAAACTTTTTAGGAATCAAATATAGCTCATAACAATTTAATAAATGTAAACAAATTAAGAATAAAAATATATGGCAAACAGTGCAATTTTCACAGTTAACAGAGTGTCATTGGAAGTCTATTAAGCTTCACATAGGTAAAATTGCATTGGTCACAATATCGATAAATCGATTGAAATTCTGGTTTTTGCAGCAAACCTAACGGGGCAACACAAAAGCAGCGCAGCCAACTTCATGCGCATGCGTGATATGCAGCGCGAGTAATTTTGAATTTGAACCTTAATTCAATTAGTGGGGCGTTACAGGTTAAAATGGCATAGAAATCCGCCAATAAAAAAGGGATTTTCCTTAGGTAAGTAATAGCAAAATGTAATGAAACCTGATGCCAGATTAATTTTCCTTTTTTATCAATTATGTGACGATTTAATTAACACATTAAAGTCAACTATAATTACTTACTCTTGTTAGAATGAAATACAATATAATTGATATGAGTGCGTAGTTAGATCTCCATTTTATGTTGTTTCTCTGGTCTCTTACAATAGCCGCTGTCACACGCACAAGAGTCTTGAGTCTAATCTTGTGCAGTGGCCAGCAGCTGCAATAAGCACCTGTGTGTCTGTGTGTCAATGTCGCAGGATCACATGCTATAAATCACTATATCATATCATACGAGGTGTATCACGTGACACCTTCCGGGTGAGCTTGCCTCCCCCTCTTATCCTATCATGGTCGCATATTTGATGCAAATTCGTTACTGGCTGCATTAATGATGAGCTGAGGGAACCTGAACATATGTTCAGGTTCCCAACAACAATTTGATTGTTCGATTGCTCCTTAGGTTTGCTATTTTGAATATTTGATTTCCGTGCCCACTCACACTTCTCTTCGGTCGCTCTCTCTCTTTCTCTTTCTCCCGAATGAATTTGGTGCTCTTATCGATTTTTAAGCCTCAGTTCAGCTCCGATAAGTTGTGAATAATAAACACGTCCATTAAATTCATCCGAAATTTCTCTGCACTTTCCGCTTGGACAGTTTCGCCAGGATTGCACGGATGTGGGCGAGGCAGTGATGGGGGCAATTAGCTTGCATTATTTGCGATTGCCGATTGTCGACGGTCGTGTGAGGCAGGCCAAGGGGGGCGAAGACGGATGCGGAGGCAAGTAGCGATGCGTGTCGCCTAATTGGAGTCCTGTTCAATCACACGTCAAACATAATTCGCACTGACTATATCCATAATTATTTAAAAACAACAGTAACAGTAAAAAAAGTGCTGACACTTGCAAAAAAATATTCAAATTTCGTTGCACACATATTTAAAAAACGTTTTATAACGGTGCTCTGCTCATTGTTGCTGGTGTTGTTGCTGTTGTTGCTGCTGCTGCTGTTGTTGCTGCTGCTGTTGTCGCTTAATTAACAATATTTAACTGAGACAATGTTCAGGCCGTCGAGCTGCTTTTATAGCTGCAGGCGCTGCAACGGCGACGTCAACTTTGACAGCGACGGCGCCGCTGGCGTTTGCCGTCGCGACGGCAGCGTCACATCGCTTGCTTATTGTTGTTGCTGTTTAAGTTTTAAACTGCCCCATGAAGACACCCACACATACACACACACACACGGACACACACACATGTTAGCGCTTACACTAACACGCACGCGCACGCACGCACGCATTGGAACAGTGAAGACTTACACTGCGCTCATGCGTCTGTGTGTGTGTGTGTGTGACTTTGTAATATTATTAGACGGTATTAGTATGTGGACACGGCCCCTATGCCTTGACCGCGCAGCAACAGCGGCGGCAGCAGAGGCAGCGGCAGAGGCGCTAAACGAAAATTGCTGCCTACTTTTCAGCGCACGGGAATAACAACAGCAATATTAACGGGAAAAGGGACAACAACAGTAACAACTACAGCAACACAAGAGAGCAAAAGCAAAAACAACAAGAGGTACAACAACTTCGAAGCACAACACTAACTACTACAGGAACAGGAAAAACAACAACAACAACAGACGCGACAGCAACAGTAACATCAACAACAGCAACAACAGCAACATAAGCAACATAAGCAACAACAGAAACAACAGCACAGCGGAACAACAAAGAGGATCAACCTCACGAACAGGAACAACAACAAATGGTACAACAAGAACAAAGAGGAACAACCTCAGGAACTACAGCAACAACAACAACAGCAGCAGGAGCAGCCACAACAACAGCGACAACAAAAATCATTGAGGCAGGCTTCACCTGACGGCCGCAACTGCAGTAGAAGAAGCCCAGTTCCAGCTCCAGCTCCAGCTCCAGCTCCAGGTCTAGCTTCAGCTCCGTGTGAAACATGAGAAGCCATTGCAACTGCAACTTCAATTCCCGATTCCGATTCCGATTCCTCCAAAGAGGGTTGCTTTTCATTTTTTCTTTTTTGGATGCGAGGAGGGTCACACAATCAGTGGAAAACGGCGTGACACCTTTACCTGTTCAGGGCCCACTTACTCAACTGGCCAATACCCTCCCCCTACACTACCCCCCACACTCACCCTACTTCCCTCCCGCGCTGCCTGCATCTTCCGCTGCCCGCCCTCGCGATCACTTGTATGGCATCGACGTTTGGAATGCTTCGCTGCGCTGCGCCCGTACAATGCTGCTGGGTCTGCCTGTCCCCGCATGTGGGGAATCTCAACAAGGTAACTGTACTATACTAGCAGGGCAGGAGCTTAAAGCCGCAGCAGCAGCAACAACAACAACAACAACAACAACAACAGCAACAAAAAAAAGAGGCGGGCGGCGCTTAGCGAAAATGGCGCGTATCAAGTGACAGATTGTCTGCAGCCAAAGAGGCCAACAGCTCCAACAGTTGTTGTTGTTACTGCTGTTGTTGTTGTTATTGTTGTTGTTGCTGCTGCTGTTGTTGTTGTTGTCGCAGTTGTTGTTTGCTTGTTCCACGTTTGTTCGCGTTGTTAGTCTTGTGAAACCATAATTTTCCATGCAGTCGACAGTGTCTAACACATTTACAAGCGCACTCACACACACACACTCACTCACACTCAAACACATTCACACCTCTGCCTGTGACGCCTCCATTGCAAAGAAATCCGAAGGTGTCCCAAGATGGAAGCCTGTCTTTTTCTGGAGTCACGAGATCGTGGACTCTAGGCAAGCTAGAAGAGCCCAATGCCGAAGTAGAGATGAGGAGCAACGGAAAGCCCCCAGATCGCAATACAAGGACGTGAAAAGGGAGCTAAGGAAAGCGATAAGCTAAGTAAAGCGTCGCACTTTAATACCCTGCGTAGTGGTATGAACAGCAACCCTGGGAGTGGAGCATATAAGGCAGAGATGAGTAAGATAAGATGACAACGAACAACGACTCCGGCTTGTCCTCAACTCTCAAGCACAATGGCTTAGACCCTATTCCCAACACAGGGGCAGCACTACAATAAGCCCGTAGATGTCTGGACTGAAGGTATGAGTAGATTCAAAGAAAATGCAGAGCTGGAGATAACAAGGCACCGGAATAAGACACAGTATCCAACAAGCTACTGCAGATTAGGGTACCCTACCTTATTTTCAGAGGTATACACCGAATATTTGCAAACAGGGACTTTTCTAAACACTGGCACTAATACCAAGAGGTAATGAACAACCAAGGGAAGCTAGTTCGTACAGACCACTGTGTATGATTGACACCATGGGGAAAATGTTTGAAAAGTTTATAGCTAGCGGACTTAGCACTTTCGTTGATAAAGTATTGTAGTTGATATCTCGGATTTAGGAAGAATAGGTCAACAATATACGCGATAGCTTGGGTAAAGCACATTGCTGAAGAAGCAATATTAGGACATAAGTGGCGAGGAGGCAAAAAGCTATAGAAAGACACAGCTGCACTTGCAGCCAGAACAGCCACACCCACAGACATGTATGTATGTATATACACCTATACATATTCAGCATAACCTAACTACCTCTTTGCACATACACCTCCACACACAGACACACACACTCCCACGCTTTGCATTTTGACACCATTTCTTCCTCTTCAGCTTTACCAGCTTTGCTTTCTTTTGCTTCGCACTTCTTGCGATTCTTTTTCAATTTTTTAGTGCTATAATTATGGCAGCTAACACAAACTTAACTGTCAAACTCACCTACACACTCTCGGTATCTTTAGTTATATCTTTCCCTCTATCTCACTCTTCTTTCTCTTTAAATGGAATCAATCAGATTTTTGTTATTTTTTAGCAATTAATTTGTGCTATAATAAAGGCAGTGCTATAATTATGGCAGCTAACACCAACTTAACTGTAAAACTCACCTACACACTCTCGCTATCTTTAGCTATATCTTTCCCTCTATCTGACTTTCCTTTCTCTTCAAATGGAATCAATCAGATTTTTGTGATTCCTTAGCAACAGATTTGTGCTATAATAAAGGCAGTGCTATAATTATGGCAGCTAACACCAACTTAACTGTCAAACTAACCTACTCACTCTCGCTATCTTTATCTATATCTTTCCCTCTATCTGACTCTCCTTTCTCCTGTCTGCAAATGGAATCAATCAGATTTTTGTGATTCCTTAGCAACAGATTTGTGCTATAATAAAGGCAGTGCTATAATTATGGCAGCAAATATTATACTAGGTTAACTATACAAGATCTCTATATCTCCCTTTTCTCTCTCTCTCTCTCTTCGTATTGTTCGTCTATTATCTTTTTGGCCTTCTTTCCAAATTTTCTATATTTACTATAATTATGGAAACTAATACTGTGTAAACTACACCACCTGCCTCACACTCCCTCTCCCTCCCTCTGTCCTCCCAATTCCTCCCACTTGCTCTCCTTGAATGGAATCAATTAGCTTCACAATGTTACGGGGAAGTCCTTCAATCGTTCAATTGTTATTCAAGTGCTGCATCAAGGATTTACTGTAAGGCGGGGGTGGGAGGCCAGTAAGGAAGCCAACCTGAAGTCGCTGCAGATGGTGGTGGTTGCATAATGCAACAATAGGAGTGGAAGACAAGGAGGGGTGTCTAAGATATGTATACAAATCCATAGACAGACATTTGATACTTGAAATCAATTGCAAATTGACACGGACAATCTATGCTGATATATAATATATAGAGAGATATAGAATGCCTACACGCAGTTAAGGGGGTTATAAGTCAGAGGATTCCAATCTTGCCATTGATTTCCCAAATGAAACTGACAGTTTAATTGTGATTGGCAAGGAACTTAACCATAATAGGTGCGCCGTCAATCGATGAAATGCGATTAAACCTTGACTGAAATTGAAGTACATCAATTGTGGATTGATGAAAGTGCCAGATGAGCAAAGTAATCTAAGTTTGTGATACTTTCTACTGCATTAGTTTATGATTAGATAAACAATTGACTGAATCGATATTGATTAATGATGAGGCGTATAGCATTGTTAAGGCGGTGGTAAAGGGCGTGGCCAAATTCTAAAATTTTCTTTAGCAGCGTGCAGTCAATGGTTACATTCTCAGCAAATTTGGTAGTCCTAGCTCTAATAGTCTCTAAGATAAAGAGGTTCATACGGACAGACTGACAGAGTTGCCTGCTTCTGCGTGTTTTATGCATATTACAAGTTATTATAGCCTTCAACCATTTGGAAACCTGGAAAATACTCTGTATTCATGTGAAGACGGCGCCTTCTTCATTCTTTTGCCTTTGCACACATTCCCCATTCCGAATTCTTGAGAAAGAGGGTGCAATGAGGTTAAAGAGTATACCATACAAGTTAATTAGCCGAAATCAATTAAAAATCGTTTAGCAAAAGGTAAAGCCGAACGCCTTAAATACACCTACACATATATTCTATTCTTTCCTACACCCTTTCCCAGTTGATTCTTCTGCGCTGGCTAACTACTCTCTACTCTACTGCAGTACGATTGCACATCTGTATATGGACTCCATACTTAGTATAGCCTCAAAAGTATGCCATGCTATCGAGAACTCTTAGTTACAATCGATAAGGCTGTGAATGTAGCTCTATAGAGGATGTGCTTGTAAAGAGAATGCGCTCAGTCTTTATAGAGTTGCAAAATTATACACATATGTACACACATTAAGTACGTATAATGTGGTGAAGCTTAAGTACAGTCCCACAAGCTCCTCAACTATTCGATAACTGAATTGCAATGAAAAACTTTTCTCAGTTTGTTGAACCTTTTGCATTTTCAATTAAGTTAAAGTTTAGCAAACGAAGGTAAATCTATTTCTGGTGAAGAGAAGCACAGAGCAAAATGTTTCAGCCTTGGTAAAGATATCGAATGTCGAAATTCGATAATATTGTTGTTTGGTTTTTGGGGCTTTACGTTGCAAATACTCGTAGAATGAATATGCCACAATAAGCGTGGCGTGCCATCGACAAGCGTATATGTTGCATATACTAAAATATGCGCACACCCACACACTCACACACACATACACACACACACACATACATCAAAAGTTGCTGGAGAGATTTGTGCAACGTCGCCCATCGAACTGACAAATTCAATTGCAATCAATATTCATGCAATAACATTGTAATTATATGCACACAGACACACACACACATACAGACACAGGTAACTCATGTACATGTTTGTGTGTGAGTGTGTGTGTGAGTGTGCAGCTGACAGCATAAACTGGCAGCGCCTGCCTCCCCCTGCCCCTGTCCCTTGCAGCCCCTTGTACTGTGCACTGTTTGCACGTCAAACGTGTCCTTTGCTGCAGGACACGAGGCCAGAGGGCAGCAGCAGCGGTTGCCACTGCCACTGCCCCTGCTGGAGGGGCAGAGATTGCGCCAGAGAAGGAGCGGGAGGGGGACTGTGCAGTGGCTGTGCAGTTTGCTGCGTGCTACCAGTTGAGGGGCAATGCAACTAAATGGACGTCAAAGCAACTCGACGTGCCTTTGGCAGCCTTGGCTATTTGCAGCGTCACTCGCCACATAATTACATGCTGCCACAGGCAGTAGAGAGTGCCCCACCCCTCCCACCTTCCTCCCCTGTTGCCTCTTTGAGGCAGCATACGAAAATAGTTAACCAAAAACAAGGACGGGCGATTTTGTTGCTGCTTCGACAAATCTCTGCTTCCCTACCCCCCCTTCCCACTCCCCTTTGCCCTCGCCTCGTCAGCGTGCGCATTGATGACGTCGCAGACGGTTGCGGCAGGTTCACAATTGCGTTGTCGGGCTGCGTCGGCTTTGCGACGCTTTTTTTTTTTGGGGTGCGTCGCAGAGACGACGGCACTGGGTTACTGTGCTCCTGACCTGGGCTTGGCGCCCCTGCTGATGCTGTGCGTACATGTGTGTGCGTGTGTGTGCGTGTGTGCTTGTGTGTGGCAACCACGATGATGATGGCAGTGACGTCAGCAGCTGTGGCGGGTAAATGGCCTCTCTGTGGGCAAGTCACATGTTGCTGGCACGCAGTCACAACACCAACACCAACAAACACACATACTCACACCACGCAGTTCTGTTGAGTGTGGCATGCCACTTGCCACTTGCCACTTGCAGCAGCCTAATGCAATCAAGTCTGTGTGGCAAATTTCCAGCTGCATCCGCCGTTGTTTACTGCAAATATTTTCTCCCTCTCCTTCGCTTCCTTAATCGCAGCTGCGATCTCTGTAATCTGTTGTCTGCAATCTGTTATCTGTAATCGGCAATCGTGATTCAAATCGTATTTAACATTAACATAAGTGATGTTAACATTGTTCTCTTTGTTTTTGTACGAGTAGTTCTGCCATCGAATTGTATTTATCGATTTTTGGTATATACCGCATTTAAGATTGTTGCATTTGTATGTGCGCCCAAAAGTAGGCAATGGCTTTGTGGCTTTAAGTTGTTGAAGGTATTCCTTCCGTAAGTATATGAAAATAATTAACCATTGCTAAATTATTTAAATAAATTAAATTAATTTGCAATTAAGTGACAAATAAATGTTTATTTATAATTGTAAATTAATAATAAATAATATAATGAGTGCACACAGCTTGTTAACAAATAATAGAAAACAAAAACCAATCAGCAAAGATAAAAATCAGTAAAAACATTTCTATAATCGTATTCTAGAATAAGTGATCAATAAGATCAAGAAAACATGAATAACTAAGTAGAAAAAAATTAACCTTAATTCATAATATTATAAAACATGCATATAAACTGTGTTATATTATCAAGATAGTGAAATAAATGAATTGAAAGAGATTTCAAAATTACAAAAATGTAGAGAAAAATGTAATTTTTATTTATTGCTGTTAATTATTATAATTTTGTTTGAGTTGGTTCACGAGTTTGCGTTAATTGACGACATCTGTGGAAGTACTTACACATATTATTCAAGAGCAACAGCTACGCTTCGATGAGCGAAGTAAAGTGTTAAGAGAATATTCAAATCTGTGCCGTAAATTGCAAAGAAATGCACAAAAATAATATGCAAACTCAAAAAGGGATTATAATGTATCTTGTGCGTAAAGTTAAGATTGTGCTAATTACACAAAGAGACTTTTGCCAGATGGCACAGTGAAATTTTCTCAGAAATTGAATTTTCATTTCCTTTGAATTTGTAATCTCAACAAATAGAAGGCAACAGCAGGGAGAGAGAGAGAGAGAGAGAGAGAGAGAGAGGAGCAGCTGCATATTTCACATAGATATTGGCACACAAACGTGCTTAAAGCTCATTGAATCGAGCCTGAACATATGTACTATATATACGTACATATGTTATGTATAGATATTAAGTCGAAGTCAATGCAAAGGGCGTGAAAATCATTTCTCAGCATTTATCAGTCAATTATAAAGCTGCTTAGGTCGGATTACTGCAACTGGGACTGCGACTGCGACTGTCGTTGAGGTAATTTCATTTGTGTTGGTGCAGAAACATGAGTATATAGTGGGAGAGATGGAAAAGTAAGGGAAAGTAGGTAGGTGAGGTAGGTTTAACAATTTGTATTTGAATAAAAGAAAATTACAAAATGCTGTTTATTTGCTTGATTTGAGTTGGTTTATTATCATTAACTTATTGATATCTTGAGGTGTTTCTTTTCAGAATAATATATTATTTGTAGTACGAGGGTCGTTTGATAAGTCCGTGACTTTTTGAATAAAATATATTTTTTTCGTCAAAGAAGCGTTTTATTTCTCAACATAATCTCCTTTTAGCTCTATACATTTAGTCCAGCGTTTTTCCAATTTTTTTATTCCTTCCAAATAATAGGTTTTCTCAAGGCCCTCAAAATAGTCGTTTGTTTCTGTGATGACCTCTTCATTTGACCCGAATCTCTTACCGCCGAGCCATTTCTTCATGTTTGGAAACAAAAAATAGTCACAGGGGGCTAAATCTGGAGAATATGCTGGATGGGGTAGCAGTTCGTAGCCCAATTTATGAAATTTTGCCATGCTGACTACACACGTGTGCACCCGTGCATTGTCCTGATGGAACAGCACTTTTTTTTCGCCAAATGCGGTCGTTTCTGCTTCAAATCAATATCGAATCTGTCCAAAAGCTCTGAATAATATTCGCCGGTGATCGTTTTACCCTTTTCAAGGTAATCGATGTGAATGATACCTTGTGCATCCCAAAAAACTGTGGCCATGACCTTGTTGGCCGACAGACCCACCTTGGCCTTCTTTGGTGCACGTTCACCCGGAGAAACCCACTGTCTTGATTGTTCTTTGGTCTCTGGTGTGGTGTGGTGGATCCATGTTTCGTCTACGGTAACGAAACGGCGCAAAAATTCGTTTGGATTGCGGTTGAACATCGCCAAACACTCCTTTGAAATGGTCACACGGTTGCGCTTATGGTCGTGTGTGAGCAATCGCGGCACCCATCGCGCGGAAAGCTTTTTCATGTCCAAATATTCATGTAAAATGTGATGTACCCGTTCAGTTGAGATGCCTACAGCCTCAGCTACCTCACGCACTTTCATTCTCCGATCATCCAATATCATTCCATGGATTTTGTCGACGATTTCTGGCATGACGACCTCTTTTGGGCGACCTGAACGTTCGGCATCACTTGTACTGGTACGACCACAACGGAACTCAGTAAACCATTTCTTAACCATTGAAATTGATGGTGCAGAGTCCCCATAATATTTATCAAGTCTTTCCTTGGTTTCGGTGATGGATTTTTTACGCAAAAAATAATGCTTAATTAGCACACAAAATTCACTTTTTTCCATTTTCGTTAAAATTCACGAGATCGTCTGCTTTCAATGCCTATAAAACGCAAACTAAGAAACGCAGCTTTCTCAAAATTTTACAGTCAGCTGTTAATCGATAACTGCTGACAGGAGCAGTGTTGTATTTAGAGCAGGTGCGCGGCAAATACAAAAAGTCACGGACTTATCAAACGACCCTCGTATATGTATATAGTGTGGTATATATAAGATATATTTATATATATTTAAGATTTAATGTACTTGAGATTATTAAAATAAGGTAAGTTGTGAGGGGAATGGTAGCTAGAACTGTCTGTTGTTAGTGTCATTTAAAGAGAAGAATACACAGCTTATGATACTAAAAACCACTTTATATTGTAATACACTTTGATGATGTTGCATTTTCAATGTTTGTACAATTTCGTAACATTAACATAAAACCCACCAGAGCGGTCAAATTTTGATGATAGTCTCAAAAGCGTTCATTCAATCACTCTGGTAGGCTTAATGTTAACTTGAAAATTCAATGATGCTGATGATTTCGGTTTTCACTTTCCTATTTAACCCTGTGATGTTAAGATACAATATTATAATGTACGGATTCTTCACTTAATAATAATAATACAAACTTAAATAAAAAAAAAAAAAAAAAAACACCTATAGATAAGGTACTGCATAACTGATTCTGTTTGTAATACACTGTAAATACAACTGGCTGTCTGTCTATTTTCTACTCTCTGTCTAATTATTCGTTAACTCTGCCTTCTCTTATGCTCATAACTAACAAGCTTCTTCAAATATCTTATTCAACTTTTGCACACAGTAATGTTGATATATAACAAACATGTTCAGTTAGTTTCATCGTGATCTAATCCTAACTGCTAAAACTGTTCCTTTCTATGCTTTCTATTTCCAGTTTCCGGTTTCCTTTGTCGTTGTCTCTCTCACACATACGAGCTCAACGTGTCAAGTTTTTGATTTCAAATACGCTCAAAACTTGATTAGTGGAACTCGTGCGTATGACACTGTATCGCGATATAACGGCAACACACACACACACACACGATGACGATGATTGTTCCGGCCGGTATAGATAGGTCTGCATCGGAATGACATTGAATTGGACTTACCCCATGAGAGTTTGACTGCAAGACGGAGAGTATAAACACTTTACACTTGGCACACTTGAAAAAAAAGGCAGATACAAAAATGATATGTGGGTAAAAGTAACTGGGGATTGCTTTGGCCGCACTCGCATGTGGCATGTGGCTGTGGCAGTGGCAACTGGATGTGGCAGTAGCAGGATTGACGAACTGGCTGGCTTGGAGACGAGTTTCCGACTGATTTTACCAAATGGGCTAGCTTAAAATGTAAACCACAGCCAGGCCAGGAGCTTGAAGAGCGCCAAGCTGATGCTGCCGCTGCAGCAGCGACGGCAACAGAGGCAGCGACAGAGGCAGAGGCAGCATTGTCCTTTGCTGCGCTGCTGCCTCTTTATCTCAATGAAATTTCATGTGCGTTTTTTCGCCACGCCCCCCGCCCGCTGGCCGAGCACCTTGATGGCTGCAAAAATGCTGTCGCTGTCGCCATTGCTGATGCTGCTGCTGTCGCCGTTGCTGCTGTTGCTGGTGCTGCTGCTGCTGCTGCTGCTGGCGTTGCTGCTCTCATATCCTGTGAATGAATGCCAGCTATGACGTCACTCGACTTTCGCTTTCGCTGGCACTCGGCTCGCCTAGTTCGTGCCTCGCGACGGCAGCTTCGCCACTAGGTCACTGTGTTAGCAGCAGCAGCAACAACAGCAGCCAATCGATGCGATGCTGGGCAGCTCAGGCGAATTAAGCAGCCGTTGATGACGTTGAAAGCAGGCAGGGAGGAGAGCAAGGGAAGGAAGAGGATGAAGAAGGGGAGTGGCAGAAGGAGAGGGAGTAGGAGCAGGAGCAGCAGCAAATGCTTTTTCGGGTCCTCATTGTCGTTGTAGTTTTCCAGCGACACTCAACTATGAATATGCAAAGGTTGCCAGGGTAGAGCTGCTGCTGTTGCCGCTGCTGCAGGCTGCAATGACGTCGAGACCTGTTCGACATTGCCAAACGCGCCTCACGTCATTAACGTACAGCCGCAGCCTGCAGCGCCGTAGTCTACAGCGCCCCCTAAGCCTTATGCCCGCCTGTGCCCTTCGAGCCAGCTGCGATGAATGAAAGCGGGCTCAGTGGCAGAGGCTGCGCTTGAATTTGACACTTTGGCCTTAGGCAGGCAACAGGCAAGAGGCTAGGGGGGTAGGGAGAGAGGGGCCACTAGGCAAGACATGGTCTAGGGGTCTCGCTCTCCGCAGAAACTCAGCGACGACCTTCGCATTTATTTTTAGTGCGTTTCTAAATATAAACGGGGTCAGCGCCAGTCGAGCAGCAACACGGCAACAGCAGAACAAAAACTTTCTCGGCCACACACACTCGACTCCTTCGAAGAGTGCAGAAAACCCGCCCCCTGCCCCGCCCCTTCGATGCTGCACATATCTCTTGGCATCAGCTGTAAACTGCAAGTCAATTGAATTGAATTTGCTTGCGGCTGACTGCATTAGTCACATCATCTGAGGCTGAGGGCACCTACACGATATGCCTACAGATGCATACACATACATATGCACATAAACATATGCGTACATAGATGTACATGCATACATGTATTGTATATACGTACTGTATGTTTGCCGAGCAGTCTTTGAGTGAGGCACAACCAAATGTATTTTTATTGTGCCGCATCTGCATCAACACAGTCTGTTTTATCCACACACACACATATACACACACATATGTATATATATATACATATGTATACTTACTTACGCACCAACATATCGCGTAGGCTAAATATATAAACATATATAGGCAAATGTGCTCGTTTATGCAGTGTTATATATTGCCCCGAATCGATGCTGGATGTGAAGATCTCCGCAAGATTAGGCAAAACAAACTGGAATCATTCGTTCAACGACAGATCGACGTGCAGATACTCTTGCTTCATTTTTTCCTATCGATTCCAATGTAAGAAACATCTATAAACTTCAATAAAGTTCTTCAATTGCCTTTTACCAGTAAACCCTATTAAGTGTGTATTACAACTATAGAAGAAGGATATTATACTACTAACAGGCAGAAGAAAGCATATCTAATCTCACAACAGCCAAGTATATAAATATTTTCATATATATTCATAGTCTTGTTCGTATGAACATCTAGATCTCAGAGACTATAAAAGCTAAGGCTACCAAATTTGGTGCCAATATGTGTTGTTATTCAACGCAGATCGAGTTTATTTTAGACATTGGCCACGCCCTTTACCGCCCCTGTAAATCGATAAATATCCCAGATCTCAACTATTATAAGAGCTAGAGATACCAAATTTGACATGAAGATTTCTGTATACTATGCGCAGATCGAGTTTATTTCAAATTGTGTTTGCTACGCCCACCGCCCCCGTAAATTAATAATTTCATTTTTCAAGTAGATTTGTAAGCAAAGTATAAAAGATACAACCTTCTGATTTCAACATATAGTTAGCTGACTGTATTATCTTTCTTTCCAACAAATTTCAATCCGATCGAACAATGATTACATAAGTTATTAAAGAAAGTATGAGCATAACACCAAGTTAGGAGCGAGCTTCATCTGTCGAGAATAATTTGATATCATCTAGTTATGTATATGTTTATTGTATTTAATTTAGCAAGAAGGGTAGTGGGTATATTAGAGTCGAGCACACCCGACTGCAGCTGTCGTGCTTGTTGAATTGAGTCATGCCCTTTTTTACAGGCGTAAATCGAACAAAAACAAAGCCAAAACGTTTATTTTTGGTATTTTTTTAAAACTGTCCAAATGATCACTACAAACTTAGTAATGTTCAGATAATAAATAAAGAATCTTAATCTCAGGCATTATTTATTAATTAATCAATATTATAATAATACATACTATATCTTGATCTGCCATATAGACCCAGCATCTGCCGAAGACCGATGTCATATAGTTGAGGTAGCAGCTGTGCGACTCACTCGGTCGACTTGTAGAGCAGCTAATTGTGTATATTTTATGTATACACTGGCGTATATGTATATTTTATATGTTGGGGTATTTATACCAGATGTTTTTTAAAATAAATTCCATAAATGAAAACGAAATCTGAACGTGATCTATTGAAGATACGAACAAATCGAGTTGAGCTAAATACTCAACTCAACTCGAACTACAATAGAAGTCCTTATATGATGTTCCCAATATGATACCAAGCAAATAACTGAGGGTCGCTCTGTTTAAAGAGTGCTTGCGCTGCTCCCACTTTAGTTAATCTGTTGAAACTACAAGCCCCAAGGACGCTGGCTAAGCGGATCCCAATAAATTACCAACCTGAGCAACCTGAGCAACCTGTCGAGTGGATAAATAACAAGGAGACCCTTCAGCTCCAAGTGGCGAGAGCGTCCTTTGCTGTCATCGTTAATAAGCCAACATTGTAATAAGTGTAATCAGTGTGCTTTATTTCGGTTGTTGTTATTGTTGGCTGTTGTTTGCGGACTACGCTGTCACAAGTCACCTGAAACCAAGCGCACCTGAAGCCATTCAGCGCTGCACTGATTGCACCTGCTGTGCATCCACTCATCCACTCACCCACTAAGCCATCCACCCAAGACTGCAATCTGAATACTCTTGTGACCATAAAGTGCCCGATGCCGCCTACGGTAGAGCATAATTTATGACCGGCACCGACGGCAATTGAACAGGGAAGATCCTGCGACACTTGTGGCCAATTATCCCTTGAGTATCGCGCGACTTTCCGCAAGCAGCAGCAGGATAATCCTGTTTCAACTGTTGCTCTAGAGAGAGAGAGAGAGAGAGAGAGAGAGAGGGGGGGGCAGAGATTGTGTGCATCTTCTTGCTTGTTCCTTATCCTAACAGAATCAAAATTGAAAAAAGGCATTTGTATGCATGACAACCAGAAAGAAGCCCTTGCAGACTCTTATACACTCCGGTCGTTCCTATATTAGTTATATATAGTGGTGCAGCATTCAATGGTATTGTGTATGTTCAATATTATACCCCACTTTGATTGGCACTGATAAGTTCAGTTATTTCTAAAATCGGAACAGATCTTCATACAAAAAACGTTCATATCGGCCGATTGTTCCTTTGGCAGCTTTGCGTTATAGTGCTCAGATTCTTATGAAATTTTACATGCACTTTATACGAGGGTCGTTTGATAAGTCCGTGACTTTTTGTATTTGCCGCGCACCTGCTCTAAATACAACACTGCTCCTGTCAGCAGTTATCGATTAACAGCTGACTGTAAAATTTTGAGAAAGCTGCGTTTCTTAGTTTGCGTTTTATAGGCATTGAAAGCAGACGATCTCGTGAATTTTAACGAAAATGGAAAAAAGTGAATTTCGTGTGCTAATTAAGCATTATTTTTTGCGTAAAAAATCCATCACCGAAACCAAGGAAAGACTTGATAAATATTATGGGGACTCTGCACCATCAATTTCAATGGTTAAGAAATGGTTTACTGAGTTCCGTTGTGGTCGTACCAGTACAAGTGATGCCGAACGTTCAGGTCGCCCAAAAGAGGTCGTCATGCCAGAAATCGTCGACAAAATCCATGGAATGATATTGGATGATCGGAGAATGAAAGTGCGTGAGGTAGCTGAGGCTGTAGGCATCTCAACTGAACGGGTACATCACATTTTACATGAATATTTGGACATGAAAAAGCTTTCCGCGCGATGGGTGCCGCGATTGCTCACACACGACCATAAGCGCAACCGTGTGACCATTTCAAAGGAGTGTTTGGCGATGTTCAACCGCAATCCAAACGAATTTTTGCGCCGTTTCGTTACCGTAGACGAAACATGGATCCACCACACCACACCAGAGACCAAAGAACAATCAAGACAGTGGGTTTCTCCGGGTGAACGTGCACCAAAGAAGGCCAAGGTGGGTCTGTCGGCCAACAAGGTCATGGCCACAGTTTTTTGGGATGCACAAGGTATCATTCACATCGATTACCTTGAAAAGGGTAAAACGATCACCGGCGAATATTATTCAGAGCTTTTGGACAGATTCGATATTGATTTGAAGCAGAAACGACCGCATTTGGCGAAAAAAAAGTGCTGTTCCATCAGGACAATGCACGGGTGCACACGTGTGTAGTCAGCATGGCAAAATTTCATAAATTGGGCTACGAACTGCTACCCCATCCAGCATATTCTCCAGATTTAGCCCCCTGTGACTATTTTTTGTTTCCAAACATGAAGAAATGGCTCGGCGGTAAGAGATTCGGGTCAAATGAAGAGGCCATCACAGAAACAAACGACTATTTTGAGGGCCTTGAGAAAACCTATTATTTGGAAGGAATAAAAAAATTGGAAAAACGCTGGACTAAATGTATAGAGCTAAAAGGAGATTATGTTGAGAAATAAAACGCTTCTTTGACGAAAAAAATATATTTTATTCAAAAAGTCACGGACTTATCAAACGACCCTCGTATATACAGAAAAAAGTCCGATGTAGTACATATGTATAACAAAAGTAGGACGATAGTTTGTATGACAACTATACGATATATCTGTCGGATCAGGCTCGTTCTGATTTATTTAGAGCGTGCAGCAATAAGAAGCATGTACGAGGTGTGTTCAAAAAATATTGCGAATTTTGTGTTTTTTCAAAAATTATTTATTTATTCATGAATATCTATTTTGTCCCCTTCAAAGTAATCCCCATGAGATATTATACACTTGTGCCAACGGTTTTTCGAAACCTCAAAACACTTCTCATAAGCACTTTTCGGTATAGCCTTGAGCTCCTTCTTCGATGCCGTCTTTGTCTCGTCAATCGTAGCGTAACGTCGTCCTTTCATGGGCATCTTCAGTTTAGGGAACAAGAAAAAGTCACAGGGGGCCAGATCTGGGGAATACAAGCAACGATGTGTGAGTACGGGCGTTATCGTGGTGCAAAAGCCAATTGTTGTTCTTCCACAAATCCGGGCGTTTCTGGCCGATTGCTTCGCGCAAATTGCGCATAACTTGCAGGTTATAATCCTTATTGACCGTTCTACCCTGTGGCAAGAACTCATGATGCACCACGCCCCTGCAACCGAAGAAAACTGTCAGCAAAACTTTCGCGATACTTTTTGAACACACCTCGTATGCCAAGCTTCATTAAGATGGCTTCAATACCGAGAGACTAGTTTGCGTTGCAACAGACGGACACACGGATAGACGGACACACGGATTGGCGGACAGACGGACAGAGCTAGTTCGATGGCTGTGTTGATGCTGATTCAGAATATACGAGGTGTGTTTAAAAAGTAAGGTGACTTTGTCCCCTTCAAAGTAATCCTCCTCAGATAAAATACACTTATGCCAACGGTTTTTCCAATCCTTAAAGTACTTCCAGCGATGCAGTCTTTATCTCCTCAATCGTTGCAAATCTCCGTCCTTTCATAGGTCTCTTTAGTATTGAGAACAAGAAAAGGTCACATGGGCCAAATCCGGTGAATATGATGGCTGAGGCATGGTTGGGGTGTTGTTTTTGGCCAAAAAATATCTCACAAGCAAAGATATGTATATATACTCGTATACTTTATGGGGTCGGAGATGTATCCAACTCCTGACCAAAATAAATATACCCTCTGCAAGGGTATAATCACTCTAGAAAATCGTTTTCTTTCGATTTAAGGAATCTAAAAGGGGCGTGGCTAAATTATAAAACAAGATTTACATGCGTCACGCAATACAATATATTGTCACCAAGTTGTGTAGCCCCAGCAGTGATGATCTCTAAGATCTTGATGTTCATACGGACAAAAGGTCGAATAGATCAACTTGGCAATATTGTCTGGGTCCAAGATGCCTTCAACTTCTTCTTTATGCATGCAGAACATAGAAGTTATTTATTATTATTATTTATTATTATTATTTATTTATTTTATTTATTTATTTATTTAACGCCCACTTCCTTTAGCTTACTTTCCATCTGCTTTACTATGCATCTTCTCCAAGTACCTTCCGTCAATGCACACAGATGCCATCGAGGTTAAGCATATTCAAAGCTCTCTTCACTCATATGCTGCCGACTTTTGAGCCATATCTATGAGCTGTAATTGAAGTTAGGACTTCAAACCTCGGGCTGAGCTGGACTCGGCTGCGACCCCCAATCTGAGAAGCGACCTCAATGCCAGTCGATGACGCTCGCCAGCTAATCTCGCTGAGTTTTTGCTGGATGTGTCCAACATTCCATGGTCAGTTCAGTCAATCTTGCTACCTCTCTCCCTCTCTCTTTCTACCTCTCTCTCTCTCCCTCTCTTTCTGTCTGTTTGGTGTGTCTGTGTTTGTATGTGTATTTTAGCGTGACCCAGTCGAGCAACAGAGAGCACGGAGCAACCATTGATGACGCGTGCATGGCGAAAAATTTCATTCACAAAACTGCAAAAGCAGCAGCCGTTCAAGGCGACCCTCGAAAGGGGATTGGGGCTGGCCAGGTGGGAGGGGGGGGTGCGGGGCTGCTAACGTCAGACCGCCAGCCGAACGAGAGTACTGAATCTGCATTCGAAGCTGAAGCTGAAGCCGAAGCAGCATCGCAGCAAGCGACCTTCATGCGGAATGACGCTGGTCTGGAACACAGTGCGAGAGAGCGAGACAGAGAGACTGAGAGATGGGGAGAGAGCCAGAGGGAGAGGGCAAGCAAAGCGACAAAGGGTTGGGGGTATCATCTACTTAAACGGGTTAGAGATCCGCAGCAGCTGAAGCTAAGCTGGAGCTATTGTGTGCGTGCATTAATTAGGCGCCGTTTGGCTGTTGCATGCCACTGCTGCCACTGCTGCCATCGCTGCCACTGCTGCCATCGCTGCCACTGCTGCCATTGCTGCCTCTGCTGCTGCAGCCATGACTCGATGACGTCATTGCCGGTCGTCAGTGACGTGCAACCTGAAACTAGTGCAGATTGGGGGTCGCCAAAGGCAGCGGCGTTCCAGTATTCTCTCTCTCTCTCTCTCTGTATGTGTGTGCCCCAGGGCACAGATTGCACTTGCATTTGTATCTGTGTATTTATTTACATGCATCTATGTGCGTGCATTTATAATGTATCTACATATCCGCACACATGTCTGACCACCTGTGTATCCTCTTCAAGTCTCAGCTCAGCCAGCTATGTATCTTTCCCATGTATTTCACTATTTGATAGTGTTAGATAGTTAGATACTTAGTTAGATACTATATCTGTGTATATAGATACGTGTATATATCTCATGTGTAGATGCCTATTTAAGCCTGAATCGTTGTATCTACACATTGATATTTCCTTTAATTGATTTCTTATCTAGGCTTACATCTCTGACTTGCATCTGTTTATCTTTGTATTGTGTATTGTATCTGTATCTTTCCCATATATTTAATTCTTCTCTCATCTGAGCTTTCATCTCCGACTTGTATCTGTCTCTCAGAGCATCTCTGTATCAGTCTAAATACTTTATTTATCTATCGACGTAATCACTCATTTCTCCAGATATTCAAGCATGTATCTTTGTATCTATGTATGCATTTATATCTTCATTCATGGCCTGTTACTAATGTATCTTTATCTGTATCTACATATATATTCATATTCAATTGCATTTATTTATTTGATTCATTCAGTTCGACTATTGGCTCTCTGTATCTATCTGTATCTGCAAGTGATTGGTTGCACTTATGACGTTTGCTATGCTTGGACCCAGTTCTAATACCTTTAAGAATGTAACTGTGTGCGTGTGTGTGTGTGCGTATGTTCGAGCTGTCAATGTATTTGCTGTGGACCTTTATCATTTACCTTGCTCTGCCCTGCCCTGCCCTGCTCGCAGTTTCCTGTTTGCCAAAATCCAAAAATAGAACACAAAAAAAACTTTACCAAAAAGCAAAACAACACACATACACACACACCGCACACACAGGCAGGGAGAGAAAGAAGACAGATATGCAAAGAGAAAACAATATAGAATTCATAAATTGCGATGGCTATTTACTGAAAACTGTTTCAAACGCTTTACAGCACAAAAATAGATGTCAAAGAACAAAGAAAAACAGAAATAACAGAGAGAGATAGAGAGAGAGAGAGAGGGGAGAAGGTGAAGAATAAGGTGAAGAAGAAGAAGAAGAAGAAGGCGAAGAAGAACTAGGCAAAAGGGAACTTCTATTTTGATTCCAATATCTTTCAACATGAAACACGAAAGAAAGCTAAGCAGTGAAGAGTCCACTTGAAAAGGACTACTAGATACCCTTTATTTAGGCAGAACAGGCCAGGGAGTTTAGCTACCTTCAAATTCAACAGGTTTTTCTGTAATTTGTAGAGCCACTAATGAGAGTTCTACGTTGAAATTAGTTTCATTATTCAATGGATGTTTACAAATTGCAAATGAAATTCTTAGAACGAATTTTGAATGTATTTATATAATGTTATTGGGGGGCCTATTGGGGTCGCACATGCCCACTCTCACTCCGTGTGTATAAATAGCAGAATAACTTGAAAATTTCAATCGAAATTACTTTAGCGAAAATAAACTTTCCAAGCGACATATACGATATATAGTAGATATAATAATGAAACCAAAATCAAGAGGAGAAGAAAATGCCCCACAAGCTGTTCTGTTTTTCCTGTTTTTCTCATATTATTCTGATGCTGCTACAAGCCAGGCGAATGTCTACCTCAAATATAGAACATTTTCAAACAACACTACCGAAATAAACAACAACAACAACAACAGCAACAACAAGTGAGACAACAACAATGATTTCGAAATAGTGTAGAAACGAAGGCAATACTTTTCTGTTTTCAACACAACACACACACACACACACACAGACACACACTTGGGGCGTATCTATATCTATAAATTATATTCTAGCTATATGCTAATGCACGCCCACACACACCCCCCACTTTTACACACACACACACTGCTGTTGTTGCCTCAAAGACGTCGGCAAAGGCAACAACAATCATCAATTTCTGTTGGGATTTTTTCGAAATATTTGCACATTATCACTGGCTGCAAGGCATATCTCTGCATCTGTATCTCCACTATGTATCTGTAGCTGTATCTCTACTATGTATCTGTATCTGTCTGCGAATTGTTTGATATTTTGTGAATTGTGCATGCGACGCGTTGCAGCGTCATCGCAACGCAAACTTGTTGCCAAAAACACACGCACAAACACACGCACACATTGTCACATTCTATATAGTATATACTACTCAAGTACATGCATACATATGCATATTCATGCATATATACTATATCATTTATTAGGAAATTTCCTTATCTTTGCCAAATTTCCGCACTTAATTGATTTTCAACCAGAATGAAAGGTTGAGAAACGAGATGAGAACTGATGCAAATATGGAATATTACTATATATAATACCAACTGTATATAGCATATATAGTCATCTAATCATAGACAAAATCTTATTGAATAACAAGCGAATATGTAAGAATTAATTAAGAAACAAGTCTAACAAATTCTACAGCCAGTATGGAAGCCACAGTCGAGTGTGCTCGACTCTCATATACCCGCTAACTAAAGATCCTTCCACTAAAATTATTTCCCAAATAACTTCTATATTCATTATGCCAACGAAAATTTGTAGAAGTAATTTGGATAGTAATAGTTATGATACACATTATAAATAAATATTGTAGCTTTAAAATGATGCCTTCAATTTAAGTTTTTTCGTTTTACGAAAACGTTAAAAGGTGCGTGACCCAATTTTCTAAGAGGTTTTTTTTAGGTGAATTATAAGAAATGTTCTCACCAAATTTAAGATTCCCAACTCTTATAGTTACTGAGATATAAGCGTTCATACAGACAGAATGCGCTATATCGGCACTCAAAGGCTCATCGATTTCATAGTTCGATTATTGCAATTCTTGGAATAGATTTCGTATTGTTTACCAGCTATATTAGCAATATGTTGTATTTTAACTGCATACCCTTTAGAAAGAATAAGAAGCAGTGAGAGTGAGCAAGATATAGAGAGAGAGAGAGCGAGAAAGATTGAGATTATTTTTCTTCTTGTTTTCGTTGCTTTCAAATTTCTTCAACTATTTCTTTGCCCACGCATCGAAGTATCTTCTCGATTCACCAGGGCTGAGGGAACAATATTTTCAAGTTAGGCACCTTGTCGCCTAGATCGGTCTATATGTTCTGCATGCCTGGTTAACTAACTGCATATGGCAGAGCGTTGACGGCAGTGGCAGAGAGCAGCGCGTCGCAGTTGGCCCACTCAACTGGAGCAGATTTATTTTTATACGTGCAGTGAATTCCAAGCGGCTCCGCTTACACCGCCAATACACGCATACACACGCACACACACACACATATATATACATATACATACATGCATACACATACACACACATAGACGCACAGGCATGTAGAGTCGGTAGACGGTTTCTCCAAGTGCCTGCAGCGGCCACTGGCTGCTGAGCGCAGCAACAACAGCAACAATGGCAACAGAAAGCAACAGCAGCAACATCAACAACATCAACAGCAACAGCAGCAACAACAAAGGCAACACCAAGAGCAACACCAACACCAGTGAAGCAGCGGGCAACACATTTTTCGGTATCCATTTCGATTTGGGTTGCCCGCGACTATATAGTCTATTTTTAGCCAGCGCGCCCAGATACAGACACAAATACACGCACACACACGCACACACACACACTTGCAAGCTTTCTCTCTCCCTCTCTCTCTCTGTCTCTCTCTCTCTCTCTCTTTCAATACCTCTCTCGCGCCATAGTCCAACGAAGGACGGTCAGGTGGGCGGTGTGTGTGTGTGTGTGTGTGTGTGTGTGTGTCCATGTCGGACGATCGGATTCAGAAAGCGATTCGGTATCTGTATCCATCGGTTGGCCACCACTAGAATATAGTCTGCCGTGGATCGTCGGACCGTTCAGTCTTTTTGTGTCGTTCAGTACCATCCGATTCGTGTGATCGACAGCATCGCTCAATTTTTTTTCTTTTTTTTCTAATTCCTTGAAGGTGAGTGGGTTGCTGGCGCCCCAAGCGATGCCCAACCAAGCAAGCAAACAGCAAAGCTAAATCGACAAACAATATATTGTAGTACAATATCGATCATAACACTATAATAACGAGCATACAACCAAATCGATCGAACTATGTTACAACAGTATCAACAGTATCAATTGTGAACGAACCTGAACGAACGTATCGTGCGTGTGTTGTCTATATAACTGTTGTTTGCTCTACATATACTGCAGTATATAGCAGATCGAACAGGAACATATATGTATACATGTGTATATAGAATTGCATAGATGTGCAACATGAACAAGAAGCAACAAAATTAGCGACTTTTTCTCTTGCAATTTTTTTTCAATATTTTTTTTTTCAAGTGAAAAAGTGTTTTGAAACAATTTCCGATATGCATTTCTTTTTGATATAAAGGAGGTCTACGGGATTCTTTGACATATAACGCGCAATCTAACTGATTGCTCTTGCACATAACGGGAATCTCTGAACGTTTTTATTTTCTTTATTTTGTTCAGAATTCGAAATTCAACAACATTTTGTTGGTTAAGTTTTGAAATTGTCATAAACCGATTATGTAAGGAGTGCGAACTGTATAAGTGTGAGAGTGTCTTTCTTTGTGCTGTGCATGTGTGTCAGTGTGTGTGTCAGTGTGTGTGCGTGAGCAAGAGCAGCTAAAAATGTCGCTACTAGATACAAGATACAAGATACATTCGAAAGCAGCAACAACTTTTGAATTTTCGCTCTGCGAACGCAGCAGAAACGGCCCCAAAATAGAAATGTGCCACACACACACACACACACACACACAGCACACACACACACACAGGCAGGCAGACGCACACACACACACACACCCACATAGATATATACGAAACAGTATTTTGAGTCAAAACTTTCGATTTACCTTCAGATTTTGCGCAAAACTTCAAGAAATTTGAAAAGAGATTTCACATATATAAAAGAGATATAATATATAAAAGAGATATAAAAGATATATATACTGCCAAGCAAGTCAAATTCGAATGAATATTCAAGTCTACATTCTTAAAGCTTCGCGAGATACTTCAGTTAGTTGGATCCATATAAAATTTCGAAATTATACGAGGAATGATCAACAAGTTCTGATAAATATTCCAATGCTGGATATCCCAAAGTATCTCTGTACTTGTTGCTGTTGTCGTAAAGCTCGCTGAGCTTAAAGCTTACTTTCGTTTAGTGTATTTAGAGTGACCTTCGTGGCCAACGTATGGCAACACAGAGCTGACCCATTTGGGGTGCAAGTTCAGCACAAGGAGCTGATCAGCTATCGAGCTTTCGTTTCTCGTGCGTAACAAACGCGCTCTCTCTCTCCCTCTCCCTCTCTCCCTCTTGCACACATGAGAGAAAGCTCTCGCTCTCACGCCTGAAATCGGATATCGATAGACATGATGTCTGTCCCACTCGCACCAATCAGTGTGTGTGCGTGTGTGTGTGTGTGTAAGAGAGAGCGAGGGAACATGAACAGCAGGCGCCTCCCATATACGGTGCGGCACTGCTGGCGTATACGTGATGTGCTTATCTATGCAATCATTGCGCATACGCACTGTGCGCCACATTATATGTATATACACATCAGCATGCGTGTATATTTATATGTATTTGTGTGTGTGTGTGTGTGTGTGTGACTTTTTTCGAAATGCTCTCACCAAGCAGACAAATTATTTTGGATTTATGGAGCCTATGCTAGGCGACATTCTACCCAGACCGACACCCACGCAGGCTATATACACCATGAGTATGTATGTGTGCGTGTGGGTGTGGGTGTGGGTGTGGGGGAGAAACGCACATGACATCATCCGCAAACAACAATCGTCAATCGGCATCGATAGTCAGTCAGTCAGTCTTAAGCGATCGTCGCTTGCATTCCCTGTTCATTCTCCAGTGTACTCACGTGCAACTCTCTCTCTCTCTCTCCCTCTCTGTCTATTTCAGTAACTAAAAACACAAATCAAAATGGCTGATGATGAGGTGAGTTCAAATCTAGACGCGATTTAGGGCAACAAGTCTGTGGGGAGTCGAGAACCGCCACCAGCTGCGAGTGTAAATGAGTTGAGGTGAGTAAAGTGAAGATAGTTAAGCATAGATACCCTAATCGATTACTAATCTAGTTGCTAGTGCTGCACTTATCGGTTATCAGTTATCGCTTCAGCTAACTTTGCCTGCCCGAACTTTGCTTCTTTTGCTTTACAGGTTGCAGGTTGCAGGTTGCACTTCCGGTTCCGCTGACAGACAAATTTGCATTGGATAAGCGCGTCAAGTGATCGAATCGTATCGAGTTAATCGTTAATCGATTCACGTTTATCGTTTGTCGCTGTCCCAATTCATGTGTTGTGCTGTCAGTGATGCGTCTCTTTCTTAATGTTAATCGTTATCGTTATCGTTATCGCTATCATTATCGCTATCGTTATCGATTGGCTAATCGTCTTGTTTACTCTTTGCAGAAAAAGGCTGCAGCCCCAGCCCCAGCAGCAGCAGCAGCAGCGGCGCCAGCTGCCAAGGCCGCTGCACCAGCTGCCAATGGCAAAGCGGCCGCGGCGCCGGCAGCGGCCAACGGTAAAGCGGCAGCAGCTGCGCCCGCCGGTCCCCCCAAGGATCCCAACGATCCCAAAGTGAAGGCCGAGGAGGTACACGACGTGTACGTGTGGCAATCGTAGCGCCAAGTGATCGTCTCGTCTCTCTCTCTCTCACTCGCGCTCACTCGCTCTCTTTCCATCGACATATGCGTGTGCCCATCTACGTGTTGCAGTTATCGATGCATATCGATGCATATCGATATGGGTAAACTGTACTGAATCGATTGTTGTTGTTGTTGTTTCTGTTTTGCAGGCTAAGAAGGCTAAACAGGCTGAGATCGAGCGCAAGCGTGCTGAGGTGCGCAAGCGCATGGAGGAAGCCTCCAAGGCCAAGAAGGCCAAGAAGGGTTTCATGACCCCAGAGAGGAAGAAGAAACTCCGGGTAAGTCAATTGATCGATGACCAATTAAACTCTCTCTCTAACCTCACTTGCTCAATACACATCGTTCTCTCTCTCTCTCGCTCTCGCTCTACAGTTGTTGCTGCGCAAGAAAGCCGCTGAGGAATTGAAGAAAGAACAGGAACGCAAAGCAGCTGAACGTAGACGCATCATCGAAGAACGTTGCGGCAGCCCCAGGAATCTCAGTGATGCCAGCGAAGGTGAGTGTCCGCGATCTGAACAAACAGGCTATATATATATACATATATCTCTGCCATATATAACTATCGTGTGAATTGTAGCCGTAAAAAACAAAAGATCAAGTTGAAAAAAGAAAGAAAAAGAATGACTAAAGAAGTGTTTGGCACAGCAGACAAGGCGATTCTTCAGTTTCTTCTGTGAAGAATTCGCTGTTTGCTGTTTCCTTTCGCGTTATCCGAAGAAACAAACAACAAAGAGATAATGAAAAAATGATTCATAAACATTAAAAAGTCTACAAAAGTGTCATTTGTCATTGCATACACACACACACAGACACACACACACAGACACTACACAAGCACAAATTGAAACAAGTTGCGCTCACACTCACACACACCACACAAAGCCACCTATGATAAGTATTTAAATATGTCTCTTTTTGTTTCCCGTCTCTTTTCTGCAATGAAAATCCAACACACTCACACACACAAACACACCAATACTCTGTACACACACACGCCCATGCCCAATGTGAATGCCACCCTGTATATACCACACACACACACAAACACACACACACACACACCTACATATATGTATACTCGTGTGCGTGTGCAATTCCTTGTTGGGGTGACCCTGCACAGATACACTGAAAACCCTGATCAAGCAACACTATGACAGGATTAATAAGCTGGAGGACCAGAAATATGATCTTGAGTATGTTGTTAAGCGCAAGGATGTTGAGGTACACACACAATTCTATCTATCTACCATAACTATCTATCTATATCCAGTATAATCACAATCAGCTCCAAACAACCTTTATCGATCTATTTCACAATGTATCAAAATCAAATCGAATATCTAAACAACTTAACGCCTAACTACAACAAGAACAAATAATAATAATCAAGCTAAAGCCAAGCTGGAGCTTAAGATAAGCAACACCTTCTGTCAGCTATATCTCTATCTACCATATATAATTTATATCTCTCTCTCTCTTTTACTCTCTCTCTCTCTCTGTCTCTCTATTTCTTAATCTATCTAAATGTACTAGATCTCTTAAACATCTATAATTGTTGTCTTTTGGTACTCACTCCTGTATAATACACTTAATTCTCAAACTGATAATCAGTCCTTGTACATACATACTATATATATATATTATATATCTATTCGTACAGCTAACCCAACATAATGAACAACTCAATTCGATTGGAAATGGTGCCCAAATCAGAATTGAAGCTCTAATTACCCGTATAATTACAAGTAATTACTCAAAAGTAATTCTTGGTAATTACTATGTAATTGGAGACCCTATTCGCATTAGTAGCTCTCTCTCTCCCTTCTCTCTCTCTCTCTCTCTCTCTCTCTCTCTGCCCCTTTTGTGTTGTGTACTCTATCTTGTACTCTTCTGGGAAGTCTTACACACTTGCAACTGCAACTACAATCCCTCCCCTTCTACACACACACTCACCTACACACACACTCGTACACACACACACACACAGTTACAGTACAATACACGTCTCACACACGTCACGCACACAACTTAGTTCTTGAGACTCGAACTCACTCGTTCTCACACAATTCACAGATACCCTACAGAAAGTTTGTCAGGATTATTACAGTAAGATACTGAAATTGGAATCTGAGAAATACGATGTGGAGCACGAAGTAGCCAGAAAGGACTTTGAGGCAAGCGTTGCACACACAACATTATTCTCTCTCATGTTCTCATCAATACGTTCTATCGAAGAGAACTAGACAATTGTCGTTGAGCTGCGATACAATTTTCTCTCTCGCTACTTTTCGTAGATTCGTTACTTGGAATTTCTGTTAATAACAATGAAAGAACACACGATTTTCCTGTGATAGAATGTTTTTTTTAGCCTGCGCACCTGCAACGATATATGAAAATATTTAGATGCCGGCACCAAAAGCGCCACCTGGCGTCCATCTCTATCTCTATCTCAGCGTGTGTGTGTGTGTCAGTCTCCTGGGGCACCCTGTAGTAGTTAGTATTAGTTGGTCAACACGTAGTTAACCCCATCAAAAAAAACCCAAGGACAAAACAAAACTCAGTCTTTGATTTTTTGACTTTTGGATTTTGAATGAGAGCTATGCAAGTTTTGAACCAAAAGTGAGCAAGAGAGCACAATCAAAATTTGTTGAATCCATTTTGAATTTTGGGCCAAAGCCAAAACGAAAGATTACTAACTTAAAATAAAAAAAGAATCACGAATTAACAAACTAAACCCAAATGCCCCTTTTGGAGGACAGGAACGCGCACCGTGTGGTATGTGGGGCACGTATCGCATTGCAACGTGCCCTCATCACTGCGGGGCGTACCTGCCTTATGTAGTATATAGAATAACCAGAGCTGCCTCTACTAAACCCCAGCTGATTTTTGCTTTTTGTGGCTGCCTTTGAAGTGAAAAGCTTCTACTACTCTCGGTCCCTTGCCCCCCGTTGTAGTGCCTACTCACCGTAGCATTAGTTAGAATTACTTGTAGCACAGCTGTTGGTCTTTGTATTTTGTATACAGCTTGTACTAAACCCGATTGAAACGAACAACGAACAAGAAGATCAAAGAAGAATACGAATACGAGTAACGAGTAAAGCAAAAACAAATGATGAAAGAAAGAAAACTTAGAACTAAGTGAAACCAAGATAGAGAGAGTAGTCCCTCTCTCCCCTCTCTCTCTCTCTCTCTCTCTCTCTCTCTCTCTCTTACGGGTAGGGCCTATCTTTGTCTCTCCCTCTCTCCAACAACACTCCAAATCAACCACAACAACAACAAACAACAACAACAAGCACAACAACAACAAACACTTCATGAAACATGCAACAAAGCGCACTACACTGAAAACAAAAACATATCAACAACAACAAGAATTATGAAATAAGTCAAGTTACAATGTGATAACGATAACGATAACGATCACGATTACGATTACGATAAATGACAGAAAGCACAGTATTATATGTATTTACGTATTTAGTATATGCAGTAAGCCGTATATAGCTGCTGTCTATATAGAGCTAAGGATGAAGATCAATAACGACTCTGTATTAATATTGTATTCCTTCTCTCTCTCTGACACGCGCCGCAAAACGCGCGTTACATGTGCGTCGTCTCTCTCTCTCTCTCTCTCTGTGTCACTCTCTCACGCTCACTCTTTCTATCACTCTATCTCTGTCTATTTCCTTCTTCTTCTCTCTCTCCCTCTCTCTCTACCTTTTCCTTTCTATCCTTCTTTCACCTGCACACACAATCGTTCATCGAATAAACAATCATAATATCAATATACCCCAACTATCTTTCTCTCTCTCTATCTCTCTCTTTCTCTTTTACTCTCTTCTTATATAACTTTCTATCTTTTTCTTATATCTGCATCTATATGCGTCTCTTTCTATGCATACGACACCGACACACCGACACACTTTCACTCTCTCTCTCTCTTTCTCTGTCTCTCTCGCACTCGTAAACACTCACACATACACACACACACACCGCACACATGCACACACAACACACGCACACAACGAACGTATTTCAATTCGTGTTGCGCTCTAACGTGTGTTTGTTACGTCATTACGTCTTACGTCACTACGTCGCGCCGTCGTCGTGACGTTATGCGAATATACCGATATACCGATACCCGATTACTACTGTTACCACTACTACTACTACTACTACTACTACTGTTACCGACACCGATTACCGATAACCGATAAACCCACAGCCGAACTGCAGACAATATGCAAACAATATTGGCAACGCCTGTATCAGTTGGAGGGCGATAAATTTGATTTAGAGCACGTGCAGAAAGTCAAAGCACAAGAGGTAAATTCCAAACAAATCTTGCCATGCACCCAAAACAAACCAAAACAAACCAAACCAAACAAACCAAAACAAACAACCAAACAAAACAATGAGCCAAAAAAAAAAAAAATGAAAACAAAAATACCAAATTTGATACCAGCATATACACAATATATACCGAAATACCAAAGCAAACCAAAAAAGAAATTGCGAATGTATTTTTTTCTTAATTTACGAATTGCAATTGCAAAATCTATATATATATATAAAAAGCAACAACAACAGCAATAGCAAAAGCAACAACTACAACAATTTTTAATAATAATCACAATAATAATAATTAATAATAATAATTATTATTTATATATTTTTTTAATTATGCCCTTGATATTTAATTCTTTGATTCTTTTCTAAATAATCATTATATTTTTAGTTACTTTTTTTCGAACCTAATTTTGATATTGTATTTAACTGCGCTAAAACTACAAACAACAACAACAAAAAGTACAAACCAAAAACAAAAGCAATAAATATATTTACTCCAATATTTGCCTATATATACATACATACATATATGTACGATGTGTATGTATATCTATATATTGTATGTATATAAATATGTGCATATCTGCGATTGGGAGACCACCTTCTCGAAGAATCGTTGATCGGTTCGGTTCGGTCGGAACTAAGTCGGGCCTCAAGTCTGTCAGAGAAAGAGAGCTGAATCGATAATGCAAATAATGGAGGATGTCTCCCCTCGATCGCCTCCAAAGCATAAATACTTCAATTAATAGTCTATTTCGAACTAAACAAATGAACCAGTTTCTTTCTCTTTTTATCTCATTTGCGCTCTTTATATCTCCGTCTCCGTCTCTCTCAATCTCTCTCTCTCTCTCTCTCTCTCTCTCTGAAGCTGCTGTCCAGTGACAACGTTTTTTTCTTACGTATACCCCACCACAATGATACCAATATACCAAATACCAAAACCAAAACCAAAATACCAAACCAAAATACCAATTATACCAATACCAAACCAATACCAAATACCATTACCAACCAAGAACCATAACAAATACAGCCAAGACATTTCTCAGAACCGAACGTTGCGCCCCATTCCAAAAAAACTTGATCTCAATCTCCAGTTCCCCCCTTCCCGCGAGGGGGGAAAGTACCGAACACATAACATCTAATAAAGCCGCATCGATGATAAATGAATTTACATGTATAAACGAATGATATAATACGATAATGATGCAATATTCACATACTATATAAAATATACTATATAAACCTACAGTTATTTAGTTTTTAAAAAAAAAAATCGAAATTTATTTAAAATACATCGAAACGTCGATCGATCGACAAAATCCCCAAAATGTATTTTTCCAGGCGAGTTGCAAGAAATTTGCGAAGAGTATTACGAGCGTATGTATATTTGTGAAGGCCAGAAATGGGATCTGGAATACGAAGTCAGGAAAAAAGACTGGGAGGTACTGCAACAAATTTCAATTTCAATTTCAATTCAGTATACACATCTATCTTTACATAAAGAAACTCAAAAAAAAAAAAAAAAAAAGAAAACAAAAAATACCAAAACAGATAATGCAACATACAACTCTTTGGTATCCATACAATACGTTTTATTTTCCGTTATGCTGTCATGTTGATACTTGTTTTTAAAAGATTTACATATATTTTTTCGTATTTTTTTCGTATTACTGTGACTCTTTCTTGTATCTGTTTCCTTAATTGTTCACATATATAAACAACTTAAACTCAAAACTCAAATCAGAAATCAAAAATCAGAAATCAGAAATCAGAAATCAAACTCAAACTGTCTCAAACTCAATACGTACCAATACATAAGTGGTTCTTTATAATATTCGTACTACTCTTTGTTTGGTTTTCAATTGTTTAATGCCGTTCTTAATCAATCTCATGTTACTCTTATTCTCTTATCAAAACGGAAACACAATCGACAACAACAAAAAAAAAAAAAACAACAACAACAACAAGACTATCTGTGAGTTGAGAACCAGAACAACAACTGCAGCAACTGCAATCGAATCGAATTGAATCGAATCAGTCAGTCAAACAATCAATCAGTCAGTCAGTCAGTCAGCTCAATCAATCGATAAATCGATAACTCTGCAGAAGAGAGAATTCAACTATATCCTCCATTACCTTATCCTCCTCACTCAATGCACACACAGACAAACAATTTACTCACAGATACACTCTCTCTCTCTCTCTCTCTCTCACTCTCTCTATCTCTATCTCTCTCTCTCTCGCATAGAGTGAGGATTATTTGGACTCTTCTCAGTTTGACTTCGACTTGAACTTGCGGCTGTTATAGTTACCGTTCTATTCATGCCTTCTCTTTCTGCACTCTTTCCGATACACTGGCAATCGATAACTCACTCTCACATAGCACTACACAACACTACAAATTAGTATAAATAGTGTTAACTGGCTAGAATATCTATCTCTAGCATCTAGTACCTGTATCTAGTAACTAGAGTACTTAGTGTATCTAGCATCTTGTATCTAGTATCTAGAGTACTTAGTGTATCTGGAGAACCTAGCATAGAGACCCTAGTTTAAGCACTAGCAAATGCAGTTGCTGCACTCCAAGATTCTGACATTGTTTTGTGTTTTCTTCTTCTCAACTCCTCTTTTTTTTGTGTTCTTCATTCTGTAACAATTTGTTTGTTTCGCTGTCGCGTCACCCGCACCCCCTGCCAAAAAACCACACACACAGAGACACACAGATATCTAGACACAGAAGCACTGATACCACAGACAAGTCAACACATATGTACACACACACACTCTCACATTGACAAAGCACGTAGCACGCGCGCTGAAAAGTAGGCAACGTTTCTCGTTCACTCTCGAAATGTTTTGCATGTGCAGCAGCAACAAACCACAAAAAACCACAACAACAACTGCAACAACTGCAACAAGAACTGCAAGAACAACGGCAAGCACAACAACAAAGCTAGGCTTCCTTAGCACCCCCCCACCCCCTCAGCGAAAGGCAAGCACAACTGTACCCACAACTGAGCTCATCTTCCTACCCCCCGCGCGCATCATTGTAAATAATGTAATGTGTGTGTGTCGCAGTGCGTGTGTGTGTGTGAGAGGGACGAGAGCTCATTTGTCGATTGCTCTCTCTTTTGATCTGACGCATCTCTCTCTCTCTCTGTCTCACGCACACACCCACCCACACACACACACACACACTCACTTGATATGGTAACCAAAGGAATTTATTTGAAAAAGAGAAAAAAAAAAACGATGAACAAAAAAGCGTAAAGATCAAAGAACAAAGATCAATTGAAGAGCATCAAAGCGCCAAGCGTCGATTTACTTGAATTCTTCCAGTGAAGAAACTCGTAGAAATGTTGCTGTGATTACTTCAGGCTCCCCGGACCGTATATACTCGTATGTATATAGGTTCGCTTTCAAAAACAACAACCAGCTAACGCTAGAGTCATTTTGCTGTCCATGCTGCCCACTAAATTCTATCGTAACCGTTTACCGTTTTACTGTTCTACCGTTTCAACCGTTTCTACCGTTCACAAGACACGTTCTGATACCGATCCCAGAGTGTTCGCTCGAAAGCTTAACAAACAAATGAATGAAAAAAACAAAAAAAAAACAAAAAAAAAGAAAGAAATATTTCTGAAAACACATGACAATGGGCAGTTAAATATCGATCGATATGTATTGTTGTAGTTGTATTCAATCCAATTCCAAATCATTTAATGAATGACGAATGTGCCAATGCTGTTGTGCAGTACCTCAGGCCCCCCAGATCTGTACGCTCAGGTGCTCTCGACTTCGTAGCTGAAAACTGTAGGTGAAACTTTGTCATCGACATATATATGAAATCGCATTTTATATAAAACAATTTTCGATATAAAAACGATATACGATAAAGCATTAAAGCAACAAAAAAAAAAAAACGAAAACAAAAGAAAAAAAAAAGAAATCGACATTTGGATGTTATGCTGTTCAATCGACCAAAACCATAAAGAAAAAAAGAAATCTTAACCAAAAAACTTTCAAAGTAAAAACCGATCTTAGATACCAAAGTCTCCCCCATTCTGTACCGTTAAACCGTTAACCGTTATACCGTTAAACCGTTGACCGTTACTCCAGCAGCCCCATTGCGTATTTTGGGTATTGTATTATCATAGTATTGCTAGCCCGCTCGCACGCACGCTTGCTCGCTCTAACGGCATGCCAAGTACTCTCTATATCTATCTCTATCTGTAGCTGTATCTATATCTGTATCTGTATCTATATCTGCCCCCTGGAACCGTAACTGTTAGTCTAACCTTGTTCTGCATCTTGACTCTGATCCTCTCCGAAGATCGGGGGCAGATGAGCAACCCAAGAAGTTGCATGCAACGCGTCGCTGACGGACCCGTGATCCCCTACTGCATGTTTGTTCCTGCCCGCATTTTGATTTTGATATTGATATTCGATTAGTTTGCCACAGTAGCGTACATGTCAATAGAACCGAACAGTCAAATTGTGAATTATTATCGAATTTCGTATCAGCCTCGACTAACGTTGTACCATCTCTCTCCCACTCTCACTACGTAGATCAACGATCTCAATGCCCAAGTTAACGATCTTCGCGGCAAATTGTAAGTAATCGAATCAAATCGCATCGTTATCGATGATTAATCAATCTGAATTTATCTGCAGCGTTAAGCCAGCCCTGAAGAAGGTCTCCAAATACGAAAACAAATTTGCCAAGCTGCAGAAGAAGGCCGCTGAATTCAACTTCCGCAACCAACTTAAGGTGGTCAAGAAGAAGGAATTCACATTGGAGGAGGAGGAGAAGGAGGTAAGATCGATAAATGATGGCAAAGCAAAAGGGAAAACGTAGTTAAAACAGCCGAACTCAACTACTTAGTTATTAATCTAATTACTTTTATGCTATATATATCCATATATATACAAACTGTACAATCTTCGATCGCAACAATCTGTAGAAAAAGATAAAAGATGCCGCGACTCTGAAACAAGCCAAAAAGTGTAAGAATGTGTAATGTGTGTTTATGTTTAAGCACCGAGTGTATTCCTTCGTCACTTTCTGTCTCTGTTTATCTATTATTCTATCTCTCTCTCTATTTCTTACTATACACACATACACACACACACGCTCAAATCAAACACACACACACACACACACTGAAAGTATCTATCTGTAGTCCTAGTTGTCGTCGTAGTGCCCAGCACAGTTACTACTAGTCATATGTTCCGGAATGTTCTGGTTGAATGTTAATCGACATCGATAATTCCTCTTATGCCATCACTAATGCACAATCTTCTCTCTCTCTGTCCCCCCTGCAGAAGAAGCCCGACTGGTCCAAGGGCAAGCCCGGAGATGCCAAGGTGAAGGAGGAGGTCGAGGCCGAAGCTTAAGTGTCTACGTCCAGTAGTGTCCACTGATCCCGTGACTCCCGCCCTAAACAAATAATAATTCAAGCAGAACAACAACTATTCACAACCATATTATCTGAAGCAATACTGTCAATATACGTGTATATATCTATCTCACTATACTATATATGTGTGCATATATATATATGCAAATATAGATGCGCATGAAATAAACAACAACTGCTCAAGCTTAATCAGAAAACAAAAACAAAAAACATTACAAACACCATCTACGAATAATTCAAGGCAAGGATTCGCCCAACATCTGAACATCTGAACGATTTGCTGGATTATTTCTTTATTATATTTCAATAATTACAAATTCTATTTTTTAATGTAAATTAAACTAAATTACAAAAAAAAAAACAACAACAGTCTGTCGCATATCATTCATTTGCATCCTTCTGCAATTTTTTAAATCGGCTCTGTCTGTATGAACACCCAGATCTCAGAGACTGTACAAGCTAGAGCTATCAAAATTAAATTAAAAATGTCCTATTGGCGCACGCACATAATGGTTGTAATAGAACTTGGCCACGCCTTTTTCCGCCGGCCTTAATCGAAAAGCAGAAAGAAAGGATACCTTCGGCATGACGCAAGTTCTATACCCTTGCAGGTTCTTATATCCTCCGGTCGTTCTTATAATATTTATATATATTGCTGCAGAAGTTAATGGTGCTGTGTATATTCGATATTAAGTCTCACTTTGATTGGCACTGACAAATTCAGTTGTTTCTAAAATCAGAACAGGTCTTCATACAAAACCCTCATGTTAACCGATTGTTTCTCTGCCAGCTTTATGTTAAAGTAATCAGATTTTTATGAAATTTTATTTGTATATTATATATATAGAAAACGTCCGCAAAAGTAAATTTGGTTGCAATATCTTTACAAATAACAAATAGCAGCCGATAGTTTGTATGGCAGCTATACGATATATCGATTGATCCGGCTCGTTTCGACTTATATATGGCGTGCAGCAATTCAAGGCAAGTATGCCAAGTTCCATCAAGATAGCTTCAAAACTGAGAGACTAGTTTGCGTTGCAATAGACGGACACACGAATAGACGGACACACGGACACTCAGACAGTGCTTGTTCGATTCTTCTGTTGATGCTAATTCAGAATATATATACCTTATGGGGTCGGAGATGTCTCCTAAGGAGCGTTGCAAACTCCTGGCCAAGAAGATTACAAACTGTTTTCAGCTTCGCTATCGATATTGGGTCGAATGATATATTAGATATGGAAAAGTTCTTTTCTCTTGTCAATTATTTTACCATCACTCCTGAGATTCGATATATTTTGATATAATTTCGCACTTTATAGATGAACTAATCCACTTTTAGTAGTATACAATTCAGAAAGTGTTATCAGAATAATAGAACAATACTTAAATGTCGAATATCGTATATCGATATACATTAATATTATTAATCAATATTAAATATCAAAGTCTCCAACAAATAAAATAAACGTGAATTATTGACAAATCTTTAATTTTATTTTTCAATTTGTTTCGCTTGATGTACGATAATGACAATATGGTTTGGCTATATAACATATATAATATTAAATCGGGTGTGTGTACATGATATCTGCCAAGAACTTAATTAAATGATTCGAGTTATATTCATTAAAATTATGCAGCGAGATAACGGTATAGTTGAACGACTTAAACTAGAAACTATCAGTTACTTAAGATATATACCATATATATCATATTATATTATGTTATCTGTCTTCCTCCGAAGGGGGAAGAGGTGGCGTAAGATTAGCAACTAATTCAACTAAACAATTCGAGTCGTCGTCGTTTGTTAAATAAATAAATAACACTACATACAAAAGTGGGCGTGTCTGCACGCCTCCGAAACTAGACTTAGCTTAACTACAAATAAATACAAAAATAAAAATCATTGGATTACGGGTAACTAGGAAGAGGGGGGGGGGGGTGAGGGATGGTCTACACCTCAATACTGTTGAGACTGCCCGAGGAGATGTTGTCCGTGTGGCTGCCAAGACGCGTCCGCTTCACCAGAGGGCGTCCGGGCATGGGAGAGCGTTGAATACGCGGACTGCCCGGCACAATGGGTATGCCGACGCCTCCGTTGTGATGCTGCTGCTGCTGAAGATGGTGATGATGATGCTGGTGATGCTGCTGCTGCTGCTGTTGCAAGTGATGCTGATGGTGCAACAGATGATGCGGCAGATTGTTGTTGCTGTTGTTGTTATTATTGTTGTTGTTATTGTTGTTGTGATGATGATTGAGATTAAGATTATTATGGCTATTGTGCTGGCTACCAGAGGCGCGTCTCTGTCTCCGCAGCGATGGAATACGCGTGGGCGTGGCCAGCCCCTCATCCAGTCCATAGTCATGGGGCGACTGTTGCTGCTGTTGCAGACTGCGCACACTGCGCTCCAACGTGCGTCGCTGTTGATCCAACATGGGGGAGGCGCCACCAGCCATTGCAGCCTGCTGCTGCTGATGGTAGTAGCTGCCCCCGTGTGGCGGCACTGGCGGCGCACCCATCTGCTGCTGCTGGAAGTCATGACGCTGCTTATGCAGCAGAGTGGGCGTGCCGGGCGCATGATAGGGCTGTGCATGATGTAGTCCTGGTTGATGCAGTGCAGCTGCTGCGGCGGCCAACACGTTGTTCTGCGTTGGGGGAGAGAGAAGAGAAGAAGGAGAGAGAAAGGGGGTAATTAGTTTACTGCTTAGCTGTGTTGGCTTGTGGGTGCGGGTGATGGTGGTGGTGGTGGCTGTGGTGATGGTGCTTGGCTAGAGGAAACGATCTCAACTGGTTTGGCTTGGCAATCTGTTTAGGTATTTACGTTTACTTGTTGCTGTTGCTGCTGCTGCGCCTTCGCAGCTGCCGTCTTTTTGGGCAGCGGTAGTGGAGGCAGAGGTTTGCTGGGCGCCTCTGTTGGCGCTGACAGCGGCACTGGTGTCAGCTCGCACGCTTCCAGAGTCTCGCAAGAGGATGAGGCACCGCCGCCCGCTGGCGTCAAATTGTCAACACCCGCATCGGCATCGACATCAACGCTAACATACACATCCGCATCCGTTTCGACATCCGCATTCTCATTCGCATTCGCATTTGTAAGTGCCTTTAGGTTGATTGGGGGCGTGGCAGCGGGACCGTTGGTGCCGTTGGGCGGCAGGAAGCGCAGCTCCATAACGTTACGATTCTGGAACAGGGGACTCTGAGTTTGGCAAGGCGAATGAGCAGACAACAGAGAGAGAAGGAGAGAGAGAGAGAGAGGGTGACAGAGACAACCATAGAGAGCCAGAGTCGCAAGAAAACGACAAGGACAGAGAATATTGAAAGCGAGCGAGACATAGATACATAGATATTGTATATACAAAGTGAGATACAACTAAAAAGTGAGATATAACTTAAGAAAGATATACGAGTATATTGCTGGTAATTAAGGAGAACCTTTACAAATTTGATATGGAAAAGGTGCTGCAGAAGAACTATGCAAAGAAGTAAACTGATATTTTAAATATAAATGAATTACCTTAATATATTAAGCAACAAATAGATTCGAACTATATAAAACGACTAAGATTTGCAGAGATTTACTAGAGAGTTAACAGAGTATCTAAGAGTAGAGACAGTCAACCATTAAGTGGCCTAAAAGCTAAATTATCTAGGGATTTAACAGAGAATATGTTGATATATACAGAGGTCTGTATATGTACATCTATATCTGTTACCATGTACCCCCAACTCGACATAGAACTGCCTGTGCAGTCCAGTTATTATAAGGCAATACATAATCTGGCCAGGACTAGTGGATCCTATCTCGCTAAGCCCGAGAAGGTGCTGGCCTTGCAATGCACTGTAAGTATCTGTATCTATCTAAGCTATACTATATTGCTAAGCAATCAGCACCTTAAAAGAAAGCCCTTAAAAGAAGCAAACAATGCACAACAACATAGCAAAAATACATATAAATCTATATACAGTATCCTAAGAGAATGGAGGTGAGAAGTGAAAGGGGAGAGCAGAGAAGAGAGAGAGAGAGAGCCCAGTTAAGCAAGAGAGCAGCAGCAGGAGCAACAGGAGCAGGAGCAGGTGCAGCAGAAAACGTTTCGAATTTTGACCAACCAACCAGCGAAAATGTTTTGTAATTCCGAGAGATGAAAGCGATGAAAGGAGGAGTAGCATATTTGGAGCATAGTTGCAAGATTGCTTTGCTTACCTTATCCGCAGTGGGATCCTGAGCCAGTGGATTCGGTGTGATGTTCATGCGAGGAATGACCCCATTCAGACGTCGCACATCGCCAGCCTTGTGATTGTGATGCGGTGCCACGCCCAGCACGGCAGAAGTAACAAAGTCCGCTTGTATGTGATCCAATTGCGGCTTGTTCTCGTCTGTGGGCAAGAAGAGAAGGCGAGATAGAGATTAGTCTGGGTTCAAATGGTGTCAGTAAGTTCAAACTGCACTTACCCTCGGGCTGCGCATTGCTGCGCCGGCGAATGCACAGACAGGCCACCACAATGGCAATCAGCAGGAGAAGGCCTCCACCTGCGGCACTTGCAATCACCGGATAAATGGAATTATGCTGATTATTGACAGCTTCCTTGGACGTGGGCATGGAGGCGGTTGCTACGACGGTGGCCAGTTGAGCAGTAGTTTCTGGCAAAGATTAAGGGATGAATACATGGTTAGCTGAAATTCTATATAGGATGTGGGCAAGACTTACTCTTGGTGCGCCCTTGTCTGATGTCACTGAACTCAGATGCGGCGTGTGCGTTGAACGTTTGCAGCTTGAACTCGTAGGCAGTGCCAGGATCGAGTTGATCAATCTTGAACTTGCGAGCGTGTGCACCCTCGATGGTGGTCTTAAGATATTCAGCGGCAGATGCCACTGGCCGGTAGTAGGCATAATAACCATCGATATTGTGCACACCAGGCAACAGTGTCCAGTGGAGCAGCACAGCCGACTCGGAATATGGTTCGATGCTCATCAGCTCCGGCACAGGAAGATTTGATTTAGCTGCGCCACGCTGTAGAAAGAACTTAATCGATGTGTTGCCCTCCTTGTTGTCATTGTTCGAGTAGACAGCCATAATGCGGAAGCGATAATTGCGATCTGGACGCAGTCCTGTCACGGATGACGTGAAGTTCTTCACACTGGCATAAGTGGGTTCATGATGATCGTGACGATCTCGGTCACGTTCCCGTTCCCGCTGCTGCGGCTTGCCATATTGTATGTCATCGTTGGTCGTCTGCCAATTCTCGCGCTGAAGATTCCTCGAACTGTCGCCGAGCATACGATACTGAACCTTGAAGAATTGAATTGGCAGTCCGTCGTTTTTGGGCACATTCCAGCGCAGCATGACAGATGTGTCTGACAATCGCGTGACATTGGGCCGTGAGGGGGGCACCATGTTGGCTGCAATCGCAAGAGACGCATTTTTATTTAATCAATATGCATATAAAGTTGAAATGTTTATAAACTGTTTGTAAATTAGTGTTGGTTAAGCACTTTGCTTTAGTCATGGAAACCGGTTAAATGTTATAATCGATAAGTGTTAGAATAACAATCGATAGATAATGAACCCATACATTTTTGCAAGTGCTTAACATTTGTGGAGACAATCGATATATCGATATAATACAAAGTGGCCACCACGCAACAACTGTTAATCGTATTTAACAGCTCTGTTAATAACACTGGTAACGCAAAATTGAGTTGATTGCTGACAGAAAGCATCACTGCTTATGCAATGAGTAGGTATCGCTGACCACTGTTGAGTAGTATCGCAGCAAAGTCATAGCGCATTGAGTAGTATCGTGTTGAGCCTAAATATTGCTGTGTGTTGCTCTAAAGTTGCTGCCTCTCAAAATGAAAACCTAAGCCAGCCAAGCGCGCGCGTTCATCTATAATTTTGGAATATAGTTTAACTAATCGTGCGCTCAACGTGGCTCCATAGTGTATGTAAACAATTTCATACAATTCTCAAGTGCAATATTAACAAATTGTGTTAGAGGCAACAACGACCACAACGACAACAAAAAACCAACGACAACGACTACGACGACGACAACAGACAAAATCGACTCACACCGACGACGCTCGCGCGCTCTTTCGCTCTCGCTCACTCACTCTTTGTCTCATTCCTCCACCTCAGCGATTGTGTTCGCTCTTGTGTGCGTGTGTCGGTGTGTATAAGTGAAACGAGTGCAATTGATTTTCATATACTACTCGTTACTCGGCATCGCTTTTTGGCACTCGAATTGCGACTCCGCGCACAACTCGTACTCGGTCTCAGTCGCAGTCGCGGGCTCCCGTTGAGTGCTTCCACATAAACAAACCCTGACGTAGAGGCGGCAACTGACTCAATTTTGAAAACAAAACAAATACAGTAATAAAACAAGAAACTAAGAAACCTGAACTGATCTCAGTTGTACCCGAAGCTCTGTACCCGTGCTGAGACTGAGCTGTACCCAAGGCTGAGACTGAGCTGTACCCAAGTGAAGCCTGGTTGTAGCTAACTTGAGCCTGAGCCTGATCCAAATTGAGTTTGAGCTGTACCCCACGGCTGAGTTGAGCCAGAGCTGTAGCCTAATTGAGCTTGAGCTGAATTCCAGGACTGAGTTGAGCCTGTGCTGTACCCGAGTCGATACTGAGCCTGAGTGGAGGCAGTAGAGGAAGGAGTCAACTTCGTCATGTCCGCTTCGGAGGATGCAGGTGCCGTTGCCGGCAATGGCGTTGTGCAGACAACGCTTACCGTGAGTGGCACCATCAGTGGAGGAGGCGGTGGTGGCAATGGCAGCATTGGCAGTCCCACCAACAACAATAACAGTGGCAACAATGGGGGCAATAACGGGGGCAACAACGTTTCCACTGCAGGCAGTTCCAAGGGTCAGTTGCCACTGACGCCGCGCTTCACAGCCGAGGAGAAGGATGTGCTGTACACGCTGTTCCATCTGCACGAGGAGGTCATCGACATCAAGCACAGGAAGAAGCAGCGCAACAAGTACTCGGTGCGCGACACCTGGGACAAGATTGTGCGTGACTTCAACTCGCATCCGCATGTGAGTGCCATGAGGAACATCAAGCAGATACAAAAGTTCTGGCTGAATTCACGGTAAGTAGAGAAGGAACTTGCAACATGTGGCATGCAACAGCTAATTTCCTCTCACCAGTCTGCGCAAGCAGTATCCCTACCGCGACGGCACCGTCTCCGGCGGCGGTGGCAAGGTGGGCGGCGGCGGTGGCGCTGGCAACGCACAGCAACAGCAGCAACAACAGCAGCAGCAACAGCAACATCACGAGGGGGTCAAAGTGGAGCCAGAGTATCAAATCAGTCCCGAAGCCTCCGAGCACAATCCGCAAGGCGACACGTTCGATGAGATGGAAATGGATGGCAACGATGTCAGTGAAATGGAGGATGATCCACTGGACGTGCAGCAGCAGGCACAGCAGCAACAACAGCAGCAACAGCAGCAACAACAACAGCAGCAGCAACAGGCGCAGGTGGAGGCACAACAGCAGCAGCAACAACAGCAGCAGCAGCAGCAGCAACAACAACAATCTGTGGCAGTTGCTGAGATACAAAAGCTGCAGGTGAATGCCGCCGCTGTTGCTGCCGCCAGTGCGTCCATGTTGAACACCCACCAGATCAATGTGGATCAGATCAGTGCCGAGAAACTGACGCTCAACGATCTGTTGCACTTCAAGACGGCGCGACCACGTGAGGAGATCATACTGCAGATCAAGCATCCCGCCGATGCCACAGGTATGTGCCACTAGCTGCCCAATCCTCCCTGCCGCATGTGGCTAATGCTTGCTCTACTTCTGTTCTCTTCTAGCCGCGCAGATACACACAATACCCGCACAGCCGCAGCAACACACCATGGCCACCATCACCGCCGGGGGCTACAACCAGCAGATCATCAGTGAGATCAAGCCCCAGCAGATCACCCTGGCGCAGTATCAGGCACAGCAGCATCAGCAGGCCCAGGCTCAGGCCCAAGCTCAGGCTCAAGCACAGGCGCAGGCACAGGCACAGGCACAGCAATTGGCGCAGCAACAGTTGGCGGCGCAGCAACAACAGCTGGCAGCGGTGGCAGCAGCGGCGCATCATCAGCAGCAACAGCAGCAGGCAGCGGCAGCTGTTGTCGTCCAGCAGCAACAGCAGCAGCAGGCACAACAGCAGCAGCAGCAGCAACAACAGCAACAGCAGCAGCAGCAACAACAACAGCAGCAGCAACAGGCAGCGGCAGCAGCAGCGCAGGCTGTCAAGATGCAACTGACTGCTGCGGGCACACCCACCTTCACATTCAGCGCGCTGCCCACAGTGACAGCAGCAACACCGGTGCCGGTGGCAGCAGCAGCACCAGTGGCCACGACCAATGTCAGCGGAGGCAGCAGCGCTATCACGCTGGGCACGGGCACAGGCTCGGGATCGGGCGCCACGGGGGATAGCTACGAGGAGCGAATCAATTACTTCAAGGTTAAGGAGGCCGAACTGCGCTGCAAGGAGCAGCAACTGTCGACGGAGGCCAAGAAGATTGAGGTGAACAAGGCGCAGGATGAGCTCAAGTACATGCGGGAGGTGCATCGCCTGCGGGTGGAGGAGCTCAAGATGAAGATACGCATATTGCAGAAGGAGGAGGAGCAGCTGCGCAAATGCTCTGGCACATGAGATCTGGAGGACATCAGTGATGTCGAGCAGGAGCTCGAAGAGGAGGACGAGGATCAGGAGCATGAGGAGGCAGAGCAGGAGCATCAGTTGCGGGCGCAGTATATGGACCTGGATGTGCATATGTTGCTCTAGCGGGTGCTGCTCCAACGGGAATTCCACTTGGACTGGCTCCTCCTGCTCCAGGATGTTTTTTTTTATTTTATGCTCGTTTATTTGGTGGGGTGGGGGACGGGGGCGGCCAATGCCGATATTGGCCGAAACTATAGATTTATCGATTGTAGATTAACGTTTATCGATTACCAATTAACGATTAACCTTAAGCAACTTCTCTTATTGTATTTGTAAATCGCGAAGTGAAATACAGTAAAATAAGCAAAACACGATGAAAAGTGATGAAGTCAATGGCGAGGAGGGGAGGGAGGAAGAACATGAGGGAGAAGGGAGAACAGGAGAAAGCAAGAACAGGTCGTCAGAAGAGGGAGAGGAGGAGGAAAAGGCAACAATAGATGGTAAAGGAAGGAGATAAAGGAAAAATATGAGAAGAAAGAGGAAGCAAGATGTGAAGGCAATAAAAGAAGGTACAAAAGGGAAGAAAGAATAACAGGAGAGAAAGGGAAAATAAATGGAGAAAGAGAATCAGACGTTGAAAAAAAGAGGATATGAAGATAGAAGGAAGAGCAGAAAGATAGAGAGAAATATGAGAAGGAAGAGGGAGCAAGATGTGAAGGCAATAAAAGGAGGTACAAAAAGGAGGAAGAATAACAAGAGAGAAAGAGAGAATATATGGGGAAAGAGGGAGAAAGAGGATCAGACGTTGAACGGAAGAAGAGAAGAAGATGGAAGGACAGATAGAAAGAGACGAGTGTGAAGGAAGAGGGAGAAAGTACAGATGGAAAAAAGGAAGAAAAGGAGCAGTATAGAGAAAGCGGAGCAAGAGAAGTGACGATGCAGAGAAGGCTAGAATAGGAGTGGGCAAGAGAACAGAATAGAAGACGAGGAGAAATGATTGGGAAAAAGGAAGAGGAGAAGAAAGGAAAGGGATGAGGAGGAAGCTAAGGTGAAAGAGGAGCAGTAGGGAAGAGGAGGGGATATTAGAAGAATTGCGAGTAAGGAGGGAGAAGGAGAAGAAGCAGAGAAGCACTCACCAACTTTCATGTACTTGCGCTTCTTGTTGCGCATGTTTGACGACGACGAGGAGGAGGAGCCACCTCCATTGGTGCCTCCATCGTGAGAGTTGCGCATGGGCACTGTGCCCAGAGGCGCCTCGTTCTCGCCGCTGATCTGCAGCGGATTCACGCGTAGCAAGTTGCCCTCGCTGGTCTGCAAGAGGTAAAAAGAAGAGGAGATAGAGAGAGAGAGAGAGAGAGAGAGAGAGATTTAGATCCGATTGGGGATTACAATTGGGATTCAGGGCAGACTTACCTCGCCCAGTTGATTCCTGGCAAAGCACTGAACAACTCCTGCGTGCCTCTTCTGCACATGATGAATCCTCAGACGATTGTGCTCCACCAGAGTCTCGTTATCCAGGCTGGCATCATCGCCGTTGAGCAACCAATAGATCTCCGGCTGGGGATGACCACTGGCGACACACTCCAGTGTGAGGGGATCACCCTCGTTGGTCAGTGTCGAGTTGGGACCACGCAAGATGCGCGGACGTTCCAACACATTCAACTTGATCATGTGCACAAGCACTGGAGCAATCCCATTGTCCAGCCTGCAGACATACGAGCCCTGATCCTCAGGTTGCACATCGGCGATTTGCAGACCATAGGCAAGCACGCGACTGCGATTGTGATAGATGTTGGGCACATTGGGACTGCTCCACACAGCACTGGGACGCGGTGAGCCCACGCCAGGGCATTCCAGCACCACTGTATCACCTGGTCGTGCTGTCATTAGTGTTGCCGGCTGCTGCAGCAGGAAATAGGGCGGAGTGCGATCTGTATAATCCACGCGCAGATCAATCACCTGCGGCAGTCGGAGTTCCTTGCCAGTGATGGCATTGGTGGCGGCACACGTGTAGTTGCCCGCATCCTTGGCACTCACCGAGCTCAGCACAAGGGCCCCAGCTGCCCCTGGCAGCAGCTCCGTCTGTGGCAGCTTCTCGCCATTGCGATAGAAGCTCCAAATAGCTGGAGGATTGGAGGTCACTGAACCACAACGCAGGAGCACACAATTCTTGGGCGCGACACTCCAACGCACCGCATGGCGACTGTAGCCAGTCTCCGCCTGGTCCAGCGAGATGGAGACGAGCGTGAGCCGTGCTGGGGTGGAGACTACGGCACCAGGTCCATACCAGGCCACACACTGATAGTCGCCGACAGTCTGAGCACTCACATAGATGCGCAGCTTCCAGGTGCGTTCCTCGTTGCTGCTGGTCACGTTGTAACCCGCCGAGGCATGCAGGTAGCGATACTGGTCGGCATTGATGTAGCGAAAGCGCCACTCCAATCGATCTGGCTTCAGATTCATCTCGCACTCGAAGACCACTTCGTCGCCCTTGGGTGCCACTGCTGATTCCGGGGCACGCTCAATGAACACGCCCAGCTGATTCTCGTTAGTGTTGGAGTTGCTCGAACTGGAGCTGGAACTGGAACTGGAGGAGCTGGCAGTGCAGATGCTGAGCACGGCCAGCGCCAGTGGCAGCCGTAGCAACAGTTGCCGACGGCTCATGGCTTATGTGGGCTGCAAAGAGATGAGAGTTCAGAACTGATGAGATCGAACCAAAATTGTTGTTGTACAGGAATATATATGCACATAAACAGGCATTATCTAGGGACAAACTGATGAGGTTGAACTAAAGTAGTTGCTGTATAAGAATATATATGCATATATACAGACAATATGTAGTAACGAATTAATGAGATTGAACTAAAGTAATTGTTGTATAGGGATATATATGCACATACCCGTAAACAGACATTATCTAGGGACAAACTGGTGAGGTTGAACTAAAGTAGTTGCTGTATAAGAATATATGGTATATGCATATATACTGACAATATGTAGTAACGAATTAATGAGATAAAACTAAAGTAGTTGCTGTACAGGAATATATATGCATATATAGAGTTATTATCTAGTAACGAATTAATGTGATCGAACTAAAGTTGTTGCTGTATAGAAATATATATATATATACATAAAAAGGCATTATATAGGTACAAACGAATAAGCTCAAACTAAAGTAGTTGTTGCCCAGGATTATATAATATATGCATATATACAGTCATTATCTAGTAACGAATAAATGAGACTGAACTAAAGTAGTTGCTGTACAGGAATATATATGTATATATACAGGCAATAACTATATCTAGCCCTAATTAAACATGCTGTTTTTCGATTTACTGGGGCGGAAGAGTGTGAGGTCAAAACCTAACTCAAGCTTTAACTGCGTGGTATAATACTTCATATTGTCATAAAATTTGATATCTGTAGCTCTTATAGTCTCTGAGTTGTACGTGTTCATACGGACAAACAGCCCTATATCGAACAACTGTTGAGGGTGATGAAGTGCATATATACTTTTTGGGTTCGGAGATGTCTCCTTTTGCCAGTGTCATACATTTTGGTTGCCAAAGAGTTATTTATCCTTCTAAGCCCCTTTTAATTTTAAGATTCCATCTAAACTTTGAGATATCTTAACTTCGCTTGAGTTCAACTGTACCAGACAAGCTACCTGGTAGCCTGTGGTTGTCCTGTGGGGGCGTGGCAACGGAAGCAACGACTCGCAAAGTGCCATTCACAGTGGAAGCGGGGAATCGGGAGCAGACACTGTAGATGCGCCTGCCTGTGGCCCGATGCCTGTGCTGTCCTTCAGCTGGTCATCAGATTCGTAATGGCGTGTCATTATCATGAGAGCCCTGTCCGAGTTGGCCGAGGCAGGTGCTGCTGCTGCCGCTGCTGTTGTGGATGCTGCAGACAGAAGGAGCAGGCAAAGAGGTACACCAGGATTGCTGTGGAACGGGTTGCGACAGTTTGGGGCTCGATTTGAAATTTAAACGATGCCAAAGAAAAGGCAGAAAAACAACACGCCAAAAAGAAACGCAAAAGAATAAAAGAACAAGACAAAGTCGACAAAGTCTACACCCTTCGTCTCTAGAAATACACTGAGAATACTTAGATATTACTTTCTTACTCTCACACGCATGCGCAGGCACGTCCACAAAAAGTACAGCATACCAACGGGGGCTGGCGTTGCAGAGCTAAGATAACTTGGATAACTTCTGCGTTTATTGCCTAATCGGATTGAAATATGGAGTAGATGTAGATACTATAGACAGCCAACTATATGTTGAAGTCAGAAAGTTTCATCTTTAATACATCGCATACAAATCGAATTGAAACATTTTATTATTGATTTGTGGAGGCGGTGGGCATGGCAGCCACCGTTTCAAGTAAACTTTATCTGTGCAAGACACACAGGGTCCTTCGTGCCAAGTTTGATGTCTCTAGCATTTATAATAACTGAGATCTGGGTGCTCATACAGACATCCGAACGGAGCTTTGAATATATATACTATGTGGAGTCTGCCACGCTGCCTTCTGCCTCTCACAAAGTTAGTATACTCTCTTTTGACCACGAAGGGTATAAAAAGAAACAGCAAAGCGCGCGCGAGATTCCAAGAAAAGGCCGCCAGGTTCGCTGCCTGCCGCCTTGACGCACATAAATTGCAACGCGGCTCCCATTTGAAAGTCATTATTGATTGGGCAGTCGCAGTACGCAGGGGGAAGAAGCGGAGAGGGGAGGTAGAAGGAGACAGGCAGTCGGGCAGGCGCGTGCAGCGACGACGACGACGACGACGACAACACGTTGCTGCTGCCTGGTGGCCACTTGTTAACGCAAGGAGCACCAAACCGGACTGCCTACACACGCCTCTCCCCCTCCTCTTTCCCTCTTCCACCGTCTTCCAGACTGGCTACGATCCTCGACGCAGCTCGACGCTGATTTAAAGCATCTGACAACAAAAGTAAAGCGCGAAATTGACGCAGGTTTCGCAGTGCTCCGCCAGTTGCTCTCGCTCCTTGCGTGTGTTGAAAATTAATGCGCATTCCAGTGCCCCAGGGGCAGGGAGAGAGAGGGGAGACAGGGCAAGAGGCAGGGGCGGAAGGAGAGCAACAGCTTGAGGAGCCAGAACCAGAAGGAAATCAATGGTGTTGCAAGTAAAGACCAAGTCCAAAAATGGTCTGCGATTGCAAACGGCGTGGAGGGGGATCAGGTGCCAACTGTGGGTAAAGGGGGTATTCTTGTTGGTGGTACCGTGTTGGTGGTACCTGTTGCTAACCAAATCGCACTCCAAATAGTTTATAGTGCAAGAAGAACCTACTTGAACGAGCATTAGAAAATCAGCGTCAACATTCGATCGATATCGACCTATTTGTCTGTATGAACACCCAGATCTCAGAGTTTATAAAAGCTGGGACTCTCAAATTTGGTGACAATATATCTTATTAGTGCAGCAAGCTAAAGTCAGCTTAAGCATTCGGCCCCGACTCCTCACGCCTTTGTAAATTGAAAAATATTGAATTGCAAGTGTAATTTTAGTTCTAAAATTTTAATTTCTGCTGTGCAAGACAAATATCCCTATCCTAATGATTATTGCAAATTTGATTGCGATTGGATAATGAACAACTCAGTCATTTAAGATATGTATTTACTGGTTGAACAGGTCGAGATTAAATTGGTATGTTCTTCGTTTACTGTTCAGTTAAAAAATACTTATTATAGCTTATATATATTTTCTATAATTAAGCTTTAATTTGATCAAAACTGTTCACTTTATCTCAATTTGCATTTGCATATTACTTTACGAATGAAACCTTCTATAAGAGAAGCCAACCTTTCTTCTTTCTTTAGATGAACTTAAGAAACTCCAATGAAATGAAGACTTCGCATTGTATCCGACTTGCTCAGTTCGGTGCAAGCAGGAAATGTTCCTGAAGCGTTTTATATTCCAATTTCATTGGGGTGAATTATGTAATTTGGATTAGTCACACTCTTTCCACGGGCCCACACACACACTCGCACAAACCACACGAAGAGAACCCGGAGAAACGGGGACTAGTCTATTATTTTGGGATAAGAGACATTAAACACACAAACAAAAACAGTTATTAATCAAATGGAATGCCAAATTAAACAGCATAAATTAACCCAAACACCGAACACCACGGAATACATGTGTTAAAAGTGTAGAGCCACACATGCGCGACGGCCAGATACCCTGTGGGAGACGGTAAATAGATTCATGCTACTGGCATAGAGGTTAGTCTGAGAACTTGTCTCTGTTTGCCTCGAATTGCAACAGAAACAGATAATATTTTCAGCTTAGCTTGTGTGGTAAATCAGCTGGGCACCATATACCAAATATCATGAAAATATGCCTAGATTTGTGCGAAAGACAGGGACAGACTGATGGATAGAGACAGACAGACCGATGAAAAAACAGCGAGGCAGCTTGACTTGCCTGCCTTGACTAGTCTAGAATATATTCTAAGTTTATATCTCTACAGTTGCATTTTCATGTAGCTCGCAGTTGTCTGCACGCCCTTATATACCCTTTTGTTGCTGTAGTGTGCAGGGTATGCGGGACAACGCAAAGTGAATGGCAACGTTGTCAGCGGCTTCTTCAAATGTTTCTTGCTTTGTCCAAAGAATCAGCATAAAATTGTTAGAAACGCTATGTAGACAAGAGTGTACGGCGGGGAAGGGACGGAAGAAAGGTCTTGGAAGACAATTGAAATGCACACACACACATACATTCCGCAGTGGGCGTGGCATGCGGAGAGAGGCGAGTGAATCCAACTGCAAATTAGACTTGCCTCGTTTCGGTTTTTACCCTTTCTCCCGCTTTTCCTTCTGCCTCTTCTTTTCGTTGCCTCATTCCATGCCCTCTTCCTCTAGCGCCCTCTCCCCGTAGCTGCCCTGCCTAGCTGCCCCCCAGGCATCTTGCAACGCATATTTCCGCAAATGCTTCGGGGGCGAGAAATGACAACAACGAAATTGATAGGTCGCTTTTCTTGCTTCTGTTGCAGCTGTTGTTGTTGCTGCTGTTGATATTGCTGGTGTTGTTGCTGTTGCTGTTGCTGTTGCAGTTGTCGCCAGATTGTTGGCTCCTGTTGCTGTTGTTGTTCTTGTTGTTTTTATTATGGAGCTGAGCTTGTAAAACAGTCGCACCTGCTGCAAGTTGCGTGTTGCAGTTGCAGTTGTTGTTGCTGTTGTTGTTGCTGTTGCAGTTGCTCTTGTTGCGCAGCGAGTTCAATAAAACTTGGCAGCAACAACAATAATAACAACAACAGGAATAGAACCGAGAGCAATAGAAAAATCACGAACAGAACTGAACCCTATACAAACAAGCAACACAACACACACACACACACACACACACACACACAGACTCGGGAGATATAGCAGAAATTCTTGAGCAACGAAACCTGTTTTTCGCCAGCAACAACAGCAACAATAACAGCAGCAGCAGTTGAAGAGGACCAGAACCCAAACCCAAGATGCTGTTGGGGCCCCATCAGGAGGAGCATGAGAGGGGAAGAGAGGATGAGGGCGAGCTGACAAAGGGCGTAGACTGCACTAAAGAAGAAGAAGCTGAAGGGGAAAGTCGCCAGAAAACAAGTTCGGAATTTGCATTCCAACAACAGGATTTTGTATTGTTTGGCAGTCGCCAGTCAAAGTCCACAAGGATTGTGCAAATAAAATCATCTGTACGCAGATCTCTGGAATGACAGCAGCTAGGGTTACTAAATTTGGTATGCAGTCTTGTGAAAGCCCCCTTTAAAGGAATTCTCTCTCTTCTCCTCTCTAGCAATATAAATGCTGTCTGTATGAACACCTAAAGCTCTGAGATTATATGAGCTACAGTCACCAAATTTGGTCACAATATGCATTTGAATGTGCATACACAAAAAAAGCTTTCCTACTTGTTTTAAACATATTTCATAAGTTAAACTCATTGATCTCTAAAGGCACAACAGCTAGAGTTATTAAGGTTTGTGTGTAGGTTGCTAAGATCTGCTTCTTTTCTATTATAAATGGTTTCTTTTCCTGACATAATGCTTAGTATAAGAGTTAAGCATATCAAATAATAATACTAATAAACCTGTCAACATGAATTGTGAAGAGTTGAGTTAACTGTAAGGGTATATATGCCCTAATAAGTGCATAGGGTACTACAGAGCGATCGGTCTTTACGCTCTCTTCTGATTGCTTTTATTCTCTGCATAATTCTAGCGCTGTTCTCTGCTCTCTCTCTCTCTCTCTCTCTTTCTTACTGTCCCACCTGTTGAATGCAGCTGCTAGCTGGCAGGCCCCTCCTGCTCTACCTTCACCTACTCCGCCTGCTCTGGAAGGCATCTCCACAGCGTGCAGTGCGTGGGCAACGAGAATGAGAACGCGAACGATTTGTATTGTTGCCGTTTGTGCTCGGTGCGAGAGGGGGTAGATGGTGAAGGGGCTCATGAGGCCAGGCCTTTTGTGATTATGGGCGCGGAGTTGCGAGTTGCACGCCCACATAACAGTGCTGCACGCTGCACGATGCGTGGGCGCCACGACGCGGGACCCGGGACAGGATTACGTTTATTAAATCTTAAGCAGCCTCTTACCTTGGTTCGCCTTTTGTTTACGTCTCGATGTCGCGCTACCCACTCTCTCTCTCTCTCTCTCTTTCTGCGTCTGTTTCTCTTTCCCTTGCTCTCTATCTCTTGCTGTCGATCTGTGGCAGTCTCCTGATCCAGTTGAACTTAGGACTGCATCACGCGCATAAAGCGGGCAACTGCAAGGAGAGAAAAGTGTTAAGAGACAAGAAATTCACTTTAGTCTAAAGTTGTAACTCAATAGGGGGAGGGGAAGGGAGATAGGTCTGCCACGTCGCACATAAATATCGAAAATATATGACACTTTTAATGAATTTCAAAATAATTGAGGCCTAAAGTAGCTCAGCGACAGCCAAATAAATGCGATGGCTATAAATAAAGCTAAAAAGAAAATAGCCGAGCAAAGAATCGAAGCGAGAACACGAAAAAGGCGTCCAAATAGTGAGGGAAATTAGGGACAGACACATTAGGGTTACCCTGTGAGTATATTCCCATAATATTTACTCTACGATCATATCGAATCGTATAGATGTATTTAAGTACAGTAACAGCTCAAGTTCCTGCACTAAAATACGATCCATAAATAAATAAGAATCAGTTCCTACTCTACTCTATATGTATGTATACAGATACATTAGGGTTATCCCTGCGACTAAATTCTCATAATATATACTTTGATTACGATCAAATTGTATCGTTAGATGCATTTAAGTACAGTAACAGCTCAAGTTCCTGCACTAAAATACGATTCATAAATAAGAATCAGTTCCTACATATAAGATCACTCTATATATATGTATATATCTCATCGGAATGCCCCCAATGACGGGGGCTAAGCTTCAAGTCCCTTTTAGTGTTTGCTTGTCCATTTAAAAAGAAATAAAACTTGAAAACAAACACACACACAACCTGAATAGTCTCCATGCATATCTTTTATAGCACCCTCCTACCCACAGTACCATACCCTTCTTCGACTATACTTTACAGTTGGGCGACTAAAAAAATGGAGCAATAAATACATAAATAATATTAGAGAGCAGGAAGGGAGGGCTGTCTATATTTTCTTTATAGTATACGATCATCGCGGAGGTCCCTTTCTAATTAATTTATGCGTTCGAACACCCCGATCACCCTGTGATCCGCGTACGGCAGTTGTCGTGCAGTTGTTTGTCCATAATTTCTTGAAATATTTTGAAATGTTGCCAAGTCGAACACAAGAACAAGCAACAAAAAACAGGCAAATTTTCCGAAGCAACAACAAAATTGTTGTTCGACTCACAGAACAATGAAGAACACACATAACACTCGCACCCGCACAAACTTATACATATACACTAAAGCGCCACCTACCCCGAAACAATAAAGCTTGTTTGTGTGTGTTTGTGTGTTGAACGACAGTTGTCATTTTTCATAAATATTTTCCAATTTTCCCTACTCAAGCAATGCGAGAAAATACAATACATGAAAAAAAAATTTTTTAAAACAGTAAAGAATGACAGACGACTGCAAAATACTCTATATAAATATAAGATGATATACTATTTCAAGATGATATGCAGGAATTCTCTGTTTTGAAAAGTTTTCCTCAGTTTTCTTAATTTTCTTAAAGTTTTACAATTTTAATTTCATAAAATTAGAACTGACAGTCTAAGTGAATTTGAAAGTTGGAAATCTATAAATCATATATTAAGCCCATATAGTAACCCATTCGATATTTTAGGGTGTTCCCATTTCGGAGTTCAAGGCAATGGTCTAGAGACTCGCTCTATTTTTGGTTGCCACGGCATAAGGTGAGTTGTTCTAGGCCTCTTCATTAGTAATTTATGGTATATATAAAAATTGTATATTATGAACTACTTAAATAATAACAATAATAATAAATTACAAAATCAATTTGACAATGACAATTTCGGCAAGGAAGTGCAGATTTTGTAGTGGGGGAATCAAATGATGCTGTGAATAGGAAAGATTCTTTGCCCCTGTAAGAAAATCTCACGTTAACCACAAAATACATATATTATACACACCTACAAAGTAGATATGTATGTGTATATGTCTTCCCCAAGTTTGTTGAACTATTAATGTTCTTTATAAAATCAGATGAAATATTTTGTTGAAACTAACTGATATATGGTAATTTCTCTGATTTCAAGTACTAAAGCACTTACAATTCTAGTGGGATCTGTTTGACGTTATTTTGTATGTATTTAGTGGGAAAATTGGGAGCGTACTTGAGTTATATTGGATTTTTGCATGCTCAATTGTACTACTTATATCATAACCTATTCTGTTGCATTAAAGATATTCTTTCTACAATACTTCCTAAATATAATCAAAAAATAGTAATTTTTAGGTTGAATGAAAAAAGTTGAATAACAATTAAAATATGCAATTTTTCTAATTTTTTTTAGTAATTTGAAACCAAGCCAGACAAAGATCTTGGCGGAAACGGTTGAAAAGGCACGGCACAGAAAAGATGAGATATCAATAAACAACTCAAGGTGCATTTTACTCAAATAACTAAATGATTTGAGGTTGGAATAAACAAGTGTAGTTTGCTTATATTATCTTTTATTTTTGGTCTAACTTATAGGTTGGAAAAAACATGTGCATGTTGTTTCTATTATTTTGGCCCAGATTGTACGAGCAGTGCAGGCTCACTTCTGCCACCTGTTGAATGCATTTGCCAGTGACCATTTTCGGAACAAAACATTGTCAGTGACGATGACGATAACGATGACGTCGCAACACCAACGATGACTCAGTGTCGCTGCAAGCGTATTTGGTTCACTTTTGTGGTCAGCAAAGTTAGAAAATGACAGCGCAACATTTTGTGTGGCGTTGTGTGGGCGAAGCAGCCACAAGAAGAGGAGCAAAAAGAATAAGAAAAAGAAGAAGAAGACGCATGCAATGCGTGCTTCTGCTCTTATTGTTGTTGGCGTCGCATCGCATCACTGTTTCTCACAGCTGCCTCTGCCTCTGCCTTTGCCTCTGCCCGCTGTCTCTCTCAGGTTTGTCATAATTGATGCACATGGGTTGCAATTCCCTATTGCTCTTCTTTTATTGCGATTATTATTAGCACTCTGCGGGCCCTTGCAGCAACAATAACAACAACAACTGCATTTGAGCTAATTTGCAACTGCTGCTGCCGTTGCTCGCATTCCACGGGTGAAAGCCTGCGTCTGTGTCTCTGTCTGCGTCTGCATCGTAGCCGCAAGCTGAGCTCAAGCTTAATGCTGCCACATGCTGCATTTACATACACATTCACGTGGACACGCGCCTCTTACAGCAATTGCAGCTGCATGCAACCAACATGCTCCAAAATTTATGCGTTCTCCAGCAGCAGCAGCAGAGGTAGCAAGTCGCCTGTCGCCTGTGTAAGCTGCAGTTCAAGTCAGCCTGTCTACCTGTGTGTGTGCTCGTATAAGGAGAGCGACAGGGTGATGGTGTTGCCAGCTAAGCTTTTTTCCCGCTAAATCTTTATTTTTTCAAATTAAAATGGCGGAAAAAACTCTACTATTGCTCTTCTAGCCTTTTTTTTATTCAAACTCCTTGTAGTTTAGCCTTTTTATCTAAGCCATTTTTTATTCCATACAACTCAGCTTTTATTTTTCTAATTTGGCTTCTCTTCTTCCTCAACAATGCTGGCAACACTGCAGAGTGGATCAGTTCCAGTTTTGCGCAATTCGTTAAGTTGCGCTGCTCTCTCTCTTTCCTCTCTCTCTGCTCTCTCGACTACTGACTGCATTCCTGTGGTCGTTCTTTGGCTTCGTTGGATTTTGGGACACTTGGCTGAGCGCACTCTTGCCCTGCCCTCCCTATCTCTCTCCCTCTCTCTCTTTCTTTCCCTACGTCTCCCCCACTCTCCCCCACCCCTTCCCTCTTTCATGTAACTATTTTGCTTGCGCCTTTTGCATTTTTCAAATGCTTCGTTTTTTTTTGGTCAGTCGACGCGGACAGCGCAGTGACTGCGCTGTTGGCGTTAGCCCACCATATTCAGCGATTGCAATCGGTTGACATTGTACGAGTTGTTTCTGTTGTTGTTGTTATTGTTGTTGCTCTTTTCGTTTTGCCTGTTGCCTTCTTTCAGTGCAATTTATTTGATTTTCATTGCATTCAATTTCTGCTGTCCATTCCCGTTGTTGTTGTTTTTCTGCAGTTGTTGTTGTTGTCTTTTGTTTTGGCGCGCGCCTTTTGTTTTTGGTGCGTCGCCATCTTTGATTTTGATCTTGGAATTTCAATTTGCATTCGTTTTTCTCTTAGTGTGTGTGTTTTGCTTTTACCATTTATTTTGTCCGCTTTGCGCAACTTCTTTTGCTCTCGCGCAATTCATCATAAAAACTGATTCTCCCACGCATCATTCGTTGTCAGCTGCCACCTATGCTGTCTCCCTCTCGCTCCCTCGCTCACTCTCCCTTCTCCACCCACTGAGCTACTCTCCCTACGCCCTGCCTTCGTTAAGTTATATTTTACTTCGGCTGCTTCCGTTGGAAGGGCACCGCGAACGATGACGACTGCGACTTTGACTGCGACTTCGTCTGCAACTGCGACAGTGGCAGCACTGACTGGCGTGGGCCATCTAATGGGCCACCTAATGATCCGCTGCCGCTGCTGCCACGGACAGTGGGCAAATTGTGCGAATTAATTTGGAATTCATCAAAACGGCATTTTGCATTTTGGCAGCTGCAAACAGGAAATGCAACACAGTCACCACATTCAATTGCCGCCGACACCACATGCCACATGCCGCACGTCCCGCGATGCCGTCGCCCTCGTCGTTGTCCGCCTCAGTCGTCGCATGTGTGTCAAACATATAAAAATAATTCTTTTTTTTTCGCACGACAAAATGCGCTGGCAATTGCCGCACACCTTGCCGGTAGAGACGCCTTCTCCCCCTCCCCCCCTGCTGCCCCTGCTTCTTCGCCTTCTCTTGCTGTAAATTTTCATATTTCTGTTGCCGCCAGTTGGCAAACGGCCACGAGACGCGACTCTCGACTATTGCTGCCACCGGGTGGCATCAAATTGGCCCACATTCGTTTTAATTTCCTTCTCTTTCTCCTTCTTTGCTTCTTTCTCTAGTGCGTTTCGTCAAGTTGCAACGCGTCAGATATCACAGAATATAATAAAAAACACACACAGATTCGTCAATGCGGGCACAGTTTTTATAAGAAAGTCTTCTAAAAATATCATAATCAGATATATGATATATGTATTACTTGGCACTGCAAGATGCGGCAGGATGTGACCATAAAATAGATATGGAAATAAACTTTCATGGGACATTATAATGTTTTCATTTCTGGACATTTTATAGGTTAGAAAATGAGAACTATGTGCAGTTCAATGAATCTTAACTATTTCTAATTATATCATATAATCATAACTGTAACAAGTCAAAAAGCAAGAAGCAAGGTTAGAAATGAATTTTTTAAAATCTAACATAACTGAAACTAAGGGAATTCGTATGAGAAATGCATAAGTTGCTCATATATCTTTATATTATAGGTATGCAAGATCATGAGTTGTTTATTTCTAATCTTAAATGTATCGCTAAAGAAACGCTTTGGTTCTTTATACATCGTCTGTAGATTATCAATATATCCCATACAGTCAGCAATATCACAATGTGAATTATCAATAGGTTCTTAATAAAATAAGGTGAAATATCAATGGGTTCTCAATAGATCCTCATATAGTCAACAATATCACAGGGCAATACTTGAGCTTCAGTTTGCTTGGGGTGATCTCGTGGGGCTTTCATAGGGATGCTACGTCAGATACGAGTTTCTTATTTGGTTCCGTTTCGGGTATTTTATATTTTTGTTTGTGTGTTTTTCGTTTTGTTTCGTCGTGTTTCTTGTGTGTAATTTGAAACTCGAGCAGCGACAACAACAACAACAACAAATGAAACAATGGCAGCCTTTGTCATTGTTGCTTTGCTGTCGCTTGCGACTAATACTAATTTTTTGTCCATTAATTTTAATTATGCATAAATAAGCCAAGTTAACAAATGCTAAAAAAAAAGAACAGAAAAACAAAACAAAAAAAAAAAAAAAATACGAAACTAAACGAAAACAAGACGAAACCAAAGAAACATTTTCGAATTTGATACGATGATTTTGTGCTCGAGCGAAGGGCGTGGAGCGTGTGACGAACAAAGGGGGAGACAAGGAGGAGGCGAGAGGGGAGTGTAGTAGTAGGAGGGGCAGGCAGAAGATTTTTGCTTTTGTTTTGCTTTGAATTCTTCAGCCAGAAACGTGCCCCGATATCATTTTACATTATAAGTAGGCATGAATATGTGTGTAAGTGTGGAACATTTCCATCTTACCCCCCCACCCCACACACCCCACACGCCCTCTTCGTGTGGTAATTCTAGAAGGTATTCGCACAAAAGTCAAACTCAATACAGTTTTCCCCAACAAAGTTCACTTTTTGCCAATTTCGACGGCCTCAAATCGGACTCGGTTGAAGGCAGAATGTGGAATAGGTCGGTTTCATGATACCTTCTTATGTATCGTACATATCAGAGTACGAACAACACCTTTATACCTTTGTTATGCAATAAACCACAGCCCCTTACAGCATATGTCAGCTTTCACTAGCCATAACTATATTTTAAAGTCAAGAAAGAGTATAGAAGCTAAAATTTCTTATAGGTTTCTTCAAATTGTACTGGCTTACAAAATTTGATCAAGATCGGTGCAGCAGTTACAGAGATCTGCAGGAATCAATATGATATATACACATGTATATATATTAGAGTACAGCTTCAATAAGAAGTGATGGAGGGGAGTGGGGAGGGGGGTCAGCAACAGTGCAACAATATCTCAATCTGGCGACGGGCCAAATATAAACAAAACGTGTCGTGAAGATCGCAAAAACTCAAATTAATTATATAATTAAGCACGCGTCGTGCTGCGGCGCTGTCTGCTCCACTGTCCGACACAGTCTGTCCCCACTGTCCACTCTGTCGCACTGTCTCGATTGTTGTCGCGCTGATAGACGTTACTAATACTCATAAGCAATTACAAGCAACATTGTCGGCATTAACAACAGCAACAATCGCCTAAACAACAACAACTTGGGGCTTATTGAGTGGCTATCACAATGTGAAGCAGGCTACGGCTAAGTCTGCGATTCTGCGATTGTGGATCGTAGGAAATACACACACACACACACACACACACACACACACACACACAAAGCATATATTTAATGCCAATGCCATAAGGTATCGGATATATATCGGGCATATTTCGCAGAAGAGTTCTTCATGAAATGCGAAACGAAAACGAATGAAATCAAGTGAGATGAAGATTTCCCGCTTGCTTGCAAGAATTCCCATGAAATTTGCAATTGATGCTGAACGTCAAGCACGTAGAGCCGCCTAAAAGGGGTTGCTCGTGCTGCGAGTGGGAGGGGTAAAGCGAATAGGTCACTTACAATTCCACAAATCGTAAAGCTGTTAAGAGCCATTATGACTATGGATTTATTAGCATAAAGACAGAGAGAAAGCTTGCAATTGAGACCTATAAACATGTCAAATTCGCTGTGGATTATGAACATATATATTGTAGATATGTATATGCATATACATATATATGTAGATTTGGGTATAGGTTTAGAACTGGATTGCAAACTGAGAATAATATATTGTTAATAGTTCACATTTGCATTATACAATCTACTTAAACACCTTGTTTCTGTGTAGGGTTGCTCTTGACAAGTTGTTGATGGTTTATAAAGTTCCAGAGTTGTCTTCCTAGGCCAAAGAATTCGACACTTGTTTCTAAGAACCTTTTGCTATGTACAAAGTACGAGTAAATAAGCGAAGAATAACTTGCAATTCCCTGGAGATAATAAAAGTGTCAAATCATGGCTAAGATTGACCTCGATTGACTACTAGGCTATCTAAACATGTTGATCAAACAAACTGCACAAATATTTTAATGCAGCTTACTCAGAAGAAGGTGCGGAAGAAGAAGAACATCTGTGTTTGCTTTAATACAATCTGAATTGTCTTTTGTGTGACACTTGGAATCAGCATTCTGTTGATATATGATACGACTTTGTCTCGACATCATCATCATTATCATTGAGCTATAACAACTGATGATGTTTCTTTCACGTGCATTCCTCATCGATTGACACAGCTTACCAGGTGGAAAGAACCAGAGAGAGAGAGAGAGAGAGAGACAGAGAAGGGAGATGATAATACGATTTGGGCATGCGTATCATCTACCGTTAACTGCTTTTCGCACCGCAAACGTTCTCGCTCTCTGATGATGATGATCTCATGTCGAACATATTACGGGTAGAGTAGCCTAGGCCATTAGAGCTCAGACCCAATACTGACGCCACTCCCCGCATTACATGGCACAGGAATCTCCCCGTGCTCACCATCGCTTTTCTTATAGTACGAGTGATGATGATGAGTCTCTCTCTTCAACGAGTCTCGCTTAATGGTGTTTGCATTAGTTTGTTCTTCTTTTGTTTTTGATTTTGAGCTTTTGACATTGATTTGTTATCGGGAAATCGTAAAAGCGAAACATAAAAACAGCTTCGTCAGTTCTTCATCTCTCTCCCTCCTCCTCTGCTGTTCTCTGATCGGTTTTCATTGGGTTGTATTTTAATACCCGCTATGTATATGGGCTAAAAGTGTTTAAGAACTAAAGGGGACAACTGCACCCCTCTAAAGTACCTGTCTGTCTGTATGAACACCTTTATCTGAGAGATCATGAGAGCTAGGGCTATTTAATTTGGTGACAATGTATCTTATTACTAAATGCAAGTAAAATTTGTTTTAGAACTTGGTCACACCCCTTGCTGGGGCGTACAAATCTTTCTAGCGGGTATAACAAAGTCGGGCACATTCGATTGTAGCTTTCGTTACTTGTTTTTAGATATTCGTATAGTGTTCAGGCTCAGTTTTATTAGATCATATTATCTATTTTTGTACGACAAACGGAAATCGCGCCAACTAATCCCATCTGTTGATGGATGTTATAGGGTGGGGTAGAGAGGAAAAGGGGGTTAGAGAGTACCCAAAAGGGGTCTAACCGTTATGGTCTTTTAATTAATTGGCATTCGGTTATTTAATTGAAGCAACCGAAAACACAATCAACAACAACAACAGCATTTCGATCGTAAGTGATGCGTTAAGTAGACTGTGTACCCCCTACCACTCCCCCCGTCAACCCTCTCCCGTTCTCCACCCACATCTTCAGGCTTGCTCCACATATTCGGTGCCCAATTGAAACTCCGGCAGTTGATTGAACGCGCTCACTCGCATTTGATTTGTCCGATGAACGATCGATGGATCGATGGAACGATGAATCGATCGAACGTACCGTAGATCGCTCCCATATGGGGTTGCCTGGTACTTATCTTACGTTGTAACGTTCTTCTTGGTTCTCTTCTGTTTGCTCTCGTTTGCTTTTCACATGAAATGCAATAAACCCAGTTTAATTTTGTTTTTATTTGTTTCATTTATTTACTCGTCCGGATGTGGCAGAGAGAGAGAGAGAGAGAGAAGGAGTGAGAAGTAGCCCAAAAGTAGAGGGAGTAGGAGGGTACTGAGGTAGTGTGGAGGTGCTGCTGTTGTTGCTGCCACGCCTTATCGGCAAGTTGAATCGCCGTGCAACAAGGTTTTTTATCACGTAACGAACTTCTGATTTCAAGAGAGAAAGAGAGAGAGAGTGTGTGGGGGGTGGAGTGGGGTAAGATGAACTGAGGTGGGGTTGAGTTGAGTTGAGTTCACTTGAGGTGACTGTGGACATTGCAGCTTATCTATGGGGGGTTCATTGCCATGCAGAGTCGCTCTCGACCAGTTAAGATCGATGCCAATCGGAGTTACGTTCGGTTTAGTTCAGTTCTCTTTCTCTCTGGGCAGGATGTTCTCGAGAGAAAAAAGAGTCGGAAACAATTAGCGCAGATGTGCTGTGGATATGCTGGAGCCTCAGGGCCCAGGGCTGCAGTGGAGGCCCTTCCAGCGATGCCTTGGAATGCAGTCAACTGGTTATACACAGTTGTTGTTCTTGTTGTTGTTGCCCGTTTCCCGAGAAATGAAACGGGCTAAAGAAAAACAATCAATGAAAAGGTTGCTCTCGCCTCTCAAGCCCTACGTGCCCGCATAGGTACCTCTCTCCCTCTGCCTCTTCTTCGCTTTCCCCTCTTCTAGCCTAGCCTGGACTGCCTTCTTTGTCCGCCCCTGTCCGTCTGTCTTTGGTATGCGCGCCAAGGTGAACCGACGAAAAACTTGCAGCGTGACTTGGAGCTGACTTTGACATCGTATACCACGTGGTCCGGTTGCGATCAGAATGTGAATGTGAATGTGAACGTGAGTGTGTGTGAGTGTGGATGCGGATGCAACAGCAGCAGCAAGAGCGACAGCATCAACGATTTCATTGTTGTAATAAAGCAGTTAATATCGCTGCCCCATTGCAGTTGAATGGCATCGTTAACCTTCAACAGTCAGCGCTATCTCTCTCAGTCTCTCCCTCTTTCTCTCTCGCTGTCTCCCTTCCTCCCCCACTATCTTTTCTACCTTTTGAGCTGCGCAGGTAGCTGCAACAGCGGCTTCTGCTTTGCCTCTCTCTTGCTTTTGTTGTGGGCGTAAGCAGCAGCAACTGTTGAGCTGAACTTTGTCTATTTATGAATGAAATGCGACTGTCTGTGTATGTGTCTCTGTCTATGTGCGTGTGTCTCTTTATGTATGTGTGTCTCTCAATATGCGTCTGCCTGTGTGTGTGTGTGTGTGTGTGTGTGTGCATCAACTCGTCTAACCGGCGACGCATCGATTTCATGAATGAATCCGTCGTGGTTCCATTTTTGGGAATTTTATGTGGCAAGCAACAGTTGCAGTAGCTACTGCATGCCGCACGCCCACTTAGACACTCCCATTCCCATTCCTACTCCCACTTCCACTTGACTCGTCCCTCTCCCCCTCCCTCTCCTCCGGGTTCTAACTGTCCCTGTGGCTTCACGAGCTCACCAACTCTAGTTAGGCTTATCTCATGGTTCAATGCGTTCGCAGATCTCTTTCGATGCCAAATTAACAACAAATGGGCAACAAATTGAGTGCCAAACGTTGTTGTTGTTGTTGTTGTTGTTACTGTTGTTGCTGTAGTGCTCTTCCCCATTTCGATATCGTTCGAATTGCTTCCCCATTTCGTTTGTTCCGCTTGAGCACCCAAACGCGTTGCTTCCCTGAACCAAAGACAACTCAAGTATCCAATCAACCAGATGTCTATATAAAACAAGTAACATGAAACCAATAGCCGAGTATGCTCGACTCTAATACACCCGCTACTCAAACCCTTCGAGCTACTCTCCAAAAACGTACTAACTAACTCTCAAACAATGATTTTTTCGAAGTGGCCGTGGCAAGTTCCAAGCCCAACTGTATTTTCGTCTTAATTTTATTTTCGTTATTATCAGCAAATTTGACAGTTCTTGCTCTTTTAGTGTCGGAGATATAGATGTTCATACAGACATGTTCATTTCGTTATTATGTTTCAAGATCGTAGCTCAATATTACCTGATGAATATATCAATTATACAATTTTTCTAGTTTCCCAGATCTTTTCTCTTTTGTTAAAGCTCATTAAATGTTTGTAATCTGTATTCTGCTTCCTTTGCAATATCTCGAATTCAATGGACTATAAATTTCGACAAACTTTTTCCCAGCTTGGGCACTACGGACGACCCGCTCCACCCCAACTGGACAGTCCCTGCTACCTTCACCTAATTAGCTGCAAGACACGTTCAGCAAACTGAAGAGGAAATAGTTAAGTTCGCAGTTCTTTGGAATTCGCAGTTGAACTCGCCGAGTTCTTTCTTCCCAATCTTCAGGGGCCTTAACTAGCGCAGACTTTCAAAAGCTTTAAAAAACGGCAAACGATGCCTCGACTGCTCTCTCAAGATGATGATGATGATGATGATGTTGATGTTGCGCCCGAGGGGGGAACCGAAGACGAAAAAATGTGCTCACTGATTGCTTTCTACTCACGCAGTTGGCTTGTCCACTGGGATGGATATAGTTGGATATGGCAAACGATCGACGATCGACGATGGACGATAGACGATAGAGGGTTGGCGAATAGAGCAGTAGAAGGTGGAGAAGGAGGTAAAGATCGTTCAAATGATCGTTGCCCGGTTCTGACTGCTCCGATTGCTTCCGAGCAGCTGCTGCAGATCGCCTGGGATCAGATCGACTGTGCTTAGCTCTGACCTGGCCTGGCCTAGTCTGCTCTGCTCTGCTGTACTCTGCTGTGCTCTCCAAGCTTATCATGAACGTTGATCTATGACTCGGCGCAACTTGGTGCGAGTTGGCGCGTTCGCTTGAACTCATTTTCTAATTGCCCACGGTGAGGAATGTCTATTCATTGTGTGCCTCTCTGACAGCGACTGTTGTGGGCCACTTCTCTGTGGTATGTGCTTATTAGGCCCCTAACCCCCTTCCGGCGGGGAGGGAGGGCCCTTCGCAGTGTGTACCAGGTTTAATTACCAACGAGAGACGTGCAAATTTCGCATCTCAATTGGAATCTCAAATGTGTTTTGGATCTTGTCGCGTCACCATTTGCATGCGATTCTGTTAGGTTCAAGGCGAGCTGATCGTGGCAGATCGACAGATTGAGAGAGAGAGAGAGAGAGGCAGATCAAGCGAGTTATCGAGCGGGATGGCGATCGTCTGCTATTTTAATTGAGTTCACAAATGTTCCCCCCCCTTCCAACTGACCCTACACAGCTGGCAACCTCTGTGCCGCTGACAGCTACGTGCTGTGCCCAACCAGGCAGACAAATAGACAGATCGCCAGATCGGCTTAGGCCTGTATAGACACTCTATAGTGTATAGTGTACTTGGAGCTGGGGCTTACACAACTTTTGGATTATTCAATCTGTTCAAACGCGCTGTGTGAGAAATTAATACATCATCAGACAAATCAACTATGCCTTTCACGTCTCGGCTCAGATCGCTGATCAACGATCGTCGGCTCTCAGACTCGAGCATCTCTTTCTCTTTGTCTTTCGCTGGCTGCACTGTGGGAAGGTCTTACATTGTCTTCTAATTCAAAAATTCGAGTAGAAAATAGTAGTATTTCAGCTAGCCGGAAACTCTCTACTTACGGCATTCTTTCTTCTTCTTAGACTATATCAGATGAGGTTTACTGTAGTATCATAGATTTTTTAATTCCTGGTTCAACAGTGTTGTCAAATTAACATATTTTTGTCTGTATGAACATCTAAATCTCTGTGACTTTAAGAGCTAGGACTATCAAATTTGTTGACAATGGGTCTTAATATTGCAGCCAGATAAAGTTGGTTTAAGAATTTGGCCACGCCATTTTTGGGAAGCCATACGCGAAAAAGGCTAGTTGCGGGTGTAATTTTAAAGCTAGAATGTTTATTTTTAAATGTTTAGCCTTTTTACGGATGTGGGCACATATATTCCATAGTGTTTTTGGTTGCTACTTCCTCAAAGTTGGCAGCACTGTACTGGTTTCGAAGGCATTTATCGCATCCACTGGCAACTGGCAACTGGCTAAGTAGTTGGCGATTATGTCGACCTGTGTCAATGTCAACTCCAGCGCTAAATTGTTGCTTATTATATCGTTCTCTCTCCATCTCTGTGTCTTCGCTCCCTCTCTGCCTCTGTCTGTGGCTTAGGGTTGTGTTTTGAGACGCGCATCAATGGGACGCGCTTGAGCTACTTTATCAGACTCTCGAATTCCACGTAAAGGTCGTCGTCGTCGTCGCCGTTGTCTGTCTGCCGAAAATTATGACTTGTTTGGAAGTGCAAATAGCTCACTTCCTGTCTGGCTCATCTCTCTGTCTCTCCTCCCTCTCTCTCTCGCTCTCTCTCTCTCTGTCTCACAGTCTCCACAGGAGTGCTGGCTTGGCACGGCATGCTTTGATTGCTGTTGTTGTCGCTGTCACGGCCCGACGATGGTAGCTGATAAGACCATCGTTACCATTCCCGTTCTCTTCTCTACCTTCTCCCCTTCCACTGCCCCAGGTACCCCTCTATATGTTCTCGTGCGATATCCTCGACGCGATAACGTCGCCCGCTACGTGCTACCGAGTTAGCTTTTGTTTGCTCTTCTTCATTTTCGTTTCTCTCCCTCTCTTTCTCTCTCTCCCCATCTTTCTCTCGGTGCCTTCTGATCGCAGGTAACATACATAACACATGATATAATACGATACGATATGGGTTCGGTACATCTCGAACTGTAATGCGCTTCCGTTTGCCACGGTAATTGCCCAAGAGAGAGAGAAGGAGGAAGGGGGAGTGACAGAGAGCGGGGGAGCAGATGCCAGGGATGGGCGGAGGGGCCCGCTTGGCAAACAGCGGTTTTTCGGCTCATTTGTAGATGCTACTTAAGGTCGATTTCGGGTAGCAAACCAGCAATTATACTTCCGCTATGAGGCGAAAGGGAAGAAACCAAACCGATTCGAAACGATACGAAACGTAATCAGCCGCCAGCGATTCATTCATGCGGACTCTCAGACGCTGCGACGACTCCGGCCTGATCTCCATTTAAGTCGCAGCCCTAATCTTCGTCTCAGTCTCCCCGACTCCGTCTCCATCTCCAGCAAGTTCCATTCAGTGATCGAGCGAGCATTCATTCATTCGTGTTGATTGCCACCTTTGGGCCTTTCGGGGCCGCCTTTGCCGCATGCCTCACGGCAACATTCTCAGCTCATGATCATTCTCTCTCTGTCTCTCTCTCTCTTTCTCTCTCAAAAAACTTGTGCAAAAAACGAAACGAACATGGAAAAAACGGAAAAGACAAAGCAACGAAAAGAAGTGAAGGAAGAAGAGGAAAGAGAGGAGGAAAAACGCCAAGAGCTTCACGGAAAGCGACGAACAAACAAAAATCAAATCCGATTATTATGGTTTTTCTTTCTTTTTTGCCTCACCGACCGTACCCGATCCGAACCCGAACATTAATCATAATTTTCGGTGTCCGCTCGGCGTGAAATAATTTTTATTCGCCGTTTTTACGGAACGAACCCCAGATCAGAAAAGGTGTCAATCGCTAATTTGACGGCCAATGCGCGATCGCAGCTCTCCCCGATAGTCGATAGGCGATAGATATTGCCTGTTGCATTGTGGTTTTGCAATTAGCAATGCGCCAAGTAGCTTAGCTCCACTCTGGGTCAGGTCATTGACGGAATGTGAACGCAATTCCAAGTCAAAGTCGGAGCGGAACTTGGAAATCGAAATTGATTTTTGTGAATACATAAAACATATACCATAACCTATAATTATCTACATACAAGAGTACTATTAATCACTCTGATGGCTTTATATATAATTTTGCTCTTTTCCAGAATCGAGAAAAAGCAAACAGATTGGAACACCCCAATGAATAAAAGCATATAAGGTACGCATCGGGCTTATCGCTAGGGTTGGTTCAAACCTTTGGGGAATTTTTAAAATCACGGTGACCTTCGTATTTTTAATGAAGAACAACAATTCATAAATTCCCCGAAGAAACGAATAAACATGTATCCAAGAGTAAATACAATATATATACCCATGTTTGTTCTTTATGTTTCTGAAAGTAAATCACATATTTACATTCAACATGTGGTACGTTAAAGGGTCTCCAGAGCATGAAAGGCTTCACATTCTTATTATAACACTCAATACGTGAGCATTGATTGAGTAAAGAAAGTCGAAAAGGAACTGTATATTTCTTAAGGTATAACATAAGGTCAAGAGAAAATACCTTGTTCATTGATCTCGAAAACTCTTCATGTATAACCCAGAAGAATTGTGAAAGAAGAATAATACTTTTTCTTCTATTTTTTTTTGGTATTGTTAATATGCATCACTAAGATCTTCAGTGCATTCTCTCTCTCAGTAGAAAGAGTTAAGGAAGTCGATGCAATACAAAGGTATCTTTGTCTCTATTGTCGGGATATATAAGTTTCGAAATACCCTTAGTTCGGTACTACTTGTCTCGCAGTCCACTTAAATAAGCCACATTCTTGTCGCTAGCCCTTGAAATTCCCAGACTTTTGCAGGCATTCAATGGTCACATAGTAGAACGTAAGGTCTCTCGGTCTCGTTCTGGTTCTTGTTCTCGTTCCCCATCTTGGTACCGGGCCTGGTCTTAATGGCTTCTTTCAAGCCAGTAGCTGCACTGACAGATAACGCTGCAAGTGCAACAGTCAATGGAGAGGAGTGGGGGAGAATCCTGAGAATGACCGAATGACAAGGGGAAATACGAGTTCAAAGAGAGAGGGGTGGGCTGAGGGGATAAGGAACCTGTTGCAGTTTCGTTGAGCCACTTGAAAAGCAATTTCTGAAATTTATTTTCCATTTATTGCTTTATTAATTTTTACCTCTTCAGTGTGGGCTCGCTCTTCGTCTCTCTCTCTCTCTCTCTCTCTCTTTCTGCATTATCTGCTTATGTGATTACAATGCAACTTCGTCCATAAGGAGCTCAGCTTGGGTTTGATATTGGGATTGGGATTGGGGGACTCTGGGACTGGGACTCTGTTGTTGTTGATGTTCATGATGATGCTGATGATGGCAGTATGTTTATTTGTTTTCGGGCCCAAGAACTATTCTCTCAATGGGCGCAGCGACGCGTCGACGGCGGACAACAATCGAAAGCAATAATGAAATCTCATAAACAACAACAACAAAGCACACACACACACACATACATGGCTATACAGACACAGACAGCAAAGGGAACAAAGTAAGGTCTGTGCACCTTTTTGCCTGTTCCGTTTTAGAACTACGGGGCAGCAGCAACGGCAACGGCAACTGCGACGTCGACGTCGACGCAGACGTAAACGACACTTGCCTTGATTTTTATTATGTTGGGCTTTTTTCCACTAAAATACACACACGCAGACACACACGCACACTTGCAGGCATGTGCAGTCGCCTTTTGATTTATTGTAAGAGGGAACAAGAGAATGCGCCCGGGGATACTGCAAAAGGAACAACAAGAACTGCAACAGCGACAAAAACAACAACAACAAGAGAGCAACGCAGCGTGGCCACATTGTTGCAGTGCTTGCATCAGCACAGGGGGGAGTGTGGTGTGCACCTCGTGGTATCGCTCTGGTGCACCGCACTTCTTTTACCTCACTGCGTCTCTCTCTCTCTCTTTCGCAAAAGGAGATCTTCTGTATTTCCATGTACCAAGTGTATTTAGATAACTATTCATATTAAGAAAGATTAGAAGTAAACGGCAACATAACATACTGAATACCAAAAAGATTTATCGATTTATCGATACCCTTATCGTATTTCCTGTTTATCTTATTTTCCATTGATCCTTTAGGTCTTCAGCTCCGGTTCCCTCAGTTGAGGTTAGTGTTGCATAGTAACACAAAATACTAAAGTAATCATCGATACCTTAATCGTATTTATTTGTTTACTTCATTTCCCATTGATCCTTTAAGCCAATAATCTCCTTTGCAAGTATCCCCCACCTAAAGTAATGCCTCAGTCAGGCAAAATGTAATGACGATTTTTGCCGCTGGGAATGCAGAGAGAGAAAGAGAGAAAGGAGTAACGCGCGCACCTTTCACACTCTTATTCTGCTGCCTCTCTTTATCTTATTCTCTGTTGTCGTTGTTGTTGTTGTTGTTGTTGTTGTTGTTGTTGTTGTTGATCTTGTTGCATTCTCTGCTCAACGATTTTTACCTTTTGACAAGAATTGTGCGTGTCCATGTCGCGCTGTCTGCCTCTGTGCGTGCGTGTACTTTTGTGTGTGTGTGTGTGTTGGTTCTATTCTTGTGCGGGCAGCACGAGCAGTCGTCGACAGTTCATTAATGTTATCAACAGGCCTCGGCTCATTTGTATACCCTGCATTAAACGGAAGCGGGTATATGCGTGCAAGGCACCTGTGTAAATACGTTCAACATTATTTTTTAGGGTATCTTTAAATTAATCTGCAGTTTACTACCCTGTAAATGAAAGTGGAAAGGGAAGGAATATCTTTTTCTTCAGGGTATCTTACAGTTCACCTTCCCCCGTATATGTTGCCATTGCAGCGTAACAACAAGTCGAGCAGGTTGCGACTTGTCTCCGGGTTTGAGTCTGCGCTGCTCAGCTGACAGATTCGTTCGTTCTTGTTGTCAACGCAGAAATGGGACAAAGTTGAGTTGTTTGCAGGAAAAAGAAGCAGGAAAAGAAGCAGAAGAGAAGCAAGAAAATAAGCTAAAACCGGTGGGGGAGCCCAAAAAGGACATGGCAAGATATGCGCGAGTCTGGGAGACTCCACCAGAGACAGAGACGCACACAAATTGACAGCACCGAACATGATCGAACGGGAGCCAGTTGCATTTTATGGACAACTTGTTGACCAGCTGAACTACTTTCCCACTCGGAGAGCGGCTCGCACAATTTCCGTTATTCGACTCGACTCGACGTGACAAATCTCTCTTGACTCACCTGAACAGGCTGTAGACTGCAGACTCTACAGGTGCCTCAGTCCCTCCTCAGTGCCCCAGTGATGTTTCCAAATCCTTAAAAGTTCTTTTATCTCTGTTGGTATCACAAATATTTCGGGGATTAGCGACAAATGCACTCAACACTGTGTCAAAAACTCACTAAAACCCGACAAAAGAAAGACCTATCCAAATCCAACCCAGCCCAAACCAACCGATTCCATCTGATACGATCTGCGATCTCGTGCAATAAAATAAAACCCATTTAAATGTTATGGTTTCTTTGAAGGCTTTCACAGTGAACAGAATCAAAATAAAACTTGAAGAGAGCGATCGCCTTGCACATTGTAGAATCTTGTATACTCTACAGATTACTATTTTATAGTATTATATATAGTATTGTACAGTGTTTTGAACAAGTGCTAACAGTTAAATGGGAATCTTGAGACAGGACTTAACAGACTATAGCAATCTGTCTTTTTTTTATTTTTAAATAATAAGAGATTTTGAGATTTGGCATATCGCTTAAGTGAAACGGATATAATTTAAGTAAGTTTCGCGAAATTTGAGTTTTTGTTTTGAGAAAGATTCTATTTTACCAAGAAATAAAAAGAGATCGTACGTATCGCCAGCATAGGACTCTATTTTCAGGGTATTATATTCGGATAAAATAAACTGTTTCTATTTGTTTCGTCTTTCACTCTAATCACATCCGTTGGCAAGACCCCATAGCTACAATAGTACAACAAAAAGAGCGAGAAGAAGAAGAAGAACAGCAACGGCACATTTCCGAAATACTCTCGAATGAAAGAGAATAGAGAAGGGTAGGGGTGGGGAGGTAGTAACCCCCCTTTTTCCCAACAACCCAACAACAAAATGTGATTTACTTCTGCGGTTCTCAATTGTGGTCTCTTCATATTCTTGTTCACCTTCTTCTGCCTCTTCTTCTACTTGAGCGACCGGCGTTTGGCATGAATGAACAGGGGGAATAATAACATGAATGATTTCCATATATTGTACCATAGTATTTGTTATCAGAGCCACGATAATGATATTGTATCTACGTCTCTGTGTGTGTGTGTGTTCTTAATTCTGTATCTTTGGCAGATCATGAGAACTACAGTGACTCGCACATCTGATGGATTCTTTACTATATCTCACACACAGAAACACACACACGTGCAAGTTTAGTGCCATTTTGTTGTTCGGTTCTCTGCAGCTGTTTGCCGGTCCGACGTTTTAAAAATAAAAACAAAATAAATACAAACAGCACGAGAACAGAAAAAGTATAAAACACAAGCACAAATGAAATGAGACTGCAAATCAAAACGAAAATAAAAATACAAAGAACGACTAAAAAAAATACTAACAATGCAAACGATGTCGCGCGTTGTTTTTGTTTTTATTTTTTTTCACTAAAATCGTGAGAATTTTGGGCCGAATTGCATAGATCGGTAATTACATTAACAGGTAACCCAATCTGCCATGACCATCATCATCGGGATCAGCATCATTATCATCATATTAGCTTCACTGATAGCACAAATTGTTTTACGCACACTGGCAAAAAAATATAGGAACAATAATTCGTTTTGTTTTTTCTTCTTTTTAAACACAAAAATCACGACAAAAAGACGCGGAAAAGCGATGGTAGAACGTTGTAGAAAGCTCACGGAACTCGGAACACACACAACCTGCCAGCGTCGCGTCACGTAAGCAACTGAGCAGCGGCAACGACGACGATAGCAGCGACGGCGACGCACAGCAGCGGAGCGAGACAGACAAGAAGAGGCCGAGACAGCGCCAACCTGCTCGGCTCACTTCGGCCCATACCGAAGGTGTAGCGTTGCCCCGAAGACGAAGACGAAGTCGGGATTGGACACTCTCCTTCTGTGCATGCGCGCATGCGCATGTGAGGGAGGTACCTGCAGAGTAGATTACTCTTTCGCGAAGAATGCCTATTGAGAGGGTGTCTGTATAGGAAGAATTGGCATATTCTTATAGACGGTATTTGAGTCTACTAGCTCGATCTAAAGAAAGATCCTACGTGCTGTTTTAGATGGGAATAAAACTCACAAGCAAACATGGTTATTATACCCTTTCTGACCATTTTCAGTGGCCGAAGTATATACAAAGTGTGTGTGTGTCCTTTGAAATTAATTCTTAAATGTCTTCTATATTTATTTTCTTGCCGTTCTCAATTATTATTTTCATGGTGATAAGATAAAAAACTCCTGAAAAGTTTTATATAGGCTGGTCTAGTTGAGTAATAGAATATCTAGTTAAGTTACATGAGTATTTTCGAAAAAATTCCAAACATCCTTTCTTATATATTATGTATTCTAGATTCGCTATTATATTAACAGATTTATGATTTTTGAACTGATATAGCAGTTCATATACAATATATGTATACTTATTTGTGTACGTTCCATACCGATATAAAGCAAGTATTCAACTTCAATCTGAAATTTTTGTTTTTCATCATTGCATATTGATTGCAACTTTCCACATGAAGATGTATGTTTAATATGCATACGTCTGTTATTTACAAAATAATATAAACTTGCAATCATAAAAATCGAACAAAAACGAGGAAAGTAAAACGATTTTTTTATGTTAATTTGTTGAGGTTAGGTCAAGCTAGACCTTGTCTTGTGGAGCATTTTTTGATCCCCCCTAAAAGTATGTCATCGTTTAATGTATCACGGTGCCTGAGCATTTGAATTATCAGTTCCGATTCTTCATTTGTAGGGGTTCTTTTTCTCTCTTAAGTTTTATTTAATGTCAGTCGTACTTACACATTTAACTTATTTTCGAGTCTTAGCTTAGCTGTAAATTTCATTTTAGGAATATTCATATATTTTATATTATCATTAAAATAAGAAACAACAAATTATGGGAAATGCTAAAAAGTCGCGTTTGTCGTTATGGACTGTAGTAGGAAAGATTCTATTCAATTCTCTGATCTTGGCAATGCTCTTGTATATACCTAAGTTGAACCTTGTAATCCTAATGGGTAACAGTCGAAACTATTCATTGAAAATCGATTATATTGGGATACTGAAACCGATACCATCTGCTGTGGTCCATAGTCTGCTACTGATTGTGCCCACTAGTGAGGAGGGAAGAGTTCTCCGGACCAGTGCCTTTGCACTTCTCTGTATGCCATGGCTGTACAGCTGTTGTACTATGTTCATTAAGAACTTGTTACAATATCTTCAATGCGTTTTCCTGATTGTGAATTTGAATATCGAAAGTAATGGCATCTACTACATTATCATCTTTCACTTTACTGTCTTTGGCATGGCCCTTGAATTGATGACGCACTGGATCAGCCTGCATCGTTGTCGTCGCTCTAAAAAGACAAGTATTATTGGAGATCATCTTGGATTCGAAATGATATATTTCCCAAGTACGGATTCCGGTCTACTAAAAGAGTAAAACAGCACATATATTTTTTATTGTAATCGTATAAGAAGAAACATCAGTTTGATTTAGTTTTTTTGATTGTTATATTTATTGTTTTTACTTTGTGTACGTACGTTATGCTAAATCTCTCACTCGCACACATCAATGATCAATTATATATAAATTTGAAGTAATTTCAGATTGGGCACCATGAAAAAAAGAAGGTTTGCGTGTTGCAAGTGTTCAAGAATTGAGATTTCTTAAGTAATTGGACGCAACAGTTGCATATTATAGTTAGATCTAGATCTAAGTAATTCTTTCATTTCAAATCGTATATATGTTACGAGCCTAGGGATACATGTGCTCAACGTCTGCCTGCCTGTTTATATATATTCTCAGTACTACATATTGTAATTATGTATATATTGTTACACATATAGTTCTCTGCTCTTCCATCAGTATTACACATAATTTCTAGTTGGTTGGGAGCTTTGATCGAGCCGTATATAATGTTGTATATATGGTGGTGGAATCATCGCTCTTCTGCCTTTAAAAAATATATATAAATAGTACGTACTCATGTGTTTTGTTCTCGTTTGTTGCTTATTAAAATTACAATCTGTATTTCTTGATGATTCTCTATATAAATTTTTAATATGTAGTATAGTAATAGTATTATCCATGCATGTGTTTGTGTGGGTGTTGATGTTTTAATAACATTTGTTCAATTCGTTTGTTTGTTTTTATATCGCAGCGATAATTTAGACGTAGATTTTAGGAGTAGACATTATATTGACTTAATGACATAACACTTTCTAACTATGCACATTGCATTGGAAATTGTGTGTGTGTAGATTTACATTTCTATTTTAGAATCTAGAAAATCTCTTTGCTCTGCGACTGTTCAAAGTCAGAAGAAGCTGGCAACGCTGCTGAGGCTGAGCCCGAGGCCGATTTGTGTGTCCGCTTCTCCTTCTCCTTGTGTTGCGATTTGTCTTTTTTATGCTTCTTCTTGTGCGCCTTGTGGCTGCCTGCTGCAGATGACTCCGCTTCCGCCAGTTGAGTTGTAGAAGCCGAGGCCGGAGCCGTCAATACCTCATCGTCCACATCGATAATGTTGGCCGTGACTGCGCTTGCTGCTGCTGCTTGTTCTGCTTCAACTGATTGTTTCTTTGATTTGTGCGCACTCTTCTTCTCACTCCTCTCACTCTTCTCCCGCTTCTTCTTTTTGTGCTGCACATTGGCAGCGTCGGTGAGGACAACGTTGTTGTTATTGCTGCCATTATTATCCGGGGTTGTCTTGCACGGGCTGCTCCCCGTATCAATCAAATCGGCCACAGGCTGTTCGACATGCCGTGATTTATGCTCCTTGGACTTTTTAACCTTTTTGCCGGACGAGGATGAGGACGCCGCTGCTCGTGTCGCTGCTGTTGCTTCTGTTGGCGCCTTGAGATTCTCTTTGTCTGCCTTGCTTGCTGCCGCCTTGGACGACTTGCTTGGCGCATCAAACACGGACCTGAACAGAAAGAGGACGATAATTGACCTATTAAGAAGTCTTCTTTGAAGATCTGCTACTGCAGCCACTCACATGTCCAGCTCGATGTCCAGCGCGCGATGCGGATCATTGGGATCGTATTTGCCATCCTTATCCTCGCTGTCGGACAACGTCACGCCCTCGGGCATGTCCAGAGTGGTGTTAACAATGTGCAGTGGCTTTGGTTCTGTGGCAATCAATGGGAATATAAATGTAAATATCAAATATAAATATAATATATAGATATCAAATATGCATATTAAATATAAATACCAATTATAAATATATAAATATAAATATATATATTAAACATAAAGATCAGATATAAATGTTAAACACAAATATCCACTACAAATATCCAACACAAATATCAAATATAAATATCTGATATAAAGTTTAATATCACATAGAAATATAAATATCAGATATATGTAAATTGAACACAAATATCTACTGAAATATCAAACACAAACATCAAATATAAATATCAAACACCAAATTTCAGGTATAATTATAAAACATAAATATCAAATATAAATATTAAATATATAAAAATCAGTTATATTTGAATATCAAATACAAATATCTGCTATAATTATCCAACACAAATATAAATATTAAATATCAGATATCTTTATTAAATACAAAAATCTACCATAAATATCTAACTCAAATATGATCATAAATATCGATATCAATTGAAGTATATAATAAATATATTGTAATAATATATATGTAAACATCAATATATCTCCCATTTATGATTAGATCTTTTGGCTTACCCGCCTCCGATTCGGAGCTGCTCACATAGGCAACTTTGTTCTTCGACTTTTTGCTCTTCTTGCTCTTTTTATGCTTCTTCTTGCCATCTTTGCTGCTGTGCGCCGATGCAGCCGCCGCTGCAGCTGCTTGCTGTTCCTGCAAGTATTTATCTGATCGCTTGGTAACTGCAATAGAAATACAATTACTGATTAATCAGAATTCGAGTTCATTCACAAATGATTCCTTTCACTTACTGCCCACCCGCAACGCAGCCACACCCTCAATGTCCAGTGGCAGCTCCGTAATGGGAATATCATCGATATTGTCATATTGATCGGCATTCGAATTGTTGCTACTGCTACCGACGGCTGTTGAGGCTGGCGTCGATTTCAGATAATGCGGATTATTCGATTGTTCAATCAGTCGCGCCATGCGTTGCCGTTCCAATTGCTCCGGTGTCAGTTCAAGGCTGGGGCGACGCTTGCCACCAGCTTGGTGACCACTGGCGCCACCATCCGCATCCATGCCAGCGCTAACAAAGAGCTCATCCTTATCGTGATCAGAGGACGAACTGCTTGCATCTTCTACAGGCGGCGCATTTATCCACTCATCCAAATCGAGACCATCGGGCAGAGGCACCTTGCGCTGTGCCTTGGGTGCCACAGGTATCAGTTCCCCGGCAAATAACAGTGCCATCTCCTGCACTATCTCAATGGCCAGCGGAGGTATCGTTGTTGTGGCAACATCCTCATCAACAGGACTGGTCAATTGCTTGTGCAACATTTCAATTAACATGCAAGCGGAATTCGCACGCTCTTGCACCTCGATATCGCTGGAGCCATTAAAGTGCTGCAGCTTCTCCAGCACGTGTTCGCAGAGCTGAGGAACAAAATTAAATTAGAGATCTAATATGGATCAACTAGAGACGTCAATTCACTCACCCGCACAATCCCCGGCATATCCTGCTGTTCAAGGCACGTTGTGGCCAGGCGTGCAAACAGCTTCATCACATTCTGCACATAGACACCCTGTATATGTCCAGGCAATTGTCGTGGTCGCAGTAAAATGTTCAAAGTTCTCTCCGCATCCGCAAGTTCACCAGCAAACTCCCCCACAATCCATGCAGCAGCATAGAGCACCTCATACATGGAATTACTTTGTGTGGACACTGTGAAGGTGTCCAGCAAATTGGTCATCTCATTCACAGCAAATTGACGCACAACCGGCACTCGAATGGCCACGTCCAGTAGCTGCTCGGCAATCAAGCGACCATGCTTGGAGCCCGCCTCCAGCTGTATAAGCTCAACCAGGACCGTCATATACCACTCGAAATTGGTCACATACAAATAGGAACTCTGGCCACAAATTTCGATCACCTTGTAGAGCAACTCATCCCGATATGCTGAACCCTCGGCACGTTCCATGTGCCCCAGTAAACGCTTCACTATCTCCATGAGATTCTTTTTTGATACCATGCCATATAGCAAGTCCAGTGCACGCAATCTTATCGACTCATCCTTATCGTCCAGACACGCCAGTATCAGATCCTTGTGTGCCTGCACACTCTTCGGATGTGTCTTCAGTATCTTCGACATGGCCAGCAGACCCAAGTACTTTACTGCAGGAAGAGAGGGAAGCAATTAGATTGGCAGAGAGAGAGGAAGAGAAAGAGAGCTACTTACGATTCTGATCGGAGTCCTCGATTAGTATGCGCAACTTCTGCACGCACAGCTGTATGGAGGCACTGTGATTGGGCATCCCACTGCTGATGCTGATCAGCACCGCGATCACCGTGTTGATGCACTCATAGAGCAGACTCATTGCCGATGTGCTGTACGGATGGGAACGGAGAGCACACGGACACGGATTGTGGTGGGTTAGGGGCATTCGTTCTTGCATTTTTATATGCACAAATTCAAATCAATTTTTTTTCTTTTTGTGGATTCGAATGAAGCAGCGAAAACAACAACAAGCATAGCAACAACAATAACAAAACAAAAAAAAAAAAAAAAAAAAAAAAACGTATACTAAAATTGAACAACGGCAATAGTAACATTACTTATACAGATATTGATTATATATATTATTATATACATTAGAATATCAAAAACTCCACTAAAAAAAAAAGAAAAGGGAATGCTAAATAATTATTATAGAACTAAGTTAGTTCCAAGACTTTATCAATGTTGGGTGCTCTGAGAGAGAAAAGCATTCAACGCAAGATATAAGAAGAAGAATAATGAGCAAAATAGACATAGAGATCGAAGAGATCGCGCAAAGGATACGGAGAATACACAAAAGAGACGTAACAAGCATTTTTTGATTTCTTTTTCTATTTTTTTTTTTTTTTTTTTTTTTTTTATATTTATATAGAATATATATACACTTTCTTGTGGTTGTCTTCGTTGTTTCGTTGTACAAATAGAGAAATAATAATATAATAATGAAAACTTGCCTATGAATTAGATTTGTGAGTGGCTCTATTAATTTCTTTCCTAGCCGGGGTTCTAAGGGAGTTAAAGCGCCAAACTGCAAATATATGCAAAGAGAAAAAGAAGAACAAGCAACAAATTATACCATACAATAATACACAATACACAATACAGAATACAAACGTTCTTTTCCATTTGCATTTTATCTTAAACTGATAAATTGTATATATAGAAAATCAAAAATAAACAACGCGCTAAACATTTTTCGTTCATTCAACGCTAATTGTAGCGTACCAGATATAATACTTGGGTGTATCTATCTCCCTTTCTCTCTCTCTCTGTATTTCTCTATAAACTAATGTCGATTTCTTTCACTCGAATTCGAACTCGAACTTTTCGCACTGGCAAAATAAGATACAAAGAAAGTATACAAAATAGCAGGTAAACAGATCATTATAATGTCAAAGAATTGAAGATAAGTGTGGCTGATGTGGGAATATATATGATGAACAAATCTTCGTTGAAATAACTCTCAAAGAGCTCTTTATATCTATATTAATATAGATATTAAACAGATATACTTTGATATAACTATATTGATATAGATATATAATCGGGCTAAGTTTGTTATGCCTTTCTTCTTATATACAATATTTTATTTGAGGTTATGTGCGATATAGCAACATTTACCGTTGATATTCAAATTTTAAGGGGTGTAGAATACAGCAGGACTGCGGGATGAGTGTGTGTGTGTGTGTGTAAATGATACAAAGTAAAGGAGAAACAAAGTTAAAATTACGAAATAAATAAAAGAACATATTAAAAATATGCTTTATAATATAAAATCGAAAGCGCGTGCTGTTTATCTTTTTTTTGTTTCTTAAAGTTCAGTTTATAAACTTGTTGCTTGGAATAGAAAGTAAAGCGCGCCGATAAAAACCTGGAAATAATTTCAATTAGGGGCTGAGTCAATTTGCGTCCCAGCGCCGGCTCAATTGTTGTGAGGCTCGCGAACTGTTTCGGGTTGGTTTAATTATATATATATTGTTTTCATAATTTTCGATATCGAGTTGGGCAGGTTTGGTGGGAAGTGGAGGAGTAGGAGGATTTGTGTTAATTAAACTTGTTGATAGACAATTATTCAGTTCGTATAAATAAAATATATGTGTGTGGTTTTCTTTTTATTCAATAATTTAAAAAGAAAAACAAATAAAAAAGAAGAGCAAAAGATCAGGGGAAAAAACACGGCTGGAACTCACCAATTTAATTATTTTGATTAACATCCAATTGTTGGTTGAGGTGGTCATCAGTTTGAAGAAGACAGGCGCCAGGGGTAGATAGTTCTTTGGATTCTTACGCGCTAATTCACAGATAACATTTACGGCAGCAGATTGTACGCCTAAGAATATGAACAATCATTATAAGATATAATAAACAATGAAAGATAATTTATAGCACATGCCTGGATCTGGATCCTCCAGCTTCTCTTTAAGTTTGGGAAACGCAGGTCGCAATGCTTCGGGGTAGCGCAAAAATACCTTGTACATCATGAGCACAGCCTTCATGCGCAGATAGGGTTTCGTTGAGCTCATCTACAATATAAAAATGATATAGATATGTGATTTGACTATAAGGATTATAAGGTGTCTAAATCCATCTTCCTTACCAGTGTCATAATGTCATTGGCCAGATCACGCGACAAATCAGTCGATATAAAACAGCTGAGACCACTGAGCGCCACACCAGCATCATATTGATTTTGTGAGTTCAGATCCTTGCGTATCATATTGGTGGTAAGCATGAGTAGCTGCAACACAATAGGGCAAAAACAGGAATATATGAGAGAATAGTTATATATAGATATAATAGTTGTAGCTACCTCGCTGTCCGAATGAAAGCACTGACTGGCCGCCAGATAACCAATGCGTTTGCAGGTAAAGCGCGACGAACTCATCACTTCAATGATATTAAAACCCGCCCAGGAGATATCATAGCCGAGCATTTGTATCTAGAGGGAGATATAAAGAGAGAGACATTAGTGTATAGTTTAGTTAAATATATATCTGGACTGGAGATAGACATAGTAGAGCCATTATTAATTGGTATTGGTAAACATATCTACAATAGCTAGAAAGAGGTTTATATTAAAGAGCCTTTAGTGATTGTTATAGGAAGGCCATCGAGAAGATAATAACCTATAGTAAGGTAGGAAGACGATGCACTAGTGCAATTATTTAACAGTCGGGTATAAGTGAATATATCTGGGCGTAAGACTGGGATATTACTACTTATTGATAGGAATTGCACCTTATAGATACTATAGATCTATTGTACCTCCCTAATAGCCTAGAGTTAATAAGATATAGTAAAGAGACACAAGTGTTTGGTAAATGCAGGACCTTGGAGAGGATATCAGGCAAGTTACCTATAGTTACGATAGGTAGACGATGCATTAGTGAAATCATTTTACGTTTCTAATCAACTTAAAAAATACACAATCAACTTGTTTCAAATTATGCAGTTTCAGTAAACATTCAGGCCGCACAGGATACTTGGAATCTGGTGGAAATGTCAGTCTTATCACCCCTCTCGTTGGACCTGGGAATTGGTGAATATAACTGAGCCCACTAGTCATATTTCGGTACATTTAATACACGATGTTCCCCTATTCAAATGGCATCGAATCTTAAACGTGCTGCCTGCCTGACTATGACATCATTTGCTACACAGTGACCCCTGCCACCCACATACTAAACGTGCCACATGAGGCAAGTTAGCATTGTATTTGAGCAGCTAATGAAGCGAGTTTGCAGTTCTTTCCCTTCCTATGTGAGAGTGAGAAATGATTCGAATGATTCACACTTGATGCTGTTGTTGTTTTTTTTGTCTGAGCTTATCACTAATTGCCAGCAGGAGGATGAGGCGGAGGAGGGGAGGGAGAGAATCTGCTCTCTCTTTCTTACATAGGTCAGCTTGGCGACTGCATTGCACTTGACGCTGATATTGTCCTGACGCAGTTCCTGCTTAATCTCCTCAATGCATTGCGATATGTACTTGGCCTGTGGAAAAAAGAAACCAACTCAAAGTTAGTAATGGGAATGTAAGCATGTGTGTATGCCTGTGTGTGTGTGCAAAAACAATTGAACGCGTGTCTAATCACATTCTGATATTTTGGGGGCAGTTATGGGGGGAGGAGGTTGCAGCATTGGGCGTGGTCAAGTTATCAGTTGAACGCTGCATGAATTGTGTGGCTCATTGCATGTGTGTGTTTGGGGGGAGGTAGCAAAGGGAGGGGGCCACTTGTCAATTGCAAATGCCAATCTCGAGGTTTTTCTTTTTTTTTTTTGCTGGCGTCAGCAGCTGCAAAATCTGTGTGGAGAAGGTGGAAGACGAGGAGGAGGAGCAGGAGGTGAAGAAAGAGGAAGGAAAGAAGGAGGAGGAAGAGGGGAGGGAGTAGACGCCACCAGGACAAGCTAGAAAGTTTTGTTAGCGCGTTTGCCTTGTTTGCCACACGGTGGCTGCACGTGTGTGTGTGTGTGTGTGCAACAGAAGAAGAGAGAGTGGGAGAGCGTGAGGTGCCACATCAGGGAAATGAGCTGAAAGGCATTGACAGAGAAGGGAAGCGCAATTCAGCGAAAATGGGAGGCAGCGAATTGCCGCTAATTGAGTCAAGCTTTTGAGCCTGGCGCTGGCAGATGCTGGCAGCACACACACAAACACAGATGCATACACCTACATACACACACGGTTGGGGGAGGGGGCTAAACTTCACAGCTAATTAGAGCATTGGGAACAACAACAACTTGCCTCATTATCCTTGTTATTCCTTATACCTCGCACCAGATCTGTCAGGTTTTTATCAAACATGCGCTCGAAATTTCCCTTCACTTTTTTTAACGCCATTTCACCGTCGTCGTCGTGCTCGATGCGTGCGCTGCTCTCGATATAATTGTTGTTGTTGCTGCTGCTGCGGCTGATTCCAGCGCAGCAATATGGTTGCTTCAAATTGAAATAATCAACAACAAGAAGCAGCAATAGAAACAACAAATTTGTTTGTGTTGTTGTATAAGTATTGGTGGCGCCGGCAACAGCGTCAGCTTTTCTCTTTTTTATGCCTAAGTTCTTTTTGGCTTTGCACTTGCAAAAAAATCACTGCCAACACGAAATGCACAACAAAAAAATGTTCCCCGTTTAAGCCAACAACAACAACGATGAACTGTGAAGACTTAACGAAGTTGTTGCTGTTATTTAATGATATTCTTCTTGCACAATTCGTTGCTATCGGGTCTGTCTTCGACAGCCGATTTAGTTCATGAGTTAATTTTTATGTTTTTCTTTTTTTTTTGCAAATTGATTTTTTTATCGTAGTTTTGCAAGTTTGTTGTGCTATTTGTTTATCGCTCAGCAAAATAGGCATTCCGATGTATAACATTGAATATCGATAGATTAAGAGAAATTTGTATCGAAATCGCTGAAGGTTGCCACATCATTTAAGTATATAAACTGTTAAGCAGTTGCGCGGAAAAACTTTATTTGAATACTATTTGCTAAAACAACTATGCAGTTTTGTTAAGTTATTGTAACTAGATTGGTGATTATTTAAGTAGAAAATATATGATTTTTGCTTACAAATCATATGAATAATTCCAAATTAGTAACAATATTCATAACAAAAAGTGAGTACTTTTTAAATCCTATGTTGTAAAGTATCGATACTGCATCGGAATAGATTATCGATGATACATTAATTAGCGGTAGTTTTGTGAAATACATGACATAATATAAGAACAAATGAAAAATAAGTGAAATATAAGATGCAATTGAATTAACTAAGAAATAAATATAAATATATAGAAAGGAGTTGGAAAAAACAATGTGCCCAAATTAACAAAAAAAGAAAGTAAGACAACGATTTAATAAGGCTGGTCACACTTCGATTTTTGAAAACTTCATTTATAGTTCTTATTGGACAACAAACAGATTTGAACTGTATTAAAAATTTAAAAGTGTAAACGCACAATATTTAAATCATGTTCTGATTAAATTAAAGAATGAATATATTCACTGTACTGGTAGTAGAAGCATACGATTATTAAAACGATCCTTCTCATGAATGAAAAGAGGATAAAAATATTAGAAGAAAACTAAACTTATGTGCCAAAAAATTAAAATGGATTATTTATTTATTTACTTTTCTCAATCTAATCTTTTACTAGGAATATTTTTACGAAGATTTCTAGGAAAAACATGTAATGAGGGGGTAATATATCCATTGTCTTCCTCTTGTTTAACCTCAACTGTAGAAAACTTCATTAAAAATTTCCAGCTTTGCTTTTTATCTGAGGATTTGAGGCCTCAACCACAAAAATAAGGTTCATTATTTTGATGAGACTCGCAGGTGAAATCACAAAATTTGTATTCATAATGAAAGAAGCGCACGGGGCGGGGTAGGCAGGATTCTTTTATGGAAGCGCACATAAAAGTGAATTAAAAAAGGTTTACAAAATATTCCCGTAATCAGCATTTAAGGCTGCTTATTAAAACAGATCAATCTTGTGCGTAAACAGGCCGACAGACAAGCCATGCCACGCCCCCCGTCGCAAGCAAAGCGCTCAAGTCGAATGAATTTTTAAGGAAAACGTGCCACTCTCCCCTGCCTCTGCCCCTCTAAACCAAGTGAACTCAAGTGAAAACGCAGAAACGAAACGGAAAAGAAAATGGCGCTTTTTAAGCGTAAATACGGAAAATTTCCTTTGGGCCGTTGATAAAATTTCCCAATGATAGAGAAGTTTGTGCGAGAAAGAGATGGCGCGCATGTTGCACAGTGGGCGGGATTCCCGCATTACCGCAACGGGGGGTGTGTGTGTGCGGTGTGTGTGGCGTGCGGCATTTAATTAAGTACTAAAACTGGCGCACACCACCCTCATAGGTGGAGGGCGGCTGCAGGGTGGGGGCGTGGCAGGACGCTGCGCTGCGTGCGATTTTTTAAAATTAAAACAAGTCAATGATTGATGTACTCGAGGCTAATAAGTGTCGGCAAGTTTGTTGCGCGTTCGCCGACTTTGCGGCAAGTTGAGCCGCGCGCACAGATAACGAGAAAGCGGGAGGGAGACAGACAGAGAGAGGGAGGGAGAAAAAGAAATAGAGAAGGAGAGGAAGTAGCAGCAACAGAATATACTGCCCTCGGATTGGTTATCCCGTGGAGCTTATAATGCTCAAAGCAGAACAAAGGCTGCTTGATAAATCTTTCTATTATCCAACCTTATTTCCTATAAGAGTTGAGAGTTCCTTAAGATTTGAGTAGCATTCACTTATTAAAGAATAGAACTGTTAACGTTATACATTTATAGTGAAAGCGTTGTCCAGCTACTATAAAAGACGTTTGCTATGCCAACCGTATATTACTTGTGAAGTTTCTTTTGAAGATAGAAATACTTAAATGTAAAAATTGATGTTATTCGTTAATGGCGCAGATTACAAAAGTTGACAATAAACTATAAGTTTTGCAAGCATAAGAATGGATTTGGTCACCCAATAAAAAATTTGTGTGATTTCTCTTGATTATATTGTAGAACTAATAAAATAATAAAATACAGCTACTGTTTATGTTTGTAGTTCTTATGCCAGTTTTCAAAAGATTGGCAAGATACTACAATAGCACCTTGTTGAGGGTAAAATAAACTTGTTATGGTCACTCTGAATTCAAGTCTATATAAAACTTGCAAGATATAAATAAATAAATAATAAAGTAGAGATGAAATTTAAGTAAGCACATGTTGCAGAGATTCACAAATATATTATATTACTTATTTAACTTGCTATGGTCACTCTAAACTTAACTTTTCTATAATTGAGTACCTTAATTCTTTATAATAATAATACGTGATACCTCTTCATCAGTGCTGAAGTTTTAAAATGTTTTATGCTATAAATATCCCATAAATTGCCAAAACTGCTAGAAATAATGAAAGAAAGGGAAATTGCAAAGAGATGCCAATGATAATTTAGCCCCTTAAACGGCAAATGAATTGTGGTTTTCAACTGAGAATTCTTAAGCCCTGAAAAACTGCTCATTGCTGGCCGAGGCACGTTCTGACCAGGAGAAGAAGAAGAAGAAGCAGAAGCAGACGCCTCCCAATCCGTTCGACCCAAACGTAGCGATAAACCGCACAAAGAGCCGCTGTCAATTAAGCGATTACCCCCGACTCTCGGATGACTGTGGACAGGCACATTCAGAAGGGGGGAGGTAGAGGAGAAGAAAGGATAGGGGGGTCAGGTGGCTGGACAAGTTAAGTATCACGAAGGAGAAGGCAACTGCGAGTGTATCATTTAATGTGCGGCACATGGCGAGGCATGAACGGAATGCTGACGCATCATTTGCTGACCAGTTCCAGGATCGAATTGGACACTGGACTGAACTGGACACGCAAGGGAGGGATAAAAGAAATGCCGAGTCATAAATCAAGAAATCGGCGAAATAAATTTCAATGTGGCTACATTTTAATATACAAAATAGTCACAGAGAGACAATGCATCTCAACCTCACACTGCAACTATAAATATATTATCTATAGTTTCCACTTAGCTGCACAGCAGTGGCACTTACCGGACGACGCTCAACGCCCGTGCGAGGCCAGCGAGAGAGAGTTGGGGGTGGCTTGCTTATGACTGTGGGGCGTAAATCATAACGACATCATATAATAGCTAATGTGCACTCATAAATGGATAAGCGCATGCCATATGCTTTGGCCAGCCACGGGGGAGGTATGAGCAGTAGGGGAGAGGGGGATAGGGGGTTAGTGGGTCGATGGGTTGATGGGTTGTTGTCTGTGTTGGTCGATCGCGGGAAAATCATTTATGGGTCATTTGGTTGACAAAACTGGAGCGTACAGTCCAATGGGCAAAGGACTCCCTAGATGGACTCGCTCTCTCTATCTCTCTTTCTCTTCAGAAGGAGCATCTAAGAAAACAACTACACGATAGTTTTGAATATTCATTGTAGACAGCGTTTGGATGATGATTATTATTGTACACACCAAAAATAGACGTTCTATTTCACGAGTGCCGTTCAATTTTTTTCAAATAACAGGAGCAACAGCAGGCATGCCCAAATTACAAAACAAACTTTAGCAGCGTAGAATAATAAGACATATTGTCACCAAATTTTATAACCCTATCTCTTATAGTCTCTGAGCTATAGGCGTTCATACGGACAAAAAGAGGCAAATTTTATATTCTCACGTCTAAAACAACTCGCAATGCCTGCACTTGTTTCACTTTTCGAATACAGACCACACAGTCCACACACATACACTCACAAATATATGTAAGTACATTCACCTACACCGCAATGGGGGGTGACTTCCTGTTCATGGTCGCATGTTAATTTCTCTCGATCGGGGAACCCTTTTCTACATCTACGGCGGGAAATCTCGACGTCTAAGCATTTCCGATTGCGTCAGGGCAAATCCTGTTTACTGCCTGTCAACTTATAAACAATTTTCCATAATAAAGAACAACTTTTGCATCGGAAACAACTCAAAACTGAAAACTCCAAAGTGAAAGACAGAGAGAGAGAGAGAGAGAGAGAGAGAGAGAGAGAGGGACTGAGAGAAAAAGGATTATAATCGGGTAATGGAAAATCGAATCGAGCCACAGACAAAGATTGAATGCATGCGGGGCAGTATTTCCGGTGCCATGAGAAGAAAAAAACGATGACGAAACAGAATGACCAACTGAGATAGACAGATAGACAGAGAGGAAGAATGAAAGGGAAAGAGTCAGTAGTCACGGCATCCTCGACTTCCTCTCTCCCACTCTTCATCTTCGACTGGCACTGGACACAAAGAGCTTTATGATTTTCCGGTCAATACAATTGACAACGACATTGGGAAAGGGAAAGACGACGACGATGCAGTGCATCCTTACAAATCAACAAGCATGACACATTGCCCAAGCCATTGTTGCCACTTAGTTGTTGCTGTTGTTGTTGCTGTTGCTGAGGCAGCACTAAAAAAAGAAGAGCGGCAAATAGCGCTCTCAGTTTCATTCACAGTCTCAATGCACTCACAATGGACTTCATTCTTCGGCATCTTTCAGTTTCAGTTCCCTCTTCCTGATCCCCTCAGGTCTGACATTGTTTGCCATTGAACTGAAAGTGAAGAAGTCACTTGCATCCTCATAGATATAGTTCAGTTAATGACCAATAAATTCTCGATCCTTACACCTCGAGAGGGTACTCGGCAAATGCGGAAGGACTTGAACCTGAGTGCAAACTGGGGATCGCACAATGCAGCTCGAGTATTGCTTAATACACAATCGTAGCCTGGACAAATTATACAACCAAGCAATATAAATATAATGCTTCTGATCTTGAAAATAAATGGAATCTCCAGATCGGAACAAATGCATGAGTTGTTTCCGGTTGAAGAATGTGCAAAGGTCCTGCAAATAGAAGTTTGTATAAGTTCATTCAAGTCTACAAGATTTTACATTATACTGGTGTGCACACAGTAGATAAGTGGGATAAAGGTAGATCTAACCGATATATCGTAAAGCTGTCATAGAAACACTCGATTCTTGTTACTTTTCAAGTTATTGGAAACAAACTAAGTACATTGCCTTTTATATACGTATGTATTTAATATGTTTTCGAAATACTATTAAAATCAAAAGACAATAGCATATATATTATATATTGTATTTTAAAACTATCGGCAGATTTGTATTATTTGGAAGGAAAAGATGAAACTCTCAACATCTCCTTTTTAATAGACCATAAATTAAGGCTACCTTCGGCATTGGAAAGGTTCTATACCCTTGCAGGTTCTCATATCCCCCAATCGTTCCAATACTAAATATATACATATTTACAGCGTGCAGCAAAAAGAAGCACGTATGCGAAGTTTTATTTAGATAGCTCCAAAACTGAGAGACTAGTTTGCGTTCCAACATATGGATACACCGTCATGCGGACACACGGACAGACCTAGTTTGATTGCTTTGTTGATGCTGATTCAGAATATATGTACCCTATGGAGTCGGAGAGATGTCCTAAAGTGCATTGCAAACTCCTGGCCAAAATTAATTATGTACACTCTGCAAGGGTATAAAATAATATGATCGGATCAGTTAAATATATATGTACATTGTACACGTATGTAGGAACGATTGGTCTAAGTCTAAAGATACTTTAGTTAGCTGCGCTAACTGTAGTTACTTTTAAAGCTGTAGCCCATGTACACTTGATATATGCAAAGGCTTTATATAACATATGATATATATACTATATGTTATCATTTTGGTGGCTGGCTCGAGGTCAAAATCAAGAAAAATAAATCCAATTTGTTTGTATTTTCTTTTTATTCCGATATATTTCGGTTACACTGCGGTAACCGTCTTCAGGACTAAAACACAAAAGTACAAAATGGGATGGTTAACAATATCTTTTTAAAAACTAAATAGAACAATACTAAATTACATATTGTACATTTGTTTTTCACGCCTGCTCTTGCCAGCGCGGAGTTCCTAACTGGCTTAATAAGTAAATGTCTGTATGTTATACTCGTATGTGAGCGCAACTTTCTGTGTCCGTTTTGTAGTTTATAGTAATCTATCTTGTGTTGATGTGTTCATTATGTGTAGCATTTCGAGAGTGTAACGTTTAGCATAGTGTTGTTCTTCTTGTAATATTGTTGTTGCATCATAATTCGGAGAGTGATGTTCGTGAGCTGTTTTTTGTGTTGTACTTTGGTGTGGTAATTTAAAATCAGATTTGTGTTAATCGTGTTTTCAATTTTAGTTTTCTCTTTCCTACGTATACACCATTGCATGTTTCCGTACTGTTGCCACTGCGAGGAATTTTATAAATCACATTGTTTTTGTCTTGTGGATCTATTTTGGACTTAGTATTATTATAAAAATGTTTTAATGTGTGGAACGGCTTATGTGCTATTTGTATTTCTGTATTATTGTAACAATCGGATCTCATTAATCGTTCTGATAGTGTTGGTACATAGATTAGAGATCTATATGATTTCACTTATCTATTTGTAGTTTCTCTTGGTGTTTCCTGATATATTGTGTATATTTAAAATATATGGTATGCTTTTATATTCCTATGTATCAAGAAGCTATATCAGTATTACAAGTTTCACAAAAAACTGAAGTGTCTTTTTAATCAGTTAGCAATATCTACAGCCCCGTCGACGTGATCTGTGCAATATGCTAAGAGGATAAGGGGATAACAAGCTAAGGGGCCCATGAATCCATGAATCCTGCTGGCCAAACAAAGTGTCAGCTAATAAACAACATGCTATACATTTATATAGCCGAAACGGGGTTGGGATTCGATCTGTTCCGCCTGCTCCCCTCCACTGCTACTCCCCCTGCCCATCCTCCTCGACTGTGGTCCATTTTCCACTTGCTCGCTTTGATTTGCACGCATGAGCTGCTTGTAAATGTCCCAAAACGTTACTCTGCTGCCCCCTGCCCCCTTGTTTCAATGTTTGTTCACTTGTGCATGTCTGGGGGAAGGAAGGAGGGGTGGGGGTGCTGTGTATCGGGGGTGTATAACACCCTTGTGTCTAACCAGATTTCAATTTGTGCACACCAAAAGCCAAAGGAGGAAAGTGTTTATGAGATTTTTGCAGCGCGACGTGGTGCTAAATGGCTCTGTTCAGAGACGGGGGAAGAGGAAACGCAGACGGGGATGACTGCCTGGAGATTTTCTCGCCTTTTATTGTGCTGTTATTGTCTTAGTGTGTGTGTGTGTGTGTGTGTGTGTGAGTGTGTGTCGCCCTCGCAACTTGATGTGCTGCCCGCTGTTGCTGCTATTTTTGATGTAATGTGACATGATGGCTTCATCAAAAGCGCATTAAAAACAAAGCGTGTAAATTGCGTTAAGTAAACACAACAACAATAGCAACAACAACAGCAACAATAGTAACAACAACAAACAAAGCGTAACATTGGCAAACAGCCAAAAGGGCCGCATTTGTTTGTCGGCCAAGTCCGTCTCCTGATCTTTCCCCTTCTCTATCCAAGTCACAGTTTAATTCCCCTTCTCCTTCTCCCTGCCCATCTTCAATTGGAACTCCACTTGCAACTCCAAATCCAACTCCAACTCCAGCTATGTCTTCAGCTCGTAAATTTGCCAATTTTCCATAATTCAAAGTCAGCGCGGCGAATGATTTACACAAACCGTAAGATAAACGAGCCCAGCAAAGGATCCCAAAATAATTACGAGAGCGCACGGAGAAACCGAGAAAAAATGGTCAGAAAAATGGCCGGAATAAAGCGACTAACGGAAGCAACAATCGAACATGCTCGACTTGTATATACCCAATACAAATTTACTGTGCATCCAGTAAATACATTTCTTAATTAGCTTCTGAGCTGACTTTCTGACAATCAATTTATAAGTTCAATGATCATAATTAATGAGAGTCAATTGATGTTCTAGGATGGTAAAAAAGTTAAGCTATGACAGCCAGTTGATAATATAGATGAACGTTCTTTGGGCACCACATTATTATACTACATATACGCTTGATTAGTGTGATTCCAGTGTCCGTATGAACTCTTATATCTCAGAGACTATAGAGATGACAATATGCTTTATCAGGCAATAAACGATGAAGCCTTACAATTGACTGTTTGCGATTTTCCAGGGCGCAGAGGGGCGTGGCTGAATGCCAAAACTTAATATATCTGGGTAAGACAATAAGATATATAGTCAGTAAATTTGATAGCCCTAGGTCATATAATCTCTGAGATATAAGTGTTCATACAGACAGAACGAATAAGAAACGACTTTGTTGACTCGTCTGTTGCCACTGGTCAATAATATACAGTATACTTTGTGACAGCGGAATATTTCCTGCTCCCTTTGCCTGTTATATAAGGTAATCATACCGATATAAAGAAATATCTACACTCTTCCTAAGATATAATATGCTATGAATTGAAATTACAATTGGAACCTTATGTCAACTCTAGTCGACAAATTTAAAATCTTTTCAATTAGATATCTTATGCCCACGAAATTATATATATATTATATGCATATCGTGTAACATAACCCAGTCAAAGTATTCGCTGAAACGACAAACAGAGTGAAACTTGGAACCGGGCATGAAATTATTACAGGCCAATGCACTTTATAAGTGTCCCGGACAAACAACAAACAACGAACGAACAACAAACAAACAAGAACTGTAACAAACGCAGAACTCGAGAAGGCGAATCGAGGCAGTGGCAAAAGGATTCAGGCCATTAAATTCCGGAAGTGTGTTTTGATAACCAGACAACAAGCTCCGCATGCGGAATGCAAATGCCGACGAGACCAGAGACCCGTCCTGCTCCACGAATCGAATCGAATGGAATGGCCAAGCTGGAGTTGCAGTAATTGGCTGCCCGAGGGGGGCAGGGGATCTCTGGCAATAAGTTTGTGCATATGCGAAAAGAAATTGGGCAAAAACTTTTTTGCTACGAAAATAAAACTAGACTAGATTTTCACTTCTACAGTGCAGGCTCGATAAAGTGAACCCTATTTAAGCATCTTCAGCATCTTCGGATGCTTGCGAATATTGTTTAACTTTGCACTTCAATCAACTAATAAACTTTTTTACTATACACTTGCAGAGGGTACATTCATTTTACCCAGAAGTTCGCAGCGCACCTTAGGAGACATCTCCGACGCCATGAAGTATATATGTTCTGAATCAGCATCAACAGAGGAATCGAACAAGCACTGTCTGAGTGACCGTGTGTCCGTCTATCCGAGTGTACGTCTGTTGCAACGCAAACTAGTCTCTCAGTTTTGAAGCTATCTTGATGGAACTCGGCACACATGCTTCTTATTGCTGCACGGTGTAAAAAGGTCGGAACAAGCCGGATCGGCCTGATATATCGTATAGCTGCTATACAAACTAATGCCCGATTTTTGTTATTTGTTAAGATATTGTAACTAAATGTACTAAATCGAACAATTTCTATCTATATAATGTGAATATGGAATTTCATAAGAATCTGACCACTATAACATATAGCTGCCATAGAAACAATCGGTCGAAATGCAGGTTTTTGTATGACGACCTGTTCTGATTTTATAAATAACTGAAGTTATCAGTGCCAATCACAGTGAGACATAATATTAAATATATACATTAAATTCTGCACCATTATACGATTATATATGTAACTAGTATTGGTACAATCGAAGGATATAAGAACCTGCAATGGTCTAGAACCTTTGCAATGCCAAAGGTAGCTCTACTTTCTGGTTTTATTCATAGGTCGACAAATATTCCTAACTCGCATCCCTGAGGAAAGTGAGGGAGGGACAGAGAGGGAGAGGGGCGATAGATATTTATTTTTCTTGCCGGGCAAATAAATAAAAACGTCGTCAAAGCGGATTAAGCAACCCTTCCGTATGGAATAAATCAACAAATTAGTCGCCAGAGCTCCAAGTGCACACAAGGAGCAGCAGGCAGGGGGAGGGTAGGCAAGGAAATGAGGCAGCTCGAAAACGGAAGCGGAAACGCACACACAGTTAGCCGCAGTGCCAAGCGGACTGTGGGGACGAGTTCAAAATGCCAATTTCAAGTGGCTTTAAAATGATTTTGCGGCCGATTTTTCAAAATCACGCAAAATGCTACGCGAAATTCGATTTTAAAATCTTGAACGGCGACACATTTCCGTTTCCGTTGGGCGGGGAAAGAAAGAAAGGAGGGGGGAGAGAGGAAAAGGATTGCCAACTGAGGGTGGTAGCTGAGTTCAATCGGTTGAGATTGTTGCTTTTTTTGGCTTTACGTTTCATTTGGCAAACGATTTCATTAACTAAAAAGCGCAGCACTAACAAGAGGGTGCTCTCTCTCTCTCTCTGTCTGTTCCTTCCTCACTCTCTCCTTCCCCTTTTCAGCACCCCCTTGACCGGGACGTGCCACATATTGTTGCTGTCCTCGAGCTTGTACAAAACGAGTGGGCGGCGAACAGCGAAGTGGGTGCTTGGACCCCAGTACAGGACCTCTGTGTCTGTGTATGTGTGTGTGTGTGTGTGTGCACCCTTCGCACAAGTCGAACGTTTTTTATCGCCATTCAAGTTTGTTTTTCCGCTTAAAGTATTTTTATTGAATAGTCTTATCGTTTTTTATGGCCAGCCAGGCCAGTCAACCACTCGCCCGTGTCGACGTCAGGGTCAAAGTGCGCCCTCATCATTGCCAACTATCACATTGTGCCATATCCTTCTCTTCTCTTCTCCTCTCTCCTCTTTTCTGCCTCCACCATTAATGCTAATCTAAACAAATTTCGTCATTAAACGGGGCCCGCTTTCTTCTTGCTCCATTCTACTTTCATATAAAATATTGTCAATCAATTCAATTACAAGTTGACATCATTGTTAGTTATTGTTGACGTCAATTGTCCGAGCTGGACTCGGTCTGGTGATTTATGTGCGGTACTCTTGGTGCCTTCTCTCCTCCCTGTTTCTTGTTGCCTCGAGATGCTCTGGCAACGATTTATGCCGGACTAAGTTTCCGACTCTCTTGTAGTACGCACATGCTAAACCGAAATTATGTGCATGTCCTTCGTATTACCCCAAGGGGGCACTTGCCACATGCCAAACAAACCGAATGGGAACAGAAATATGGATCAAATAACAGTCATTTGTATGCGAGCTTTTTTACGAGTTCTTCTCTTTTGGCAGCGGAAACTACATGGAAAACTATTTGGAGTTCTTTCATATGATACAATATTATGTCTATACAGCACGGGAAATGGTACTGTCCAGTACCTTCCTGGACTATATATGATAGAAAGTTGATGTTCTAGGATGGTAAGAAAGTTAAGCTATGACAGCCAGTTGTTAATAGAGATGCACGTATCTTTGGCAGCACAAATACATACACATACGCTTGATTAGCGAGTCGAGTGTCCGTATGAACTCTTATATCTCAGAGACTATAAGAGCTAGCTCTACCAAATTCGATGATAATATGTCTTGTTTTATCAAAAAGAAATATATTATCAAACAATATGGCCACGCCCCTTTTCGCCGCCTCGAATCGGTAAATAACGAATTGTAAGCATAATTTTTTATAATTTGACTGGGACAAGAGATACGAGTCAAGTTCCTCACATGTTGCAGCATCTAGAGGTGCAACTGCCATGATCACTTCAAGTAGAAACAGCAACAACAAACAGCGATAACAACAACAATTGAACGCATCTGCCCTTTGACCCTTTGACTACTCGAATTACATGTCGAACCCGTCGTGCTTTGCCCTCGTGTGTGTAGGACTCCCTCACTCACGCCAGGGCAATTAGGCAGGCGCACACGTCGCGGCGTCGCGTCGGGTGAACCGCAACCCTTTAGTGGATGCGAGGGCAGCTTAATGACTTCCGCTGCCGTGCAACGTGGTGCGGGGGTGCAGCAGTTAATTGCCGGGACTTGCGACGGCGCTCGCAGAGTATCCCAGGACAAGGACGAGAGAAGCCTTTCTATTGATTGATTTCTCAATTTCTGGTAGCTCCTGTCAGCACCCTCAACACATTGTTGTTGTTGCTGCTGCTGTTGTTGTTTCTGTTGTTGTTTGTTTACCAATAATAATGCAATAAAAATCAGAAAAGGTTAAACAATCGCGCTATCATATGCACAATTGAGCCCTAGCCAAGCCGAAGATCTGCTGCAGCCTTTGCTCAGGTGTTGCACGTGTAACTTACCCCTTTAGTGGCCGTTTTAGTTGTTGTTGTTGTTGCCACTAATGGCTGCTGCTGCCACGCTGTGTTGTTCTTGTTGTTGTTTGTTGATTTTTGATTTGAATTTTGATTTGAAGCGACGACGACGACGACGACGACGACGAACCCCGACGCGACACGACAAAGTCATATCAATATCGTGGGAAGCACTGAGTACACACACACACACACGCACACACATGCACAAGGGTTCGGCGTATTCAAATTAGCCAGCAACACTCACACACACACACGCGTCCGCCACCGCAGCGAGGTCATGTGAAAGTGCAAATTTATATTGGCTTAATGGTTCCTGGCTTTGATTTCTGAGAGACAACAACTTGGCGGACTAGCCCAGCAATTCACACACTCATTCACTCATTCACTCATTCATGGGTACACTCACTCACACACACACACACTCACTCGCGCTCACACACTCAGTCGCTGGCTGGCGTGCTGCCTTTATGCAAATCATTGTAATGCAATATTTAAATTGATGTTCGTTCGCCTTTTTTAATGGCCAACGCAGGGAGACACGCAATGCGGGCCCACAAAGTGCTGTCCCATCTCCTCCTCCTAGCCCACATGTCCCCCCCCCTCCGCAAGGGGTAAGTCAAGTCAGCAGCGAAAGGTTTCCTTCCTTGACTTTACTCTTCACTCTCTTTTGACGTTTTAATTATGCGAAAGGAGAATGGCGAACCGAAAATCCATGTCGATTCTCAAGTTTTGTTAATGAAAATGGGAAAGAAAGTCTCTGGGAGAGAGGGAGAGAGAGTGGGGAGAGAGAGGGGGAGAGAGAGGGGGAGAGAGAGGGGAGAGAAAGGGAGAGAAATGGGGTAAGGAGTGTGAGCGAAAAGGCTAAAACGAGAACGAAGGCTTCCTTCGGCATTTTGAAAGTTATAAAACACTTACAGGTTGTTATATCCTCCGATCGTTCCTATACTAGTGATATATAATGGTGCAGAATTTAATGGTAAAGTTTGTATTCAATATTATGACTCACTTTGATTGGCACTGATAAGTTCAGTTATTTATAAAATCAGAACAGGTCTTCATACAAAATCCTTAATTATAGCCGATTGTTTCTATGGCAGCTATATGTTATAGTGGTCAGATTCATATGAAATTTTATATGCATATAATATATATAGAAAAAGTCCGATGTAGTAAATTTGGTTATAATATCTTGAAAAATAACAAAAAGCGGCCGATGGTTTGTATGACAGTTATACGATATATCGATCTGATCCGGCTTGTTCTGACTTATTTACAGCCTGTAGTAATAAGAAGCATGTGTGCCAAGTTTTATTAAGATAGCTTCAAAACTGAGAGACTACTTTGCGTTGCAACATGCGGACAGACGAGCACACGGACAGACGAACACACGGACAGACGAACACATGGACAGACGGACAAGGCGAGTTCGATTCCTTTGTTGATGCTGATTCTGAATATATAAACTTTATGACAGGTCAAAGATGTCTCCTTAGGTGCGTGACAAATTAATATATCCTTTGCAAGGTTGTAAGAATAAAGAAAGTATGGAGAAGAAAAGAGTAAAACGAAGAGGAGAAAAGGAAAGTAACTAAGTGATAATAATATTTCAAAATCAACTATATACAATATAGTTATACCCAAGCTATATACCGTAGGTTATACCAAAGAGGCCTCATCAACTCAATATATTGTATAAGATATATATATCCTTATCGTCGCCTTTGTTCTGTCCGTGTGAACACATATATCTCAGAGACTAAGCAAGTTAGAACTATCAAATTTGGTGACAATATCTCCCATTAGAGGTACTCATCAGGTAGAGTAAGTGTTGAAACTTGACCACGCCCCTGTCGCCTCTATAAACCCTAAACTAGCAAATTGCAGACCTATTTTTGAAAGAATAACGTTTATTTTGCATTGTTGCTGGACAATCGAACAAACGTCGTGAGCGTCATAAGTCAGAAGGTAATCCGCGACGTGATGCAGCTAAGCAGGGAAGGGGAAAGAGTGACAGAGAGAGAGAGATGTGTAATAGAGAGGGGAGAGGTGTCTGCTGGTGTTCACAAATAGTCAACATATTGGCCACATCTTCATAAATAAAGACGTGTGACCAGCGAGGAAGAGGGAGGGAGACACACGCGCCGCACACACAGAACACGTTGCACGTGTACAGGGAACAGAGGGTGGGGAGAGAGGGGAGTGTGGAAGTGTGGGAGAGGAGGAGGAGGAGGACAGGCCCAGGGCTGGGCCCACGCAAAAACAATTGACTCGACAAGATTACATGCAGGAAATTCAATTTTAAAAGCAGCTGCCACGTGTCCTTTTAGTGCTTGAAATTGTTACAGTTATTGAGCCTTTTCCTGGCCAGGGCAGGGCATGGCACTCTCTGTGGGTGCACGGGTGTATGTGTGTGTGTGTGTGTGTGTGGGTTGTGGTAATGGTTATCGTAATGCTCTGGCTCGGGTGGTGGTGGTGGTGGTGGTGCTTCGCTGGCCAGCTATGAATATGTAATTTTGGCAACATCAATGAAAATTGAGCAATAAACGCGACGTTGCATTGCGCTGCAAATAAACAAAAGGTTCGCTGGCAGTGGCAACGGAAACACAAACACACATACACACACACACACCTCACCAGCCCAGGAGCAGCAGCAGCTCATCAACCCAGCAATCCAACAAGGCAACAACCCACACAGCAACAACTACAACGGCGACGACGTGTTAATTTGCAGGGTGGCCTGCGAGGGGGAGTAAGGCAGGCAGGAGCAGGCGCAGCGAAGGGGGTGGGAGGGAGTGGTAGACAGAGGGGTTGGAGGGCAGGACGGCGCACGACGCTGCGGTGGCTAAAAGGGCGTGTGATTGACTTAATTGACTATGAAAATGAGAAATTACATGCAGATAATGACGATGGCCGCGAAATGAACAACAAACAACGGCGCGAACAACAGCAACAACAGCGACAACAGCAACAACAGCAACAACAGAACAACATCGACAAGGCATTATTAAATTTTTCACTGCACCAACCAACCCCCCCATCCCCTTCTCTCTCCCCCACTAAACAACTGTAAAATGCGCCATCAACTTTGACTTAATTTGATTTGATTTGCAAAAGGCGCAGACAACCCCCAAAAAGGGGCAGGCAAACCATCGCACCCCCCTCTTCCCTTTGCGCCCTGCCTCTTGCTGGTTTACAGCTCGCACCTCGACGCCCCCGTTGCGCTCCCTTCCGGCGCTTTATTGCAGTCGGCGCAGTCTAATTAGAATTGCGAGACAAAGTCGCGCGGCCACAATGTGTGAGAGTTTTGTCATTAAAATTGCATTTTATTTGCGGACAGCGGACAGGGGGATGGAGGGAGAGGAGGGAGAGGAGAGGGAAGAAGGGACAGGGGAGAGTGGACAGTGGGACAGTGGGGCAGGCCAATAACCAGCAATTCCTAATTAAAAAAGGTTTGCGCGGCACGGGTCAGCTGCACACGCACAGTGGGCGACAGAAGTATGGGGCACATGCAAGTCAATATGTAGCACATATATCACACTTTCTATTCTTATCAATCACTGTAATCGATTCGATGTGATATTGACCATCAGGAGTATTAAGTAAAAGCAGAAAGAAAGGGTACCTTCGGTTCCATATCCTTGCAGGTTCTTATATCCTTCGATCGTTCTTATACTAGTTACATAAATTGGTGCTGAATTTAAAGGTATATAAATATAAAATTTGGTGCAGAATTTGATGGTATTTTGGTATATTCAATATTATGTCTCACTTTGACTGGCACTGATAAATACAAAAAACTTAATTTCGACCGATTGTTCCTATGGCAGCTTTATGTCATAGTGGTCAGATTCTTATGAAATTGTGTATGCATATTATATATATAGACAAAGTCTGATTTAGTAAAGTTGGTTACAAAATGTCAAAAAACAACATAATTCACGCAATAGTTTTTATGGCAGCTATACCGATATATCGCACCGATCCGGCTCGTTCCTACTTTTTATAGCGTGCAGCAAAAAGAAGCATGTATGCCAAGTTTGTGTTGCAACAGACGGACAGACGGACACATGGACAGCCCTAGTTCGATTTGCAAACTCCAGTCCAAAATTAATATATTATATAAAAAAGCGTATAAAAAAGAGTATTTCAAAACAATTAAGAAAGCTACAGTCTAGTGTCCAGTCTTCACCTGTTAGTCCACTAAAATAATGTCTTAACATCTTCCAAGTTAATTATCTGACTATAACTAAGTTAGCAGGAAATGTTTGGATTGCTATATTTATTGTACACACCAAAATCATGCTTGCAAATCATTTTTTATCGATTTAAGATGACAAAAGGAGGCGTGGCCATATTGTATGGTAAGCACTTTCTGCCTGATACAACAAAACATACTGTCGTCATATATGGTAGACCTAGCTCCTATAGTTGCTGAGATCTAGGTGTTTATACAGACGGACAGACGGATTTAGCTTTATCCATTCGAATGTTGACGCTGATCAAGATTATATATATCTGGCATCGCATAAGGAAGAAAGAGGAGGGCAACACTAATTTGAATCGTAATCGTCTTAATCGATATCGATATTAATAGTCCAAAGAAATGATCATTTGGGATATATTAAATGACATTACTTAATCGAAGAGGCAGAATACACTTGAGAGTGAGCACTCTATACAGTTGCTTGTCATGGGCCAATCGCAGTTTCGGCTGTCTCGGGGGTCTTATCTGGGGGCCAACCCCCATTATGAACAGGCAAATAGGCGTTTTCAAATTGGAAAAAAAGAGAAAGAGAAACGGCAAACGGTAAAATGGTTGACGCCCACTCGAGACAGGTGGCAGGGGCTTGCTATATGGTCTCTATATAGTTGGACATTTCGATTGGCCTGCAGAATCGCGCTGGACGTTGTTAAATCAAAAACGCAATTAAGTTTGGCCCACAAAGCGCCAACAACAACAACAATGAGAGCTCGTTCACTTATCGATTATTTTATTAATTGTAATCTCATTTATTTGCTTTGCCGCCTTTACTTGGCCCGTTTAATTTCTACATTCTGTTCACTGATTTACGTTTATTTTCTGATAAATTTATTTATTCGATCGACAGACTGTATATGTATATGTACACATACGTACGTATGTCTAAATGTGGCGAAGCGTTAATCAATTTTTCATTACATACTGACCACAGCAGAGTCGTGTCTGTTGCCTATCGATGTCGCTGTCATTGTCTGGCACCGTCTGCCAGCTTTATCAATGCCAAATTTGAACAACAACACGATTTCTCCCATACATATAGACAGAAATCGGAGCTGATTAAGCGTTGTAAGTGCCCAGTTCGATTCACGTACTCCTCCTTGACTTCTTTCTTCTTGTTCTTGGGCTCGTTTACAAGTGCAACTCCTTCTTTCCATTGTGCCAATTACCCAATTGCAACTCGATATTTGTTTTCTGACTTGAGATGAGGCCACATATTGAGAAAAATTACAGATAATCCCCATAAACATTAATGTCTATATACATTACTGTAAATATGTGATAAAACAAGTACTGCCTTCGGAAGGGGAAAGAAGTTTAATGCTAATACCAAGAGTATCTTCATATGATCCTCTATCAATGAAATTAATATGTGAAATTTCAAATATATTATATGAGTCGATCGTAATCTGTTTGATAGTGACTTTAGTACTAAACTTCAGATATATATTATGTATTGTATATATATTTTTCTCTTGAGATTGTTATTATTATTATAGTCATTGGGAATCGTTCAGTTCCTTCTGAACCTAACCTAATGTGTAGTTTAAAAATAATATAATGGATAATGTGCCTTAATAATAATATATGTATATATATAATCAAAAAATACCTATAGAAGATGAAGGAAATGAGCTTAATCCAAACAATATTTTCATACAATCTCAAATGTGAAATGCATATGGAAGAACCTCAAGTATGCAAAGCTTCAGATAATTAACTCGTATGATCACTTAAAACTTCCACAAATTTACTCAGCACTCAATGCTAATCAAGGAAATAATTCTTGAAATATACATATACTACATGTGTAATCACCAATTCACTGGAAACTCCTATAAGTCTGAATCTAATTCCCCGTTAACTCATTTCTGATGTACCCGATTCGTGTGCGCCGATTTAAAAGTCAATTGTGGGTCGTCTATCTACAGATTTACGAACGTAGTTGGGCTTCTTCCGCAACGACAACGGCAACGACAACTGGCTCGCACAGCATGTCGATAAGCTTGCACGTTTGTACCTGACATGACGTCCACGCATGCTGACCAATCTATCGATATGTGTCTCTATCGATGTGTGTGTGTGTGTGTGTGTGTATGGTTAGTATAGTGTAGCGATCACCAAGCACAGGTTGTCCGGCATTGTGAGACATATCGCAGATACGGCTCACACACATACGTAAACAGAGGCAATCAGGTTGACTGCTACCTTCAGGGGGAACTCTACGAAATTGGCTTATCGGAAAGCAAAGGGAGCAACGACAATAACGACAAAAAAATTAATAATAATAATAATACAACAATACTATGAATAACTGAAAGTTTATTATTGTGTCGAACTCGAACCAGAGACGGAGACCGACCAGAGACCGGGCAATAGCAATACACGTATCAGTCTTGAGCAGAGTTATTACGTCTAATCAAGATCTTCGAAATGTACCCTATGAATGGCCCCCGTATAATCAACATCCTGTGCGATAAGGTGCTGTGCCCGTGCCCGTGTGATGTATGCAAATAAACGGGGGTGCCAAGTGCCACAATTTATAGACTAATTATGTTTGCAGGCATATGTATTTATGGCATCTGTTGCAGATCTGTAGTAAATTATGGTAAATTATAGTAAGTAATACTAGTAATACTAGTAATACTTCATAAAGATACTTAGAGTATTTTAAGATATTCAAAAAGATGAGTCAGTTTTAGATGTATAGCAAGTTTATGGCAGGTTTATGGCAACTTTATAGCAAGTTTATAGCATAGTTTTTATAGCACCTACATTATTGTAAAGCAATTGGAATTTGCATTTGATGCACCGATGCTGTCATCGATATTTGCATGCCGTATTTGCATGCTTAGATAAATCTCGAAAAAAGACGAAATAAGAAACCATAAATATATAAAATATTTATGGTACTTCAGTAATCGTCGCGTTTATGGCAGCTGTAAAAATGCTTCCACAGTTGTTGCTGTTGTTGTTGTGCGAAATATATGACCACGCACTCGATGTTTATTAATACTCGGTATGGTTATTGTTATGGCCTTAATACCCTAACTGTGGGCCTATGCGAACTGTCAGATCGAACTGGGTCACTTTAAAAGTATGAGATTAAAGAGGACAGTACGGGAAATTCAAGTCTTTCCAAGAGATTTTTCCATTTCATAGTTGTATATTATACTATATACAGTGTATAGTCACTATTCGCGCTTACTTATAGTGTATTTTGGTTTCGTTGTTCAGTTTCTCAGGCCTTGCTTGCAGATGACAAATGGAAAAGTCAGAAGCTAGTGACCGTATATTGATAGGTCTGTGTACACTGTTCACACACAAGTAAGGGGTGCTTGCTGTACTGTACTTGTATCGTAGTACCTACATATGTAGTATGTGGGTTCTCAACTGTACTCGAGTGTTTTCAGTACTCATTGATGAGTAATTTAATTTGTCGTTTATTCGAATAGCACTTGTTTATTTTATGAGATACTCAAAAACATATACTTGAGTTCAAGTTCTTTATTTGCGCAAATTATGCGCCATAGTACGCCGGGACCTGCTGCCCGGGGCCAGAGAGACACACAAGACCTCTCAGCGATTGCCGATTGTCTGTATTGACGTGGTTTGATTTAGCCACACTCCACCCTCCACCTCTTCTACCTCGTTCTCAGCGATATCAATGCATACGAGTATATTGACTGGCATTGACTGCATGTGGTACATGTAGAAGGTGTTACCTTGTGGGTAGCCCAAACCCAAATCAGCTTTTGATGGCCGTGCCATAAAGTCAACGTGTGGTAAGCGGAGCAATTACACTAGCATAGAGCGCATGCTATAATACTTACTATAGCCTGTACTCAAAATATGAAAGTACCATATACCGTATGCCATATACCATAGAGCAAACCATACACTCCCATGGCATGCACCTAGCTAGGTAGCTCTGGGTCGGTGCTTATCGGTTGCGAGCGCTTCAAAGGTTCAGTGCGGGCATTATACGAGTGCGCGAGTAGTACAACTCGTATAATCATTAATGGATTACGATCCCAATCGCTCGCTGCAGACGTAAACGGTAGCTAAAAGCCATAATCAAGGCGTATTTATGGGCTGCTTAATGTTTTACCATTGTTTACTGGCACCATTATGCACCGTGTGGAGTCTGAACTCCATAATAATGATAAACCTAGCCAGCTAGCCAGTTATAGTAGTAGAAGCTAGCTAGCTGGCCAGTTATCTACACTGTGCTACACGAAGATTAAATACCCTCGTGGGACAGACATATACACGATATTGTCGTCTAATCTTTTGTGAATAAACAAAACAGTTGTTTGCACTCAAACTATCGATTAGCTTGAATATCTCAGCTCTTTCTCCTTTAATCGCCTCAAAAAAAAGAGCTTCACTATATCTCATTATATTTAAAGCTTCTCGCACAATATCACTTCTTCACTGAGTCGAGACATGCTGGAAAAGAAAGTATCAAAAACCATTGTTTGAATTTTTAAAATTTTTATTTTTTGTTATATTACAATTACATTTTTTAATTTGTCTTGTATCTGTTAACATTTATGAACTCATTACGCGCTATAAATTCAAAGAGTTGGGTTTCTATTTATCTGAACTATACACACGACAAAAAATGAATTATTAGAGTTGTATCTATATAGTTTTTCATTTACATAGACTACGTAATCTGTGGACTATATAAAAAATGTTAATTCCGCCTAAGTTGAACACTAATCTTAAAGTTCATTCAGTATATGTATGTTTATATATATATATATATAGATGTATGTACATTACTAGACTCTACTTGTATTTGCATTGTAGCTGGAAATAGTTTATAGTATATCTATTTTTATAGGGTTTTTCTTTATATATATATATATATTATATATATTATAGTATTTACAGCACGAATTATTCATCTTCGTAATTTATTCTTTATATAATATTTATATATTTAAGTTAGGCTAAGGCTAGAAAAAAAACTTGGTACTACAGCTAATGTTTTATAAGTATTATCGACTTGAGTGCAAAAAAAAAATATATTGGAAAAAAAAATTCCCTTAGAACTAATTGGCCTGCGGCTTTTGAGCTGCTGGCAAAAAAAAATGGTTGCTATATTTTATGGATTTATTACACGAATGATATTATTTGCTCTGCGCGGCCATACGCTAACAATTGGCGCGCACTGTACTGTGGAAGGGAGTAGGGCTAACCGAGAGTGAGAGAGGGCAAGAGAGAGACAGAGCTGGGGAAGAGGGCAAGCAATTAGCTGCTGCTGCTGCTGCTGCTGAGTCCTACTTCGCCACCTTGTCTAATAATTATTGCACCGATTTTGTTTTTGTTTTTGTTCGAAAGCCCCCTCCACTTATCCTCTGGCCCTTCCCCCTGCCCTGCCACTCACTATTCCCTCATTATTGTCCTCCGGCATTCAAGTCGGCGACTCGAATCGACCACGAGGCCATCTAGCAATATTAGGGCCACCAGGCAGCGCGCTGTGCATGCGGATGGGCGTGTGCGTGGGCGTGCGCATGCAACCCTGCGGCGGCAGCAGCCGCAGCATGTTGATAGGCAGCAGCACCGTTCAGGGCGACCAGATGATGCGCCGCAGCGGCATTCTGCATGGCGGTAGCTGTGCTCACACAATCCTGCGACAACTTGGAGCCATCGCCCAGACACGGTTTGCCATTGCGCACCAGGACGGGCACAGCGACGCGACGGGGGGAGGGCAGAGCCGACGGATGATGCGGATGCATGGCATTGCCGTGCAGCAGTCCAGGGTGTTCGTATCCCTTCTCGTTCTGGGCCCGCTTGGTCTTGTAGCGATGATTCTGGAACCAGATCTTCACCTGCGTTGGCGTCAGGCGTATCAGGCTGGCCAAGTGCTCTCGCTCTGGTGCGCTCAGATAGCGCTGCTGTCGGAAGCGTCGCTCCAGCTCGTAGGTTTGCGCCTTGGTGAAGAGCACGCGTCGCTTGCGCTTCTTATTGGGCATGCCGTCGGCATTGACGCCGCCACCGCTGCCATCGACGTCGTCCACGTCGTCGATGTCCTCCTCGATGCCATCCTCGTTCAGGCTGTCGTCGTGGGCACTGCCGCTGCCGTTGCCTGCATCGTGTTTCAAGCTATTGTTGTTATTGATGTTGTTGTTGTTATTATTATTGTTGTTGTTGTTGTGCAACGCATGCGCCGCCGAGGTGGCGCCAGTTGCACCAGCAGCGCCGCCGCCGTGCAAAGTGTGTAGCGCATCGCCCACAGAGAGTGCGTCCGAGTCCGCGGAGCGACTGTAGCTCTTGTAGTCGCCCGAGAGCGCTGGCGATGTTTGGCAATTGGAGCCGATGTACGTGTAGGAGACCTCCGAGGTAACCGGTGAGGTGCTGTCCGGGCTGGCAGGCTGCTGAGTGCCTGCAGAGATACAGGGATAGAGAGAGAGGGAGAGAAGGAGTTAGTAAGGAGAATCTTGGGCAAACTGACAGTGTCTATAATATATATATATCATTATATATCATTATGTATACTCTATGTATCCCAACTTCTATATAGAAGCGAAATATCCCAATTATCACGTTTGTGGTCTTCATCAGTCGTCTGATCTGCATGTTTTCCATATACTTTGCTCAGTATAACCTGTCAAAAACATTCTCTCTATATCCCCAAATGTGCTGTAAAGACAACTCCCAACATATCCCGTATATATCAATATATATTCCTGTTCTATTAAAGCTTAAATCAACTTGACATCTGCTATACATTTTTTTTATATTTTGCAGTTCCAGCTACTCTGCCATCATCTCAACCTTTATCTCATAATGTGTGTTCTTTATATACCACAAAGATATGCTTTACTTTTTCTATATATTTTCCTGTTCCATCAGGTGTAAACTTCAATTAGCTACATATTATCCTACTTATGCCTATCTGCTTGATAAATCACCTATATATATATATATATATATATCTCAATCTCTTTTACATATTCTTTTCATATCTGTCATATATATATACCTATATATTTTCCTGTTCCATCTGCTTTAAAATTCAATTTGTTAAATATTAGTCAAGCTACGACTATCTGCTTAATAAATCTCATACATATATATATATATATTTGTTATGTACATCACATATCTTCCATATAAATCTATATATATATATTTTCCTGTTCCATCTGCTGCAAACATCAATTAGCTAATCATTAGCATAGTTACGTTTATCTGCTTGATAAACCTCTATATATATCTCTTAAACCTTATTATATACTCTTCATATATCTGCCATATATATATATATATATTCCTGTTCCATCTTGACTTCAATCAGTATAACTTCGGACTAGTTACACCTTATTTTCTGTCAGTGTAGAGTTAGGGACAATTTGTCACCAATTTGGATAATTTAATGCGTTGGCACACACCACACACTGTACACACACACGAACACGCACACAGACACACCCCAAACAAGATGAGCAGGCAAAAATTGGCAGCGCTAAACGAACTGTAAAGTCAATGTGGGTAAACACAGCAGAACCGCCAACGACTCGCACAATTGGATTAGGATCGAGAGAGACAACGAGAGAGAGAAGAGAGACAGAGAAGAGAGCAGAGCAAGCAGATCGGGGTGGCCAGATGCGCCCTAGACAAGGCAGCTACCCCCGGCACGATGACGAGCTGAGCCTAATAATGTCAATTAGAGGGACGGGCCATTGACGAGGCTCGATCGATCGCTAGGGGACTCTACCTGGTCCTGGTGCTGTGTATCCTGCGGGGCAACCCTGCCGAGTTACACCTTTTGCAAGGCAATTGCCTCCGTGTTGCCTTCTGACCTTCGCCAGTGTTGCCTTTTCCCACTACATGTGTCTCCCTTTCCCTCTCCCTCTTCCACTCTGTGTGTGTGTGTGTGTGTTTGTGCGATCTTTTTGCCATTGTCATTGTTTGGCGAGACGAGTGAGTGAGTGCGACTGTGAGAGGTAGAGCCAGAGGGAGGGAGAGCGCATGCTAATGAAAACACATTAAGGCAGCCCCAGAGACAATGCGAGGCGACACACAAAAGCCAAACCTCAAACAGCGCTTCCTTCTAATGGCCCCCCGCCCCTGGGCGAGGTACCTCTGTCCCTCAATCCCTGCAGCGGTACTGCATCCTGCCCCCTTTCTTCCGTTTCCGTTGCCCTTTTTGTGCAGCCCAGCACACGCCCACTTTTGATAACTGACTAAAGTCCGACTTGATTTATCGCCCAGGGGCGCGGTCAGCCCGACTCGACTCGACTCAGCTGATCTCCGCCAGCCTGTCCAAGATGCCACTGCAATTGACTAAACAAAGGTCCTATCCCCCGGTACCAGCACCGGTAATCGTGCTCACCATGACAACTCAACAAATTAATAACTTAATATAATCAAAACGACTCGACTTACAGCTGTGAAATTTCCCAAAAAAACAAAAAAAAAACGGCAAACTGGCAGCAATTATAATTTGTAGCAAGGCAAAAAGAGAGAAGAAAGAGAGGAGAGAGGGAGGGAAGAGAGAGAAGGAGAGAGTGAACTGTAATAATAAAAAAGAGGAAAGGACGAAACGGAAGTGCGTGCCATAAATTTCCAGGCTTATATGAAAGGAATGACTGAAAAATGTTGTCTGCACAACAACAACTTCAGAGGGGAGGGAGACAAAACAAAAAAGAATGAACAGAGCGAGAGAGAGAGAGGGGGAAAAAAAACGAAAATAAAATAACAAAATTAATCCTCAAGTGTGAAGCGCATACAAACTATTAGTCAAGATTAGGTCGGGCGCAGTCTCTAGGCAAAGAGGCAACGATGCAAGCATACAATGCGAATCAAAAGGGTGGTTCCTGCTCGGGTACTTCGCGTCTGAAGCACCTGAATCGACACATATCGCAATGCTATACTCGTATATGCCATATACTGCTACTACAGAGGAACGTCTGCCAAAACGGGGAGTGCATTCGACCAGGGGTTACCTCTGCAGAGTAAGAGCAAGAGTGAGAGAGAGAGGAGGGGGTTACCCGCTTTGCGAGTCACTGAAGTCGTCCATCCATATGCAAACACAGCTGCCTTTTGTGAGGCAATTATTGAACAATATTATTAGACTGCAACGCGGTCTCTCGACTCGACTCTCGACTCTATGGTACACTCGATGTACCCAGTTAACACCGGTAGCGTCAGCACCCTTGTGAGCAGTACCACCCCAACCCAAGTAACCCATCAAGCAATCTACAGTGGGCGAAAGCTAAGATTGCGGTTTGTCGATGGCAGTTCAGGTCAAGTATTTAGATTTGTGTGGGATTATTTTATCTATGGTAGTGCAGTTCACATCTGTAAGGTCTTAGAGGTTGTCTACCTTTGCAGTTTGGCATACAGTATGCTCAAGTTGTGCCAACTTTGCCAGTTTATTCCTGTTCTAATCTTAGAAATCGATGTAAATGATTTGAGATATGAAACATACGTATATCATATGTGTATACATATCATATATATCGCATATTCCTTTTAATTTACTTATATTTTTTAGCTCATTTGCTACGAAATCTCATCATGTCGGGTCATCGACACAACTTCAGACATTTGTACGAAAACTTAAAGGAATTAAAGGTAGTGTCCATAGATTTTCTACTATATTTATCGATAATTTTATCCCAAGTATCTCTTGATCAATACCCCTAAATATGCTTAATATATTTTCCATTTATTCCATATATATCTATATATTTTCGTATTTGATTTGAACTATAATCAGTTTAACCTCAGCCCAGTTACTCCTAAGTATCTTTCTGATTTATTTCCTTTATAACACCTTTCTCTACACACTGACAACACCTTTTCTTATAGCACCCTTCTTTACAATATAACCTCGTATACATATAAACTTATTTTTTTTTTTTTATGTATATTAAATATGTGCCTATTTGTGGGGAGTTGTAGAGGGAGTTTAAAGAAAGTCTTATCTGTAGGATCTTAACTGAATCACAAAGTATATTGAATATCCTATCATCAACCTTGGTCCATATCTCCTTGGGTTACACCTCGAGATATATAAGGTATCCCCCTAAGTCCTAAAATCAATGTCAAAGACACTCACCGTAGAGCTCGTTCTCCTTGATCCACGCACTGCGGCCCGAGTGGGAGAGCATGGACTGGGCCATGTGATGGTACGAGGACATCTCGTCGCCGAAGGTGCCCGCAAAGTTCTTGGGCAGGTATTGGCCTGCTGCGACGGCGGCGGCAGCCGCCGCATTGTGACTGGCCAGCAGATGAGCGGCGGCCTGCGCGGAGGCGGCATGTGCGTGTGCCCCAACATGTGGCATGGGAGGCTGAGCACCGCCGCCGGCGCTCTGATGATGCGACAGTGGCATCGGTGCGACGGGATGCTGTTGCAGATGTGGATGTTGGTGGAGATGCGGATGATGCTGTTGCTGATGCGGCTGCTGCTGCTGCTGTTGGTGCTGGTGATGTTGCTGCTGCTGCGCCGCCTGCTGCTGCTGCTGATGGTGCGCCGCATGCTCTGTGGTGGTGTGGTGATCTGCCGCAGCCGCAGTTGCTGCCACATGTTCATCAGCAGCGCTGGAGGCTGCTGGTGGCGGCGGTAATGTGGAGCTGGGCGTGGGCGAAAGTGCTGTGGGCGTGGGATGACCATGTCCATTGCTGGACTCTCCTGCTGCTCCTGCTGCCAGCTCCGTGCTGTGGCTGTGCGTGTGATGAGCTGCAGCAGCCGCTGCGGCTGCAGCGCTCTTCAGCTCGGAGCCATCCAGATTGAGTATGTCGGAGATATGAAAGCCGGAACGCTGCGACGACGGCACTTTGGCATCAAAGAGGCTGCAAGAGAGCGAGAAAGAGAGAGAGGGGGTGATGAGAGAGTGAGTAAGGCAAGATGACAATGCACAGACGACATCCGACATCCGGTGATGCCGTGTCATGAATGGCCGGAAAAGATCACAATGGGATCTACCTGCAGGTACCTGCGCAGTACCTGCTGGCCGAGTGACTTGCTTCGCACTTGCACGGAATTAACTTCGATTAAGTGCCGGGCAAATCGCCGGATTATTGACACCTAGACTGTTACTAGTCCGACCCAGCACCGGACACACGCACATACACAGACACAGTCTAAGCTGGAGGCAGTTGCAGTGGCAGTGGCAGAGGCTAATGCAAATTTGATTTCACTCTAATACCATCAACAATTAAACGTAAGCCCGGACTACCTGTCGAGTGAGGGTTCAGGCCAGTTTAGGCCAGTTCAGTATAGGCCGAAGATCGCTCGACCACATGTTAAGCAAGCGAGGCAAGTAAAAAGCGATCTTGCTTCCGGTTTTTCCATGCTGAATTTTCCCAAATGCCTGTGCAATGTCTGTGCGAAATTCCCACGCGCGCTCAGGTCCACAGCCAGGGCATTCCCCGGCGGAATTCCCTCGGCCTTCGTGCAGACAGTGTGACGCCGTCGTCGTCGTCATCGTCGTCGTGCGGTGTCTGTTGCACACATGTTGGCTGGATTGGGGTTTCCCTGCACTCGGCACTGCACCCAGCACACACCTATGGGAATTTCTAGTTTCGCATTTGTAAGCCAGACACAGACACCGACACGGATACGGACACCCAATCTGTATCAGTGCCGGTGCAGGACCTTGAGCACTTCGCAAATCTCTCTCTGGGGGAATTACGTGGTCAGGATTTGGGTAATTTGCTTGGTAGGCTGTGCACGGGGCAAGTGTGCGAGCCTTGATTGGATTGAGAGCACTGGTTCGCTGCTTGAACGGATTAGGTGGGCCAAACGGACTCTACAATAACATTCGAATTTGTGAGTCAGGCTTGCACAGGGTTGACAGGGTGTTAGCCGGTTCAAGCGTGCAGCAAGGGACAGTGTAATTGGTCAGTTCAACTGATCAGACTGAAACTTTGTTTGGCCTAATAAAGGTTTGATGTGATAGGGAATTGATATGATACATACTATATTAAAATATATATGATTGATATGATTGTTGATTTCATGTTTTTTATATAATGAAATATTATATATATATATTTTTATATTTTATATTATTATATTATATTATTATATATATTTTATATATATTTTTTTATAATATTATATATATTATATATTTTTTATTATTATATTATATATATTATATCTTTTATATTATGATATAATATATATTATAACTTTTATATTATTATATGGGCAATTCCGACTACTACTACTACTTCCATTTTTTGTCCCGTGCGACAGCGGTAGTTTTTGGCCGAACTCAACTTTTTCACCAATAATAGAGCTATGGAAGAGTAATAATTTAAACCTACTCGCCAAATTTAAAATGCTTTAATTGTGTATTTTTTTTTCCTTTAAAAGCGTACAAATGTCCCGAGCGACAGCATGGAATTGCCCATATATAGATCATAACCTCACTTATTTTATCCATTTATATTCTAAGTACATCACTTAGAAATGATTTCAGTTCTCTTTCTGATCTCTTGCCGAAAACATTCTCAAGAAGAATCCTTTCTTAGTAGTTAAAGCTTTGAGGTCTCTAGTAGATTATTGGGATCTCAGTTAGATTTATAGGATATTTCGCAGTTGAAGAGTACACCAAGAGTACTTGATTGGTTAAAATTTTATAGAATTTCGGGGCGACTTTATAGACTTTATAGACTTTACAGTTATGAGTTAATATGATGATATTATAATGATGATGTTTGATATATATGATGATATGATATATATGATATATATGATGAAATGTGATATATGATATATCATCATGATGAAATGATATATACATATAAGATATATATGACAATGATGATGATGATGATGATATGCATGTGATAGCTAAACAAAATGATATGATATGCAGTGATATATAGAGCACAACAGTTGAATAAATCGGACTTTCTAGACAATTGCTGTTGCCATTTCAGTTATAAGCTTGTAGAGTCTAAAGAGCTTTTGAAAACCTAAACTGAACTGCGATGATTTTCTAGGCAAATGTCAAATTGACATGACATGATTATTCCATAACAAGTTATAATCCTGTTACACAGAGATTGTTGCTACACTAATCTCAGATATATAGCATATATATACTTATATATAGTTAGATTTATATGCATATATATAGTTCTATAGTTTCCTTAAGTGTTTCTACATTTATTATCGTAATGTAGCCAGAATCCACTTGCAATATGCGAGAATCTGCAAAGTTCGTAGAGCTTTGAAGCACACAGAGAAAAGACTAAGGGACCGACAGAGATAAGAAGAGAGAGCGAGAAAAGAAGAGAGAGAGAGAAAAGAAGAGAGAGACAGAGGCAGACAAAGTGGCCAAAGGGATCGTCAAACGTTCATCTCTTATTCCGTAATCTTTAGTCGATCAATCGGTGAATCTGTGCTTACCCTGGCAAAGCGTTGCGCAGTGCCGCCGGATAGAAGGCGGCCGGGAGCAGGGCATGACTCCAGGGTGGCAACAGGATGGGTGACCAGGGCAGGAAGGGAGCTGCCGCTGCGGCTGCCACGGCTGCCGACGAAGGAACCATCAGGCTGCTCATGCTGTGCAGCCCGGGGAAGCCACTAAAAGCCGCCGCGCCCGTGGGGATGCGCAGCTGCTCCGTGGCCGCCAAGTTGGCGCCACTTGTTGGCGTCATTGTTGGCACTGTGGTGCTGGCCGTGCTGATGATCTTGGCTGCCCGCTCCCGTTCCCGCTCCCGTTCCCTCTCGCGCTGCTGTTGTTGCTCCTGCGATGGCGTCGATGTGCGCAGTGGCCGCTTGGGCGTGGTGGGCGTGCCGGGGCTGACGGTGGCAGCGCTCTGTGGCGAGGCAGGCAGACTGCCAGCGCTGCCCAGGCCGCTGCTGTTGCCGCTGCTGTTGGTGGCCTCGCGCTGATCGCGCTCTCCCGCTCTTCGCTCCCTTGCCCGCTCCCTTTCCGGCTCCTTGTGCTTCGAGGGCGTGCGTTCCAGCGCCGGTTGACTGTGTGTGGTCATATCGGTGGCTTCCACAGCGCCCGCTTCTGTTCCCGTTTCTCCTCCCACTGCTCCCCTTGAGGGCGATGCAGTTGGAGGCGTTGCGGACTTGCGTCGCTGCTGCGCGGGCGGCGGCGTTGGCGACGGGCTGCTCTTGCGTTTCTCCGCCACTTTGCGGCCGTTCACAGAGACAGTGGAGACAAAGCAAAAATGCACTAGGAACTTTCTTTTTACTGGTTTACTCAACCAAAAACAAAACAATTCACAAGATTCTACTAAAGTTGCAAGAGAAAAAAATCACACTCGCAGTTCACAGTTCACACGGTTCACGGGGTACACGGTATACGGTACACGGTACACGGTTTGGGGTACACGGTTCAGGGTACAGGGTTCACGATTGTGATTGGGATTTCGATAGCGATCTTGATGTTGATCTCGACTAGGTGCTCGGGCTGCTGCGTTGTCAGCCGCACTCTAAACATTCCAAACTGAAGTGTCATCAACAACTAACGAGACATCAAGAACTCGACACGAGTCCAAGCAGCCAACGGCGCAAAAGTACCAAAAACTACACACACACACACACAGGGGTAGAGAGACAAACACACACACACACACACACAGAAACAGAGAGACAGAGCCGAGAGTGTGCATGGTATATGGCGCATCCATCCACCATTGGGTATATAGCCTCAAACACACACACACTGGGACACACACACACACTCTTACACCTATGCACACTCACACACATTGAGAGTCTCTCTTGGTTGTTGTTTAGTCGCGGCGCGTTCGTCGCATTTTCACTAAGTGGCTTCTCATGTCCTTTTCAACAAGGCTACGAAGAGCACGACGAGGACGAGAACATCGGCAGAGCCCGTAGCAGAGCAGCTGAGCAGCAGAGCAGAGCCAACAGTGAGTGGCTCATTCAACCACCAAGCACAAGCACCACCATTTGTTGCCGCCGTGTATCCTTTGCGTGCAACAAGGCCAGCCTAGGCATGTGTTAGCCTTGCCGTCTCGCTTCCACGACGGACGAGTGCCCACTTGAGCCGCCTCTCTATGCCCTCTCTATGTGTCTGTGTGAGTGCACTCTCTGTGTGCCTATGTGTGTCTGCGTCTCTGTGTGTGTGTGTGTGTGTGCTGCCATTGTGCCCGCTCGAGTAGTGGCCCAGTGTGAGGCAGCAGAGCCCGCCAGCCAGTCAGACACGCACAAGCCTCGTCGCACCTTTTACTCTCCATTGATGGCCAACAGGGTGACCAGCATCAGCGCTGGCTCAGCACGGCCCTCCTGCACTTGATGTTGTCAACAATTGCCGCGTCATTATATTGTATTTATCATTATCATCTCTCTCTCAAGGGAGACCGAAAGAGTGACAAAGACAGAGCAGATCCTATTCCATTTCTCTAAGTTGCAATGCTATACATGTATATGCAACATACTTTATACTCGTATGCCCCATTCCTATTCCTATGCCCTACACAGATTCTGCAATTTATATGTCAGCTTATCTCAGTTTGAACTCGATTAAACCCAATCATCGATCGAGATTCATTAGTTTACTGTTTTTTATAAAGATTTGTACTATATTTCTATTGCATTTCTATTATATATTATTATACTATTGTAGTTGAAAGATTTATATGATATATATTCAGGATTAACGAGTACAACTTGCTGAACTCTTTTAAGCATCGAAATTTTCTTTACAATTAAAGCTCAACTTTTTATACCCTTGGACCATTGAAAATGGTCAAAAAGGGTATACTAATTTTGTGCAAATGTATGTAACGGGCAGAAGGAGGCGTCGGAGACCCCATGAGGTATATATATTCTTGTTAAATTTGAAGTTTGTTTTGAAAGGTTCTTTACACAACATTTTATCTATTTAAATGTCATACAATCGTCTATATAGATGCATATAGCTACATATAGATGCATATAGATTCATATTCAATCACACTCTATAAGTTTTTCCAAGTTATTTCTGTTGTTGAACCAATATAGATATATAATATAGATATAAAAGATATAATACTTGATGGTGGATTATAATTATTTATTAAATGATATTCGAGTGTGATATGCCATACTCAACAAACCATAATTCTTCATCATTGATCAGGGTATGTATGCCGATAGATATGAGTCGATTCTTTGGAATCAGTTGTTCTATTTAGAGGAACTGCATTATTTTATGCAAAAGAATACTCTGCAGTGTTTCGCAGAATCATTGACTATTCATATATTTACTATACCTACATACACAGTCAATATTATTCTCAGTATAATATATCCTTACATATCACATAACAAACTGATTCGAGTGGAGCGTTTTCAGTTTGATATATCAGAACTAGTTCTCTTAAAGTCGAGTATTTCAACTTGAGAACTCGACTTGTCCAGGACACTCACTCAAAGGGGGGCCCAAGTGGGAGAGGGGCGAATTGGAAATTCGATTTGACGAGCAAACCCATGATTACCCCAGATCTCCTGCATAAGACCCTAGCTACAGTCTGGCTATGTAAGAAGTCGAGTATATAGACAGGGGGGGGCAGAGGGGCCTGGGCAGTGCTGGTGCTTTGTCTAACATTACGGAACACCACACCTACCAAGTGGAGGCGTGGCTGCAGTGGAGGGCGCAGGGGAGGGAGAGAGGGGGGCTGGGGGAGAGGGTGCTGAAAAGGAACATAATCAAAACGACCATTAGCTAACTTGAACAATGCCGAGCAGGGGATAGGGAGAGGGGGAGGAGTGCAAAAGTTGTGGCAATTGAAAAAATACCATGTGAAAGAGGCACATAAAGATACTCCACACAAACATACATATTCACTATATACGCATGTACACCCCCGCATACATGAAGGGTCTCTTTACATAACTATTCCGAACCGAGTCGAGGCGCAGCTTGGCACTCCATGGCTCCGTTCATGGCTCGGATTACACATGAGAGACGAACAAAATGAGGGAAAACACGCGCGCACACCTCGCACCTCCTCGGGGAAATTACGTGTAATGCCGTCGGCTGCGTCGTTGCTGCCTGTGCTGCCTCTGCTGCTGCTGCTGCTGCTGTCTCTGCTGCCGTTCGCTGTCGCTGTTCGCTGCAGAGTGGGCGCGTCGCAGCGTACGCTGTCGCTGGCCAATGGCAGCGCTGTGTGAGCGAGATAGCGCGCATTGCTTGCACTTGCGCGCTTCTACAGAGGCGAATGGGAAATTTCCCAGCATAAGGATAACAGTGCAAAGGGAAATTTCCCTCGATGGCAGCACGCCCCTTTTTGCCTGTGCGTATGTAGAGCGCGCCTCTCTCTCCCTCTCTCTGTGTGTGTATATTTGTGTGTGTGTGTGTGTAAGATGGCCATTGTTATGCGCTTAATGATGATGTTGCATTCAACAATAGAAGCAGCAGCAGAGCCAACAACAACAACAGCAACAGCAACAAAAGTAAAAGCCTCTGTTGTTGTTGTTGTAGTTTTAGCTTCCGCAGGAAGTTTAAGTAGCCAGTCAGCGGCAACAACAACAACAACAGCAAGAACAACAATGCACACATGAATGAGCCTCGCACATTGGCACAAATGTATCTTGTATCTCGCAGTTGTATCCGTGTGTCTGTATCTGCCTTCAAATTACATGCAAATTCAATTGAATTGAATCGCATCAAACTAGTTTCGCCTTCCGCTCGCTTCACTTCACTTCACTTCACTACACTACACTTCATTTATTTATTTGTGTATCTCTCTGCAGCACTTCAAAATACTTTACCCGAAATGTTGTTGTTCTTCTTGTTGTTGTTGTTATTGTTATTCTACTGTTGTTGTTGCCCATTTTGTAGTTGTGTTTAGGGTTAAGTAGCTCAATTCAATTGCGGCAACCTCCTGCTGTACCCCCTTCTTTCTTCTTCCTCCTTCCCTGCTTGTTTGTTAGTCAAAGGATTTTCTATTCTATTTTCGCATGTTGTTTATTTGCTTTGCTTTATAATGCGGAAAGCGTCGGGAGAGAGTTGAACAATGAAGCCAAAACCCGCTTCGAATTTGAACTTAAAGTTCCTTAAGTTCCTGAACTGAACTTCGAGCCAGAGCTCTCAAGTAGTTATCCTTCAGAGCTCTGTAAGGTCATCGAGAAAATATATATGAAATCTACGAAAAGTAATTGAACTCGATTAAGAATTTGTTTATCATCCAGTAACAGACTATCAGTAGTAAATATATTTCACAATATTCTATACAATTTCACAATATTTCACGATCTAAAGTACTATATATACATATAGTATTAGTATATAATATAGTATTCTATACATATATACTATATATTTATATATATACTATATTATTATGTGATTACCATTGCCGTATCTAGGGAATTTGTTTAGTTCAGTCATGAATGCATAAACCTCTTGTCATGATAGTTCTGTATTGGGGAGAACTTCCGTTTCCATGGAACGCCATGTCTGGTGACTCGTGTTATGTTTTCTTTTTTTCTGTTGTTCAGCTCAAGATTATTTCTAATCTTATTGTAGAATCTCCCAGTGTACCCATATAGCCATATGGCTACATCGAATATCTCCCTATGTATATATGTTCGGGGCTGACTTTGTTGGAAATTGCGTGTTCTTTCATAAGTACATACTTCCATAATCTAGATCTAATTACCCGTGCTTTATAGCGCCTTTTGATTTGATACTTTAATTCAGCTGTCTATGACAATTGATAAATTCTCAAATGAAATTGAAAATGCTTTACAATTTGGCTGTACAACACCCGCTGCTCTACTTTCTGTCCGTATGAGCGCGTATATCTCGCTGACTATAAGAGCTTGAGCTATCAAATTTGGTAACTATATATCTCATTAATATCTGCATGTAAAGTTTACTTGAGAAATTATCAACGCCCCTTTCTGGGTTTGAAAAATTGAAAAACAGCGAATTGCTTGCATTATTTTATAGTTTGTAGGTTCTGTTTCGGTATGTACAGTAATGCATAGATATATGTATAAAGAGGGATACATTTTGTATGTAAGTAGTACAGTATATATCATATATATGGGATATACAGATAGAATATCAATGTTTCTCCAACTCTATTGCGCGATATACTGCAAAATTGTCATTGCTACAGTCGCGTTCCCTGCTTCCTCTCTCTCTCTTTCTCTCTCTCTCTGTCTGTCTCTTTCATCAACAGTACTGTTCTAGAGCCAGCCCGATAGCAGCTGCTCCGCGTAGTGCTTCTCCAAGTGAAGTGTGACAATGCGTAGGCCACTCAAACGAGCCGTATCCGAGAGATACAATTAACAACAATAACTCGACACAGCGAGTGCTAATGTTGTTGGGCTGCTGCAACAACGAGATCCCCCCACCTCCCCTTCCCCTTCTCCCTCCCATGCTCGCTTAATACAAAAGCAATAAAATATATGTTGAATGTGGGCAAGCGAGAGAGAGAGGGAGAGGCGGGAGGGGGAAAACCGCGCGACACTTTTTCGCCTTTTTAGGGGCGGGCGGGTTTGGCTAACAACCCCAATTAAACGGTTCGTTGCGGCGGCTGCAGCAGCATTAGGCGTACAAAATCAGACACGAACACACACGCACACACACACACACCTGGATGCATGTGTATAGCTAGATGAGTTTCAGCAAAAGGTGTTTGCTTAGCTCGGGGCTGGCAATGCCAACTTGAAGTTACTTAGCAGCCATGACAGCCGTGTGCCGTGCCATGTACACCTTTACACACATACACACACACACGCACGCATACTCTCACTCTCTCTCACACTGTGGCACTCAGTCTGGCATTCATTCAATGCTCGTTTATAGCCCAACAGCAGCCCGCTCATCCATTGTCATCCATTTTAATTTACCTTCCGGTTTTCCTTTCGTTTCATGCTCGCTTGTGCCCTCTCCCTTTCTACCTCCTCTCTCTCTCTCTCTCTCTCTCTCTCTCTCTCTCTTTCTCTATCGTTCGCTAGTGTTGTCAATTGACGGCCATGACAATTTCAGTTTCAGATTCGTTGCGCGGAAGTGATTTAAAAAAAAACTGACTTTGTTCCAAGGAGTTTCGAATAGGCGGAAATACCTCATTCCCTGCTACCTTTTGCGCAATACCGGGCCCTCTTTGATTGATCTCGGGTTTGTTTAACAAGCCTGGCCCCCGGTCAGTTGTCTGGCGTGATCTTTGTAACCATCGCCGGCCCCTTTTGTTGCAACTTATTGATTCCGGGTACCGGGTACCGACGCCTCTTGTACTTTGCCAATTCTCAATGGGCGTTACTTCTCTGCCATGTTCGAGCCATCGATCTACACTGTCCTACTTGAAGCCTCATTGATCTGATTCTGTGTGTAAATACAGCTGGATGTGCAGCTGGAGAAGACCCCTCAGACAGACCTAGAGAGAGAGAGAGAGAGAGAGAGAGAGAGAGGTACTTCGTATAGCTAATGTCGGTCGAGAGCCCGATCAATCATGGGCCTTGCTGACACTGTTGAAACAAATTGCTTGTAGTACAGTACATTTCATAAGATCATATGCCGAAAAGAATTGAGATTCCATTGAATCAAATTATGGGTATTATTTGTCAATGGGAATACTGTGTATATAACTGTTTATTATGATCTTTTGCGATCTGCAAAGTAACTATAAGAATCTAACCTAATATATTTTATGTATCTATATCTGATATATCTATGTCTCTTATTATTGTATAATTATGTTACACCATTTGTTGTGAACAGATACAACCCTATTCAATATTCAACATAACCTAACTTTTCTTAAGTATCAAAAAGATCTTCTTCTATATCTGCTCCTATATCATATATACCATATGTACAATGCTCTTCTAACTCGCAGTTCTCTGCAGATCCTCTGGGGCTACCCCATTAATCACACAGTAACTTCTTGCAAAAACCTATGGGAAGACTTTGGACCCGTATGGCAATTAATTAGCATTTGCCTAATATCTTCGAAAGTCTCTTCAGTTCCTCGTGACACAAATCGGATTAGGAAACTTTTCACACCATTGTCAATGAGTGTCTGAAATCAGAATTGAATTCGAATTCGAAATGCAAAACGATTTGATGCGTTCAGCTTACAAAATTTAGATAAATTACTTCCGACTTTGGATTGCCCTACCCTGCCCTGGGCAGCCCTGCCCTGGCGACGGTAAATGCCGTTTCATGGTCGTGCCATTGAAAGGATATCGACAGTGACATCGACATCGAGATGTGTGTGGAGAAACGGATGTTGTGTACTCCAAAGAGGGAAGAGGCAGAGGTAGAGGGGGAAGAAGAAGGGTCTCGAGTCAATGAAAACGCTAAACGATTCGAGGCAGGCAACAAAGGGCGGGACAAGCTCATTGACTAATAAAAAACAAAGACAACAACAATAGAAGAGTGTGTCTCTGTATGTCTGTCTGTCTGTGTGTGTGTGTGTGTGTGAGGGAGCCGGCTGTGAGGATCTAATTGAGAGTTGCGGCAGCAGTCATAAACCCGAACTTGACAAATGGGTTTGCTATGTGCCGTGTCCCACTGTGCCAATTTCAGTGTCACTGTCGGTTAGTCCAACACTGTCGGTTGGCCCAGCTTGGCCATTTGGCCAGTCAGCTAGACAGCCAGTTGACCAGCTCGGCCCAATTGTCTCGCACTTCCTCTCTCTCTCTGCGCTCACTTCCTACTTCCTTCGCCACGGGGTGCACTCGCAAGATACATTCGCAATTTATTTCAAATGCCAAACAATTTCAATTGCAATATTCTTGCCATGAATGGCACAGCGGCCACTGCTGCAGGGTATTCTACACATTTAACACACTCCACACACACACACGCACACTCACTACATACAGCTTGCCCATGTTTGTGGTATTGTCTCGCATTTTGTGCACTCGCCAACGGATCATTAGGGCCACAGAAGGTGTTAGCTCCATAGCGTAGAAGGGTATTAAAACTCTTGGCTAATTGAAAATATATAGAACAGGCAGCATAAGGCTTATTCATATGCTTGAACAGCCGGGACAACGGAGTCCATATAGCCACGATCACTTCTGTGTGTCTGTATGAACACCTTTATCTCAGACTCTATGCGAGCTAGAGCTATCAAATTTACTGACAATGTATCATATTAGTGCAGTTAAATAGAGTTTGTTTTAGTACTTGGCCACGCCTTCTTACGCCTTCGTAAATGGAAACAAACTAACTGCAGACTTGACTGTAACTTTTTTATTTGCGTTATATTCAATTGAGATTAAATTTTTAGTATATTGTGTAATAATTTTGCTAAACTTTATATCTCGTATTCCAAAAGATTCTTTGAAGGCTTTAAATCTTATTATAACATTGCAGAGGGTAAATTAATTTTGGACAGGAGTTTGCAACGCACCTTAGGAGACATCTTCGACGCCAGTAAGTATATATCCTGGATCAGCATCAACAGAGGAATCGAACTAGCCTTTTCCGTCTGTCCGTATGTCCATCTGTTGCAACGCAAACGCAAAACGTTGTAAATAAGTCAGAACGAGCCTGAACGGACCAATATATCGTATAGCTGCCATACAAACGATCGCCCAAATTTACTAAATCTGATTTTTTTATAAGTCATATATATGTATATAATATATATACATATATGTGTATAATATGTAAATAAAATTTCATAAAAATTGGACCAATATATGGTACTTGTAACATATACAATAGTTTCCATGGGTTGAACTGTTCTGATTTTATAAATAACTGAACTTATCAGTGTCGATCAAAGTGAAACATAATACTGAATATACACTTTCAATTCTGCACCATTATATATAACTAGTATTGAAACGATCGAAGGATATAAAAGCCTACAAGAGTATATAAACGAAGGTACTCTTTATTTCTGGTTTAGTATATAGTATAATGATTTTGCTATACTTGATATCTCTTAATCAAAAAGGTTCTTTAAAGGCTTTAAATCATATTTATAAAATAGAAAGAAGTTGAAATTGTGAAATAACTCATATCATACTATACTCGTATTACTCTAGCTAGTTAATGTAGCTTTTGCTTGAGCAAACCCACATTTAAAGAGGAAACTAAATTTGCCTGCACTCCACGCTGGCACCCTAGCACGTTGCATGTTGCATTTAGCATGTTGCAGTTGCAGTTACATGGGGAGTTGCAGTGACCGTGTGACACTTCAGCCAATCACATGCTTCATTATAGGCCCATCAAAGCGCAAACTGGCCTGGGGGTGCCTTCACTGCCTTCATTGCCTTCTCCATTGCGATATCCATGCGACACATGGATGCAAATTTCATTGGGTTATTTTCACATTCACATTCGCATTCGCATGGCGCATGCGATGCCCTCAGGGAGACAGTTCGGGGCCCGAGTTGGCATTAAATGTCAGAAAGTCACGCGTCGCGTCGCGTCAACTCGAAAGCTGTGCAACATTTTGTTGAATGTATCAATTTCTGTTTCTCTTTCTGATTTGGCTCAAACTGTCGCCGTTTCGGCCAAGTTTCGTTGCTGTTTGGGGCATCGCATGCCACGCAGACAGCACGGGCACAGCACAGGGCAGTAATAGCAACAACAATAGCTATAGACAGTAACAGGAACAACAACAACAATAACAACATCGAAAAGAATCAGCAGAGCGACAACAATGACAGACGGCGATGGCAAGTGGCCGCTTTGACAGCGTCGTTTTAGCCCAAAAAAACCCAAGAACAACCAAAAAAAAAGTAATACGCGGGTGACAGTACGGCTAGCGACGAGCCTGCCGACCAGGGTTGTCGAGCTGCCCAACAGTTAAGCAACTGCTTAGAGTTGCCAACATCAAAAGGCTCTGCTTAGTTCAGTTATGCACAAAAACTGCTCAAAAACTCAAATTTGTTGCTATTTTTCTTTGATTGTTGGCAAACTCGACAACCCTACGCGACTTAAGGTTAATATTTGCCTCGAAAAAAAAAAGAAAAACACATCAAGAAAGAAACAATTTGGACGAAAAAATATGTATAATACAAATGATCCCGCGTAAGGGGCGTATTAAACGCATTCAAAACATGCAACTTGCCACACTTGGCTACTCTACAAGGCAGACGGCACTATGATGATGAAAAAGTATCCATATCAATAGGAAATTATGGTATATCAAGGATTTTGAAGAAACTTAAGTGTTTTTTTTTGGATTTAAATTTAAAGAGATTTCTGAAAGATTGAATGATCAAAAGAGATTTTGGATTATAAAAGAAGAGATTAACCAAACTTAAGAAAAGATAAATATTATAAATGAAAAGTTGAATAAGAGGAAATAATATAAAGTCAACAAATAGTTTAATATATAATGTAAAAATTCAAAAAGTATTTTTAATAAGAAATATGAAGAAAACACATAAAAGGGACTTTCAAACTGAAGAAGTTTTAACTCGAGTTTCAATAATCGACTCCAGGGTATTCGCAGTGCATGGCATGCCACATCAAAAGTACAACTTCTGGATATTCGTGTGTGTTTTGTTTACTTCCTGGCTCATCCGACGACGACGACGACGTCAACATGTGCACACATTCCCAGGAATTCTCGAAGCTTTCGATTTTTGGAGTACGTTCAACTTGACTGACTGCGTTTCCGAATTGCGTTTAGTAACGCTAAGCGACCTTTTTTTTGTTTTATTGCTCCTCTACTCGGTTTTTTTTTGTTTTATTAATAAAACATAAAAAAACGTATCATCAAATAAAATTATGTTTTCGAACTTCATATTTCAGGGCGCCAGACAAGTGCATAGCGTGTCCTTTTCAACTCCATGACAAGTGCGCAACGCGCTGCTGAGGGAGACAGAGCAGAGTGAGAAGGAAAGGGAAAGAGAGAGAAGAGGGAGTGGGAGGCACCCATGGAGAGCTAACTGGTTATACCCTTCAGGAAGGTATATTAATTTGGGCCAGGAGTTTGCAACACATCTCCGACCCTCTAAAGTATGTACGAGTATATTCTGAATCAGCATTCACAGAGCAATGGAACTAGCCCTGTCCGTCTGTCCGTGTGTCCGCTATTCCGTGTGTCCGTCTGTTGCAACGTAAACTACTCTCTTAATCTTGGAGCTATCTTAATGAAACTTGTCATACATGCTTCTAAATGCTGCACGCTGTTAATAAATTAGAACGAGCCTGATCAGACCGATTTATTGTATAGCTGCCATACAAACTATCGGCTGATTTTAGTTATTTGTTAAGATAGTGTGACTAAATTTACTATATAGGACTTTCTCTATATATTTAATATGTAAATAAAATTTCATTAGAATCTGACCATTGTAACTTATAGCTGCCATAGAAACAATCGGGCGAAATGCAGTTATTTGTATGAAAATTGATTCTGATTTTAGAAATAAGTGAACTTATAAGTGTCGATCGAACTGAGTCATAATATTGAATATACACAATACTATTCAATTCTGCAATATTATAACTAGTACCCTGCAAGGGTATAGAACCTTCGTCATGCCGAAGGTAGCCTTTCTTTCTGGTTTTGGGCAAGAGTTGAGCTCTCGAGCACTTCGAGAAGTAGTATTAGTTTTCTCCCTTCCTCTACCTCTCCCCATCCCTCTCTCTCTGTCCTTTTCCTGTGTGTTGTTTCTGCTATTCAGGCATAGCAAACAGTTTTTAAGATAACACCAAATTATCGCAAATGTTTTGTCAGTTTTCGAGCCAAAGCAAAACAAGCAAATCTTTAATTAAAATAATTTTCAAAATATACGCAAAAAATGAAAATAGAAAAGCAAACAATGCAGGGAAATTGCGAAAGATCTTGGACAACACCTGTGCAACCTGTGAGTGCCTGCTCGGAGACCTTAAAACCTCAATGAAAACCGAGATGAAGAACCAACACGAGGAACAAGGAGTAGCGGAGGGAGCTGGAGCAGGAGAGAGAAGAACAACAACTACGAAAATAGCATGAAATAAAATACAAATAAATAGAATTTGCTTTTATTTGGCAAACAGTATTATCCGAGATTAGCCGAGGGTTCGATGCAACGATTATGGACAAACCCAATTAAAGTAAAATTTGTGAAACTCACTCGCTTTCTCTCTCTCTCTCCCCCTCTCTCTCTCTCTCTGCTGGCTCGCCTGCAATGTGTGATTTTCCAAACGATTTCACTAAACATGTGTTTTGGTTTTCAAAGTGCAGCCGTAAAAACCCCGTGGTAGTGCCAAAAATGCGAAAGGTGACAAAGTGGAAATAATGCGCATTGTTAACAGGGTCCCTTGCCGTGACACCTTTTGCCTCTCGGACTTATCACACATGCCCATGGTCGGCAGTCAGCATCAGTCTCAGCCTCAGCCTCAGTCTGGCCTGCCAATCCATACAGAGACTGTTGTCCAGTCCATTGAGGACTCTGCGATCGTCACAATGCCGTAACATTGGCTTAGGCCAATGCACTGCCAAGGCTGTGTCTGTGTGTGTGTGTCTGTATTGGTGTTGGTGTTGGTGTGAAAATCAGGGCTTAAGACAGTAGATCTCTCGCGAAGGAAGCGTGTATGGTAGTCGGCATCGACACAATTTCATTATGTTATGCCATGCCATTAAATGTTAATACTCTCACTGAATTGATCCCCTTAAACTTGCCGGATCTGCTGAGGTTCTCAGTCTAGGCCTCTTGTTTGCTCCCTCACTCTCTCTCTCTCATTTTCTCCCACTCTTGGTCTCTCGTCACGCTCATCTCGGTCACCTTTGTCTTGTGTTTTCTTAGCTGATTTTAAATCAAATTGTTTTTAATTGCCGCACCGATTTCTTGGAATTGTTTTGACACTTCCATTGCGGTTTCGGTATGAGAAACATGTGAACCAATCGATAAATCTATCGAAATGGGGGAGTTTACAGTGTAAAAGACAAGTTTGCAGCTCAAAACATTTGAATATGTAGAAACTGTTTACTTTATTTCATCTCTTTGCCAACCGCTAAGATATGTAACAGGCAGTGGAAGGCATTTTTGAAGCCATAAATAGACGATTAAGCCCAGTCTGTCTGTATGAACTTCTATATCTCAGTTACTATAAGAGCTAGAACTATTAAAGTTGGTGTCAATATATCCCATTCTTGCTTTTAGTTAATGGTGGTATTGGAACTGGATAAATAACACATTTTGAACCGTATTTCAAAGCTAGAATAAGTATTAATGAGACCGTTATATAGTTATAGCAACCTCTAGAATAGCTTTCTTACACTTGTATTTAATTATGAAATTGACCAAAATGCATTGTAATTGTTTACTAGAGCTCAATTGTTATGATAATTTAAAGGCAGTAGAAGGCATTTTTAAAGCCATAAACCGACGATATAGCCTGGTCTGTCCGTATGAACTTCTATATCTCAGTTACTATAAGAGCTAGGATTATCAAACTTGCTGACAATGTATCTCAATCTTGCCTGTTGATAATGGTTACACTAGAACTGAATAAATATTAAATTTTGAACCGTATTTCAAAGCTAGAACATTAGCATAATATAATAAGTAACTAGCTCTAGCTTTCTTACATTCATTCGTATTTAAGTTTCATTATGAAATTTAACAAATTTCATTGTAATTGATAAAGAGATTATAATAACACAATGGATCTACTGAGGTACATATAAGTTATATGCTTCGTCACCGGCATTCCTTGTTGTTTACAACGTTTGTAGATAAGTTTAAATCGAACTCGCGTTCCAGGTAAGACAACTATAAATAATGTCTCTAAGCTGGGCAATTCTACGCAGTCGCGATAGGGTTAAACATTGCAATTGCCGTCGGCATTTGCCCGAGTGAAGAACTTATTGACCCCGAAGGAGCTCTGATTATTATTATGATTATTATCCAAGCGTTACATGTAACGGTAAACGGGAAAATATGAATTGTGTAATGGGAAATGTAAATGGAAATATGAAAATGTAGAAATGGAAATGGAAGTGGGACTTACTCGTAGACATGTTTGTTGTACTCGTAATCCGGCTGCATGCAATAATCCTGTTGATATACATTATTTGTATAATAGCCGCAATCCTCGAAGTAACCACAATTCGGATTATAATTGCTCATAATTAAGACCGTTTCCCTGTTGTTGTTGTCGCTTTCGTATTGTTGCTATTGTTGTTGTGTTGCTTGCGTGTTGTCAGAAGGATGAAAGCAACAAAATGTCGGCAGAGAAAAAAAGGCAAAAAAAAAAAAGAGTTTATGGACTCGAGCCAGAGAAAGAGGGTGTTGTTGCTCTGGTCAGGTCTGGGTTTCGATTCGGTGGTGGGGGACACCCACTTCAATTACGATGACAATGATTCGAATCAATTATTCCTTAAGCTGGCGGCAATTATTTGCACGAAGTCGGATCGGTTTTTAATGCGCGATCACTTTATAATTTGTGTACAATAACTAACTGCAATAACTAACAGCAAACAAGCGCTGAGTGGTCACAGTGACAGGTCACGTCACGTCACTTCACTTCACTTTGTCACGCGTCACGAGAGCCACCAAATTGATTTATTATTTAATTCAAAAACTAATTCATTTATGACAAGTAGCTTTTACGACCTGCAACTCTGGTCTGCTCTGCTTTCGCACTCGACTCGCGCTCGACAAGTGCGACAATTGATGATGATTGCCGATTGACGATTGACGATGGACGATAGACAGATTGACTGACTGATTCAACTGCTTTTGGGTCTGCGTTGGCTTTGGCTTTTTTTTTGTGGGGGGCGGCCTGCCTTTACATTTTCCGGTAGTGTTGTATCGATGAGGTGCGCGCGCTTTTGACTGCTGCCTTTGCGATTTCAATAAGCCATAAAAATGCCATCGGGGGCCCCAGCGAGCGGACGCTGCTGCCGCTGCTGCTGCTTCTGCTGCTGCTGCTGCTGTCCACTCTACGCACTTGCGCTCGCTCGCTGCTGATACCGCGATAGGTTCGTTGATAGGGCGATATCAGCAGTACCGGCAGAACCGACCGTACCGGAGCAATAACTAACTAGGCTAAAACAAATCGGCCAATGCAGATGCGCACGCGCTATCTCTCTCTCTCTCTCCCTCTCTCACTCTCTTAAGTACTGCCCTCGCTCTCGCTCGTATTCGCGACGATCGGTACTGTATTGAAGGTGCAACCTTCTGCGATTTCTCGGCGCGATGCGTTTTGAGGCTCTGCGTCCAACGGACACTCTCGAACTGGGGGCCGTCAGGCGCGTCACATCGTGTCGTCTGTTGATCCACGGGCAACGTGCGAGTGGGATAGACATGCAGAAAAAGAGATAGGGAGTGAGAGAGAGAGAGAGAGAGAGAGAGAGAGACGGAGTGCGATAGGGAGCAGGCTGAAGTGGCGCAACGTTGGACACTTTAAATGCTACAACAATCACTTATTAAAGTCAAATAGGTATTAAACAAAAAGGTAGAAAAAAAAACGAAGTTAAACAAATATAAATAAAGCGCACAAGAACATCGGCAGCGCATATCGATAGTGTGTGTGTGTGTGTGTGTAAAAGATATGACAGGCATGCATATGAATGCCCATATGAATATTGAGAGTCGCTACAACTACAGATACTTAGATATAGATACAGATACAGATACAGCTACAGCTACAGATACAGACAGGCAGGCAACGGCAGAAGATACTCGTTGTCGATTTCGAATCGGGGTTTTTCGCTCACATATTTGTATTTATTCTTGTACCCTTTTTAACCCGGTTTGCTGCTGCGGCACAGTGGTCAAAGACATCGTAAATAGTGGTTGAAAAAGAAATGTAAGTAAATATATATTCGATCGCTGCAGAACAATTTGAATGGAAAAAAATTTTAAAATGTGGAAGACGTCAAAAACCACCTTGACACCTTTTTCAACGAGAAACCGCGCGATTTCTATGAATCAGGCATCCGTAAATTGGTTGAACGTTGGGAGTGGATTGCCGAACATGATGGCGAATACATAATTGACTAATAAAAACGCTTTCTTCAAAAAATTTCAATTTTAGTTTGCACTTGAAATCGGGCACGAACTTATGCACTCATCCAATAATTAAATAACGTAATGTATATATGTTATTAATAAATGACAGATAATGGAACCCCCAAGGAAGCAGACGAGTAGGCAGACCAAAGGCTACCTGGAGAAGATTCATCCTGAGACACAGTCAAACGGACGGCATAGAAGGCTCTAGTGAAGGCACTAAGTTCCCAAGTGGAATAAACCAAAGAACACCAGAAAGAATAGCTACCTTCAGCATGTCGGTCTATACCTTTCGGGTTCTCATATCCTCTGATCGTACCAATATTAGTTATATAGTATGTATTGGTGCAGAATTTAATGTGCATATTTAATTTAATTATTTATTTAAAGTCAACTAAGACAGTCGACTTGAAATTAAAATTAGATTATATTTTTTAAATTATAATTAGAAATATAAAAAAGAAAATAATAAAAGTTTAAGATTTAGATTATAAAATTAAATGTGGTAATAAATTAAACATTTTAAATTAATTAAAAATATATATATTTAAATTTAGGCTGGGGATAATAAAACAAGAATTCCCGATCCAACATTTGCTGCAAAGGATTGGGGAAAACCCAGTAAAACCCAATCAGATCGGTAGATTAGTATTAGTTGTTAGGATGTGGAGTTAATTGATTAAGGATAGGCAGTTTAACAGAGTAAAGGGAAGACTCGGAGTTGAAAACTCTGGACAGTCTGTTGTAGTCAGCACAGAAAACTCGGAAAGGGTCATGCAAGCTGTAGTTAGTATGACAAAAGGCCAAGGATAGTGACATAAAATTACGAGTAACTCTAGAAGGAATACAGAAATTAATTTGATTAAGCAGAGTAGGGGAATCTAAATTGTACTTTATTAGCTTTACGATAAACATAACGCCTAACTTAATACGACGGTTAATTAATGAAGGTAGGTTTGAGATTGAGTCTACTAGAATATGGTGGTAAGTCTACCCCGAAACCAAATTAAAACTGCGCAAGGTATCGGCTCTGATAAGTTTACCATAGTTATTTCTAAAATTGGTCTTCATACAAATACCTTCATTCCGGCCGATTGTTTCAATGACAGACAGATGATATAGTGGTCAGTTTCTTATGAAATTTTATATGCATATTATTTGAATATAGAAAAACTCCGATGTAGTAAATTTGGTTGCAAAATCTTTATACATATGTCCGATCAGGCTCGTTTCGACCTATTCACAACGTGTAGCAATAAGAAACTCGTATGCTAAATTTTATTAAGATGGCTCCAAAACTGAGAGACTAGTTTCCATTGCAACAGACGGACACTCGGACACATGGACAGACGGACAGGGCTTGCTCGATTCAGAATATATGCACTTTATGGGGTCGGAGATGTCTCATAAGGTGCGTTGCAAACTCCTGCGAAAAATTAATATACACTCTGCAAGGGTATAAAAAGAATATTTTTGCATATTAGTTACATTCTAATACTAGACTTTATTTTCAAACCTAATTCGAATAGATATATATGTAATATAATATAATTAAAATACACATTGAAATATGATCATAACTTTGTGTCAACCGAAATTGTATGTAACAGTAAACAGGAGACCTGTCTATACCCACAAGTGTGTATATTCCTGCGCAGCCATATTTAGGTCGGTCTGTCCGTATGAACATCTATATCTCAAAGACTTAGAGAGCCAGGACTATCAAGTTTTGTTATAATATTTATGGCCACGCAGCCAAAGTTTTTATTAAATTGTGGCCACGCCTATTCTGCATCCGTATGGTAGTAAAAGAGAAATTCCTATTTCATTTATAATTCAGTAAAGTATTCTTCTCGTTTTCTCAAGCCTTCGCACCACGGTCAGTACTTCAATTACTCAACTCTCTCTCGTTCTCTTTCTCTGTATCTCGCTCTCTCTTGCTCTCTCTCTCTCTCTCTCTCATGGGCCTCGAACGAGAATCAATATAATGTCAATCGATATTACTATTATGACGATTATGTGGCGCATACATATGTTTGTTGACAAACAAACAAACTGTCATATCGGCAGTAGGTAGTCGTCAGTTGTCCGTCGTCAGTTATGACACTGCCATATAGAAGGGGCCTTCCGTACCTCCCGGACTGCAGTCACTGTAATAGGGTAGCCACAAGAACTTACAACAATTTTATTTGTATAAAACTCGTCGCCATATCAGTTGTGATACCACAGCCCCCGTTCGCCTCGTTGATAGTGCTCCACCCTCCCCTGGCTCCCTTGCAAGCTGCGCAACAACCTACATTGAGTTTGCTTGGGAGTGGGGCAGGGGCAGCCAGGAGTTGGGGGTGGCAGGGCGTATAAGGTAGTCGCATTTGTTTGCCTGCCTCGTAAGTATTAAAATTTCGATATGTACTGACGATCAACGATTACGATTAAACTGTGCGAGTGTGTGTGTGTATTAGTTTGTGTGTCTGTGTGTGTGTGTGTCAGTCAGTTGTCTCTGGGTCTGTATAGCTTATCGGGTTAACCGGTAGCCCTGTTTCGCTTTTGGTTTTGTACTGCTCGCGTCGCTGCAGCGGCAACACAATCTCGGGTTGTTATCGCACTGTTCACACCTCACAACAGATATACCCGATATACATATGTATATTTCCCATATATGTATGCATTATATAAACATAAGTATGTCTGCATGGTATATATAGATATATATTAATGTCGTTTGGGCGGCCCCCAAAAGCAGGCAACTGCCCCCGATGGGCGCAAGTGTCAGTGCTTATCTGTACCACGCGTACCACTGTGCCACAACGCCACTTATCTATCCCACTGTCTCTACTATGGCAGGCCCTTTCCTCAACCCCCTGACACCGTTTTGCCAGCTTCTGTCTAGTCTCTTCTTCGCGCCGCGTCGTCTACTTTGGCATGGATCGTAAATTGTTTGAGAATCGCTGCGAGATTGCAGTCGATACGTGATTGGAAGAGACACACAAGAGACACAGAAAGATAGAGAGAGAGAGAAATGGAAGGCAAAAGAGAGGGAGAAAAAGAGAGCTTAGACAGTCCTAAGCTCTTCCCTCGGAAGTGGCTCCAATATCTTAGCCAAACCTCGAGAAGAATCGCAGCTTGTTGCGCCTTTTATCAGCTCCGCCTTGGCAGGTGTTCAATAATTTGTCAGCGTGCCTCAAGTGCATTTCAAAGTTGTTCTGGCCCGCTCACTATCTGTAGCTGTATCTGTAACTGTATCTGTATCTGTATCTGTAACTGTATCTTTATCTGTATCTGTATCTGTATCTGTATCAGCTCGAACACTGTGTGCACATTCTGTAAGTGCATTATTTGTTGTCGTCTTGTTCTCTGTGAACAACGACGACGGCGGCAGTGGCCACTTGGAATACGAAATGCACTTTGGAAAGTTTGTAGACTGAGCTAAAAAACAAAATAAAAATAACCAGAACAATAACAAAAATCACCGTGCAGGAAGAAACGGTTATCGCAACGGGGGCTGTCGCAAGTCATTGATAACTCACACAGAACGCGGCTACCCTAGAAATCTATTGTATCAAGGAAAAAACCAAGTTAAGATCAGTGCGGGAATTTCCAAAACTTTTGACTGATCTTAACTAACTTAGTTGAACGAAACTGCGATATATTTTAATATATATGGTATAAATATTATATTCCAAGTCGCATTAAAGTTCTTTGCTCATAAAAATAATCTATTAAAGCTCAGTGAGAGAATTTACTCTTACTCTTTAGTATATAAGTAAGTAAATAAATTGGGAATATACTTTATAAGGAACTCTATATATCTATATTTATTTATGTATACTAATTATACTTCATATACTATATACTTTACTTTAGCTCTTTTTAATGTGAACGACGCACTGCTTTCAGTGCTGTTAGTAAGTGCAAATTAAGATCAGTGCGGGATATTGCAAGACCTCGAGTGATCTTGACTAACTTGACAGTACGAAACCTTAAATAAATCGGGTGTATATCGATATATATTTTACATTTAAAATTGAACTATAGTCTTATAATACATATGGTTATTTGAGGGCACAAGTTCTTCCACCATCAGTACAACTAGGGTAGTGTATATGTAGATGGGTGCATTTATCACGCTGCACTTTCGGCCCAAAGTCGTGATCTTTATCTATGTCTATGCCGTGTTTTGCTCTACATTGCGGCCACACATCGATCATTAGTGTGTGCGTGTGCGAGCGTGTGTGTGTTTAGCTCTCGAGTAGGTGAGCTACCCAATCGCAATTGTGCCAGCTAGCTCTCTCGTCTGTCCCTCTGTCGCTCGGCTCATATATCAAAATGTACGTCAATTTTCATGCTTCGGGCACTTGATAGACTGAAGTGCTTTACATTGATTTCACGTACACCTCGTACAGTTTCAAGTGATTTATTGTAAAGGCTTGTTCGTGCACTCCAAGTTGAAACTCATAATGAGCACACATCATAATCAACGTAAGCGCGGCGGCATAGGAATCGCCTCATTAAGTGCCCAGGCAGCCACACCTCCTCCCCCGCTCTAGTAACCGTCCCCCGTCAGCCCTCCAGCCATACCATACCCGCATCGAGTAACACTATTACAAACACTTATAGATTATATAGATGTCAAATAGTTGCGATAATTGCGACTATTTTTGGATTTCCACAGTGACAATCGATGAAGGACGCGCACAAAGGTTCCTCATATAACACATATATGTTATTATAACGGATAGTTCAAATAGATAGTAATGGTATTTCCGATTTGGGTTTGCAAGTTCCTCAAGTTCTAGTTCGCAGCGACTTCTCTAGGTACTAAGGTATAGGTTAAATCGACCTATTCGATCTATTCGCAGTGCAGTACTTACGTGTTGTTCTGTGTTACAGTTATACGTATGATCTACATACATATACATATGTTATATATTGATATAGCAAGCATCATATATGAAATACGATCATAAAACGATACTCTAACCTCAGAAGAAACTCAGTTAACCGATTAAAATAGCTTTCGAGCTGCACTCAAGCACTAGAATGAATGGTATATAACCTAAATATATGTCACATATTATTATAACAAGCATCATATAGTATATATACAAGTCCATATGATAATATGCTTGAATTTATAAAGCGTCTATGAAGAAGTCTGCCTTATCAAGGGGGTAATAAATGGAATTACTCGCGGCATCGATTGCGTTTTGCCATTTCTAAAATTCACAATTAATTTCGCTTTTTCATCGGGACTGGGGCGGTAACAATCAGAAGTGCGCGTTATATATGATCCGATTGCCAGGAAATTCAAAAGGTGCCATTAAATAAATCATAATAATCTGTTGAGTCGGTGGTATTATTAAAATACTTTGCTCAATGGGTTCATATCAGCCCCTATATACCCGCGTGGGGGGTTGACTGCTATCTCAAGTGAGAGAGAGACAGAGAGAGTGGGAGGAAGAGGGAGTGAAACAATAGGCCACAGTTGGAATTTGTTTTCTGTTATTTTATTTTATTTATGCAAAATATTTCGAAAAGGAACACAAAAATTCAAAATTAAATTATATATGATTATACAATGAAAATTGTTTTATTTGCCATTTGTTTTTCTTGGTTTTTTGTTTTGTTTTTGTTTTGGTTTTATTTGGTTTTGTTTTGGTTTTGGTTTTCGCTTACTTTTTATGTTTTTGGTTTTTGTTCTTTTTCCATTTTGTTTTGTTGTTCTTTTACTGCATTCGCGTTTGCTGCATTCATGTGAAACATTTTACAATTGTTATGCATAATTTGTCATGGCTTTCTTTGCTTTTCTCTGCATTTCTTTTACCATCTGCTTTGTGTATTCTGCGTCTGCTTTCCGATAATTTCATTTTGCTTTGCTGCACAAATATTTCGAATGAAAATCAGCATCGATGGCGATGGCGACGATGCACGTTCCCATTTAATAATATAATATATATATAGCGTACAATTATTGTTGCAATTACAATTGTCTTGAGTACATTTAATATTTAAGTTTATACGTTTCCATTTCGAGAACCTATGCACAAATCATAGTGGACAAAAAAAAGAATTACATCTTCTGCTTTTCTGCTTTTCTTTGGTTTTCCATTTTGCATTTTTCAATTGAATTTCCTTATGTTTTTTTTATGATGAGACTACGACAAAAACACATGCGACTTATTACACTTTTTTTTCTTCATATATTTTTGTGTGTTGTTTTTGTATTTTTTTTTTTTAGTTTATAATTTTTTTGTTTTTTTTTTTCGTTTTTGCATTTTTGTTTACTTTGTTTGCTTTTAGATTTCGTGTAAATTTTCTTTTATGATATTTTGTTTTTACGTTTATTTTATGTTTAATTTTATTTACGCAGGACGGGGTTTATTTCTTACACATTTGCATTCTTGCATTTTGCTTTTTCATTTTCTCTTTCTTTCATTTACGTTTTGCTCACTAAGTGTAAATATCAATTGTTTTTTTTTGCTTTTGTGGTTTTCAATTTTCATTCATTTATATATATATATATTGATATACATATATATATATATATATATATATATAGATGTATATATTTTGTCGATTTTATATATTAATGAATAAATTAAAAAATATTCAAGCTTTTACTAGTTAGATTTTCATTTACGTGTGAGTGTGTGTGTGTGTGTGTGAGTGTGTAAATGAGTATTATATGTACTCTATGTGTGTGTGTGTGCGTGTGAGTGTGTGAGGGAGAGGGAGCAGCATAGAGAATATCTTGAGAATTCTCACAGCTCTCGCGCTCTTCTCTCGCTCTCTTTGTCCGGGAGGGGACTGAGTATGTTATATAGTAATGCTTATTACGTATAGCAACAGATCGAGTGAACAAAAAAAGGTATATAGGCGGTTATCTTGGATTGCTTGGAGCCTAGGAAAGCTTTACTATATGTATGCCTGAAGCATCGTCGATCAATGTTTGGTTAGAGAGAGAGAGGTTATGAAATAGTTTGTGTCACAGCAATACTTCTTGGAGGGGGGACGCGTGTCTTCGTGTCTGTACGTGTGTGTGTGTGTGTGTGTAATGCAAAATATATATACCACAACAGAGTAAGAGAGAGAGAGAAAGAGAAAAGCAATTGCAAACTGGGAAAAGAGAAATCATATCGTAATCGTAATCGAAATCAAATCAAATCGAATTGAGTTTGATAATGATTGAATGAGTACATCGAGGCTCATCGTCTATAATTGTTCGCTAAGTAGTATATATACGCATATATACGGGCATATATAGTTCATGTACATTCACATATATAAATATACATGTTACACATATATAGGTATACACATATACATATATATATTTAGATATATTCATATAGTCACTTGCTTAGGTATACAAATAAAGTTACAAACTTTGGTTTATAGCAAAAAATGTACTACAAATTACATTTATATAAATTGGATTTGCTCGTGTAACTGACTAGCTGTCACTGTGTATACGCGTGTGTGTGTGTCTTTGTGTGTGTGCATGTGTACGTGCTCGTTTATTAAATAACTGGGCGTCTCGAATCTGTAAGCATTTGGCATACACTCGTTCAATATTTGCCAAGCAATCGAGCTGAGAAATTAAACTAGCAATTTCTAATGGTTTATCTCTCACTCGCTGTCGATTGCCTCGATTTCGTTCGTCTGTCCCGCTGTCCGACTGTCCCCAACTGTAGTTGCAGCTTTCGTCTGTATGTGTGTGTGTGTGTATTTTCTGTAAATTGCCCGTAATTGTTTTGATGTGCATTGTGCAATCGGCTTGAAGAGCAGAACTCGAACAGAACTCAAGCTGAGTCCTGTATACCCTCAGCACCCGGTCGAGTACCCGTTTGCTGTTCACATGATAATGATATATTGACTCAGTAGTCATAGGCGTCATTGCTACAACAGAGATTTGACTAATTTAACACAATCAATTTTGATATGAACGCAAATCGACAGACAATTGCCCAATAACTTTATGCTGCATACTTCAAGGGGCAGTCAGCCCACGCTCATTTCTTTGCTTGTGTGTGTGCTTCTGTGTGCTTGTGTGTATGTGTGTCTCGAAAAGAACAAAAACCAGTTACAAAATTCTTGGGAAAATGTCCTAAAAGAGCTATTGCAATTAGTTTTGCCATTTTGTTTGTTTCTTTCTGTTTCTTTCGGTTTCTGCTTCTGTTTTTGCATGTTTTTTTTCTTGCTTTATATGCTGCATTTTTAATTACGTTTACGTTTAGTTGCCTTACTAGCTGAGTTTCGCTTTAATCGGGTCTTGTGTATAGATACATAAATACATTTATGGACATTTTGCGTTTGCGTTTCTTTGCGTTTTGCATTTTGCATTTTGCGTTTTTCATTTTTATTTTTTCATTAAATATATTGTATATATATATATATAATTTGTTGGTTTTTTGCTTTGCCTCTTGTCTGCCATATATATAGCTGTATATATGTGTGTATACATATACGTATATATATGTATATATATATGTATAGAGATTAGTACGCGTAGGTAGCTCTTAGGTTCACATGTGTCTGTGTCGCTCTGTGAGTGTGTCTGGGTGTGTGAGTGTGCGTGTGTGTGTGTGTGTGTGTTCTCTGCTTTGTTTGCTTACGTATTTTGCCTGGCTGTGTTGCTCTTCTACTTAATTTGCATGCGGCGTGGCTGCTAAGCACATTTTAAAGAGAATTTTGCTTGCTGCGCAGAAAAGTATGCTACGCTTTTTGCTTGTTTGCTTAAGAGTGTGTCAGTGTGTCTCAGTGTAAGTGAGTGTGCGTTACGAATGTGTCTCCACAATTGATTTGCCAGCACGACGCTAAGATATATCTTCATCTGCCTCTCGATCGGTCGATCAATGAGTTTCGCTTGCATTGCCTTTTTTCAATTCTTTCCCTTTACGTTTGTGTGTGTGTGTGTGTGTGTGTGATGCAAATAAGTAGTTTCACTCTCAAGTGTGTATGCGTGTGTGTGTGCTTTCCATATGGATTTTCATTTTGAAGCATTTTTTTACGTTCAGAGTGTGAGAAAGGGAGAGAGCTAGAGAGATGTTTGTTTTCTTTTGTTTTTGTTTTTTGCTTTTGTTTACTGCATTTGTTAAACATTTAAATACTTAAATTTAATTGCTTGCATTATATTCTTGCCTTGCTTTCATTAATTTAATATATAGATGCATTACATTTCACGTACGCGTCGCGGAACTGCGCTCCTCATTTAGACGAAAAAAAAATGTTTTCTGTGTTCTCATTTAATGTTAATTTCATTTATGCTTTCTTTCTTTTTGTTTTTCTTCTTTCCTTTTATTTCTTCTTCTTCTTCTTTTTTATTTTAATGTTATTTTGTGTATGAGTTTTATTCATCTTCTTATTGATGCATTCATGCCCGTTCTGCTGCTTTCTTTTTAGTGTGTTCTTCTTTCTCCCTATTATCTTATCTTCTCTTTTCTTTTCGTTACTATTTCTTGTTATTATATTATTTATTTATTTCTTTTTTTGTTTGTGTGTGTGCTTCTCTAGTTGTTTACTCTTTCACTTCGAAATATTTGTAGGTCGGATTCTCGTACCCGTTGATCTGCATGTTCGGCACGATCTTCTCCTCCTGCACGATGGGATGATGTGTGGTTACATTCTGTAAGTGTGAAAGAGATGAATCTATGCTCCACAAATGTGATAAAGAACGAAAGAAAGAGAGAGAAGGAATTGGGAACCTACTGACACTGACACAGGTCACATTTCTGATGCTTTGAAAAGTGTTATACATGACAGATTAACAAGTGTTGTACTGTGGTACTGTTATACACGAAATGAAATATTGTCATGCTGTGCTACTCTTATGCACAGAGTACTAATAATTGTTATGCAAACACTGTTGTTTACACTGTTATAGTGTTATACTGTTATACTGTTATACTGTTATACAGTTATACTGTTATACCGTTATACTGTTATACTGTTATACTGTTATACTGCTATACTGTTATACTGTTATACTGTTATACTGCTATACTGTTATACTGTTATACTGTTATACTGTTGTACTGATAAACTGTTACACTGTGCTATCCTGCCACATAAAGTTATACACAGTTGTATACTGTTATAACAATATAACTTTTATGTACACACTGTTATAGTGTTATACTGTTATACTGATAAACTGTTATACTGTGTTCCAAACAAAGTGTCAACATTAGAAATGCAACCTCGTCAGCATGGGGGAAGGGTAGGGTAGGGTTGTGAGGATCAACCTTTTATCATACCTGATCCACCTCAATGAATCCCTGCGCGTGCGGCGAGCGCGATGTTCGCCACTTGGCAACGGCCACGCCCACAAAAACAGCAGCCATTAGGGCAATGCCGGCAAAGGAGAGCGTAAAGTAGACATTGCGTCCCTCCTTGGCCGCGTGCGCGTGCGCAAACTCGCGGCGCAGCGAGAAGCTCTGCAAAGAGAAGGAGAGAGAGAGAGGATACGCTTTAGGCAGATGCGGCTGGAGGCGTTCGCGCCGCAGCTCAAATACCGATTCACGGTGTCCCAGATCGTGGGTCATGAAGTGCTGCACCTGCGGCTCGGCCTCCTGATGAGCGACAGCGGCAGCGACATCCTCGACTGCGCGCTGAACGGCATCGTCATCCACCGTTGGCAAGACGGTCTGCACCTTGGTACTGCGAGAAAGAGAGAAGATGTATGAGAGAGAGAGGGAGAGAGACAGAGAGAGAGAGAGGGGACTAACCTGACCGTAGCCTCGGCATACTCAGCATCGGCCAACTCCCTCTCGCTCTTTGTTGTATCGAGATTGAGATTGGGCGAGGTGACTAAGCCGCCTCCAATGTTCTCCATGCTGAGCTCCTTGCTGTTGATGCTCTTGTCCTGCTGCTGCTGCTGCAACTGTTGCTGCTGCTGCTGTTGCTGCGACTGCTGCTGCTGCGATTGTTGCTGCTGCTGCTGTTCGGCTGCCTGTGACTTGAGCATATCGTCAACCTTCTTGGCCTCCATGCGAAGCTTCTCCTCGCGCAACTTCTCTCGCTCGGCAGCACGCTGCTCCTTGCGCTGCTTCTCGGCCAGACGTAGGCGCTCCTTCTCGGCCACCTTGCGCTCGATCTCGATGCGATACTTATCGAGAATGCCGGCTTCGGCCTCCTCGCTCATGCCCAGGGAGGAGCCGGGAATGTCGTCCTTGCTGCGCAGTGCCAGAATGTAATCGTTCATCAGTTGAGCAATCTTGGCCGATAGTTCTGGGTAGCGTTTGAGCATGGTCATCGATTGGTTGACAGCACGATCGATATCGATTAAGCGCTCCAGAGTACGTGGTCGCTCCGAGGCAGCTGCCTCTAGACCGCCAGGTCCACCGGAGTTCAACAGATGGCGATAGTGGGCCAAGGCGTGAGCACGATCTTTGTGCAGAGCACGCAACAGCTTCTGCAGACACTTCTCGACATGGTGTGCCTGTAATCGACAACAGAATCGATTAAAATCGATGAAGATTTCTTGGCTTAGCAATCTTTGGGAGTTGCAGGAGATGCAGGCAAAGCAGGCTCAGGCACAGTGGGGTCTACTCACATTGGGGGGCTGCTCGGTGAGGGCTTGGGTGTAGCAGGTCATGGCCTCGCGCTTGCGCTGATTGATGTGGGCAAGGACGCGCTGCTGATGCATTGCAGCCAGCTGGTGCTTCTCGGCGTTGCCTTCTTCCTCGAGTGCCTGAACAGAAGTCTAAAATTACATTCCCATATAAAGACGTATTGCACACCAAGAGAGAAAGATTATCAGCATGAGTTTTGATTGATTTTCGATAAACGTTGCGTTTACGATTGATTTTCGATTGATTTTTGCTTTAGCGACACTCGCTTGATTTATCGATTACGATTTGCTTTACGTTTCTTTAGCTAAATTGTACAAATTTCATGGCTATAACTTGCACTTGTCGTGTTTGAATGTGTGGCTGTGAGTATGTGTGTGTTTGCGTGTGCGTGTGCGTGTGAGTGAGAGAGAGAGAAGTGAGAAGGTGGACGGTGCTGCTGATATCACACAATGCTGTGCAAAGTATCGAACAATTATCGATTGTTGAGGATTATAAACAATCCAAAATGTATGCGAATGTATACGAGTGTATTCACATTAGTCATGAATGGATTCAGCTACAAAATGAACTTGAACTTGCTTCCAATCGAGTTCGAGTCTGAGTGGAGGCATATGTACTACGATAAATAACATATGATGTGTATATCGATATATATGATTTACATGTACAATACATTATTGTATTCACATTAGTCATGAATGGATTCAGCAACGAAATGAACTTAAACTTGCGAGTTACTTCTGAGCTTGAGTCGAAGTGCAGCGATTAATTACATTAAACATATGTATATAGATTTATCGATATACGTTTTACTTGTACAGTACAGACAAAGCGCTTATTCTTATACACACAGTGAGAAACGGTTCAATCGTAGCTAACAAGGCTGTAAAATGATTCAACACTGAACCGGTTCGATAATCAATCGATAAAGGAGGAGGAAGTAAGTGTGCGTGTGGATCGAGCTAGTTTTTCGATTACTCTTTTTAATTGGCAAATCGTTCCATCTGTAGCCATATATATGTGGCCTAGAAACCACTAACAATTTACAGCCAAGTTAGCTGAGGCGGGGCAAAGGAAAAGGCAGAGGCAGAAATGATAAAATTTTCCTCTGGCAGCATTTCGATTGAGGTTAAGAACGGAATACATTGATAGCGTGTGTGTGTGTGAGAGAGAGATAGACAGATAGATAGCTTGTCTGCGTATGTGTGTATGTGGTTTTGTTGGTTAGTTGGGCTGTTGTGGTTAGCGCTAATTGTTAAGACAGAAATGAAAATGCGTCGATAACTAAAGGATTAGACGAGTATGGTTCACTAGAAAGCCAATCAGTTCAACTACGAAGCACGGTTAGGTATATATCGGTATTGTTTATCGGTATTTCTTGATCTAGCATTACTGTACTGTTTGTTGTTGTAGTTGTTGTTTTTGTTCTGGGCTTGCTTTCGTTAGAATATGGTGAGAGTACTACGAGTATGATTTGTATAATTCTTATGCTTGTTATTTGTTACAGTTATTGTTATCGTTATCGTTTCATGTTATGATTACAATCTGATGCCTCTTTCGCTCCCATTTGCCATACATGGATACACAAAGTAGAGAGAAACTACAACTACATACACATACATATACAGAGAGTTTTAGTTACAGAGAGTGAGAGAGAGAGACAGAGAGATAATGAATGAGTGAAAAAGTGAGTGAGTGAATAAATCAAACTAAAAATCAGGCAGAAGAGTATCATTAATCGATGAAATATCGTTAATTGAGCAGAAATAATATCAATTATCGATAACATATCGATATTCATTTATATACCGTTTTTGATTATATTTGCTATCGACAAAAGTACGCAAATCGATAACATATCATGTATCGACAACACTGTTTATTGATGACATCGTTTATCGATTACATTACTTATCGATAACATTTTTTATCATTAACATTGCTTGCATACATATTGTTGCAATTGGCAAGTGCATGATAGTGATGAGTCTTCCAAATCAAATCAAATGATAAGCCAAAGTCGGTGCAAGCGATAAATGATAAACGATAATGGCAATCGCAGTGATAATGACAGTGATAATGAGTGATGATAGTGTGTTACAGGTGTGTTTACAGTTGCAGATGAGGGCTGTGATGGGCTGTGATACATATATAATATATAGTATGTATGTACATAAGAGTGATGAGTGTCGACTACAAAGCTACACAGCGAGGGCTGCACAATTTGGCTACTTTCGAGCCAGATTGTGCAGCCACGCTAGAAAGAAGAGTGCGATAAAGTGCAAGAGAGATAGAGTTAGTGAGACAGAGACGCAGACACACACACACAGACACACACAAATATGTACATATGCGGGGTATACACTATGTACAGTAGTCAGAGAGAGAGGGATAGAGTGAGAGTGCGTGAGTGTGAAAGAGAAGAAATAACCAAAAAGATGCATAGAAAATAAGTGATGAGGAAGAGAGATGAAGGTTAGTGGGAGGTAAGAACGTGGTCGCAGGTAGGACTAGGTTATGAAGTGGATAAGGTACGCTAGGTAGGTCAGGGGTAGGTAAAGGAGAGGGGGAGGGGGGGAAACACACCTGGAAACGTGCCGTCATCCGTTGCTTGAAACTCTGCGCTGCCTTGGGATCGGCCAGTCGCATATCCTGATACTTCTCCTCCAGATCGGACCAGTCCTTCATCACACGGGTGACCTTCTCGCGATGCGATTCCTCAAGGCGCTGTTGGGCTTCCTTTGTTTAGAATATGTTTTGTTTTTTGCTGGATAAATAAACCTGCGCCCTCAACGATAACACTTACTTTCTGACTTACTTTGTAGCTCTGGTGCTCGTAGTGGGGGTCGAAGTGGGTGAAGTACGGATCCGAAGTGGGTTGTGCCGTCGACGGAGGCGGAGCACCAACAGCGATTCCAGCCACAGCGGCAGCAGCAGCGGCAGACGAGGCGGCAGCGGCAGAGGCGGCAGCAGCAGCAGCGGCAGCTGCAGACAACTGAGGTGTGCTGGTGGCCACTTCCTGCTTACCTGATCCCACAGGCTTCTCGGACACACTGGCTGGCGAAGATGAAGAGGACAACGAAGACGATGAAGACGACGCAGAAGAGGAGGAGGACATGGACATGGACATGGTCATCGAGGGCGACTTGAGCACTGGGATTGCTGCTGCCGATAGTGGCTTGGCACCACTGGAGCTACCATTCTGATCCCAGGCATCGGCAATGCCGGCCACCTCGCTGTCAGAGCCAGCACCGTCCTCCTCGTAGTTGTCGCTATCCTCGCCACTGTCGCTGTACTCCGCATTGATGTCATCGAGGGCGCCGCTGTTGGCCTCGCTGCCGGCACCGGTGCCACCACCTCCAGAGGCTGCAGCCTCATCGGCGACCATCTCATCCTCCTCGTCGTCGGCAATCAGATCATCCTCGTCATCGTCGAGCTCATCCTCGTTGCCATCCTTGGAGTAGTTCGAGTCGTTGCTCTCATCCTCCTCATTCACGCTCAGTTCATCGTTGGCATTGTTGTTGTTGTTGTTGTTGTTATTGTTCAACTGGGCTGGTGGCATCACTGGAATGTCGGTCTTCTTCACGCGAATTTCATCGGCTATAGGAATAGGGAGAAGGTTAGGTTAGTTAGGCTCCTATGTTAAGCTAATTAGTTAGTTTCAGGTCCTAGATTAGGCTAGGCTCCTATGTTAGGTTGGGCTCCTAAGCTAGATAAGGCTCCTAGGTTGGGTTAGGCTCCTAAGTCAGGTTAGTCACATAAGTTAGGTAACACTCCTAGGTTAGTTTAGGCTCCTATGTTAGATTAGGCTCCTTTGTTAAGTTAGGCTGCTGAGTTAGTTTAGGCTGCGATCCTAAGTTACGCTGCTAAGTTAGACTCCTAAGTTAGGTTAGGCTCCTAAGTTAGGTTAGACTCCTAGGTTAGGTTAGACTCCTGTATACCCTTTACTTACTCTTAAAGTGCTTGGGACAGCAGACAAACTCGACGCCAGAGAAGAGGGAAATGCCGCAGGGTAGCAGCATGGCAAAGCTCCTCATCTGCATTCCACGCTCCTGGCAAGCGGCGGCTCCAGTCTGGTTCCATCTGACAAAGGGCCAGCAGCGCGATGCGTTGTGGATGTGATCGAAGAGGCAGCCCTCTGGCACCAGCAGTGCGTCCGATTGGAATGGTCCTTCTGAAGCCAAACGAGTTGCCAAATGTGGTGGAAGATGAGGTGCAAGAGAGGAGGCGAGAGATAGAGAGACAGAGAGAGATAGTGGAGTAGTGGAAGAGAGCAGATCAAGAAAGAGATAGGGAGAGAGAAATGGTTAACTAGGTGTTTTCTTTGAGTGATCCTCTACTGCACTTACCAAGGCAACGGAAGGGCTTGATCCAGCGATGGGCTCCCTTGCACTTGGCCGAATTCAGAGCACCCTGACGACACCAGCCGCCAATCTTCTGATAGTGCGATGATTCAACAATGTTGGTTATATCTCGATTCGGGTAGGCCTGCAAGACAAAGAGAGAGAGAGACAGAGAGAGGGAAGAATTAGTTGATGCTTCTTTTACAATTTGCTAAGGCTGAAATTTCTGATTCAGGATAGAGAAATGGACAGACAGGCAGTGAGAAAAACAGAGAGAGACAGGAGACAATCAAACGGACAGAGATAAAGAAAGAGAGAAAGAGAGAGAGAGAGAGAGAGAACAGAATAAATTGAAGTCTTCTCAGCTTCAGTTTCAATTCGATTCCCTTCAAGGCAGCTCAAAAAGCGGCAATATTGCATATTGCTTAAGCAGGCAGAAGCATAGCGAGGAACAGAGAGAAATCTACAGAGTGTGAGAGTGAGAGAGAATCGTGCCATTTCGCCTATTTCTCTGTCCGTTTGTTTGTCCACTTCGTATGCATTGTCTGTCTATTGTGCTGCCTCTGGCAACTACAGTGAAATTATCAACATAATCTGAATTAAGTTGTTCCAGTTGACGTCTCTCTGAGTGGCTGTCTATGTGTGTGTGTCTGTGTGTGTGTGTGTGTCTGGGTGTGACTGTGTGCGCGTCAAGGCACTTGAAGCTTTGTAAATTGAGTGCAGCTTGAAACGCAGCCTTGACTTCGATTTTGACGCCTGACTGTTGCACCCAGTCAAATTGGGGCAATCTTGACACAGAGACACACGCACACCCATTCACACACATACACACACACATGTGCAATCCCACATACACAAACGCGCATATCAAGTGCGCAGCAAAGTTTTCAATACGTTTGCATTGTTATGCTGTGCACCACTTGGCGTATGCGTAATGTGCGAGCAAATTTAACGCTCAAGCAGAACTTGACGGGCATTTGGCACACATGTATAACAGTATAACACTAGCAGCAGTGCCTGACCAAAACAACTACAACTGTAACTACAGCTCCAACTTCTGCTACAGCTTCAACTTTAGCTGCTTCTCCCACTTCCCCTCCAGCTCCCACTTCTCTTCGTCCTCCTCCTCTTCTTCCACCTGCGCCTCCCACTGAACGACTGTTCTATAAATATTTATATTGCGCCTCCTGTGGGAGTGGCGCGCGCGCAGGCAACGTAAGCGGTTAACTCATTAGATATTTATGGAGCTCTCCTTCGGTTTCATTGTCTGACACGGCGCAGTGAAGCGTGTTTGATGCCTTTCTTTCTCATTTTTGCTTGGCCCAACGAGCAGTAAAACTTTAATTGGCCGCCCGCCTTTGATTGACTGCCTAAATGACTGACTGACTGGCCTAATAAAATATGTGTGTGTGTGTGAGTGTGTGTGAGTGTGCACATAATTGTTTGAAACAAATGTAGTGCACATACACAGAGAGAAAGAGAGAGACTGAGGCAGCAAGAGCTCATGAAAATGAGGCCTTTTTAAATGTTGTTTGAGTGTTGCGTTGCAAATGTGCCACACACACAAACACACACATACTGATACACACATATACTGGCACACAAAATGAGTACAAACAGCACATGCTGCGGCCAGACAGTAAGTCTTCCTCTGCCTACTGCTTTTGGTTGCCTTCATCTTTGGGCGTCCACTTTGGCGTTTGTAGTAGGCTCCGTGTGTGTGTGTGTCTCTCTGTGTGTGTGTTTGTGTGATGTATGGCCGTCGTCGCTGCTGGCAACGCAGAGCTAAATAAAACATTAAAAGCACCAAATAATGATGCTGATGCATGTCAAGCCAAACTGAAAACCGAAACCCCAAAAGGGCCTCGAGCTCCAAAGTGAACACAACACAACACACACAGAGAAAGAGAGAGAGAGAGAGAGAGAGAGATAAAGAGAAAGAACAAAAACAACGCTACATCTCCATTGCAAGGCCTCCCACACTTGGCATCTGTGTGTGTGTGTGTGTGTGGATGTGTGTGTACTGCACTGTGGATTTCATTTCAAAGATTCGATAGAAATTCGAATTCATTTCATTTTATATTGTTTCCCATTGTGGAAGTTATGGCATTCTTTGTCTTTGGTTCACCACAATTTGCAGGGCTTCGACAAAGAGAGAATGTCATTTATAAGTGGAGTGTATAACAGTTATGGCCAATGCTATATTGAACTTTCGGGCAGGGATTAAAAAATATTTAAAGCTTTATTCGATTGCTTGATGGGACAACATGTAAAACTCTATCAGTATAACAGTATAACACTTATTTATAACAGCTGTTATATTGCATTTGTTACTGTAGCTGCCTTTAAATTATCAACTCATACAAGAGTGCCAAACATATAGTATGACAGTATAACACTTATGTGCAACAGTTATGACAGCTGTTATATGCCATTGTTGAACAGAGTTGACTTAAGTGTATTAGTTGCTTGACGTCCCAGTAAATTAAAAACAATATTAGTATAACAGTATAACATTAATGTAGAACAGTTATATCAACCAATATTAAACATTGTTGATCAGAGTTCATTTCAAATTTGCACTTGAAGTGTGACACAGTGTTATACAATATCAGTATACCACTCATGATGTGTGCTACGTATAACAATTACAAAGGCTATTACATTTCATTGTTGATCTCAATCTTAATTGCATGAAGTACCGTAATGTTATACTTACACTTATAATAACAGTATAACAGTTATGAAGACTGTTATTTGCACATGCCTAAAATTGTCATAGTGTTATACAACATCAGTATAACACAGAAGATTATGTTAGAATGAGTATTACGCAAAAGAAATTTGCTGCGTAGGAGCTGCATTATCTCATATTGTTGTATAACAGTTTGCTATTGCGAATACTTAACACCAATGACCAGTAAATCCAACGATACATTGCCTAGTCTTTAAATTGTTGTATAACAGTTGTATAACAGTTTTATAACAGTTGTATAACAGTTTTATAACAGTTGTATAACAGTTGTTCAACAACTGTATAACAGCTGTTTAAGAGTTTTTATTTCTATTACTGATGCGTGCCACACAAATAACCGAGACTATGCTGCATATTTAATGCCAACAGCTTAGGCGACCCCACTGTGCGTGCCCCTGCTCAGGCTCTTCTTCCCCTCCACCTTCCACCCTCCACCCGCCTGTCTTCCTACTTCGGCATTGCGTGCGTGCAAGTTGATATACGAGCAGCCCCTTTCACCTTCTGCCCACATATCATCCTCGCTTAGTTGCCATTTAAAGAGAAATGTAAAAACGCACATCATCAGCAGTGCCAGCGGCAGAGGAAGGAGGCAGCGGAGAGGTTGGGAAGGAGCGATGACGACGACGACGTCATTCACACAACAGTCTCTGCCTGACCAGAGGCAGTTGCTCTTGTTGTTGTTGTTCTTGTTGTTGTTGCCGCCTGTGGGTGACTGCGAGTCCGTCATTTGTTTGGTCGTTGGAGTATATAAACGTGCCAACCGAATGCGCAAACCAACACACACACACACACACACACGCACAGAGAAACACTTTCACACGCACAGAGGGAGGGGGAGTGAGGGAGGTAGGAAGGGGCAGGCAGAAGCAGCTCTGGGTCCGACTAGGGCTCTTGGGTGCCTTGGCTCGACGCAGCGCACACACATCGCAGTAGTCCCTCAGCTTGCCTACGCCCCCTTCCCCCTCCCACCTTGCCCCCCTACTTGCTGCTGGTTCTGCTGCCTTGGCCGAGCCTGGTCGGGCTTAGCCTGGCCCGGCTAAAATGTGTTCGTTCTACTTGGCTTAATCAAAACATATTCAACCGAGCGTGATGCTGTTTAAGTGCTTCGCTCGAGAGAGCTTGCCACAAATACACACGCAGCAGCAGCAGCAGCAGCGGCAGCAGCGCAACTTATTGTAACAGAATTTGATTCTTTTGTTTTTAGACCGCCCCCTCTACCGCTGCCACGCCCCCTCTGCACACACACACACACACACACACACACAGAAGCGAGCGAGCGAAATGCAAAGCAAATTTAATTGTATAAAATTAGCAAAAAGCGCGAGGCTCCCACAGCGGCAGAGCTGTGAGTGTATGCCAGCATATGTGTGAGTGTATTGGTGTGTGTGTGTGCCAGTCTGGTGTGTGTGTGTGTGTCGCTTTGTGCGCTAATGACAGACAAACAATTAAACTTGACATTTCGCTATTGTCCCTCAACAACAAACAGAGGGACACACACACATACACACTCACACACACCACACTGGCACACACATGCACACACACTCTCTTTCCCGGTAGCACCCTCTCGCAGCCCACCCGAGCCCACTCTGAGGCGCATTGTTGCCCGCCTGGCCGCGCTTATCCTTGAGCAATGCAATTAGAGGCGACTTTCAATAGCGAATGGAAACAACATGGTAAACAACAGTTAGAACAAAAACATTAAAAACAATATGGCGTCCCACATACAAAATCGAACACAAAATGGCCGCATTGTTGTCACATCTCCCCAAGCAACGGCGAACGAGAACAACAGCAGCAACAGCCCTCGCTCCATTGTCCTTGACAGATACGTGTTATTTTTGGGCTTCGCATCACACGCTCACGTGGGCATAAGCTTAGTGCGTCACACACAGACACATAGAAAGAGATAAAGAGAGAGTGAGAGAGAGAGACGGAGAGAGGTTGATATAGCTATATAAATATGCATTATGTATGCCTTATTTCATATGCAATCAACTTTCCGCCTCAAACTAATTGAAACTGCTCAAAGTTTCGAGAAACTTCTCTGCAAGACAACAGCGACAACAGCTTGCCACGCCCCCTCTGCCTCTGCCCTCCCTACTACTGCTGCTTGCTTAGTATTTAACTGGTATTTTATTAATACTCAAAAAAAAAGTAAGCTCAAGTTAAATCCGCAAGTGGAGGCTGCCGTTGCTCCTTGACATTTATTTGCTTCCACTTGAGTTCATGAAATTGATGGATCACGACGTGATTACGATGTACTATACTATAGTATAAGTATATATAGGTGTGTTGTATATACAATATCTTATATATGCATTTAACATCAGCTTGATAAATTGGCAAGACAGGACTTGCTATATAAATACATATATATATATACATATATATACCATACACATACTATATGTTATATATTCTTGTTCAGCATGCAGAAATGACTTGTTTGGGCGATCCTTTTCTTTATGTATGTGTTAGTAACTCAAAGAACATACTGTTTGAATCATTCATTACTATTTTTCTTAAATTCTAGTATATATTTTATTATATATTCTTGTATAGCATGTAAAGTTGAGACGATTTGCTTGTTCTCCGTTATTAGTGATTTTTATTTACTCAATAATTTATTCGTTGTCTTTTTCTCAATACTTTGAACCCTTATTATTATCTCAATATATCTTCAGATCGTTGAATTATGTCTTCTTCTTTCTCTTTTAGCTGCCATCTTAACTTCTGTATGTTTCTGTAATGTTTCTTCTATTATCTGACTTTCTATTTCTTAGTTATATTCGACTATCATTTGATTTAAAATTTTTCAATTACTCAAATTAGTGTTTTATTATACTACCTATATTACTACCTATCTATATTATGCTATATACATTCTTGATCAACTTGAGTAGCTGAGCTGATTAGACTATACTTTCTATATTTCAATATCAGCTTCTTCTTTTTCATTCCTCTGCATTTTCAAGTTCTATCACTTGCCGTTTAACCATTCAATCTTAAGTTTTTTAGCTTTTTTACATATTCTATTGTATTATACGTTATGTTCTTCTGCAGTTAGAAGAGATCTTGACCTTTACTCTATCTGAATGCTTTCTCTATTTATTCAACTGTGCTTGATCTCAAGCTGTTTCTTCTCTATCTTTGAACTGTTTATTTTACAAATATATTCAAGTGGTTCTATTATATATTCCTGTTCCAGCTCTAGCCTGTATCTGCCACATAAAGATGCTTCTTCCACTATCTGCCTATTCATTGCTCAATTACTGGTATTCAAACTTATATTGAAATCGCAATGTCGCTTTAAACTCTTCGATTCTTTAAATTTGCCAAACTTTCTAATGGACTTTTCTTTTTTTCTTGTGGTTTCTCTCTCTCTATTATTCATTCGCAGACGAATTGGTCTCGCTCTCTTTCGTTCCTCAATTTATTTTCCCTCTCTCTCTCTCTCTCTCTGTCTCTCTCCCTCCCCCTCTCAGTCTGAGGCAAGTCAATGCATACCGCGAGGCGCAAATTTGGGGCAACTTTTGGTTGTGGTGGCACTTGCAGCTGACAGTTGGTGGTTTGCTTTGCTTTGCGTTGGTTTTGAGGCTTCAAGTGTTTTTCGTTGCATGCAAATTGCAAACAATTGACTGTTCCTCTCTCTCTTTCTTGCTCTCTCTCTCCGTCTCCCTCTCTCTCTGTGTGTGTGCGTGTGTGTGTGGGAATCGCCGCAGCCGAGCGCGTTATTGAAAATGATTTTTTAATGCGGCATTGACGTGCGGAGCCTTCACTTACTTGCTCTCGCACTGCCTCTCCCTCCCTCTCTCTCCTCCTTCCCTCTCTCTCTACCCCCCTCTCTTCCTCTCTGCACACGCTTGCCGTGCGTGTCCTGTCAAATCATTTTGTGGCAACTTTCTATTTGCATTTCCCTGTTTTCCCTTCTTTTTTTTTTAATTTTTTCCTCTTCAATTTCCATTTTTGTTCAGTTTGAAGTCCGCAGGGGCGTGGCCAAGCCCCCATGGCATTTGTTTGCACACGCCGCTGAGCTTGTTGTTATTTAAGTTCCGCCACACACAGCTGCCACGCCCACCGGGCCCCTACTCACGCCCACACAGAGTGTCGAATCGCATTTTTGGATTGGGGCGAAAGACGCTTTTCATGCGTTGCTTTTTACTGCTGTTGTTTTTGTTTGACTGAAAGTCAACGCTGACGTTAGTTAACAGCGACACACACACACCCACACACACACATGTGCGTCTAACTGGCCTGCGGGTGACCGCTGTCCCAGCCACGCCCCCTTTCCCTTTGCTCCTCTCCTTCATCGTGTGCCTCAACGCGCGTTGACATTGAAATTGTAAAAATAATTTCCTTTGCCGCCTCTTTGTGTACACGCACACACACACACACACACACACAGAAGTGGCAGCCACACACAAACTCATATGTGAGGGTACACATGGGTACACACACATGTACACACACACACACACCAGGCACACACGCGCCTAAAACAATAAGGGCAAAAAAGGCTAAATATTTTGTTTGCTTCTTCTTCAGTTTTGTTGTTGTTGTTGTTACTGCTGCTTGTTATTGTTGTTGTTGTGGCCACTGCGGCACTTGTGTTGCTGTTGCTGTTGCTGCTCCTACTGCTGTTGCGTTAGTTCAAACTTTTGTGTCACAAAGTCATTTCAGTCAAATAGGCAAAGCAAACACACATTATAACTTGCCTGCCCCACTGTATGTGTGTGTGTGTGTGTGTGTGTGTGTGTGTGTGTACATGTGTGTGTGTGTGAGTCTGCTCTGTCTCTTTTCCTATCTTCCCCCCTCTCTCTACTCCTCTCTTCTCTATCCCTTTCTCCCTCCTTGCACACCTCTACTCTTGTTCTTGTATGCCCCTGCTAATATTACGCATACGACACGCTGTCCAACGTTTTGAGCTTAACTGCTTGGCTTAACGTGCTGTGCGTATCATTACCAACTGACTAACTGTACTTTTTTGCAGTATCCACTTTGAGTAGCATCAAAAAATGAAGCGTTATCTCTCTCTAAAGGGAATTTAGTCGAAGTTCAAACTGAGCTGAGTCCAGTTTCGCTGCCCCTCTCCCCACCCCCCTGGCTATATAGTACATGCAATACATCACCTTTAATGGGCATTATGTGTTAGCAGGCATTTAGTCCTAAATGCCCCGGCAATGTAACAAACAATTGAATTAAGACTGGCCCGCTGCACAATTGCTGCCGCTGCCCGCCATTGCCGCCATTGCCGGCGTCGCTGCTCGTTTGCCCAGCGTTGCCACAAGCCCAAATGAGATGTTGCCCCACCGCTGGGCCCACTTGCGCGCAACTGTGAAATTTAAGCAGCGGGCGAAGGGGGGCACAGGCAGAGAGACTGAGATGGAGGCGGAGAAGGAGGCGGAGGCAGAGGCAGCGACTGAGGCTCGACTCAGTCCCAGGCCCATTTGTTAGTTGTGGCCTAATGCATGTGTGTGTGTGTGTGAGTTGGGTAACTATATTTAGCCATAAACATGGTATACACACCATAGCACAGCACACCCCCTGCCCCCCCTCCCCGTGGCACTCTTCATGCCTCGCTGGGTGCCCGGGCAAACGGGACTAAACTACTTTTTGCCAGCTCACTGAGCCCCAATGGCCATGTGGCATTTAATTATAAACATTTCATAAATAGTCTACCTTAATAGTGTTGTGCACAGTGTTGTAAAGCGTGAGAGAATGGAGTGCTTTAACTCATCGCGAGCATCGCCAACATGATCACGCGGGCGTCAAGTGCCAATTACGAATTGATTTGCAATTGATTTGCTCAGTTGCAGCTCATGTTTGTAAGGCGTTCAAGCGATTATCTGTCTATACACTCACACACTCACACACTCATACACTCACATACATGCTGGCACACATTCACATGTCTTCTGGCCGCCTCTTTGTGTACATTGACTCGCACTTGAAGCACTTTGAGCGCAGCCCGTGCGCGCAATTAGCGAATTGATTTCCCTGTTCACTCACTCACTCACTGACTGACTGACTCACCCACTCACTCACTTACTATTCACCCATTCGCATTCATTCATTCAGCCATTCATTCTATTCACCATTCAATCGATATCAAATCGATGGAAAAAACTTATCTTGCTATGCAATGCGGTAAGCGCTGAGAACTTTCTCATTTTCAGTTTTCAATTTACAAAAACATTTTCCATTTCCACATTTTCCCATTTTAAGGTTAGCTTGAAGCAGTCAGTTCCAGCGCATGCGACTATTGAGATACCCTGTACCCCGACCAGTGCTGCAAAGCAGTGGAAAATTATATTTATGTGCATTACTTCTTTCGAACTATCGATATCGATTTTCAATGTTATAAAGTTATATAGTTTTCAATTAAAAACACTTTCTAACACTGCAAAGCAAGTGGAAGACTATAAAGAAATAGTTGAAATAATCAAGAAGATTTGAGGACCATAAAATCAAATGGAAATGAAGAACAAATTGATACTCCCGTTTGGTTAGATTTGTAGAAAATGTAATGAGTGTTGCAAGTCGGTAAATGGGTCAAGGAAATGAATGCATGAATGGGACATGGAAAAATAGAAAACAAACTGAAAAAAACATTTACTTTATCGATTAAATTTAGCAAATTAATTTGCCAGACCAAAATAGAAATGATAATGCAATGAAAACTCTGAGTTTGTTCAACAGAAATCACTCAAAGAGCAAGAAGGATGTATACTACACCTGATAGGGAAATATCTAATATTGTTTATCTCCATTATTCAACTATTTTTTAGCTTTTTATCCGTATGAACATATTAAACTCAGAGACTACAGGAGCTGGGGCTACCAAATTGGCTGCACGCAAGTAATGATTACTGAAGAAGTCAAAAATGCAAACAAACGGTAGAAGCAGGAGTTTCTGTTTGTATGAACGTCTATATATCAAAGACTACAAGAACTAGGGCTACCAAATTTGTGGAACACACGTCTTGTGACTGCACGCAAGTAAAACTTGACTTTTAATTTGACCACGCCCCCCTTTAGCCTATGTAAATGAAATAGTAGCAAGTTTTTATGGTTATTTTAAAGCTAGAAGGTTTTTTTTTGTTGCGTTTTATGATTATTATCAGCATACAATTAATTAATGCTTAGATTACTATTTAAGTTTAGTTATCTGTTGCCTGTCACACACAATCAAGTTGAATTTGCAACTGAAGTGAGAGTATCTTCAATGACTCACGAAGTCAATCGTAAGGAGCTTCCTTGAAGCAGCCTCTCCTTGAATGGTCTCACTATTCATGGACAACCCAATGTCAGTCTAGGCATCTTGTTGGGATCATAAACACTGAACTGAATCCCAGTAAGTCAAGCACATTGGGTATCTTCAATCTGAATGCGCGCAGCTGCTCGTTTTAATTGTCCCCTACACACATGAGTGTATCTCTACGGGGAGGGTGCGGGAGTGGGGGAGTGGCAGGGGCAGGGCCCATTAAAGCGAGAGTAAATTGCACTTTGGAACATAAATCGCATCTTAATTCAATTAACTGCATTAACATCCTCAGCAGCAGTCAGATTCCACTAAGGGTCGCGGGGTCAGACGCGGTAGGGGGCAATTGGAGCCTGTACTCCCCCCTTGCCCTTATTCCTACACAAATGTAAGCTCATTTGTCGCAAAATCTCATTAGCTTAGTGGCTGCGATGGGCGTGGGGGCGTGGCTGGCGAGAAACACGCGACCACGCGTTGCTGCCTCGTCCGTCATGTTGTTAATTAGGAAGGTTTTGTAATTGAATACACCGAACCGTTATGATGTTACCAGTTTCCCGACTCTGTATCTTTTTCGCTGTCTATTATGGGGGAGCGGGAGGGGAAGAAGGGAGTGTGCATGAACATGCACGAGGCAATGTGCGTATCAATATCGCTTATCGATACGTCATTAGCAACGTGCTTTGCAACAACAAAATTATGAATCTGACGTGAGGCATCTGCAGAGGGGTGCAAGAGAAAGGGGAGGGGAGGGGGGGCGAAGAGGGGAAGGTACAGCAATACAGAAGATGCGCCTGCAAATTGAGCTGCGATTCGATATCGATTTCGCATTAATTACGAAATTAAATGGAGTTTCGCAAGTCCCAACAGTGCCTAAGTCAGGCATCTCCTCCCTCCTGCCTGCGCCTCTGCCTTGTCTTCCCTGTCTACTTCCTGACCTCCCCTCCCCCGCCAGTAACCCCCTGTGCAAACAGAGCTGTTGTTTATTAATTATGCAGCCTTATTTGCTTGTTAAACAGCTTGTAAAGAGATATAAATCCATATAGAGCAGGACATCAAGGCGATCATCCTTTGCCTTCTTGGCAAACACAACTGAACAATAATGCGAATAATGTGAATAATGCGAATGAATGCTGCTTTGACTCGACTTTGCTCAAGTTAATTAAATGTTTAATTCAGCAAAGAAAGACAAGTAAACAGACCGAGCCGATGGGCAGTGGGGAAGAGGTTCGAACAGCGAATCGAATACGAATGTTCAATGCAAATGAATGCAATGAATGAACGATGCCAGACACGCTGCGAATATGTAATTCAACTCATTATGGCAACTGAAAAACAACAAACACCAGCAACAGCAACACTAACAACAGCAACATCAGTAACAGCAATGCGGGCATAACAAGCTACACGATAATAACAACAGCAACAACAGCAATAACAACTACAGCGACAGCAAGAACAACAAAATGATACAAAAGCTATAGATGAGCAAACACGAAAGCGGAATACCCTGCGATACACTGCAATAAATATCGACAACTTCGGGGCTTATCACTCTATTGAATTGCAATATGAAAGAGAGGAACCTTCCTTATAAATCGATATATGAATTCAAAACCAGTAAGAAAATCTATCTTTGGTATGCCGTAGGTCTTATACCCTGCAGTCTTTTATCTCCTATATACTATACTCGTATATTATGGTGGAGAATTGAATACTAATAAAACTGAAACTGTCGAATTTTTATTGGTACTCTAGAGTTAAGTTATTTCAAAAATCAATACGAGCCATTAGATCGATGGTTCCTATAGCAGCGATATGTCATAATGGTCCAATTTTGATGATATTTTATAGACATATTATACATATAGAAATAGTTCGACATAGTAAATTTGGTTACAATATCTTGACAAATAACAAAAATCAGCCGTTAGTTTGTATGGCAGCTATACGATATATCGGTCAGTTCCGGCTTTCATATAGACAGCCAGACAATGATTGGGAGAGACATAGACAGAGAGAGAGAAATAAATGAGCAGACAGGCAGACAATGGTATAGACAAACATACGGGGAAACAAAGAGAGAGAGACAATGATCTTAATGAACAGATAGAGAGGCAGGCAGACAGACAGACGGACCGACAGACGGATAGACAGGCGAACAGAGATAGAGAGGCGGGCAGAGAGACAGAGAGAGATAGATAAAGACACAGACAAGCAGACAGGCAAAGGGAGATAGATAGAGAGAGAGAGAGAGAGATAGACGGGTAGACAGGCAGACAGACAGACGGACATACAGACAGACAGGCAGACAGATAGACAAAGGCATAGATTGAATGACAGACAGATCTCAATTGACACAGCTAGTGATACTGTTCAATAATATATAATATATAGTATTTATATTTATATGTAATATTTTGTCGGTCACAAACTTGAAATACCCTTCTTTGACAATTTACAATGTGTCGAAGGGTATACAAAATGTAGGCTGAAATAATTGCAAAACGGGCAACGGGCAACGAGCTGTTTTCTGTGTTGGTCCAAAGCAAATACCATCAGCACTCGTTGGTACACAGTCGAAACTTCGTTACCCCTTGCCACAGTGCCCTCCCCCCTCTCTGCGTACACTGGGCAGCACATTCATCTATGGCGGCACAGCCTGACCCGCGGCATATTTAACTGGGGCCGCGTTAAAGCAGCTGCAAATTAATTAATTTCCATTTGAATTGCCAAACAGAGAAATAAAAACCGAAATAAGGCGAGCAAGAGAAGGCACAGAGCGAGGAGGAAGGGGAGAGGAAGTGGCAGAGAGAGGGAGTGAGGGAGAGAGGGAGTGAGAGTGACAGGCAGCATTTAAATATGCACATAAATGAATACGTTATGCTGCACTTGGCACTCGTCGGACCCGAAAAGCGCAAACCGATACGAAATAACAACAGCAACGACAAGAACAACAGAGACAAGAGTAGCAGCAGCAGCAGCAATGGCACAACAACTACAAAGGACAACAGGTTTTATTTAATTAATTTCTCTTTTTTCGGCGCCATCAAAAATGTTGAACGACTGTTGGCAAAAAGTGTTGCATACTTTTGTGCGGCTTGATTTATTTTGCCACGTAGAACGAGGTGGTGTGAGGCGAGTGAAAGGAAACTAGCAGAGAGAGAGAGAGGGAGGGGGAACAGTAAATAGAGAGAGAGGGAGGGAGAGAGAGAGGGAGTGAGAGAGCGAGAATGGGAGGGATAGACAAAGGGAGTAGAAGACAGGAAATGCATATGCCAAACAGTTGCAGCGTATGTTTTCCCGGCACGTGTGTGTGTGTGTGTGTGTGCGGGAATTAAGTGAGCGTAAACTCTGCGCACACGTATGTATGTGTGTGTGTGTGATCTGTGTGTGCCTGTGTGCGCGGAAAATAGCCAAATTAAAAAGCGAGCAAATGTTTAAGAAAAACTGCACACTGCACAGAAACACATACACTGGCTCGCACACACACACACACTCCAGCTACCCCTGCTCCTCCTCTTCCGTTTCCTTCCCCCCTCCCTCTCACACCCTCAGTTGCGTTTGTATGGTATGCGTGCGCACACAGCATAACCGTAGCTCAGGCTCAGACCCTGAATGCAATTTACTTTGCCACGTCGCCTTAACATCATTTTGGCTTTGCTGCTCTTCCCCCATTCACCTGCTTTCCCTTCCGCTTCCTCTACCCTCCTCCGCACTCAGTGCTACAGTGACATTAATGGCATATGCAGGGTATTTCTTGGTCTGGCAACTAATTTCCGCCTCTTTTGCGATGGGGCCTTCGTTAGCACGTTCAAGGCTATTCAGAGAGAGTTGCACCCCACCCCCCTCGCCACTTCCGCACGCCTCCCTCCTCCATCACTCTCTTCAAACAAGCTGCAGAGATTGAAAATTGCGTATACGTGAAAACGGGCAAAGCGACCACAGAAGGGAATTGGCTCTGGCCTGTGGCCCTGTGCCTCTTCCTGTCCGTTGGCCAGCACTGCGTGCCTCTCCCACTCTACTGCTGACCTGCCCTCTGCCCTTTGCCCCCGCCCCTGCCCTGGCCTCTTCACTCTGTTGCTCTACTGCACTCTGACCCCTTCTCCCCCCTCCTCTGCCTGCTGTCGAGTATTTTTCGGCAATCAGCAGGCAAATATACAAGAGAACTCTCTTCAATCTCCACGCCAATCCCCTCTCCAACCCACCGCCTCCCCTCTCAGTGGTCTCTTCTCTTTGCGAAATCTACAGTTGAATTGCACTCAACAATGCATGCGTCGTCGTATCCCTGAGTTACGCACACACAATTGCGCGAATAGAACGATGGGAATGCATTACGTATACGCCACATGCGGCACGTGGCCAAGGGGCCCATTCAAGCAGTGGCAGGAGGAGGGGCAGGAGGCGCTTTCAAGGCTTCAAGTTAATCGCCAGAAAGTGCGTAGTTACCAACATTGTTGGTTGCCCTAATGGACTGCCAATTGCGCAGCAGCTAAAAGACACATGAGGAATGTTCCCAGGCACCCCCCGCCCCCTTCCTGTGTACCTATCCCCCCTCCCCACCCCTTTGCTGACAGTTAATTTGCATTGATTTTGTGCAGCATTTGCCACGAGTTGTGGCCAAAGCAAATAAAGCGTTTTGTTTTTGCTTCATTCCCTTCTCATTTATTATTCACCCTCACCCCCTTTGCACCCCCTCCACTGCTCATATACAAATAAATTCGTTTCAATCAGTTGCAGCATCGTGCCACCTCTCTCTGCTTCCCTCTCTGTTCCACTGCATGTTGTTTTCCACTGCTGATTCGATTTGCTTGCTCGAAAAACAAAATTCGATTGGCTTTTTCTGCTGGCATCGCTGCTGTTTTTTCTGCTTTGTCGTGATATCATTATTATTAAAACGAACGAATGCATTTTATTACATCTCTCGAGCAGCATCACCGGCAACATGTTCACATAAATTAAGCATAATAAATAAATTAACATAATTATACCCGAAAAAAGATGAGAGGAAAATACGCAAATTGCCGCTTGACAAGTTTGCGGCACAAGGCGGCAGCGATGCCGATGTAAAATGCAAATGAAAAGCCAATAAAATATTTGCCATACACACACACGCACGCTCACATTAAAAGAGTGTGTGGTTATATACCATATATATCAGGGTATCGGGCGTATATAGCATAAGCCACAAAGCATATTCAGCATGTGCCCGCGTACCTTATTTATGACCGCGTGTGCGTGTGTGTGTAATTTGATTTATGTTGTGGCAAAATGACAGCAACAGCAGCAGCAGCAACCGGCAGCAGCAGCCGGCAGCAGCAACTGACAGCAGCAACGGCCAACAGCAGCAACCGGCAACAAATTTGCGTGTCAAAATCAACTGCGACGGCTTTGACAGGCCGCAGGGCTCATTAGAAGCATCCTCGAGGCAGTCAGCCAACCTTGAACCAAATAACAAACAAAACAAACATACCTTTACATACGTATGCTTATATGTATATGTGCAGTAAGTAATGGAATGAATGTGTTCAATCCTTTATTTAATATGTTTAATTATATGTTCATTAATGTGCAATTTGGGTCACACTTTCCTTGCAAGCTGTATTTATGCAACACTGAGTGCTTGATTTGATCAAAAGTGGTGGCAGGACGATAATCGATTGTGTCTGCTACTCATTTATGCATTATGAAAATTAACATTTAATTTAGGGACACATTTCCGGTATTTGCAACTTATGCAACACTAACTGCCCGACTCGATCAAAAGTGGCGGCAGGACGATAACAAATTTATGAAATATGTTATTCAAAAGTTTCTCATCTTATTCAACACTTATTGTATGCATCGATCAATGACTTATCGAAAGTGGCGGCAGGCCGATTAAGTCGATTTTAAGACGCCAAAGAAGTGAAGAGAGAGATTAAAATTAAATAATAAAATACAATTGCAAATGATATAAATAAATGCCTGGCGGTGCTACTTAACTTGTTTACTATATAAATACACATACGTACATATGGATACTAGGCCAGTTCGAGGCCTGGTGTTCTGCTTGATTTGCGCGCAAACATGACTTGCTAATCAAGTTAGAGCCAAAGTCAATGGCAAATTGAGTGGCAAAATGCTCCTATGTATATAGTATATATATATTTATGCATATTCCATAGGCAATGTGCAGCTTATTGAGTGTCTGTGTGTGTAGTCAATCGATTCAAATGCCTTTGGCATCTGTGATTAAATTCCGCCCAGCACACTCGACTGCAATTTAAAACAAATCAGTTTAGCTGCACTCACACCCGCTCTCTCACAATCACACTCATATTCACACTCACACTCATACCTGTATTCAGGGCTGCTATTGCTATTCATATTGCCGACTCTCTGCTTCGTCATTTAGCTGGACTATTTACTTTTTTGCCGGGGGAAACTTATCGTGTGCCGCCACGCAGCGCATTCCCAGTGCAGCTTCCCTTACCCTCCCCCTCTCCCCTTGCAGCGCTGTTTGCTGCTCTATTGTCTGATTTCATTTGCTGTCACAATTCACTTAACACTGTCGCCTCTGTCAATCAGCGAACGTGGCGGGGACGCCTCCCCGCCCCCCGCCACGGCTATGAATAAAAGTGCAAAAGAAAAATAGGGGAAAAATGCAGGAAAAAGCAGGGAAAACACGGGCACGGACACGGACACAGGCAGGCAGCCAAGGACACGAGCCTCGGTTGGCATTTATGGACTATTGTCGACGAGGGAGACGAACAGATGGAGAGCAACAGAGTGAGTGAACGAAAGAGAAAGATAAAAAGAAAGAGGGAGAGAGAAAGGGAGGGGGAGAGTGAGCCAGCAGAAGGCTACATTAGCCAGAAAGCCAAAGAAATTTAATTAAAAAGCCAAAGGCGGCCGTCATTGCCAATGGCAGCCAATTTATGATGGCGCTCGCGCTCCACACGGCGTATGCGTCATGTGTACGATGCGCAGCTGCCGCAATACACACATATGTATGTATGTATACACATACTCTGCGTGTGTGTGTGATGAGCGAGCGCATGCAAAAGGCAGAAAGTAAAAAGCGAAAATTAATGGAAAATTAATTAAGTGTCGTTTAATGTTGTCTCAATGTAAACGCTTTCAACGCAGCGCAAATTAAATTGTTGCTGCCCCACACACAGCGCAAACAGTCGCCAGCTTCGTTTCCCTTCCTTCCACTGTTCCCCCGCCCCTCTGGCCACCAACAATGGGCTTTTAGTGGGACTTCTCTTGCCTCATCAGCCTCATGTTGCTGCTGCTATGGCTGACTCTTTTGATTTATTGCCTTTCATGTTGCTGCTGTGGCTGTGGCCGTTGCCGTTGCTGCTGCTGCAACTGCAGTCGGTGTGGCAGGTTGCCCTGTGGAAACTGTAGCTATCGCTGCCGCCGCTGGCTTCCCTGTATCAGCTGAATCAGCTTGCGGGCAGCCACTTGAGCGTTAGTCTCCGCTCCAGGCATGCCCAGGCCACTCTCATGCCCCTATCCACCTCTCTATTTCCCCCTTGCTTGCCCCCTCCCCTCATGCTGTGCCGTAAAATTACATTTCGCAATGGGGCCACGTGGCGTATGCGCAATCTCTGCGCGCACTTTTCATATGCAAAGTAAATGCAATAGCGAATGCAAATAGCAATTTTCATGCGGCTTCAATTCAATCAGTAGCACATTATAAAAAACCAGGGGCGAGCCAGCACGCCCACTCTGCCCACTTTACCCAGTTTCGAGAAGGATTTCCCACCTGCCAATGGCAATCTCAGGCTGCACTTACCTTCTTGCAGTAATCAAGCAAATCCATTTTATCACGCAAACATGTGGCACCCGTTGTCTTCTTGCTTAGGTCCGTCACCCAGCGACCCTCCTCCGATAGATACTGCGGCTGGTAGATTTGTCCGGCCTCGCACAACACGGCGATCTGTGGCTCCCAGCGGGGTGAGGCGCCCTGTGGATGCGATAGAGGGAAAATAAATATGCAAATCGATGCGGATTAGATGCGATTACGTAACACGTGTGAGGAGCAACTATGATAGGATTGTTAGTGTGTGGGTGTATGAGAGAGTGTGTATGTGTGTGGCAAGTATAGAACTCATATTTATGTGCAGTGGTAATCGATGCTGCCTGAGCCAAGCAAACTATTCACGTCACGTCACAAGCGACTGCCGTAAAACAGCTGTCAGCTATCAAATGTCTTTGGGTCGCCCTCTTCCTCTTTGCCCCTGCTCTTCTTCCTCTATTCGCTTGCTTTAATTGCCAAGCAAACATGGCAGAAGTGGAAGAGAGCACAGACATTGATTGGGAACAAGCGCCAATAGCGCTTAGTTTAAAATATCGTTTTAGTTTTACTTTATATCGTTAATATCATAATTGGTATCATTAATATTATTCTTATCATTATTATTGTTGTTTTTATTATTGATATTTATTTCTTGTTATTATTATTGTTTTTTTATTCTTTTTCCCATTATAATTATTCGCATTCTTATTAAATCCTTATTATCATTAATAATATTAACGTTGTTAATATTAATATCGACATTAGTATTTGTATTATTATCAAAGTCATTATTATTATTATTATTATTATTTGTATTTATATTGCCGCAATTAATATCATTATTATTTGTATTCGAATTAATATAATTTATGTTATTAATTTATTGTTTGCATCATTACTATTATTATTGATAGCATTAATATCATTATACTGTTATGTTATCAGTATATATCATTTATATCATTATAAGTATTTCTTTTTTAATATCATTATTAGTATTATAATTATTATCATTTTCATCATTATTATGAATATTATTAAATTTATTAATATTTTCATTGTTGTTCTCATTATTATTATTAATACATAATTTAAGCCCACAAATATGCTTGTTTAGTCCACTGTGCAAGTATCTATGCTGGCGCTGAACTATGCACCGAGCGCACTGTGCGTATGCGTAATGTGGCGAGACCGTACAAGACATTAATCATACGCCACATTGTGCAAGTGAGTCTGGCCCGTTCGGTCGGGGCGTGCCCGTTTCCGTGCTGTGCTCTGCTGTGTGGGCGTGTCTGAGCGATAAAAAATGATGATGCCGCCACACAAAGGGAAAAAGAGAGAGCAAAGGAGGAGGCTAACGGGGTGAGAGATCACATTTGGCTAAGGAGATAAGTGCGATACAGCAACAGCAGCAGACGGCAGGCACATGTGGCAAGTGAGACAACTGAACTCATTAGGCGGATCAGCAGAGGGAGAAGAGGAGGGAGGTAGGAGGACAGAGGACAGAGGAAAAGGGCTCGACTAAACCTCAACGATGTCTTAAATGGTTCATTACAGATGCCACTGGCAGGCAGCGGAGGCAGGCCGGGCAGGAAGGGGCTAGGCGAGGCAGACAGTTGCCAGTTGGCAGCTTGATGAATGACCATTTGAATTATGCAAAGGCAGCAAAGGCTGAGGCAGGCAGCATCAGTTGATACGATTGATTGAATGATTCGACTGTGATTCGCAACTGCGGCGGCGATGAGCAGCGATTGCAATTGGAGCAGGCAAGTGGAAGGCGCTTCCTTCTCCTCCTTTTTTCTTGCTCTGCTTCCACACATACTTCTCTCATGTTCTCTAATCGCGCCTTAAGCGCAGCCACGCATGCACACACACGTTCAAATACGCACACACACGCGCCTACACTCCTGGCTGTGCTTTCAACTTGGTTTGCTCTCCTTTTTTGCTCTGTGCCCATTTCGGGTTACTATGGCAACAAGCAGATTAATAGTCTATCCCGCTTCCACTCTGCCTCGCTTTCGCTCTCTTCTTCTCTGTTCATCTGCTTTCTATGCAGTTGTTTCCATTAGTTGCTGCCATTGTTCGACATCGGAGTCCCTGATAAGCCTCACTTCATGCAGCCAAAGCCGAATGCATTCGCATTCGCATTCAAATGCGGCATTCATTCGACAGTGAGTGAGTGGTATGAGTGATTCATTCGCTTATTCAGTGCTCAGCATAAACTTCCATGGAATGCTTTCAACGCCCTCACAGGGGCTTAAGCAGCTTTGAAGCTGCGTAGAAAAGAAGTAAAATCCCGTGGAGAATTCTTTTAATATTTTCCCAATTCTGATGAAAAGTGATAAGGAAACTGAAGTCTCTTTTGAGGAAACTCCTCTAAATTTCTTGTTCCAGCATAATATGATACCTCTATTCCATTTGTTTTGAGTTATTAGAAGGTCCTTCGACTTTGCAATTTATTTGAAAGTCTCCCTTTGTTTAACAGCAATATCGTAACTTATCCAACACTGGTTGTTTGACTTACCGAAAGTGGCGGTAGGCCAATAACAAATTGAATATATATGAATTAATCGAAGCAATAAATATAAATGGAAAAAGAAAAATAAACTTTTTCGATGATTTATCGAAAATGGCGATAGGACAATAGTAGAAACAAAATAATAGAAGTTAGCAATCTACTGTGGCAAATAGTAAAGGGACTTGCTCGATTAAAGTGGCGGTGGGCCGATAACAAACGAGTCGATATGAAATCGACAGTCTCAACTTAAACTGTGGAAACTTCATGTGGTTCAGTTTAAGTTACACCGTAATCTGATACCTTTCCCGATTTGCCTTGTGTTATTAGAAATGTTGTACCCCCTGAAAGCCTTTCGGCATTGCACGACGCACGTTTCGCTGCTGATCTCTGTGTGCACGAATACTTAGAATAGACTAAGGATGGGGTGGGGGGTGGCTTTGTAATTCACAATATTCTCATTTGTTGACTTTGTTGCTGCCTTGCCGCATTTTGTTGTCTTCTTCGCTGCGTCTGTCAACAAGGCAACATGAAAACTGAGTTTACCAAGCAACCAGGAGTGGGGGCGTGGCTTTAGCTCGGGGATGAAGTGGAAAAGAATATGTAAACTCCATTATCAAAATGCATTTGATGTACGACAAGGAGGGGCGAGAGGTGGGGGAATCGGGACATAAACTGCATTAAAGGCAACTTCCTTCCTGGCGCCCTGCCCCGTTAATAAATATAATAATAGCGTGCGCCCCCAGGCTGGCAAGCAGGCAGGCAGGCGAGCAAGCTGAGCAACAGCTCCTGATATGGCTCCTTTTCCGGCTCCCCTCCCCATTCCCTGGTGCTCGGATTCAGTTTCCCGTTTCGGTTGCTGCTGTCAGAGCTGCCTTGCCTTGTCAGTCAACCTTCCATCCTTCATCCTTCCATCCATCCATCCATCCACACACAAATTGCCATTATTCATGTATGCGTGTCTGTGTGTGTGAGTGTGTGTGTGCGCTCAACTATTTCAAAAGTAATTAAGTTGGCAAAAAGGCGACTCTGCCTTCGTTCCCCCTTCGGCTCTACTCCTCTGCCTCCGACTCAGCCAACCCCCCTCCTCCTTCGCCTACCCCTTTGCTTGCCATACCCCTAGCCTGCGCTTCCTTCTCCTACTCCTACTCGACGTTCTTGGGCTCACCATCGTCGTCTTGTGCTTGTGTCACGTTGTTGCAGCCTTTTTTCCAGGCAATCTAATAATTCACAAAACAAAACACAAACACACACACACAGAGGGGTATACATGTGTGTGTATATGCTTGCTGTTTGCATGCGAAAAATTCGTTGGCTTCAGTTTTCGGCTTGGCACTTGTGTGTTTGCCTTGTCGACGTCATTATTGCAATCAGCCTGGCCTGGCAATACCCTGCACTTGTTGTTGTTGCTGTTGTTGTGCTGATTGTTTTTGTTGCTGCTGCTGTTGTTTATGGCGACACCATATGGCAATATGGCAACGAGACCAACACGAATATCGTCAGCCTCGACACCGCCCCACCCCTATTTTCAGTTGCAGTAGCCACTGTTGCAGCGGATATGGGGCGAGGGGGCGGCATATTTAATATTGTCGCTGCCCGGGCAACGCCAGCTGCCAGCAGCAACACAAAGGCAAACAGACACTCACACACACATGAGTGTTGAGGTGTGTGTGTTTGTGTATCTTTTGCATAGATGAGGCAGACACACATTGCCTCTCTGGTTGCGATTCACAACTTGTTTATCGAGCCAAGTTAATTAAAGAAGGCTGAGGCCTCACGTAAAAGGTCTAAAGATCGGCAAACATATAGCATACATATATATAATTAAATATTTATACGTACTGATTTATTATGTAATTTAAAGTCACACTTTGTTTGCAAGCAATATTCGAAACTTACTCAACACTTATTGTTCGACTTACCGAAAGTGGCGGTAGGCCAATAAGAAATTGAATAGATATGAATTAATCGAAATTAAGGCTCGATGAAAGGGGCGGTAAGCCGATATAAATTAAGTTGCCAGAAATCAATCGAAGCGCAAAATGCGTGAAGAGCACACAAAGGATTTCACCTGATACATAAAATGAATTGAATTCAGGTATGTAATAAATGTCAAATGTAAAATAAATGTAATCAAGAGTATTTCCATTGTGCAAAATGCCTTCAATGCCGTCTTTAACTGCAACGGCAACGGCGGCGTCGACTGCGACTGAGATTGAATTGAAATTTTGAGGAGCAAAGAAGAAAAGAGACTGGCTCGATAAAAGTGACGGTAAGCTGATATTAATTAAGTTGATATGAATTTATCATTGCGCAAAGGATGTTAGAAGAAGGGATTGAAATTGTTGCTGGAAGTGCAACTTTCTGTTTAATTAATGTAATTAATACACGGCTAATAATCTTAAATATATATCCAAGTGCAAAATGCCTTCAACGGCGACTTGAACTGCGACTGAGATTGAGATTGAGTTGTATTTTGACTCTATGCCATATATGTACTCCTGTGCTGCCTGTTGTTGGCATGTGAAATTAGGCAGCCCGACATGCTGCGAATCTGCGACCAGAACTGCCAGCAAGGTTGCCAATCATCGGAAATGAGTTGGCAACAATTTTCTGACTGACTCACTGGCAGGCGACAATCCGCAAACCACACACACACGCGTGCCAGTGGGAGAGAACTATAGAGAAAGAGAGAGTGAGAGAGAGAGAAAAGAGACGGGCAGGCATCGCAGCGGAAGCGGAAACGGATGTTGCAGCGGGCCAAACGGGCCAAAGGCAACGGCAATTGCAATTGCCAAAGTCTGCAGGCTAACAATGTTGCACAGGGGCAGCTTGCCACCCCCCAACGCATACGCCCCTCGTGCTACTGGCAATCAAAGCGCGTGTTGTGTGCGAAAGGGCGTGCAACGAAGGGGCTGCAGGGGAGGTGGGCAAACGGCAAAAATGCAATCAAACTCACGCCCCGCAAACTTTGCGTAGGCGTGGCACAGCAGGTACAGCTGCAGGTGGCAGGTCGAGTGCCAAAAGAGGCGGCACAGTGTGTCGGTCACTTTGAAGACAAAGCGTGGCAACACTACACAATGCGCAGGGTGGCAACACTGCTGCGCGCTCACACAAAGCTCTGCAAAAGTAAATGAATCTTGAGAGGCGGCACAGTCACCGCTGTCAATATATGTACACAGTACCCCCGCCCCTCTGCCACGCCTTCTCCCAGTGCCACTCCCTTCACTGTAATTGTTTTCTGTTCCTGCCAGAGTTGCCAAAGAGATTTGCCACGGATTGCGGCAGGGAAGTCTCATCAATTTCTTGTTTTCGCCGCATTTTCCATTAATATTCAAATTGCCATCAGGAATTTACTTGGAAAAATGGACAGCCCTCCTCCTCCCGACCGAACATAAACAAGTATCCTTATATAAATAGATATAGAAAGTAAGTTGGGCCGATCAATTCCCCGAAATCGATGGCCACAATCGCCCGGAATCGTCGACTTAAGCCCGACGCCCATTTCGATTTATTTATGGCGACTTTAAAAAGTCGCCCCCAACTCAAGAACCCAAAGCAGAATTCGTGGAAAAGTGCGCCAAAGAGCATAGAAGAAGAGGCAGTGGATGGAGGAAGAAGGGAGACAGAGGAGGGGGGAGCAAAGCAAGCGGGGCAATAAGTACATGCTACTTATAATGCGGCAGTGGCAACGGCCAGAAACACAATTATGTTAATGTTTACTCGACCGTAATTAACTCAAATTTATGATATTTTAATTTCGCCACAGCACCGACGAGGGAGGCGGTGGTGAGGGCGAGGCGTGGCAATGGCAGGCGACACTTGAGAGAGCCGAGCGCAGAAAAGTTGAGAGAACGTTCAAAGCAAAGCAAAGCGCAAACCAAAAAGAAACACAAAAGAAATTGCGTTATAATAACACACGTAATAAGTTTTTCCTTTCTTTTAGCGCCCTCCTCTCATCTCGCCCCTCCCCTCTTGTCGCATTTTCCATTTCCCATTTCGCATTTCACATTTCGCTCAGCAGCCGGAACCAGCAAGCAGAGCCACAGACAAATACAATTTTAATGCGAGCGCGTGAAACACAAAAAAGCAAAAATGAGTAAAAAAAAAAGAAGAAGAAGAAGGAGGAGGAGAAGACGGAGGAGGAGGAGGAGTAGGGAGCGAGGGAGATGGATAAAAAGAAAAGTTCTCGAAACTCTGAGAAGATGAAATACTCTGCATGTTTGGTTGGTTTTAAAGCGACTCTTAAGACGATTGGCAGCTTTGTATTTGAGTGGGAGTGAAATTGGAAGATATTGCAAGGGAAATTGGTAGTCACTATTGAATGGGAATCACAGTAGTAGCAAAGCAAAAAGGAAACTGGAATAGTAGCACTTATAGTTGTTGAGATCGACGTGTTCATACGAGCAGAAAGGTAACTGGACTGGGGCAAAGTGAGGCAAGTCATCTCATAAGATTCCCTTTGCATTTTGAATTTAATATACATACTGAGGAATCTCCTTAAGAGATATAAGACTATGGGATGTAGTAGTAGTAGTAGTAGTAATGGGAGTCGTATAGAAGAAGTATTATTATTATAACTGTTTGTAGAAGAAGTACTTAAAGAAGTAATAGAAGTAAGAAGTAGTAGTAGCAGAATTACTTGAAGTAGAAGAAGTTCTTGGAGTAGAAGTACTACTCGGAGTAGTAGTAGTGGTTCTAATATAAGTACAAGGAGCAGTAATTATTAGAAGAAACAGTAATACAGTAGTATAAAAAAGCAGTAGTATCAGTAGTAGTAGTAGTTTTAGAAATAAAATTAGAAGCCATAGTAGGAGTCGTAGTCGTAGTAGTAGAAGTTTTAGTAGTCGTAGGAGTTGTAGTCGTAGTAGTAGTAGATATAGTAGGAATAACAGTAGTAGTAGTAGGACAGTATATGTAGTAGTATTAGTATTTTATTTATAGTAGTTGTAGTTTAGTATTTGTATTAGTAATATCGTAATAGTAGTAAAAGTAATATCAAAGTATAAGAGATAGTAGTAGCATTAGTAACACTAGCAGTCGAAGTAGTAGTAGTAGCAGTAAGACTAGAAGTAGTAGTAGTATCTGTATGATTGAAGTTGAAGTCGTAATTATAGCTGTAGTAGTAGTAGTAGTAATAGTAGTATCATACTATTTGTAGTAGTAGTAACATAATAAAGTAGTAATCATCAAAGTATCAATAGTAGCAGTAGTAATAGTAGTGGTACCAGTTGTAGTAGTAGTAGGAGTAGAAGTAAGAGTAGTAGTAGTAGTACCAGTAGTAGTAGTAGTAATAGTGGTGGTAGTAATAGTAGTAGTAATAGTAGTAGTAGTAATAGTAGTAGTAGTAGAAGTAAGGGTAGAAGTAGGAGTAGTACCAGTAGTAGTAATAGTACCAATATTAGTAGTACCAGTAGTAGTAGTAGTACCAGTAGTAGTAATAGTAGTAGTAGTAAGAGTAAGAGTAGTAAGAGTACTAGTAGCAGTAGTTTTGTCAGTAAGTTGTAGTAGTAAGAGTTGTAGTAACCTTACCGGTAATAGTAGTAGTAACAAGAGTAGTAGTAGCTTTAACAGTAGTAGTAGTAGTAAGAGTAAGAGTAGGAGTACCAGTTGTAATAGTAGTAGTAGTTGTACCAGTAGCAGTAGTAAAAGTAGTAGTATTATTAACACTGAAAATAGTAGCATCCCACACAAAACGTAGCACATCTGCAGTTCGATATTCATTCACAAAACAATCGCAATTATAGAGCACGTTCTGTCGTTGTCGCCGTCACGGAGCGCGTGCAAAATACGCAAGAAGCGAAATTTATTGTTTGCCAAAGTCGCGCGCGGAGGCGACTCAAAGTGACGCGACGAGGGGTGGCACAGAGCGGGACATGGCAGAGACGCCCCGAAAAAAACGTATAAATGTATGCAGAAAAGGCAGAAAAAGCAAGATGAATAAGAGGCAGAACAGGCGGGAGAGAGGGAAAGAAGAACAGGAGAGAGGGAGGGAGAAAGGTAGTGTAGGGGAGGGGGCAAGGGAAATTATGTTGTGCATGTTAAATGCGGACGGGCATGAAAACAACACGTAGCAAATGCAAGACAAATAGTGAAAAATAGCCAGCAAAATGGGCAGAGAATGAACTGTGCCACATGCCCAGGAGCAGGCAGGGGAGAGGGAGGGGAGGGGGAATGAAGTTGGAGTCAGAGTCAGAGTGAACTGTGTGTAAGTATAAGTGTGTGTGTGTGTGTGAGTTACTAACGGTTTTTTTCGCCCCGCTAGCGTACAAAATGGCGTGTCTCGCTTGGCTCCGCTTAAAGTAAGTCAAAGTTGAAAGTTTTGTCCACTATGCGAGTGTGTGTGTGCGAGTGTGTGTGTGTGTACGTGCACACCTAATCACACTGGAAGTGCCACCCACTCAGAGCACACACATTGGACACACACACACACACACACACACTGTCACACTGTGACTATTATTTATGAGTTTTCTACGTTTTTTGCCTTTCTCTGCATTTTTCGCTTTTTGGCATTTAATTTTTTCTGCTGCGGCTCAATTTCAAGTGTCAAAGCATTCAGCATTGTTGTTGCGCTGTTTGTGTTGCCACTTGATGACTCAGCATGACGCACACACGCACACACACCCACACATATATACACACTGCCATGGGCCATAAAATTCAACCAGCTTTGTCTCCTGCTCTCCCCCCATTTGCAGTAGAATCCGATTTGGAGTCTAACTCACACACTCATACACACACACACACACACACACTGGCACACATTGTGCGTGCCTCAGTTGAGACTGCAAACAAGAAATGGCTTGCGGAAAATGTTGAGGAAAGCTGAAGAGAAACGAAAAGTTGTTGGACAAAAGTTTTGTGCCAAGTGAAATCCGAAAAATGCTTCGACTCTGGCTCTGGCTCTGGAAAGCAAGGCATGCAGGTGAGTCAGACAAGTGATTGCTTTGACAGAGTGCAGACACACACACACCCTCTCAACCTCCCCCCCCCCATACACACTTCCACTCGCACTCTCAGAGATGCATGCAAATTAATTTTCTCAGAAGCGCCTGCAAGTATGCAGCAAATTTTTGGCCAAACTTTGTTGACTCGTGTGTGTCCACTGTGTGTGTGTGTGTGTGTGCAATACACTTCTAATTGACGTAGCAAAAAGCAGTTTTAATTACATTTGCTGACAGGCCAAAGCAAAGGCCAAGACGAACTAGAGCTCTGAAGGGGGCCAAATGTCATTTGGTTGCCCCCCCCCTACCTACCTCCCTGCCCACGTACCCCATACCGCTGGCAACCCTATCGACTGCTGTTGAGTAAGTGAGTTACTACAGCATCTTTATCATTATCGTGCCAATGATGATGATGATGATCTCGCCACGTGGCAGTTTATCATACTTAAAGGCGACGCTGGCATTTCAATTACATTTCCCATTTTCCGGGGAAAACTGCTAGCTGCAAACGGCAAATGGCAAACTGCAACGACAAACTGCGAACTGCAAAGTGCATTTCGCACTTGCAGCTATCGCAGAGCGCGCATCTAATTGATTTTGCATAGCCCAGATATCTCTTCAATTATCCAACTTTTGCCAAAATCAAATTATCCCCGTTTTTTTTTCACTCACGCTCTCTCTCTCTCTCTCCCTCTCCCTCCTTCTTGCCAATCTATTTGGTTAGCTTTGGTGCAAGGTTCTTTGGCCTAAATGGGTTATCTGCCATCTTTCTCTCTCTCTCTCTTTTTCTCTCCCCCTTGCTATCTTTACTCACTGGTTATTTTTCGATTTGACTCAGGTCAAAGCGCCAAATTGCCTGTCGATTTCGGTTTCGGCTTTCAGTTTTTTATATAGCTCAACACATTTTTATGCACGCTACCCATGCCTTTGCACGCCTTGTGCCAAGCGAAATTGCATGTAACAGCCTGTAGAAGGCATCTCTTAGCCCATAAAGCTGGGATTTCAACTTATCTGTCTGTATGACCATCTATAACTCAGAGAATATATGAGCTCGCGCTATAAAATTTGATGACAATGTGTCTTATTACTGCATGGAGCTATAGGTTGTTTAAGAATTCATCCACGCCTACTTACGCCTTCGTAAAACACAAATTAATGCATAAATGGCTTAGTATTAAAGCCAGCTCGTTCATTTTTCGGTGTGTACATTATGAATCATATTTTAATTTGATTTTCGAATTTGATTTAAATTTACTTGTGATCAGCTATCAGATATTTGAGTAAATCTTTGCTGGGCGTACAATTGAAGCCGCAGCAAGAGGGTATCTTTAGTACAGAGACACCTCGAGAACAGTTTCCTTTACCAGATGTCCCAGAAGCTGCACAAGTTAAACTTAAATCGTATTTTTTCCAGCGTAAATTCATTTTAATTTGCCAACTAAGCAAGCTTTATGTTTCTGCCAGGAAAGAGCTGCAGAGGGGGAGGGGGGAGTTCTTTAAAGAGTGTATTACCTTTTTATACCCTTGCATAGGGTTTATTAATTTTGGCTAGAAGCTTGCAACTCACGTTAGGAGACAGCTCTGAACCCACAAAGTATATATATTCTTAATCTGCATCAACAAAGGAATTCAACTAGCCATGTCCATCAGTTCATCTATCCGTCTGTCAGTGTGTCCGTCTGTTGCAACGCAAACTAGTTTCCCAGTTTTAGAACTATCTTTATGAAACTTGGCATGCATGCTTCTTATTGCTGCACGCTGTATATAAGTGGCAACAAGCCCGTTCGGACTGACATATCGTGTAGCTGCCATACTAACTATCGGCCGATTTTTGTTATTTGTTAAGATATGGCAACTATAAACTTAATACATCGGACTTTTCCTATGTATATATTATGCACATAAAATTTCATAAAAATCTGAGTACTATAACATACAGCTGCCATAGAAACAATCGGACGAAATTAAGATTTTTATATGAAGACATGTTCTGATTTAATAATTTTTTTTTTTTTTTTTTACATTATTTGAATTTTATTTATAGCTTACTGTAACTATATATAAATAACGGAAGTTATCAGTGCCAAACAAAGTAAGACATAATATACATATATTTGGAATACACATATATATGGAATATACATATATATGGAATATACACGTTAAATTCCGCACCATTATATATAACCAATATTGGAACGATCGGATGATATAAGAAACAGCAAGGGCATAGAACCTTCGGCATGCCGCAGGTATCCTTTCATTCCGGTTTTCAGTTCTATGCTTTATAAAGTGATTTTTCGTGTAGTCATCGCAGGCTGTGGCTCGATTAACTGTAACAGCAACGGGAACTGCCAGTCGAACAAAAAACAAAGCAGTTGCAGGTGTAGAGAAGTGCGGCAAGGGGGGGGGGTACAGACTGAAACTGTAAATTAAGTTCGCTGAAAATGAATGCTGAATCATCAAACCAATCAGCAGAATTACGCAACGCAAAATGGCTGATCCCCCTCCCCACCCCCCTAGGCTGGTTATGGATGCCGCTTCCGGCAAGAGGGGAAGGCAGCAGGGACCACGCCCACCCGCATGCAGGAATATATATAAAGTATATGGTATATACACGATATATATATATGGTGTACATGGCGTATACATGGCGCATTAATGGCCCTAAAACGACGAACGTTGCAGCGCATTAAAATGGGGCTAACAAATTTTAAGCTGCCCACAAATTGTTCGGGGCTTAAGCGAAGCTTCCCCCCTCCTTCCGCCACGCTACATGCAGAACAAAAGCGCTTTATAATAAATATGATTAATTTTACAGGCTGTCTGCCTGCCTATGTGTGTGTGTGTGCGTGTGTGTGTGTGTGTGTGCGGTACAGTTGGTCACAAAGCGCCGAATGCATTAAAATCCATGAAACAAAATTTATGAAAACTAAATGGCAATCTCCGTGTCCCTCTCTCTCTCTCTCTCTCTCTCTCTGTCATCCTCGCTCGACAATAATCGAATTGTGAAAAGAGCTAGCATACAAGTGGCCACTTTGGCCAGGGGCATGCGGCATGTGACACGTGGCGGACTGAAAAGTGCTGCCTACTCTGGCGGCGCGTCGAGGCCGCATTGCAATTCAATTAGGTGTAAAAACTAATTAAGCGACCCGCTTTTAGGACGCAACAGCCACGCCCAGCAGCAGCAACCAGCAGGCAGCAGGCAGTAGGTAGTGTGAGCCTGTGTGTGTGAGTGTCTGTGTGTGTGTTGGAGAATGTTGCATACTTTTTGGCAAAACTTTGGCGTGCGTCAAAAATAAATTGAAACCGGAAGCAGCCGCATAGAGGCAGAGCGAGAGAGAGGCAGGGAGAGGGAGAGAGAGGGAGAGGGAGATATAGAGAAGGAGAAGGCAGCAAGACAAGAGAGGGACAGCGAGTGTAAAAGAGAGGGAGAGTTAGAGTGAGAGAGACATGGAGAGAGAGTGCGAGGCTCGTGCGTGTTTTCAAGATGGCGACTTTGACAACACTTGCGCCTAATGGCAGCCTGACAGTCTGACAGTCTCTGGCAGGCATGCCAGACAGGGCCGGGCAGGCAGAGAGAGAGGGGGGGGGACATACGGCCATGGTCGGTTCGCCCCAGACCGTCAGTCAGTCAGTCAGGCAAGTGAAACTTTTCCCTGACAGCGACTAATTCTCATTCAGTTGATGCACACACACACCAACACACACACACACATGTACAGACAAATCCAAATCCATTTCCATACAACCTTTGCTGCCCCTGTTCCTGCCCCTGTTCCTGCCCCTGTTCCTGCCCCTGTTCCTGTCCCTCTTCCCTGCCTCTTCCCTGCCTCTTCCCATGCCTCCTGCTACCGCTCACTCACTTCCCCTGCTCCTTGCCTCGCTCAGGTTTTCATTTTAATCGCAAGCGTAAGCCAAATGAAAAGCTTTTTCAATTTATTTTACCGCCTCCCTGCGCTGCCACCTACAAGCGGCGCAGCTAGCAGCGCAGTCGGCAGCGCAAACCTTTGATGCTTAATCATTTGCCTCTCTGCATCAGCTTCAGCTTCAGCTTCGGTTTCGGCTCAAGCTGCTGCCACACTTAATATCCTGTATGTACACACGCAGACACATACACACAGAGGGAGCGAGAAGGGCCGAGAGAGAGAGAGAGAGGGAGAGAGAGGGAGAGACAGCGTGAGTAACTGGCAGACAATGCATAAACAGGCTGAGGCAGGATAAAACTGTGCGAAATTTGTTTGCCTGAGTGTGTTGCGTATAATTTATGCTCTTCACAATACTTAAGCGGATTTCTGGCCAGCAGTGGCAGGGGCATGGGCATGGGCGGGGGCAGGGGCAGTGGTGCAAATGCAGTGTAAGGTTGCAGAAACTGAAGCTGAAGCTGAAAATGTTTCTCCTGTTTTAACTGATAAATATGAAGCCAGCAAGCAAAATAGTTTCCAATAAGCTGCTGCCAAATGACGTACAGCTTAGCCACAAACCCCCTCTCCCCTCCCCTACCCTTCCTCTGCCACTCCTGCTTGCACCTGCCTCTGGCTGGAAAGGGGGAGGGAGCGTGGGGGTGGTGATTTGTAACTGCAAATTGCATTGGTCGCCTGAAGATGCTGCAGCAGCTCAAGCTGGAAGCTGCAAGCTCAACTCGAGGATAATTGCGGACACAGTTGCCATAGGAGCAGGCAGTAAGTAAGGCAGGGGGGAGGAGGGGCAGCTAGGGCTGGCAGGGACTGTGGCAGTGGCTGTGGCTTTGATAAGCGTTGATTTAAGCTTGCAGCATTTTACGCTCATTACAGAGACAGACAGAGGCAGAGATGGAGATGCAGATGGAGATGAAGACGGACACGGACACGGACACGGCACTTAAATACACAAACGAACACCCACGCACACACACATACACACATACATACACACATTGACACAGTCAGCGAGGTGCTCAGCCGTGCTGCTGCTGCTGCTGCTGGGGCTGCATTTAAAAGCCATCATTGAATCGCCTCGTTGTGGGCTTCAGTTACTTCATTAACTTGGCACAAGCTACTCCTCCACTCTCTCTAGCTCCCTCACTTACTCTTCCTCTTGGCTGCCTGTCTCTACCTCTCTTTCTTTCTTGCTTTATTCCCCTCTTTCCCCCACTCCCTCTGCACGTATTCTTCTTCATTCTCTCCACACTTTCTCTCTCTCTCTCGCTTTGTTAGCTGTTTATCTCTGCACTAGCTAAATTTTCTCTATCTGTTTATATGCTTTCAGTTGTTGTTGTTGCTCGCAGTTGTTGCTGTTGCTGTTGCTGGTGCTGCTGCTGTTGCTGCTGTAGTTGTTTGTCTTGTTGTTGCCTGCCTGCTGCTGCTTTAACTCGAGCAATTTTTGCGTTTTTCTCATTATCTTCGTGAAGCCAAGTCAATGAATTACACACACACACACACACGTATATATATATATATTCATACATACGCACACACACACACCTTTACACAGCTAAGGAACGAGCGACTGCTCAGGTGCATAAATTACCAAACAGCGACGGCTAAAATCCTTCGGCTCTGGCAGCACACTGGGCGTATGCGCAATTTGGCAAACATTTTTAAGGCGACAAGGTAGCAAAGGTAGCAGCATGAGAGGCAGGCAGAGAGTTATAGTGAAGGAGGCAGAGGGGTAGCGGGGCACATGCAACTCTGTTGCAAGCAGCAGTGACTCCAGAAACTACTTCCCCAACTCCCCTTCCCCTCACTCCAGCTGGCTCCCCCTCACGACTGCGTATCGAATTAAGCTGCCAAGTGGCAAGCGTTGATCACGCCTTCAACTAAAGCAACTTGACGTTGGGAAGAATATCAACATTTTCTTGCATTTTCATGCCACAAATCGATAAAGTTCTTTGCCAACGAAATTTCACAAAAAGAAATGAAATATTTGCTTAAAATACGTATTAGGCACCGTAATTAAGTCGAAATGGGACAAGTATTGGTAGCCACAGTGGTTAGCAGTACTCAACTAAAGAGTCCCTTTGAAGTTTATAAGAAATTTAAGAAATTTCGATTGAAATTTGAAAGAACTTTAAGAAATTTCAAAAGCAATTCAAAGTATATGTTAAGATACAATATGATGATTTACGAATTCTTCACTTCATAAAAAAAAAAAAAAAAAAAAAATAATTGAAAAATATAAAAAAAAGCTAAAAAATATTTGAAAATTCGCTAAATAATTTTCTGTTATTTTCACATTTGTTAGCTGCCATTGTGAGCACCGTTCGTTGAGTTTAGCCCACTGTGCAGGCGCAAGTTAATATCGTTTTGAGTTCTTAGCGTGTTCCTGCTACGTTCTATGTATGTTAATGGGTCGTGTCGAGGGGAAGGGGGTTGAAATGGGGAGGGGGGACTTAGGGCAAAGTGCGAGCAGCATCTTAAGTCTGAAACAGACACACACACACACACATAGAGACACACATGGGTAGCAAATGATGATGATGGAGTGCAATTACTTGAGGCGGAAGTGACAGAAGTTGCTGCGTCTTCGACTGAAGTAGCGCAGCCGGATGAGGCAGGGGCAGGGGAGGCATGCTGCAGGATGTAGCAGCAGGCAAAGTGTGGCACGGAGTGTGTAGAGGGAAGCAGGGGGAAGCGGCGAGAGGGAACTGAAATGAACTTTAATTAAATTCTTTATATGCGTAATTCTTTTCTGCTTCTTCGCACAATGTCATTATAAAATGGCAGCTGCCGGGATAGAAGCAAAGGCAAGAGGGAAGAGGGAAGAAGGGGGGAGAGAGAGGAGAGCAGCTAAGACTTTAGTAGAACTTCTGCTGCTTCTTCTCCTGCCTGCACCTATAGAAATTCGTGCCAATCTCGCCTGAAATATTTGCAAACTGTTTTTTGAATGGACTCGCAAAGAAATTTCCAAGTGCGGCAAATAAGTCAATTAAGAACGGACGAACGCACTCCCTTTCCCTCCCACGGCACGGAAGAGGGGGGAGGCGGTGGAGAGTGAGTGGAACTTCTGGACAGACTCGGCTTGCCGTGAACTTTCACACCTGACAGCAACGGCGACGGCGGCAACTTTGAGTGCGTCTTGCACAAAGGTCGCAAAACTTTGTCCGCGTTTTTCAGTTGCCTTCTCTCTTTGGCGGCGCGTGCTTTATGCCCTCGTATACCCTGTAATAGCTGCAGCAGAGGTTGTGCACTACAGCACATAGTTGCACTTGGTTGCACTACTTGTAGGGTATTTGCTAGTCGTGCAGTGTCTTTTTCTGTCTTTATGCCTTGTCAACTGGACGCACTTTTTTGTTTTGCATTTAGACGCGTTCGTCCATTATAGTTTCTCTGAGAGAGAACGGGGTGTGGGGGGAAAGTGGCTGAGAAGGGGAGAGAAGGAATAGAGAAGGAGAAAAGAGAGAAAGAAAGAGACTGGAGGAGAGACAGAGACAGAGAAGTGTAAGCGAAGCGAGAGAAAAGAACTTAAAAATTAGTACAATTAAGTTTAATTGACGTAATTTTTGGCGCCTGCCGGACGAACAGGGGCACGGAACGGGAAGGGTGGCAACTCTACGCAAACTTTAGAGTAGTTAGAGAAGGGGTGTTGGGGTGCGGGAGGCATTCACTAGTTCATAATGGCGAAATATGCAATTCGAGCTGGGACACTTGAATGGCAACCAATTACAAAGTGTGCTAACTGAGTCGAGTAAAAAAGGAAGATCGAAGGGGAGAGGGAGAAGGGGAGTGTCGCATGACGTTACATAAGTAGCCAGAGAAACCATAAAGGAGTGGAGGAAAGAGGGTGCAATCACACACACACACACAATGATGTGTTACAGGGAACTGGGGTGAGTGAGCTGCGACTTTAGTTTCGTTATCACGTTTTATGGCCACGTTGCCTAACACAATATGCCAAAAATGGATGACCAGATAAGCACGAGGGGGAAATAGAAGGCGAGACAGAGAGAGAGAGAGAGAGGGAGAAAGAGAGAGACATCAAGAGCGAGTGAGTGGGGGAGCGAGAGTCGGTCAGGGGTGGACAGCATTGAATCCGCTGGGGATTTGTTTCATGCAAGAAGTCTCGCAGTTATAATTGCGAGTGTCCATTGCGACAGTTACAAGTGGCAACCACAACTACTACAACGATAACGGTAGCCATAGAGGAATACAGATGTTAGAGAACTCATCGACTGTGCATGACGAGCTGTCTATCGATGAGCAGTGAAGGCAAGAAGACTCCTACAGTACTTCATTTATAACAGTACAGGAATGTATTGCGCCTGTATCAGTAATGTATCGATAACATAACGATAATCGATTTATACAAGCACACATCAGTAATGTATCGATAACATATCAATAACTGATGTATACAAGCACACATTAATGCACCTCCATAACTATTTGCTTGTATATCGATAAAGTATCGATAACAACAACGACGAGTTGTCTATCGATAAGCAGTTAAGGCAAGAAGCCTCCTACAATACTCTATTTACAGCAGTTCTGGAATCTATTGCTCCTGTACCAGTAATGTATCGATATCGATAACATATCGATAACTGATTTAGAATAGCACACATAAATGCTTAATAATAACGGTTTGCTTGATTTTCGATAAGTTGTCGATAACAACAACGACGCGCTGTCTATCGATAAGCAGTTAAGGCAAGAGGCCTACAATACTCCATTTAAAACTATTCAGAAATCTATTGCTCCTGTATCAGTAATGTATCGATAGCATAACTGATTTATACAAGCACACATCAAGGCTCGTTAATAACAATTTGCTTGCAAATCGATAAGTTGTTGATAACAACTTGGTCTTATATCGATAACACATTGATTACAGCTGTTACATATGTCTAAAATACCACATACCAATGCTTATATTCTCAGCATTTCCATAACGTTGCGCTATCATATATTGAAAGCATATCGATAACAGCGACGGACATACATATCGATAACAGATACTGCATATGCATAAAATATCGAATATAGATCAATGCTTGCATTGCCAACATATCGATGACGACTTGCCAGCACATCAGTAATTTATCGATATCGAACAGACATACAGCAATCACATATTTAATCTGATATTGTCAACACATCGATACAAAGTTGCTTGCATAAGTCTATCGATAACATACAAATGATGACAGCCTGGCGTTGCCACTTGGCAACAACTTTGTAAAGGGTTGACAGCCTCTGGAGTCTAACACTCCCCCCTCCCCTACAGTGCCACATGCAAATGTGTTTTGCTGCTGTTGTTGTTGTTGCTATTGTCTTGTTTCATTGATGTTGTTGCAGTTGTTGTTGCTGTTGCTGTTGCTGTGCGCAGCTTCATTCATTACTGCGCTCGAAATTGGCTTTGTTGTGACTTCTTCAGCCAACTGCGTTGTCCCGTCGTAATCTCTAAAGTCTGCATTGCTTCAAATCCACCAAAAAGAAAAGCAGTAAAGAACACATAAGCAAACACACTCACACACACACACACACGCACACACACACACACAGAGGGAGAGAAGACAACAACCCCAAAGAGAAAGAAAGCCGAGACAAATGCGACAGAGCAACGCGTAATTTCCTTTCTTTGCTGCTGCTGTTTTTGCTTTTTTTCTGCTGCTGCTGCTCATTTTTAGAGAGGTGGAGAGGGGGGTGGGGGAGAACAAGCCGTGTTGCTGCTGCTGTGGGCGTAAGTGGGCGGGCAAAAGGAAGTTTACTTTGTCGCAGTGTCATTTATTTTGGCATTTTTGCCACTGACGTTGTTCGTTTTCCTCTTGTTGCTGCTGCTCTTGCTGTTCTTGCTGTTGTTGTTGTTGTTGCTGCTGTGGCTGCTGCTGCTGCTGCTTTTGTCGTCATCATCATAATCGTTAGTTTCGCCTTGCTCCCATCGCCTGCCCCCTCCCCTCTTTTTGCTTCCCTGCGGGCGCGTTAAGAAAAACCCCAAAGCGCTGCCCCGAAGTTCTGTCTGTGTCTGTCTCTCTCTCTCTCTCTGTGTGTGTGTGTATCTCTGTGTGTGTGTGTGTGTTTATGACTCTTATCTGCTTTGTTGTGCCAGCAAGCAAGCTGACACTTCGCCCCGCCCCCTGCACTGCTCCCTCTTTCGAGCCCACTCGCAGCTCTCGCATTTTCCACTTTTTCATTGCATATTTCAAGGCGCAAATTTTCGTGTCAATAATATAAAATCGATATATGCCATGTTCGCTTGCTGTGTGTGTGTGTGTGTGCGTGTGTTGTTGCTGCTTCCATTGAGCGAGTTCAACAACTTTGCAACATCGCATTTGTCTGGCAGCGACAGCCGCTTGACCCGAGCGAACAAAACAAATTGTCAAACAGGTGTGTGTGTGTGTGCGTGTGTGTGTGTGTGTGTGTGTGAGTGTGTGTGTGTAAACATGACATAGAACCCTTTCAGAGTCCTCGACTAGTTACAGCAGCTCACACTCCAATTTCAGCTGTATCCGCTCAACAAATTTAGCCCCAAGCTGTGTCCTACATTTAGCCGAAAAATGGCTAAAAATTTGTGCGTCAATTTTCTAATTAAGACAGCGAAAATAGCAAAGGGAGAACGAGGAGCAGCGGCGCATTGAACGGTTTGCTGCTCCATTTATTACGACAGCAACAGCAACAACAACAGCGGCAGCCACAGCTACAACAACAACACGGCGAACTGTGGCAGCGGCGGCAGCAGCAGCAAAGTGCGCACAAATTAAAAGCGTATAAAAGTAAATTTGAAGCGTATTTAAAATAAACAACGCCAGCAACAACAACAACAACAACAGCAGTGGCAACAAAGAGAGCCTGCGCTGCCACAAACCACACAGCAACAACAACAACAACGAGAACAACGACAGCAACAGCAACAACATGGAGAGCGCCAAGGCAGCGAGGCAGTTACACAATAACCCAAAACTGGAGGGTTGCTCTCGCTCGGGGCTGCTCTGGGGGTGCGTGTGTGCGAGTGTGTATGTGTGTGTTGCGAGTGTTGTGTGTGGCGCTGTCGTCGCTATGCAAAAGCGCCACGTAACTGTCAGCGTTGAATGCCTGAGGCAACAACAGCAGCAACAGCAGCAGCAGCAACAGCGACAGCAGCAACGCACGTTGCAGCCACAGCTAAAGTAACAACAAAACAACAAAGCGCCACACAAATTTTCCAGCTAACGGAAAATACTAGAAAAGCAACAGCAACAACAACAGCAGCAACAACAAACAGCAACGAAATCCCGCAGCGCCTTGAATGAATGCTTGAAATTGGTTTTTTGTATTAGAGCAGAAAAGTATACTACGAAATATTTCACAGGCAGCCCTGGGATGCTGGGTGCTAGAGAGAGAGAGAGAGAGAGAGACTGCTGAGCCAGGGGCCAGGGGGAGTCCGTAGGTGACAGGGCGGACAGGTAACCCGAAATAAATTCGAAATAATTTGTGTAAAATAGACGAGAGCAGCAAGCGAAAGAGGGAGCAGGCAGAGGAGGGGCAAGGACAGGGACAGGGACAGGGGCAGGGGGCGGCAGGTAGAGTGCCTGAAGCTGACTGGGGGTAGCTGTGCGTTGAGCTGGTCACCTGCTTGGCGTGGTGCGGCATGGTGTGGCGTGTGGTGAAATTTGCCGGCGGCAAAGCTACCACAAGAACGGTGGGTAACGGTAACTCGAACAGAGAGAGAAAATCCACCACATGCCGCTCCGCTGCCACACGGCAAGGCAAGGCAAGGCAAGGCAAGGCTGCCTAAAATGTATTTCACAACAAGGCCAAGTGAGAGGGAGGGAGAGAGAGGGAGATGGAGAGAGAGGGAGAGGGAGGGAGACAGCGAAGCCCCTGGAGGCTCATAAGCAGGCACAGATAAAGCGCTGGCATTAGCAACTCTTGAGAAAGTTGCGCTGCGCCAAAGTAGTTGAGCTGGGTACACACACACACATACACGGGGCACTCATGAATGTGTGTGTGAGTGCGCTCCACACTCGCAAGGACATTCATTTGCATTCACATTTCTTGCATTGATTTGGAAAGTGACGACGCTGAGTCAAAGGTTTGTGCCACACTCCCTTTTCCCCTGCCTTCCACTTTACACCTCTCTGCCCCATACACTCATTTCAATTATGGCACGAGTCACAGTCCAAGGCAGAGAAGAAAAAGGCAAGAAAAGGAGAAAAGGAGTGCAAAAGAAAAGAAGGAGATCATAAACTAAAAGCGGGAAATCCCGTTTCCGTGTGCGCATCGCAATCGCTTGGCCTTTTGTCCCTCTTCCTCCTATCCCTCTCTCTCTCTCTCTCTCTCTCTCTGTCTCTATTTGCTGTTGTTTTTGTTGTGGCACACATTTCCCTCACAATTCACTTCTGCCGTCGTTCGAAGAAGCATTCACAATAAACATGAGAAATATTTTTGCTGGCCCCAAAAATTATTTCTGCTTTGTAATTTCCTCAAAAAGGTCAGGCAAATGGAGTGAGAGAGAGAGAGAGGAGGGGGAAGGGTGAAGGTAAAGGGAAAACAAGTCAAATGCAAATGGGCGAATAAAACTAAACAGAAGGCGCAGGGCAAATAAAATGGCGAAAGGGAAACGAGAAACGAAGCAAGGCAAAATTTAAATTAAAAAGACGTCGACATAAACATTTTGCCAACACACACACACACACACACACACACACAGAGAGCGAGAGAGAGAGAGAGAAGGAGAGAAGCTAACGGGCTATCAGAGTCTATAGTTAAGGTAGAGCTCACTGGAGCGTAGAATTTGCTTGCCTTGTCACAGTGTGCGTGTGCGTGTGCGTGTGTGCGGCACAGTGGCGCAAAATTGTTTGGAAAATTGTTGCTGTGTTTATTATGAAACTTTTGTCGAATTCGCATTCCTTTTTTTCCAACAAATTCTTGGCAAAGAATTTAAGCCAAGCCTCGAGCAGGTGAACTCAAATCGAAAGAGAGAGAGAGAGAGAGATAGCAGGAGTGAAGGGTAGAGGCACAGAGTGAGGGAGAGAGAGGGGGAGACTGAGTTTAGGCAACGCAATAATTAAAAGTGCTTTATGCAGATTCAGCTCACGTACACACACACACACACACACACACACACACACACACACACACACACACATTTGCACGCACACAATTATCGCCAACTGGCAATTGTCGCAACGTGCAATTTATGGCAATTTATAGCAAATTTATAGCAAATGTGGAATGCTTTGTTCGCATTCGCATTTGTGATTTCAATTAAAAGTCAATTTCAGGTCGAGCTCGAATTCTTTATTTATTCAAAGCATTCTTTCAGCTGGCATGCCAGCAGGGAGGAGGGCGGGTAAAGGGGGCGATGGTGAGCGGTGCCAGTTGCGTCCGTGACCGTTTGTAGTAATTGAATAATTTATCGATAAGCACACACATGTACTAAAAAATCGATAACCAGTTGAAATCAATTGAGCTCTCGCATCACTCGAAGCTTATTGAGTGCGGTACAGTTGCCACAAAGCATGTGGGGCCAGCACATATCTCCCACTCACACTCTCCCCCTCTCTCTCTCTGTGTGTATGTATGTGTGTGTGTGTGTGTGTGGGTTAGCCAGTTAAACGGACCAGTCGACGAGTGTTAACCACTTAATTTTCCGTATCATTGAGATTGGTATTAAAAAGGATTGCCAATAAGTACTCGGCAATTCCCTTTACAGACTCACACACACACACACACACACACACACGGAGGCAGACTCACTCTCTCTCCAACACACACACACACACACACACACTCGTTTATTTCTTTTGGCAAACAAATTAAGTTAACTGTCAACCGCAAAATCACAACAGATGCAGTCGACACTCAATCACGATGCGAGAGCATTGAGTGTGCTCTCTGCGCGTGTGTGTGTGTGTGTGTGTGTGTGAGAGGGAAAACTAAAGCGGCTACCGACCCCAACACATTCACTCTGCAAGTCTCTGTGTGTGCGCGTGTGTGTGTGTGTGTGTGTTAGAGTGGGTGAGTGGGTCGCCCAAAGGGTTGTCAGGCTGTCGATAAAAAACACTTTTTATGCCTTCGGGCCTGGGCTCGTAATATGACAGCGCTCTCGGCTACGCTCTCACACACACACACGTACACACACTTAATATCAATAGCGCTTTATTTACGTTAAAAATCATACCCAGCACACTTACACTGAGACACACATATACACACACCCAGGCAGGCAGCATTCAGCGAGGCATAAACAAAATTGTAGCATACTTTCGAGCGCTGGGCTAAAAACAAAATTGTAGCCTGCTTTCAAGCGCTGCCTAAAAAACCCAAATTTATTTGCTGTCGCTGCCATCGCTGCTTCTGCTGCTGCTGCTGCTGCTGTTGTTCCCTCGCTTTTTTGCCTATATTCGCACAAGTATTTTATTTTTGGCGCTTTATTTATTTGCCAATACGTCAGCGCCACACATTTTTCACAGTATGCGTGTGTGTGTGTGTGTGTGTGCACAGTGGGCACGCCCCGTTTGAGGAAGGTCGCCTAGTGGCAGTGGGTGTAGAAGTGGGTGCAGTCTTTGATTTGATCAGTTTTCGAGTGGTTTCTAAAAAAAAACACCACGCAGAACCTACAAAGAAATTGAATGGAAACGTATCCCGCTGCCTCTGCCTCTGCCATGCCACGCCTCCCTCCTACTGTGGCTGCCTGTCGAGTCCCTCGAGAGGCTTTCGATTTTAGTAAATTTATGATGCTGCGCTCGCCCCTTGGTTGCCTGTATAGGTGTGCGTAAGTGTGTGTGTGTGTAGGTGTCTTTGGGTGTCGACCCTGGCAGGTCGGGACAGGACAGGACAGGACAGAACTTGTTTGCTGCTTGGCTGCCCATACGACACGTTCGACCATAATGCGGGGCACAACAACATTTAATAATAATAAAATGAAACTGTGCGAGAGAGAGGGAGTGAGAGAGAGTGCGAGGGAAGAGTGTGTAAGTTTTCTGTGTGTGCGTTGGGGCAAATGTTGAATGTCATCAAATTTAACGCCCGACTAGTTCTCAAGTGCCCCGAAAGTGGCCAAGAAGTTACCAGGCTTGTTGATATTGAGCAATTCGATGGCCTGCACTGCGAGAAATATTCGCACTCTGTGTTGAGCACAGACAAACAAGTCATAAAGCAACTGTGATATGCCAGCTTCACCTGTTCCATAAATATCATCTCTTAAATGCACTTTTCAACTCAGTTTACGCTTGCAAATGGGAGCCTGACCAAAATCAAATATAAAGTTGTTTAATGTGTCATAATATGACACATTCTTACCAACTTTGATGGCTCTAGCTGTTAAGACTGATAAACTCTTCGCGCTCATACAGACACAATCATGAAGAATTGCAGAATTCCTGATGAAAATCAATGACTTTTCAGTGGAATTCGCTTCTTCTGCCCAGCCTGCTAAACATGGGAGTAATCTGTTTATATTATACACCTTTTTTGCCCGGTGTAGCACTTGCTATCGATAGCTACTTATCGATAATGCGCACACAGGCAGACGCGTCGCATTAATCAATCGAGCGCACAAATCAGAGCTCAAATGCCAATTGACTTTTATGATGCCCTATATCAGTGGCACCTCCATCACTTGCCCCACTCACCCCCCACCTTCTTACTCCTCTCCGTTACTCCTGCTTTCGCCTGCTGTACGCTAGAGGGCGCCAGTAGTACGCACTGCTAACAATTTGTCTTGGCGTGGCAAGGAAGGGGATAGAAAAGGGATGGGGAAGGGAAGGGGAGGGGAAGGGGTTGTTCTGCTGTCCATTGTCGCATACAAGTGGCACATAATGTGCCTTGCTGCATGCCCCATGTCGCATGCCGTATGCCGAGACATGACGATATTGTCGACGTTGTTCTCCTTCTCCTTCTCCTTCTCATTCTCATTCTCATTCTCATAGTTGTTGTTGTGTCTGTACCGCACTTGAAATATTTAAACGATAATGTTGCTTGCTGTTTATGTGTGTGTGTGTGTGCGATTGCGTGTGTGTGAGTGCGTGTGTGTGACGCGCTGTGTACTTGTGCCTAATAGAACCCAAGTGACAAAGGCAGCAGCGCCAGTCACACACACACACACACACACACACAGACGGCCACAACCACAACACTCACATGCGAACACACACACACACATGCACAGGCGATAGCTAAGAGAATTAGAATAGAGGGTGGACCTGGGATTGAGTAAATGGGGCCAGGGGGATTTGCAGAGAGCGCCGCGTCTTGGCAGAGGCAGAGAGAGGTGAAGGAGGCAGCAGGGAGGTGGAGAGAGGGGGCGGGTGGGGGTTGGCAGAGGAACTATGCTGCATGGACATTAACTTTTCGCCACAGCTGCCGCAAGCAGCAGAGTTTAATAGAGACGCCCACGCGGCCAAGCTCACTTGCATGCAGCAAGCAGCACCATCGAGTGTGTGTGCCACACTCCCCCTTCCCCCAGCTACCTCCCTCTCTATGTGCGACATGCCAGCAAATACAATTACAGTTGACACCAGGCTAACAATCACGCACACTCGCACACACACACACACACTGGCACACACACTGGCACACTCGCAGGCATTATGCGCCGCAGCGCATACAACATTATTTTATTAAGTGCGACGCCAGCGAACGAGGCAAACGACAACGTCGACTGCGACTGCGACTGCGACTGCGAGGCAGAAGGACAACAATGTGCGTTGGCTCGTTTTGGACATGCCTGGTTACGTGTCAGCCAAGCGCGCCAAGCCGCAAAGCCAACAAGAAAACGACGCTGGAGCAACGAGGGGAAGGGGGCAGAGAGGCCCGAGAGGGGACAGGATACGAGGCAAGTTACTCGGCACATGCCACAAGCAAACTGGCGACATGCGACACTGCAAATGCCACAGGCAACACTTGCCTGCACACACACACACACCTCCACACACACACACACCTCTATACGCACACACACACACTCAGCCAGCTAAGCTTGAAAATCTCTTTCAGTTTCTTTCTTTCTTCGTTTTTCAGCTTCTTTTTTCGAGTTCTTTCTCTCCCTTTGCCACACACACACACACACACACAGAAGCTGCTTCTGCGGCTGCTCGTGCATGCCCTGCACCGTCTAAATCAGTCAAAAGCAAATTAGCCTTGTGGCCGTGAGAGTGGGAGATGGAGTGGAGAAGAGGAAGAGGAAGAGGGGCATGGGCAAGAGAGAGACAGCCTCACTGCTAGATGGTGCTTCGACAAGTGTTGCAAGCGCAGAAGAACAAGTTGCCCCCAAATGCATTCAACACATTCACTTTGTATACCCTGTAAAGCAGTTAAAGTGGGGTATGCTCAGTGAAGAGACAGATTAGGCGAGATTTGAGGGAGATATAGAGGAGATATGACTGAGATACTGAGACTGACATATGACAAAGTTGCCGGGAGTATTCTTCACTTCCTTTGAATACCCTGTACAGGGCAAGCACTACAAGTGGGGTATGTGAGCTTCACTTGCCGAAGGCAGTCTGCAGAGACAGCAAGGGGGCATAAGAGTCTGATACGACTGAGATATGACTGAGATTTGATTAAGATATGACATGAGAGAGATATGAGAGAGATATGAGGGGGATATGGGGGAGATATGGGGGAGATATGAGGGAGATATGAGTGAAATATAAAGGAGATATGCCTTAGATGAGCCTAAGATATCACAGAGATACGCCTGTGACATAATGGAGATATGCTTGAGATATAACAAAGATCTGAAGGAGTTACAACTGAGATACTGAAACTGAGAGTGTCATGGCCCACTCTCTCTTCGGCCTTATCTACTGTTCACAGCATTTCATCGTTGATTCATTTCCAATTTGTCTACACGAACTAATGGAACTGCTGTGTTTCATTTCGGGGCAGTTCAATTATCTTTTAATCTGCTTTAATCTTCATCTACTTTGCTCAACACAATTGAATTTGATATGCTTTTTATTTCGATTATTCTGGCCATAATCGATTTTCAATTTGAGCCCGAGTCTAATTCGCTCTCTGCTTCACTCTTCGCCTCCCTATCCATACCTACGAGTCTACGCAACTCACTCTTTCAGTACTTCTCTCTCCCTCTCTCTCTCTCTCTCTCTCTCTCTCTCTCTTCACCTCTCTCTCTATCATGTTTTCTTTATCTGTATGTCTGTCTGACTGTCTATAAGACTGTCTATCTGTTTCTCTGTCTGTCTGTCTGTCTGCTTATCCATTTCCCTCTCTGGCTTTTGCTGCCTATTTGTCTATCTAGCAGTCTGTGTGCATATCTGTCTTTCTTTCTCTATTCCTCCCTCTGCCTTCCTCCTTCTCTTTCTCTCCCTCTCTCTTCCCTTCAATGTCTGTCTGTCTATATAAATTTCATTATCTGCAAACGCGGTCATAAAACTTGACATCAAGTCAATTTTTGTAGCACACACACACACACACACACACACACACACACACACACACACACTCACAGTTCGCCTCAGATACATTACCCCCTCCCCCTCCGCCATACACCACTCGAATTTTTTGCCATTTTCCAGCTCTTCCGCTCTGCCAACGCTTCCCCTCTTTTGCCAGAATATTTTTTGTCGGGTGTGCGAGTATTTTGAATGAATGTGCAAATAAAATTTAATTTAATAGCAAATTTTATGTCACAAATATTGCGCTTCACTTGAGACTACCCAGTACACACACACACACACACACTCACACACACATTCTCGCACACACAGAGACAGACTGGCCCACACATGCTGTGCATTGCCCACTTTTATGACCCTCAAATGGTCCTCTCTGCACGCACGCCCCGCAGGCTGCGCCTTCCACAGTCTCTTGCCTCCTCTTTCTTCTCCTCCTCCACCACGCCCATTTCCGACTGTCCCCCCCCCCTGCATGCTGATAGCCAAATGGGATTTGGGGAATACAGGCCAAACAGCCGGAGAGAAGCAGAGCAAGAGATGGAGACGAATGCGCCCCCTCCGACCACGTTTGGGGTCTCGCATTAATGTGTCAAACTAAAGTTGGAATCAGGATTGGCCTTTGATTTCTCGACTGCATTGTCCGCTGGCAAGTGGAGGCAAATTGAAAGCAGCCGCCAGCAGGACAGCTGGAGCTGGCAACGGAATGCTAGGCAGGGTTACCGCGTCAACGAGCGACAAGCAGAGTTGCCAGGCTTCGCTTTAATGAGAATTTACTTAACTCAGGTTGATTGCGAGCCTTTCGGTCTGATGTTGATCTCGAGCGGAGATGAAAGCGAAATAAGGCGGAAGTAAGGGCAGTGTGGGGTTAAAATGGCTGAAGTGGGGGCAGGGGCAGAAGGGAGGCGGGGCATAGTCAAGCAAGCGAAAACTATGCCAATTGAAAAATAAGCCAAACGAGAGAGAGTGAGAGAGAGAGAGAGAGAGAAGGAAAAAAGTGGAAAATGAATGCAAAATGCAAAATGCAAAATGGGAAATGGAAGTGGGCGGGCTTACTAGGGAGGAGTGGCAAACGGCAGCAGCACCAGCAACCAGCCACCAAGCCCAAAAATGCAATATTGCGATTTTATAACACAAATTGCTTATAATCACCCAAAAACAACAAAAACAGCTGCAATGCAAAGCCCAAAAAACAAGTAAAAAAGCTGTAGTCGGGTGTGCTCGACTTGGACATACCCACTAACAAATATGAACCACCTTTGGCTGTAAAATTACGTTTGCGATTCACTTATTTCTCAACTTTGCAAGGCACTAGTAGGCGTGGCCGGAGTAAAGACTGACCGGATTTAGCTGCATCCAATAGTAGGAAATATGGTCACCAAATTTAGTAGTCATAGCTTTTATAGTTTTTGATATATAGACGTTCATACAGACAAAGATGCCTACTTATGGCTGTGTTATGAATTTTCAACTAGTTTTACAACATTTTCTTGCGTGCAATAATAAGTCACATTGTCACCAAGTTTGATAGTCACAGGTCTTATAGTCACTGAGATACAGATGTTCATGCGCACCTCCTTTTGCTTGTTATAAGCATATTCAACATCTTAAGCAATCTTTACCTGCGTGCAATAGTAAGAAACAATGTCAGTAAGACTGACAGCCATAGGTCTTTTAGTCTTCCAGATAAAGACGTTCATACGAACAAAAGTAAGTAATTATGCCTTTTTCTGCATGCTACCAGCACATAACACCCTTCTACGCCAGGAGCAACGGGTATGAAAATGGCTTAAAGCGGAAATGCACGTTGTAATGGCCTGGAAGTGGGCGTGGCACTGCCAGAGTGGCCCTGGCCGGGAGCGAAGAGCTGCGCTTGGGGCGCTGTCGGCAGAGCAGCTGCTGCGTTAACAGCGCCACGGGCAGCCCCATTTGAAATTGGTGGGAGAGGAGGGAGTGGCATAAAAATCATATTTCCGTTTTATTATTTGCTGTTAATGAAAATGCAAATAAAATTGGATTTTCCGTGCCGCACAAAAACGCCAGCTAAATAAAAAGTTGTTGCGCTTGCCGGACTGGCTGCCTGGCGGAGGGGGGGAGGTGGCTAGATGATGGCAGGGAGTGCGGGGAGAGGGGACTACGAAATGTATTTCCTGGCGCACATTTCAAATAAACATTTTGGTTATCAACGTGAAGGCAAAAATTTTAAAAGCCAGAGAAAATTATTTCTATTTCACTCTCGTTCTGTGCGGGTGTGTGTGTGTGTGTGGGGGTGAGTGTGCGGGTGTGTGTGCGGATGAGTTTAGAATTAATTGGGTCACGTAATTAGCAGCTTGTTTGCCCGCTTTGTGTAGCTACCCGAAATTTGATTATTTGCATTTAAGCGAGGCATTTTTACGGAACAGCGGGGGGGGGTGGGGTAGGAGAGTCCTGAGAGGGTCCTGGCAACGACTTGTCAGACAACCTGAGTGGGAATTGCTGTGCCAGGCTTGCCTGTGAAGTCCCAAATCGCTGTGCAATCGTCGCACATTACACGCCACCAGATTGTGACAGATTCTCCGCATTTTCCGTGGTCCGATAAGAATAAATTATCGAAATACTTTTCTGCACAGAGTTTTTGCGGCTGGTGATGAATTATCAACAAGCTGGCAACGCGTGTAGCATGTAGAGACTGTGTGATATGAAGAACTTAATTCAAAGTGCTTTACTAGGGCAACCCTGCGCTAAAGTAAATATTGCGACTGTAAACAGTCTCTAGCATAACCGATAACAGTGTGATTTCCACAGAGTTGCCAGATGACAAACAGACGAAGAATAACCTCAACGTATTATTCTTTATATAGTAGGTGGTGTTAGTGGCACACAGAGCTGCCACATGAAGAGCAACATAACCTTACAAGCAATGAACATAACCTCATTGATCTGTAAAAAGTGCCCTGGTAGGACTATGTAATGTTGAAGGGTGACATAACCTCACAAGCAGTGAACACAACCTCAACAATCTTTAAAGAGTCCTCAACAATCTTTAAAGAGTCCTCATAACAGTTGAAGAGTGACATAACCTCACAAGCAGTGAACATAACTTCAATGATCTGTAAAAAGTGCCCTGTGGGGAATATGTTACATTGAAAAGTGACATAACCCCACAAATACTGAACATACCCTCAATGTAAACAGTCCCCAGGGGACTATGTTATTTTGAGGAGTGACATATTCTCACAAGTAGTGAACATAACCTTAACTATCTGTAGAAAGTGCACTGGCTGGAATATGTTACATTGAAAAGTGACATAACCCCACAAGCAGTGAACATAACCTCAACGATCTTTTAACAGTCCCCAGGGGACTATGTTATGTTGAAGGGTGACATAACCCCACAAGCACTGAACATAACCTCAACGATCTGTAAAAAGTGCCCTGGGGGGAATATGTTACATTAAAAAGTGACATAACCCCACAAGCAGTGAACATAACCTCAACGATCTTTAAAAAGTCCCCAGGGTACAATGTTATGTTGAAGAGTGACATAACCTCACAAGCAGTGAACATACCCTTAATGATCTGTAAAGAGTCCACTGGGGGGATTCCTCTTTGCTCTACGATGTATCACAGTCCATATGAGGCCAAAAACCAAAGCACAGTTCAATATCAGCTGAACACACTGAGTGTGTGGCCTCAAACATAACCTCAATAATGTGTTTGCTAAATGGCGAATTATGCGCGCATTTATCAGGACGGACCACTACTGCAGGCGAGCCACATCTGTATGCAGAAGGCTAATTCCTCATTCATTTATTCATTCATTCATTCATTCATTTATTCAGCTGCCAGATGGCGCTGTGGCTGCGACTGTGACTCTGCCAGCCTCTGCCCGATGCTGCTGCCATTTATCTATCCCGTTATTTATCGGTGAGCCGCACAAAGTGCCATAGTGCCAGCACTTCAGCAGACTCCACTCCACTCCACTCCACTCATTGCTAATGACACCATCGATAATGATGCCATTCTCCATTCGCCAGTCATCGAACGACAATTGCCCGTTGCCAGTTGCCAGTTGCCATTCACTGGAGTCAGCAAGTCAGCCAGTCACCAGTTTGCCATTCGCCCCGCACTTGCTACGTTTGCCAATCTCACTGAGTGAAAAGCTTCAGCAAAACAATTCACCTGGAAAAGTCAAGACGAGCTTCATTTTCAACGTATGCAACGGATTGTCTTCGACGACGACTCCTTCTGCTCCACTTCAGCTGCCTCAGACTGTGTCTTTGCCTCTGCCTTTCTCTTCTTCTGTCTTCGTCACCGTCTCCCTTGCCCGTTGTCCTCTCCGTTTCTCTGCTGGCTACGTGACTCGTGTGAGCCGATTGAAAAGTGCCAGGCAACTCAAATGAAATCAGCGACGAACTACTGAATGTGCCACACAGACGTACCACTATCCCACTTCCCCCCTCTATTTTCCTCTAGCTCCTGTATCCCTCGCACTTCTCCCTCCTCGAACTACCACTGGAAATCGCTTTCCGTTCACCAGGCGCACCTACTGCAAACCACTCGAACAAATAATGCATGCGGCTGGGCAGATGGAGGAACAGAGAGGTGGGGAAAGAGAGGAAGACACAACAAGAAAAGTCGTTCAGGCTCAGTCAACAAAATGCCAAATTCAAGCACCTGCCACAATTTCAGTTTGGCACGTTGTCGCTGCCTTCTTCTCCTTCTTCTTCATCTTGTTCGCCGTCGACGAGCTTCGATTTGGCAGCTTCTTCTCGAGCTCTTCCTTTGAAGCCGTGGCTCGTGCAGCTTATTCCCTATTCCTGATTCGTTATTCCTATTACAAGGCACACATACATATCCAGATATTCCTGTGCCACACGGACGTGCAACACAAACAAACTAGACGAGCGAATTGGGCAAACTTTTATTTGCAACTTCAGCGCTGAGTCCGCGGCCTTGTAATGCCTTCACCCACCATTCCCCGCCCCATCTGGCACTCCCTTTCAACGCCCACAAGCGCGCATTAGTTAAATTCGCGCCGCGAAGTTTGTTGCACCCCTTTTTATACCCAATACACACAGCGTAGCAGGTTCGATGTCCGTATGAGCACTTATATCTCAGAAACTACAGCAGCTAGGGCTACCAAAATGGGTGACAAGTTGTCTTGTGGCTGCATGGGAAATATGCTAGTTGTAGCACCCAGCCACGCCTACTGAAATTGCTAAACATTTAACTGCCAGCTTAGTTTAAAAGCTAGATTGTGCTTCTTTGATGTGTGCAATAGTAGTCACCATTCTAAATGTATTTTAAATATTTATTGATCATTGGCTAGGCTACATTGAAGCTATTTAGGATAGAGTATTGGCGAGAGAACAGGTGAAGCCTTTGACCATATACAGGGTATATCACAGTCGAGCACATGCGACTGTAGCTTTCTTACTTGTTTTGTTTGCTGTTCGACACTTCAAACGCGCAACGAGCTAACTGTGTGTCTATCTGTGTGTCTATATGTGTGTTTTTTTTTTTTTTTTTTTTTTATAAGAGTGTTCATGGGAAAAAATCTTGAGAGACACCGTCCTAGTGACGGTAGTGTGGGATCCGCCCCCACTAAAAACCCGCTCAGGAACACTCCTCCCTACGGCTCGTTTGTAGTACCCCTTGCGGAACCACTCCTAAAGTATAAATCTTCGCAAGGGGCCGAGCTTAGCCCTGTGGTGGCTCTACCTGATTGATGGTTGCTGCGCGGAAGAGTTTCGCAGTCTTTCTAGCCTACGCTGCTCTACCATAATGCACACACACATTTCCTTTATAAGGTCCCAGTTTTCTGGGGTCTCTAACATAAGCCCTACAACATTCTCTGGGCTTACATCTACTCCTAAGCGTCTATTGACGATTTCCCTTTTGTCTGCGTAATAAGGGCAGTGGAAGAAAATATGTTCCACAGTCTCATCGTCTTCGTTGCAAAGGTAGCAAACCACCTCAGGGTCATGACCGTACTTATTCAGGTAGCGCCTGAAACAGCCATGTCCTGTAAGAAACTGGGTCATATAGTAGTCCACTTGTCCGTGGCTTCTTCTGACCCATGATTCTATATGCGGCACCAGACGGTGTGTCCATCTCCCGCTGCTGGTTGCATCCCACCTTTGTTGCCAATCCCTAATGGATTTACCTTCATCGTAGGTAACAGGGGTTAGGCTGTGCCTCTTATTATATTGCGCTTGGTAATCTAGCGCGATCAAGTCAGCCGGCATAATGCCGGCTAGAACTTGGATAGCATCACCGGATACCGTCCGGAAGGCGCTACAGACTCTTTGGCAGCTACGTCTCACTACAGCGTTATAGTGTTGGGCGTAGGTTGCCTTTTTTAGCGCTGATGCCCATATAGGGGCTGCATACATTAACACCGATAGGGTAACACGCGATACGAGTGATCGTATAGCTTGTCTTGGACCCCCGATGTTTGGCATTACTTTTGCGAGTGCCATTTGTACTCTGGCTGCTTTTTCGCTCATTGCAATGATATTGCTTTTAAAGCTCAGCCTGGCGTCTATAAGTACGCCTAGGTACTTTATTGCTGAGCCCGTGCGGATATTGAATCCGTCAATACTGAGCGTCACATCTTCAAGTTTCTTTCTACTTGAAATAAGGACCGCCTCAGTTTTTTCCCCGGCTAGTCTCAAATCGTGCTCTGTCAGCCACTGCTTTATCCTTTGCGTGGCATCGGTGCTATTGTCTTTCACCTCCGCCAGGTGCTTTCCAACTATGATGACGGCAATATCATCAGCATATCCGATGATCTTGACCTCATCCCTGAGTGGAAGGCGTAATACCCCATCATATACTATGTTCCACAGGAGCGGTCCAAGAACCGATCCTTGCGGAACGCCGCCTGTAACTTGGTATTGTTTTCGCCCTTCCTCAGTGTCGTACACAAGTGTACGGTCACTCAGGTAGCTACCAACAATTCTTACCAAGTATTGAGGCGTGTTGAGGTTACGCAGCGCCTGCATGATATGATGCCAACTCACTGAGTTAAAGGCATTTTTAATATCAAGGGTAATTATAGCGCAGTACTTCTTCTGGCCTCCTCGCCACCTAACTCCCGCTATTGCTTCTTCAGCAATCTGCTTTACCCTACTGATCGCGTCTACTGTCGACCTATTTCTCCTAAATCCGTATTGGTCATCCGATAGACCACCTATTTCTTCAATGAAGGTGCTAAGCTTGCTAGCTACTACCTTTTCTAGCATTTTCCCCATTGTATCGATCATACAGAGCGGTCTGTATGAACTAGGCTCACCTGGCGGTTTGTTACCTTTTGGTATTAGTACCAGTCTTTGTCTTTTCCAGATTTCCGGAAAAGTCCCTGTCTGTATGCAGTCTGTGTATACTTCTGCAAATATGGAGGGGTTCGCGTCTACCGCTATCTTCAGTACCTTGTTGGGTACTGCGTCTAGTCCCGGCGCTTTGCTGTTCGCGAAGGTCTTAGCTATTTCTAATACCTCCCCTATCTCTACTTCCTCCTGGTGTCTACTCATCCCCTCAGTCCAAGCATCTGCAGGTTCGTTATGTCGATTCACCTGTGTTGGGAAAAGGGTCTCAACTATTGTGCGCAAGAGTTGGGGACAAGCCGGAGCGGTTGCTCGCTGTCCTCTTATCTTGCTCATTACAGCCTTATATGCCCCGCCCCAAGGGTTGGTATTCATACCATCACGCAGGGTGTTAAAGTGCGATGCTTTGCTTAGCTTTATCGCTTTCTTTAGCTCCCTTTTTGCGTCCTTGAAGCGCGATCTGAGGGTTTCCCGTTGCTCCTCATCTCTACATCGGCATAGGGTTCTTCTAGCTCGTATGCATTTACGTCTAGAATCCGCGATCTCGTGACTCCACCAAAAGGCTGGCTTCCATCTTGAGCCACCTTTGGATTTTCTCGCCATAGAGGCGTCGCAGGCAGAAGTCAATAGATTGGAAAGTGATGTTGCCTTCGCGTCAGAGGTATTACCATGCAGAAGGACAGCATTGTTCTGCTCTGTGATGAGGTATCTAAGGACGTCCTCATCCAGAGTGTCTTCTTTCCAACCATTGATTACTCGTTCCTGGGTGCTTCTACTGCTGTGTCTATCTACACTCATTAATATGGCTCTATGGTCACTATGAGTGTAGATATCGCTCACTTGCCACGAGATCGTTCTACTTATATTGGAGCTGGCGAAGGATATATCAACGATTGATGTCCTGCCATTTCGCTCAAAAGTGCTTTTATTGCCTGTGTTAAGCAGCACTGCGTCTAATAAGGAGAAGGCTGTAATAACTGCATGGCCTCTTACATTTGTGAGGCGACTGCCCCATTCGGCAGCCCAGGCATTGAAGTCCCCGCCTATGATGTTTGGGTGACTACTTCTAGCATGAGTCCCTATATTGTCTAAAGTCCTATCGTAGTCGTACATTTCTAAGCTCGGTGGTAGATAGCAGCTATAAAAATGTACACCGGCTATTTTTGCCCTAGCGAAATGAACTTCAGTAGTCAGCGGCTTGTCGTCAATGGGCTTGCTTCCACATGCCCAAATCGCCGCTTTACCAGTTTTGTCACTAACCCAGTTGGTTGTAGCTAGGTTCTTGTATTGTTCACTGATTAGAACAACGTCTATGCCTTCCTCAAAGCAGGTTTGCGTCAAGAGATCTTGCGCTGCCTCACAATGATTAAGGTTTATTTGCAGGACCTTAATTGTGAGTCTTCTTGACTGCGTCCTGGAAAGCTAGGCAGTTTTTGCTGCCCACAATATGATCTACGTCTCGACGCTTTTGGTCTTTGCAGACCGCACAGCAAGCCGTAGCCTTGCACATTTTTATTTTGTGCCCCTCCTGACCGCACTTTATGCAGCACTCCGTTCTGTTTACGGTGCTGGTACATGTGCGAGCCGTATGCCCGTAGTGCCAGCACTTAAAACACTTCAGGGTGTTGGTTTTCACCCTAACCCTGCATCTAACCCACCCTATCTTAAGGTGCCCCTTTTCTATGGCCCTATTGGCCACTTCTACCGGTACTTTGAGAAGAGCTGTTTGTGTCTCCCCAAAAGACTTACGCAGACTCTTCACAATCCCGCCCAGCTTTCTACCTTCTCCTAACTGGTGCTGGACCGCCTCTACAATGTCATCCCTATTGGTGACCTCGTCAATGTCCCTGACCTCCAAGAACACTTCTTTTGTAAGTGTTCTTGCGGTTGCCTTATCTCCTAGGACTTGCTGCACAGCTACCTCGTAGCTCTGCGGCACCTCACTAGGCTTCTTCTTAAGTTGAAGGAGCAAGTCACCACTTTGCGTCCTTCTAATTTTTGTGACATTGTCACCTAGGCCCTTGAGCGCATCATTCCCCTTTATTGTGCGGAGAATGTCTGCATAGGACATGTCGCCTTTTGTAGACACGATGATAGCATCGGGTCTGGCGGCGACCTTTTTGGGTTTTGTCACCTTCTTTGTGACCTTGGTCCACCCTTCCTTCCTTGGTTGCTTTACTGGGCTCCCTTCTTTGTTTGGTTTAGCAACCTTGGGCCTGCCCGTCTGTTCTGCTGACTTTCCCCGGGTGATCTCTCTCACCGGTTTGGCCTGTTCAGCTTTTCTGGCCTTAACTGGCATTTTTGCTGCAGTCGGGCTGACCTTTTTAAAAGTCGTCCTGTTTGCCCCAGCTGGCTCCAGGTGGCGACTCTTTTTTGGGGGAGTGGGCCTTGTGCCAGCGACACTCTCCCTAGGTCTTTTCGGGGTATTGGCTGCCGTAGATAATACCTGAGGGACCTTATGTCCTTCAGATACCCCTTTAGCCTTCTCAAGTGCACTGCTACACAGTGCTTTCATTTCTACAAAGGTATCCCTCATACCCTGGTTGATATGACGGACACCTTTGACGATCACCATCTCAAGCACTTGGTCAATTATGCTTGATAGCTGGCTGAGCTCGGTGACGTCTTCCACCTGACTGCTATCCATAGGTGGGGACCTTGCTGGCGCTTCTGTCTCCTTTTCGGCCATTGGGGGTGGCTTTTTGGGGACTGCCGGCTGAGCTATTGATCCCACAGGGGATCTAGCCATTTTTGTGCTCTTCCTGAAGAAGGCACTTTCATCTTCTCCATTCTTATTTATAGTGGAGGGGAGTTCCTCCACGTTTTTTTCCCTGTCTCTGGTAGGGGTGTTTCTTGCGATATTATCTGCAACGGTGGCCAAGTTTCCCACCACCGAGGCATTGCGGTCGCTGTATATCGACGACGAGGGGCCCGCTTGCTCGCCCCTTCCTGTCGCCGGCACTGGGGATCCGACCCCCTGCACCGTAAGAGTATTCCTTAAAGGACCTACCATTTTGATTTTGATGGAATCACCCATGCGGTTGTTACAGTCTACCCGCAAAAGACTCGCCTTCTCGCGTTAGCCAGTCTTTGAACAGGTGTTCGCGGACTGTCCAGGGGATACCTGGTCATTGGCCGGCGGTTGCGAGCTACTTGCCTTTCCCCGTATATGTGTGTGTGTGTCTATATATCTGTGTGTGTGTGTGTGTGTGTGTCTATTCCTGTGTCTGTCTGTGTGGGGGTAACGTCTTTGGGCCTGGATCAACGAGGCCGATTTGCTTTTTATGTCTTTTATTTTATGTTTTATGCTGCTTTCTCTCTCTCAATCGCTGCCTCCTTCTCGCTCTGTCTCCCCACTTCTCTCTCTCCTCCTCTCTGCACACACATTCGGCACCTTTGGCCTGCGCTTAATTTCACCATTGCTTCTGCTTCATTGGCGCAATTGTGTGACTCATTCGCGTAATTATCTTCATCTTCATCTCAATGCTCATCATTAGCATCGCCAGCAACAGCAGCAGCAGCAGCAGCAAAGGCAGCAACATTAGCGCCAGCTGCCTGCCCACTGTCTCTATCCTTTCCTCCTCTTCCTCCTTCCTCCCTCCCCTTTCTGTTGCCTGCTACCCTAAACTCGCTTAGGCCGCAGCGTCGTCATCGTCACCTTGCGGTCGCCGCAGGACAAGTGTTGTTGACCCACGTGGCCTGACATTGGTGAGCAGTAGTGAGTGCAGCAGCAGCAGCCCCTACCCGCCTCTTACCCCTTTCCCAGACCCCTTTGATGCATCTTGAATATGGTTCGATATCTGTGCTCGACTGTGCTACCTGCTCTGCCAGCGTCGACACTTAACCTTAATTCTATGCCTAAAGCCGTTGGCTATGAAGCTGCTTGGGTCTCAGGTCCCTCCTCTTCTGCCTGTCTGCCTCTGCCCCATTGCCTGCCTCTATTCGTACTCCTGCCTGGCTGCACCTTCCTTGGACTTTGGGCTATCAGTAGCGAAACAGAAGCCACATTAGCCTAAAACAAAGGCAATACGCAGGGAAGAGAAGCAGAGATAGAAATGGAGTAGGAACAGGAAGAGGGGGAGAGGTAGAGGGGGCGGGACTGCGCCTTTGTCAACGTTGAAATGAGCAAAATGCATAATCGAAAAAGTCATTGAAGCGTAAACGCTTTGTAACTGGATATGGGATAGATACGATAAAGGGATACTCCGTCGATGAGGAGGCGAAGAAGGAGGTGGAGAAGGACGACCACAAAGCCAGAACGAGCCGCAATCGAGCCGAGCCGGTCGTGCCGAGAGTTGCACAAAGCAAGTGACAGAAAGAAGGCTGGAAAGAAAAAATAAAAACGGGGCAGAAAACGAGAAACGGAGGAGAAAAAAACAGACAGACAGACAGAGACACAGCGAGGCAAATAGCGCAACGAATCCAAAGCAAACGAAACCAAACGAAATGAAACGAAACGAAACGAAGCGGGACAAGGGGGGGAGTTGGAGGGGGGAGGTGCGACGAGTCGATTCGAACTGAGTCGAGAGACTCGAGTTGAGTTGGATTCGAAACGTGGCTGAAGGACACGGCAAACAAAGCCGAAGGCAGAAGGCAGAGCAGCGACAGCAAAAGGATTTCAGCAACGGCAGAAGGGAAATTGAAAGGAAGTGGGGTCACTGCACAGTAACGCGCTCCATGTGCCAGTGTGTGTGTGTGTGGGGGGGGGGGTGTGGATGTGTGGGCTATGACACCACAACTAATGAATGTGCACGAACAGCAAACGAGGAGCAGCAACAGCAATGGGGCAAGAAGGAACTAGAACTATCGACTGGCAAGGAGACCAAAGCGGGGTAGGGGTGTGGTGTCAGGGGGGTCACGGATCCGCGGGGGTGGGGGTAGGGTGCACACAATCGTCAGTGAGGCAGCAAACGACAACGCTGACCAAGTTGTTTGGCATTGCCAAGCCTGACAAATGCTGAAGGATTGCGCCGACAGAAAGGACGCTGCGAAGGGATATAACGATTCGTGATGGCATCGCATAGAGTGGTTCATGTGCCGGCCAAGGGAGCAGGCCCAGAGGCAGGGGTGGGGGCAGGGACTGCGGCTAGTGACTAAGTGCATGCAATGAATGCGAACGTCCACCCATGATTAAATGCAAGTGCGAGCGAGAGGGAGACAGAGAGAGAGAGAGAGAGAGGGAGAGGAGCAAGCACAGTCATAGACAGATATGCCCAACAACAAGGAACGGAAGGGCAGAGGTGAGAGGAGGGGAGAAGGCGGGAAGGGGGGCAACAACATCCGCAGGCAACCACGCACAAAGCATTAACTGCAGCCGAGTTTTTATGGGCATCGCTTAGGCGCCGTTCCCCCTCTTCCCCTTGCCAACCGCCTTTACCAATGGTACCTGCCAGCTTTCTCCACTCTGCTCAGCCCCTGGCGCTGGTTGCGTCCTGCAACACATCATTAGTGGCCGACAGCGCCACTTGATGAGGCAGAGCTTAAGCCCGCGTGTGTGTGTGTGAACTAACTCGATTCCTCTCGATATGCTTAAGGGCAACTTTAAAGGCAAACCCTATTTAAGTTTAGTATAGTTCTGTTATACTACAGTATAATATAGTGTAGTGTATAGTGTAGGGTATAGTGTAGTGTATAGTGTAGTATATAGTGTAGTGTATAGTGTAGTGTATAGTATAGTGTATAGTGTAGTGTATAGTGTAGTGTATAGTGCAGTGTATAGTGTAGTGTATAATGTAGTGTATAGTGTAGGGTATAGTGTAGTGTATAGTGTAGGGTATAGCGTAGTGTGTAGTGCAGTGTATTGTGTAGTGCATAGTGTAGTGTATAGTGTAGGGTATAGCGTAGTGTGTACTGCAGTGTATTTTGTAGAGCTTAGTGTACAGTATAGTGTATAGAATATAATTGTTAATAGAAAATACATATTATCGATAACCGATTACACATATATCGTTGCACACTGACCTACACTTGTACGAGTATATTGAGTTCTCTTGATAATACAATGAATGTTTCATTAATTGGATGAGAGAATGATATAGTTGAACATTATTTTAAATTTTCAATTAATAATTTAGATATATAATTTCGTATATAATGTTTACAATTATAGATAAGTATATTGGATTCATATATAAAGTCATCAAGTGTACTCGACTCTGATATACCCGCTATCCAAAGCTTACTCTTCCTAAACAACTTCCACGTTTAATTTAAAAAAAAAAAAAAAATTTTAAATAAATCTAGCTTTAAAATTACGCTTGCAATTCGTACATTCCGCTTTAAGAAGCCGCAAGAGGGCGTGGCCAAACTCTAAAACAAATTATATTTGCGTGCAATAACAATAGATATTGTCACCAACTTTGACTGTCGAAGGTCTCACAATCTTTGAGATATAGATGTTCATACAGACAGACTTAGCTATATTGTCTGTTTATGGAATCGGAGATACCTGCTTCTGACTGTAGCATACTATTTCGCTTGACTCAAGGTCTTCATACTCTTCTACTCTTTAGGTAGCGGGTATAATGAATAATTGAGTTATTTATTTGTATATCGAACATTGCCAATTATATATATAATGAAAATAAAAACATTTTCGTAATTTGCGCCAAAGGAAGTTGAATAAATATGTTTTATATGCATGTACAGTATGGCAATGATGGTATATGTATGACCACTGCTGTGATATATGTACTTCTTTCAAGGGAATAAATAAAGTACTTTCGAAATCAGAAAACGGAATGGAATTCCGGTTAGGGCAACTCGAAATACAGTATCGATTGCGCTTTTGTTTTTGTTTTGAACCCATGATCGTTATGCTTCCCCCACCACCATTGCCACATTGTGGTGTGCTGTCGAACCTGGTGACCGGTGACAAAGTGGTGCCAAAGTGGCGCCAAAGTAATGCGCATTTCAATTGAGCCATTCAAAGTTGCCCCTGAATTAAAGCACAAAGTTGCTTTGGCTTCGCTTCGCTGCCGTTTCGTAATGGGCTTCAGGCAGGCCAGGGGAGCTGTCGGGTGGAGGGGTAACCACTGGGTAAACGCAACCCTATGTGCAGTACCCCTCTTTCACCTCCCTTTCCCCTGTCTACACTCCGCTGATAACTGAGTTAAGTTGAATTGCTGTAAACATGGCTTAGGGGTAGCTAAAGTTGAGCGACCAGCGAATTGACAACTTGCTGCCAGTTGACAGTCCTCCTCCCCCTTCCCCGCTGCCACTGCTCACTTTATAGTTGCTGGGCCGACAATCAAATGGCCAAAGCGCAGCTAGCTAACCCCCCCTGGTCCCAGCCCCTGCTCTGTTTGGCTTGGCACGCTCGCAACCATGAGGGCTCAACTATGTGACCAGACTTTGTATGGGTTGCTCTGCCCTGCCCTGCCCTGTCTTGCCCTGCCGGGGGGAGCAGAGCAGGACATAGCCTGACGGGTTGTTGGGCTCTTGTTGGACTCTTGTTGGGTCGCAGCTCGGACATATTGCACACTTAGTTCGTGACTCTCTCACTGACCCTCTGTTTCGCTGTCTGCCTATTCCTATGCCTATGTCTGTCTGTCTGCACCTCTGTATGTCTGCCTCTCCCTCTGTCTGTCTGTATCTCTGTCTGCCCCTTTGTCTTTCCTTCTGTCCTATCCCTATCCCCACGTCTGTGTCTCTGTCTGTCTGTCTCTCTGTTTGTCTATCCCTATGTCTATCTCTCTCTGTCTGTTTATCTATTCCTGTGACTGTGTCTTTGTCTGTCTGTCTCTCTTTCTCTGTCTCTCTGTCTGTCTATCCCTATGTCTGTCTCTCTGTGTCTGCCAATGTATGTCTGTCTCTCCATCTTTCCATCTGTCTGCCCCTCTGTCTATATGTCTGTCTGTCTGTCTGTCTGTCTGTCTTTCTGTCTGTTCCTCTGTCTTTCGTCACTCGATCTGTCTGTCTGTTTGTTCCTCTATTAATCGCTCCGTCTCTCAGTCTATCTGTCTGCTTGTTCCTCCATCGGACAGTCTCTCTGTCCATCTGTCTCTCACTCTGTCCGTCTTTTTGTCCATCGACATGGCGCATGAGTCAGACACGCGTGCGACGAGTCCTTTGAAACAAAACAACAAGAAGTGGAAAGGAAATGTGTGGAAAAAACGGACGAAAAAATACGCAAAATCCCGCAGCAAAGAATTGCAAGCCGGGGGGAAACAGATACTGGAACGAAGAAGGAGAAAGAGAAATAAAATGTGAGTCGAGGCAGCACGAGGCGAGTGTAAGCAACCACCAAAAAGAACCACAGAACGATGACGGGCGCTGATGCGTTGTGCTGATAACGTGCACGGCAATGTTGACGGTTCGCTGACGAGCTGAGCGAGGGCTACCCGTGGCTTGAAGAGGGTAACCAGAGAGGGAGGGTGGAGGGGGGCCTAGAGGTAACTGGGGAAGGAAACAGTGGGCGAAGTTTGCAGGTTGCAGTTTGCAGAACGTTTCACAGGGGGTGACTGTAACTGTGACCAGGAAGCAGACCAGGGCAGGTCGTGACTGCGACAGTGACTGTGATAAGCAGAGACACTACAGCTGTAAATGCTGTGGCAACTAGAAAGACGGTCCTTGTGGACCTATGAACAGGATTGTGACTAGGAAAGACACTGCTACTACCAGTGGAGACAAGAAGCGAAACTGTGACTAAGAGAGAGACTGCAAATGTGAGTGGGTATAGGTACCTGGTTGTATGTACCTGAACATAGATATCTGGGTATAGGAATCTTAAACTGCTGAAGAAAACAGGGATCACCTCTTCCAGGACTGTGACTAGGAAAAAGAGACTGCTGAGAGTGTAGCTAGACTTGGTACTAGGACAGGGCTGCATACAAGCATGCGATAAGGAAAGAGACTGCTACTCTCAGTGGGCAAAAGAAGCGTGACTGCGTGTCGTATAGCTTACTAAGGAATTATGGCAAATTCTGACAAAGAAACCATGTTTACTAAGGCTACTAAGGAGCTAAGCATTCTAAGGAACTAAGGTTGCTGGGACTGCGATAAGGACTGCGACTGAGACTTGAAGTAAGACTGCAACTACGTGGGGCCAAATGTAAATGTGACTGTGACTAAGAGAAGGCTGTGGACTGTGACTACTAACACTAGCAGAAGTCAGACTATGATTGGTAGTGCAAGCACCTTCTCAGAGTTGACAAGATAAAGTTAACGAAGGACTGGAAAAGGAGCTCTAAACTCAGCACTAGAGCTAGTAGGGCGTGGTGGACATCTCCCAATCAAATAATAAGAGGAATGACTGGACTACTCAGGCTGCGTGGAGCATTGCCAGTAGGTCAGTGACTGCCACTGTGACTGGTATTGCGGCATGAACTGTGACTGCACTGTGACTGCCACTAAGTCGACGGCCTGTGCCTGGTCTGTGCCTCTGCCTCTGCCTCTGCCTCTGCCTGTGCTTGTGCCTGTACCTCCCTCTCTAGCCTGCCCCATCCCGGATCACTCATAAATTGCTGGCAACAACAGCAGGAAAAAACAAACAAGCAGCATGAATGGCGGCATTAAAGTATCAGGCAGCACACACAGAGACACCTAAGCAGCAGTGGGAAGGGGGGGAGGATTGGGAGGGCAGTTGGGACAAGCGGCAATACAAATTGCAGGCCAACAAACACACACACAAACACACACACACACACGCAAAGGCAGAGAGTCCGAGCACCTGAACGTGCAACGAGCAGCAGCAGCAGCGGCAACTTATAAAGCAGCTTAGTTTGCCCCCCCTCCTGCCCCCAGCACAGACTTCTCTGCCACTGCTAGCTTCCCTTAGCATATCCCACGCCCACTGCCCACTGCTTCAAGTGTCTGTATGTGTGTGTGTGTGTGTGTGTGTGCATGAATTTGATAAGGTTTTTGTTTCGCCATCTTAAATTGCAAGTGCCTCAACGATATGTGGCCCCACTGTGCACACTGTGCACAGTATGTGCAGCATGTCCTGTCATGGCCTGTCGTGTTGTGTTGTGTTCTAACCTGTCCCGACCTGTCTCGACTTGTGCAGCTCAAGGAAAATTGCTGCAAGCTATTCAAGTGCAGCGCAGCAACGGGATTTCATTTGCATAAACTTCTGCGCTGGCATATTGAATATCAGAGTGCAGTGGCCCCCACCTCCCTGGGTACCTCCCTCCCCTTACTCCCACTGCTTGCACTCCCTTTTCCCCTCGATCCGCTTGCCTGATTACGCTGACCAAGCGTAGCGTATCCAGGTGAGTGTGTCACGCGGCAAATCAAAAAGGTTTTTCCTTCTCTTCTTCTTCTTCTTCTTCTTGTTTTTTTCGGGGAAAAACTAATCGTGTCATTAGTTAACGGTATTTCCCCACCTGGCACAGGTGGATGGCTGCTTTCATATGCAAATTGGTTGGGTGCGTGTTGTGTAAGTGTTGTATGTGCGCGTGTGTGTGTGTGTGCGTTGCGTGGGGCAGCAGCCAAAACAAAACCGAAAAGGCAACAAAACGAAGCACAAAGAACACAAAAAACTGTTCAATTAAGCCAATATTTGCGCACACTCACGTGGTTTGTGGCTGTGGCTGTGTCTGTGTCTGTGACTGTGTCTGTGGCTGTGTGTGCCTGTATGGGTATTGGTTGTGTCTGTGTGTGTGCGAATGCGAGCGCGAGTGCTAACGGGAGTGCGACGCTGCTGCTGCCGCTGCTGCCGCCGCTGCTGCTGCTGCTGCTGGCACCGAGAACGAGTCGCTTATGCTTGTGCTTGGCCACAGTTTTCACAGCATACTTTGCGGCGCTCACAGCCATGCGAACCTTGCTTACGAAGAACATGCGTTTAAGTATCTGTGCGTGTGTGTGTGTGTGTGTGTATGTTAGTGTGTGTGTGTGTGTTAGTAGAATATATATATATATATGTAGAGATATAGGGTTAGTATTGGGAATATAGGATGACTCACCTTCACCGCGATAATCAGCAAGACGGCGGCCAAGAGGCAACCCAACAATTTACGGCGCAACGAGGCGAACATGTTTTCAGCGCTGCTGCTTCACACTCGCTCTTCAATTGTTTATATATATATATGAATATATATATTTAATATATAATTAAGTTTGTTTTTGCTTTTTGTTGAACTTGATTTAGCTTTTTAGCTTGTTTTGTTTGGCTTTATCTTTCGCTCTCTTCACTTCTGCTTCTGCTTCTGCTGCGGCTTCGGCTGCAACTGCAACTGCAACTGGCAGCGACAACAGCAGCAACGACGACAACGACAACAATAATAGAAAGGAAATTGTATTAGAAACGGAGCTGTTGTTGTTGTTACTCTTCTTGTTGTTGTTTTATTGTTGTTGTTGCTGTTGTTGTTGTTGCTGCTGCCTCTTCGTGTTTCCTTTGCGCTGCCCCCAAAACTATGCAACTAACGCGCGAGTCTGCGTGTGTGTGTGTGTGTGCGTAATAGTATTTGATTGTAGAACGTAGTAGAAGCTCTGCACGAGCGAGCAAGCACACAGAGAGCGAGCAAGACACAGAGAGAAGGGGAGAGAGAGAGAGAGGGAGAGAGCGAACATACGTCGCAGCGTATGCTTTGCCGCCAGTGCAATTGTACTCGATACTCTGCTCAATACTCGATACTGGAGAGTATCAGGCAACTCTCTCTCTCTTTTTCTCCCTCTCTCTTCTCTCTTTGGGCTTCTCTCCAGCGACTTCTCTAGCGACTTCTCATTGATTCTCGCATTCAAACAGCTGCGTGAAGACAGTCAGACTCGGCTTAAGGACTCGGCTTGAGTCTCGGCTTTGGCTTTGGCTTTGCGTGGGTTCACACCACACCCCGCCGTGCGAGTACGGCAGACCTTCTTCTCCCTCGTCTATCTCTTGCGCACGCTCTTGCTCCTGCACTCTCACTCTCTCATTCTCTCTCTGTCTCTCTCCTTGTGCCGTCTCTTGTTCGAGCTTAGTTTGTGGCACAACTGCGCACGCACAATTCCAAAGCATGCACACACACACACGCAGGCACACTCTCACGCATTCACACACACGAACACACTCTCCCACACACTCACACACTCTCGCTCATTGCGCAAAAGACACTTAAAAAGAATTGGAAATTTACAATCGAAGGCAGCACAAAAATTGGAAACTCTTTCACACACATGCACACACACACACTCACACACATGTATACACCAACTTTTGCGTGTGTGTGTTTGTGAGCTTGTTCGTTCGTTATTTTAAACTTTTCTTTTTCTTTTGCTTGTTTTTCACTTTGTTTCTTTGGTGTTTCTTTCATTTGCTTTTGTCACGCACTCGAAAAAAAAACATAACCAAAATGGAACAACAATTTTAATGCCGACACAAAAAAAAAGGAAATGAGGAACACTCGCACTCTCTATCTCTCTTTATCTCTCTCTCTCTCTCTCTCTCTCTGTCACTCTGTCTTTCTCTCGTGCTCACTGTCTCTCTCTGTCTGTCTCTCACTGTGTGCTGCTCTCTCTCTCTCTCTGCCTGTCTCTCTCTGTGTGCTGCTCTCTCTCTCTCACTTGCTTGGGTTGACAACCTTGTGCGCTGTTCAGTCACAGTTTTGATTCTAGTTCGGTTTGCGCCAGGAAACTTGGAAGAGAACCTTGCGCTGCGAACGCTCACAAACGACTGCACGAGGCGCTGACTGCGAGCACAACTCGTCGCCTTTGTGGGACTCGTGGACTCGTTCCTGGACTCAGACTCAGACTCGGACTCGGAACTGGTCTCGATACTTTGCTGAACTCGCCAAAGCAGGGCTTCATCCTGCGCATGCGCCTCGCCAGGAATCGATATTAAGTGCGAAACGAGACGAGGCTGCACTTTGCCGCAAGGGGTGTGTTTCAAGCCAATGTGTGTGAGTGTGTGCGTGTGTTAGTGTGTGTGTCTGTGAGGTGTGTGTGACTGCCAGAGCTTTAGCGGCAGCAGCAGGTGCTATGTGCTTTCAGGGCTCATGCCACAAGAGCTTTTGCTACGCTCGACCTCAACTGGTTCCAGCTCCTTCTGTAGTTCAAGATTATGCGATAGTTAATAGATGAGAAGTATCGCACGGACGATAGAGAAAGCCGATGAATTGCATACTATTTTCAGTTATTTTATGAATTATATTCTATTTCGTTTCATATTGAAATTGTTATTATTATTTCTGATGAACATTCTTTAAAGTTTCATTAAATGAATTACAAAATAAACAGCCTTAAACAACTTTCATATTTTTTGTTCTATATAATACAATAATATAAGTTAAGGATTGTTGTATTCTATATTAGGGAATTTGCAAAGAAATCATGATTTAGTTTAGGAAAATGTTAATAACCAAGCTGGACTTAGTTAAATGTGAACTGAAGATAAATACACAAACATCAGATTAAACTATAGTTATTCCTTTGGGATAGCCTGCTATATGAAATAAAGGATTCCATAACTTATATATGGATGTATAAATCGTATAATATAATGTAAACATTGTGCAGGCACTACCATGAACAGGTAGTAGCACTGTACTGCACTCCACTTTTTTTAAGATTATCAGGTATTAAGGGGATCGTTCAAGACAGCCATCCCTTATCTACTTTAACGACAGACATGATTTACAATGTGGAAGAGAGGTTCGCGCCCTTTCCTTGGGATACCTAAAAGCCTTCCGCAGATAAGTGGATATATAAGCAAACTATGTTCCAACAAAACTCAAAATAAACTCTTGTGTACAACAGACGCGAATAAAGAAATGTTCGTATATATGTGAATAAAACTAAGTAAATAATAATACGAACATACTTTAAATTATTCACATCATATTTATTCATTATTTATTAATGATTTAGAATTATTTTCCGTTTTTTCGATTGCCAGCCCTATCAATCAATAAAATATTCGAAAAGCTAAGTACAGGTCAATATCAGAAAATTGTATTTGTTAAAAGTCGTTAAAAATCGGGTTGATATATTAAATTATTGATTTGTCCGGATTGTAAGCGTGGCATCGTCCATCTGTCTGTTACATAACTTGCATAAAGTTAGTTTACCGTTTAATTATTTAATTGATTCATTAATTAATGCGAATAGGCTCGTGTCTTGAATGGAAATTGGTTCGTGTCTTGGGCTTGCACTGAAATGCAAGCATACCAAGCAGTGTTCTGCTTGCCTCATGTCATTCCGAACACAAATGGGTTCGTGTCTAGTTTCTGCATGGAATGCAAGCAGATGTAACCGGTTACTGCTTACTTAATGTCATCCAAATGGGTTCGTGTCTTGGGTGACTGAACTTTGTCAAATAAACAAGAGTCGTTAAGTGATTCCGAGCTTCGTTAAGTGAGTACAACATCGCAAGCTTTCGATAGCAGTTGACACACTCAAATTTTTTTTTTGAGCTTTCTTTGTAAGGTCTCTCTCTATTTTCCCTCCCATTGATAACGCTTTCGTGCTCTGTAAGTCTCGCAAAATGCATCTCTTTAATATCAAATGATATAGTATATGTTTATATTTATATACACCCAGTATTATAATGTTGCATTATGTCTAAGTCCAAACGATAGTCGATCGTACAAATAATGAAAAAAGGTGTTAAGATTAGTAAGTTAATGCCCTAAATGCTCACGAGGGGTGCTCTATGCGTGGTGCGCTATAAGGTACTCATAGGTATAGTCGAAGACGAGCAGCATGATAGCGCCACCCGGTCCAAGACGCATGATCTTCGGCACCAGGCCCTTGTAGAGTGCGCGGAACCCTTCTTCGCGGTATACCGTGGCAATGGAGCTGAAGGTTCCACGGTACTTGATCTGACCGGGAACCGGCTGCGGTCCCTGAATGCGCGACTTGGCCACATCGAAGGGTATGTTGACGAAACAGGCCAAAGTGCCGGCGGTAAAGCCAATGGCAACCTTGCGTAGGAACTCTTGAGTCTTGTCCTGGAACTCTGGCACCACATTCTTGACGCTGTGATAGAACCCAAAGTAGACCATGTTGAAGACCCCGTTGCGTCCCATGGTCGCTGTGACGCCCTTGTTCAGGCCACGGAATCCGAATCCATCACGCTTGACAATCTCACGCGCCACCTCGAAGGTGCTCTTCAGTTTCTTTTGCCGATCCGCTTGCTGTGCCACCTTGACCACCTCGAAAGGATTCACGGCAATGGCTTCCAAGGTGCCCGCGGTGAGACCAGCAAGAGAGAAGGTTAACGGCGTTGGTGTGGGTGAGCCAAACTGAAAGAGCGACTTTGTCTGCTCGAATACCAGAAACTTGATCGCTCGCTTGGGCGTCTCGGCCAGAATCGGGGGCATTAGGCCCTTCCAATATGACAGCAGACCCTCTTGTCGGTACATCTTGGCGAAACAGTCAAAGACGCCATTGTAGTGCATCTGTTGGTGGAATTAGAGTAAGACCAAGTTAATTAAAGTCAAGTAAAGAATTTCCCAGAAGATTCCTCAGCAAATTAAACATATGTTTCTCCATTTTAAGTTTCTATACCTGCTATACATATGTTTAAAAGGTATTATAGTTTTGTGCTAACCAAAGAAAGTGTTCTTGAGCCGACAAAGTGAATACACTAATGAACAGCCTTAAAAGCCGATACAATGTAGCCTTGTCTACTTTTTTTTGTCTGTATGAACACCTTTAACTCAGAGACTATAAGGTTGAGGGCAACCAAATTTGCTGACAACGTGTCATATTATTGCACGCATGTAAAGTTGAGGTTCGAATAGAACTACGCCCCCTGCCGCCCTTATAATTCGACATTAAACTAATTGCAAGCGTAATTTGAAAGCAAGAACATGTTGCATATTTTATCTACACGTATATGAAGTCTGCAAGGTTTATTGCGATCGGATAGTAAGAAATTAGCTTGGGAAGGCGGGTATTCAACAGTCGAACACACTCGACTGTTGCTTCCCTATATGTTTTCTTTATCTCGAGTTTTTATATTTTATTTGCGACTGGAAACTTTAGCTTATTCCAAATTGCGTGCATCTCGGCCACTGTGCTAATTTGCCTCATTTGTTGTGCGTGTGTGTGTGTGTTTTAATATGCATTTCGCAGCTATTTTAATAACGCGCTATAAATTAGTTAAATTCTTTGGCGAAAAACAAATGCACACATCGCAGAGGTAGCATATCATGTGTGCTTATAGAACCAAAGAGAGGAGAGGGAGAGTGAGAGTGAGAGGGAGATAAAGAAGAGGGGCACACCCGAGAAACAGCTGAGCAAGTAATGCTCGCAAAGCTTCAGCGCTGGCGTCATTAAACGCTTAAGTCAAAATTAAAATCCACTCAGATAAGATAAAGATAAAGACAGAGATAAAGATATAGACGAAAGACCACAGAGACGGCAGACATAGCATACTATATAACTTTCACTAACCAAGCTAAATATTGCCAGATTACTACGGTGGCAATTGTAATTAGTTGAACTGCTTATAGAGGTACATCTGAATACTGCCAGTGCTCACTGTGGATTGGAAGATTATTATTTATGGAGGCTGAAACTGTAAATCAGCTGATAAGCAGAGTGTGTACATATTTTTTATTTTGCCTATAGATAAGCCAAGGCGACACGGCGCTGGCCATTTACTTATGGCAGACACTGTAGAGGGACGGCATTGTATCAGCTGTGAGTTCTTGCTTTGGCTGCTGGTCTTCTATTTATACTGTATGTGTGTCACACGCAGCACGCAACTCGACCGAAGAGAAACAAATTCATTCGAAATCCGAAATTGACCTTGACATGACATTACCCCAGAGATACAGAGAGAGAGAGAAAGAGAGAGAGACAGCGAGAGAGAGGGTTGTCTGGCAGTCCATGGGGCCCGTCATAAAGGCGGCCTTATCAGTTATGGAGGCGGACTGGGCGTGAAGGTTATTGGCGAACCACTCAAGCCGAACCACTTCAGAGCTGCGCGACTGCGCAAGCTCACGCTACCTCTCTCGCTCCCACTCGCTCTCTCTCTCTCTCTCTCTGTCCTACTCTCACTGTCTCTCTAAGCTCTGGTCTCTTGAAGCAGCTGATCTCAGTGCTAATTGAAGTTGCACGCACTGTAACTCACCTCGGCTGTGGTTGCGGCTGAGGCTGTGGCGGTGGCTGTGGCCGCTCCAGCGGCAATAATGGGGCGTGTCTGTATCTGCATGCGTGTCTTGACCACGTCCAGCGGCTGCATGATGCACACCTCCAGAAATCCAGCTGAGCCGCCAGCCAACACCTGGAAAGCGGCCCGCTTGCCCGCCGGAATGTCTTTGGCGTTGTGGCTCATGGTGACTTCGACTTCGAGTTCGAGTTCGAGTTTGAGTTCGAGTTAGTGTTAAGACCGAGACGGAGACGGAGACGGAGACGTTTTGCTGGCAAAATATACTTATATGACTTAGTTATCTGAACACACACGATTTGTAAGTACTGCAAGCAGCAACAACAATAAGTACAACAACAACAATAACAATAGAGACCCGAGTACTCGAGCACGCACAAATCGAAGAACTCGGAAACACCGATAATTTTGTTTTGAATGTCTGGGGCAATGCTCACTTGTTTCGTTCGCACTCGAATCGATGCTGCACAGCAAAGAATATAGAAAAAAAAGAAGAGAAAGAGAAGAGGCAAGAAAAGAGGAAGAGGAGCGAACACAAGAACGAATCGCACCTTCCCCAACAACGTGTGACCTCCGCGCGCCGCGACAACTGAATTCGCACTGAACCCAAACACGAACACGAACCCGACCAGGCACGACCCATTCCCCTGTGGCCACGAGGGCTGGAGTCGTCGCCAAGATGCCAGGGGCGGAATGTGGCAATGGAGAGTGGGAAGGGGAATGGGGGAGGCAACCCGTGAGCTTTTGTCGTCTCAGGCCGACGGCGCGTGCTGGAAAAGCTTCTTCTTGTGCGCTTCAACAAACAAACAGTGCCAATTTCGATCTGATCGCAAAAAGCTTTTGGTCTCTTTCTCTCACAACGTAATGACGTCACTCTGCTCAGTGCGAATTGTGCGTGCTATCTCTTTCTAACAATAAAGCTTGCAAGAATTTCCAGCTGAAAAAGTTCGAGAAACCTAAGCAAATTTTGGTGAGGGCTGACCTATGATTACCCTGTTAATTATCGATGTACGCGCTGGGTCTGATTATGTGGCCCATTGTGGAAACAATGATATCATCAGTGGTGGGAACATATACATAAATATATATAGAGATATATATATGTATATATGTATGGACTTACACCTTGAGAGATACTTGAGCTTGTCTGCTGATAAGATTTACAAACAATTTTGACTGACATTCAACAGAAGTACGATAGGTGGCAAAGAGAGGTAGCTTTTCTCTCTAATGGGGGTACTGACTATCGATTATCGATAAATACTTGCGAACACGAGAAGGAGTAAGAGGGAAAGATGAACTGTCCGCATTGTATATTCCACTTTTGATTAGATTAACTGAGGCAACTGAACTTCCCTCTATACTGGGGCGATTAGTCAAAAGGTCTTGACTATCGATTATCGATTAATACTTGCGGACATGAGAAAGAGTAAGAGGGAAAGATGTTCTTTCCGTTTGCATTATATATTCCACTTTTGATTCAATTAACTGAGTCAACTGAGTGGGGGGGGGGGGTGTTAGTCTGTCGGTTTTGACTATCGATTACCGATTAATACTTGGAAGAAATAAGTAGATGTTGAAAAAAGTACTGTCTATATGCAGGTGGCTTCATATAGCTTCACCTTTAAAGGAGGGACTCATGTGTTTGACGTTGGACTATCGACTATCGATAAATATTTACTTGCAAGGGCTGGAAACAAATGAGAGGAAGACAAATGTGAAATTCTTAAGCAGCAAATATCATGTACCGATTTCCTCTTTAATGGTGCATTAGTCTGGCGTCTTTTGACTATCGATGATCGATAAATACTTAACGTTAAACGAGAGAAAGAGATGGAGGCAAAGGTGTTCTGTCTATTTGCACTAAATATTCCAAATAATAGAACATTTATTGAGCAGGAAATGTCTCTTGACTCTTGACACCTTCTCGCTCGCACGCACACACCAACAGAGAAAGAGGGAGAGGCAGCTATTAGCCTAGAAAAGAAAGGAGACAAACGAATCGTTTGACATTTGTCGGAATGCAAGTGCATCTCTCTATCTATACGTATCCGTATCTTTATCTGTATCTGCATCTGCATCTGGCAGATGTATCTGCTCTGCTCGGCCGTCGCTTGATTAGTTTATTGTTCATTGTTTATTGTTCATCTCGCGCTGCAAGCGGCGCATCAATCAGTCCCAGAAGAAAGACTGATACTACGTGAGTATATGCCATCTGTCTGTGTGTGTGTGTGTGTGTGTATGTCTGTCTTTCTGTGGCATCTGTCAGATAGATTGAGGACAACTTTCATTTGCATAAAATGCATTTTATAACAAATTGACAGAACAAATTGTTTGTGTCAAAAATACCCGATCCGAGATATGCCTCGGTCCCGACTCGGACCCCATTATCATGTGGGATGCCTTTCCCCCCGAGTGTGTGTGTGTGTGTGTGCGAGTGTGTGCGAGTGTGCGTGTGTTTTATGACTGTCCAAATATTTCTTGCTGTTAATTATAGGCACGAGTTGGCGTGGCGTGCGTGATAGATGTGTGGAATTTAAGATATCTACAGGGAATTACAGCACTCTACACGAAGCATTAGCGATCCCAAGCTTGGCATTCTTTCGGGAGTGGGAGACTGCGAGAAAACAGTCTGCTAAGAGCGAATTTAAAACGCATTAGGGGCCATTAAAAGCTCATAAAGTGCAGGAATATCTCCAGTTTTCAGTTTGAATTCGATTTCGAATTAGTCTAACCAGTTACAGGTCCAGGGAATGCGATCTAATTATGTTGTAAAGTCACGCGAACCGATCATACAATGATACCGCATGGCATTTACCATATATCGAGACCCTCTGTGAGAGCCTCTGCTCCTCTCCATGGCCATTAATTACCGCGTAAAGATCGCACTTAATCGATCGATATGAATGAATGAGAATAATGCGAATGAAACTGGCTTCGTTTCGTTATCGATTCAATTCGATTCGACTGGATTCGATTCTTCTGCTTCACACACAACGCTCCGAAGAATAGCGCATTGGACGGGGGAACACCGGAGGCACCGCGCTGGCAGAGGCACAGGTAATCTGTAATCTGGGAAAATGATTTTATTTTTGTAATTAGCCGGCGGAAGAGAGACCCGCAGATAGCGCCGATTGATCGATCAAAGCTGCGATACAGGCTAATAAATCATTTTTCCATTCCATTTTCAAGCTCTCCTTGCCTTACTCTCTCTCTGCCTCTCTCTACGCTCCTTCTCTTTCTCTCTCTCTCTCTCTCTTTCTCTTGCTCCCTCTCTCTCTCTGTGCTAGCAAAGTGAGAACTCACGACCGCCCGTGGCCGACCGATTGTCTGTCAAAGGCTATTAACCCCGTTTTGGCGGTGCCGTTCCACTTGCTCAAGTTCTGCTCTTCCTCTCTCGCTCTCTCTCTCTCGCATTGTCTCGCTCTTTTGGAAAACACTCGTCAGTTGCCCAAATTGTTTTTCCAAACACTGAAAACAAAAAGTGGAAGCAGAGCGCCAAATGTTAAACAAAAAGCCAAAGAAACAGCACTTTAGTTCTTCGTTGACTTCTTCCCTGACCAATGGCAGAAGGAGGAGGGGAGAGGGGAGAAGGGAACTGGAACTAGAACTGAACTGGCAACTGGCACATTCCCATCATAACTTCATGTTTTGATCGTCCAACTCAGAAATGCAGCGCAGGCAGGGAGAGCGGCGGCAACCGCAAATCAGTTAGAGTGTTTTGATTAATGTCAGTTTTGACAGCTGTCCATGTGAAGAGGCAACCCGCTCTCCCCCCCTTTTTCCTCCCCTATCACCCCACTCCACACACACCTCTCCGACACACTTGGAATGCAGCAGAGCCTCAATTATGGAACAGAACACAAGCAACTATAGGAAATGCCAACTTCAGCTTGTCAATTACAACAAAGCAAAGCGATAAATGCATTTCATTCAGTTAGTTATCTACTATATCACACATTACTAATATATATAATATATACCAATATATTTAAATATTCTTATTAAAAGTTAATTTAACAGTGACACAGTTAAATACCCTGTACTGTAATACGAGGGTCGTTTGATAAGTCCGTGACTTTTTGTATTTGCCGCGCACCTGCTCTAAATACAACACTGCTCCTGTCAGCAGTTATCGATTAACAGCTGACTGTAAAATTTTGAGAAAGCTGCGTTTCTTAGTTTGCGTTTTATAGGCATTGAAAGCAGACGATCTCGTGAATTTTAACGAAAATGGAAAAAAGTGAATTTCGTGTGCTAATTAAGCATTATTTTTTGCGTAAAAAATCCATCACCGAAACCAAGGAAAGACTTGATAAATATTATGGGGACTCTGCACCATCAATTTCAATGGTTAAGAAATGGTTTACTGAGTTCCGTTGTGGTCGTACCAGTACAAGTGATGCCGAACGTTCAGGTCGCCCAAAAGAGGTCGTCATGCCAGAAATCGTCGACAAAATCCATGGAATGATATTGGATGATCGGAGAATGAAAGTGCGTGAGGTAGCTGAGGCTGTAGGCATCTCAACTGAACGGGTACATCACATTTTACATGAATATTTGGACATGAAAAAGCTTTCCGCGCGATGGGTGCCGCGATTGCTCACACACGACCATAAGCGCAACCGTGTGACCATTTCAAAGGAGTGTTTGGCGATGTTCAACCGCAATCCAAACGAATTTTTGCGCCGTTTCGTTACCGTAGACGAAACATGGATCCACCACACCACACCAGAGACCAAAGAACAATCAAGACAGTGGGTTTCTCCGGGTGAACGTGCACCAAAGAAGGCCAAGGTGGGTCTGTCGGCCAACAAGGTCATGGCCACAGTTTTTTGGGATGCACAAGGTATCATTCACATCGATTACCTTGAAAAGGGTAAAACGATCACCGGCGAATATTATTCAGAGCTTTTGGACAGATTCGATATTGATTTGAAGCAGAAACGACCGCATTTGGCGAAAAAAAAGTGCTGTTCCATCAGGACAATGCACGGGTGCACACGTGTGTAGTCAGCATGGCAAAATTTCATAAATTGGGCTACGAACTGCTACCCCATCCAGCATATTCTCCAGATTTAGCCCCCTGTGACTATTTTTTGTTTCCAAACATGAAGAAATGGCTCGGCGGTAAGAGATTCGGGTCAAATGAAGAGGTCATCACAGAAACAAACGACTATTTTGAGGGCCTTGAGAAAACCTATTATTTGGAAGGAATAAAAAAATTGGAAAAACGCTGGACTAAATGTATAGAGCTAAAAGGAGATTATGTTGAGAAATAAAACGCTTCTTTGACGAAAAAAATATATTTTATTCAAAAAGTCACGGACTTATCAAACGACCCTCGTATGTACATACATACTTCATCTGAATTGAGCTCTTTAATATCTTCTATGTTCATTATTCGATTGTAGGTTGATTTTAACATATCATATAAATAACACTAATTATTATATAAACCTTTTAGCTTGCTAATGACGCTTACAATTAATTTTATTTCGATTTAAGAGAAGCGAAGAAGGCGTGGCAATATTCTAAAGTGAACTATGTGCAACAAGACCTATATATTTCAAAATTTGGTAGATCTGGTTTGCATAGTGTTTGAGATCTACGTGTTCATACGAACAAAAATAAAGATAAAGGCACAAATTTATAAAGCTATATAAGCGGGTATAAAACTTTGATAAGAGTATATTGTTCTTATGGAACTTTACCTTCAAATATGGTTTTCTTATTATCATACCCTTACAAAGGGTATTTTTCCGACCTTATAAAGTATATTTATTCTGAATCAGCATCAACAGAGGAATCGAACTGGCCCGTCCGACTGTCCGTGTGTCCGTCTGCTGCAACGCAAACTATTCTCTCAGTGTTGTAGTTATGCTTCCTATTGCTGCACGCTAAAAATAAATCAGAACGATCAGACCGATATATCATATAGCTGCCATACAAACTATAGGCCAATCTTTGTTGTTTGTTAAGATATTGTAACCAAATTTACTACATCGGAAATTTTCTATATGTACGAGTATACAATATAAAAATAAAAACAAATAAATAAAATAATATACAAATTCATCAGAATCTGATCAATATGATATATAGCTGCCATAGGAACAATCGGCCGAAATGCAGGTTTTTGTTTGAAGACCTGTTCTTAAAAATAACTGAACTTATCATAATAATTATAATAATAATATATATAATATTGAATATGCACATTCAATTCTGACCGGAAGATATAAGAACCTTGTATATATGGTAGAAACTACACTTGGGTATAGAACCTTCGACATGCCGAAGTCTGCATTTCTTTCTGGTGCCAAATAGTTCATTTATTCAGTTGCAAACCGTATTAGAAATGTGTTGAAGAGCCCTTTGAAACATGCTGAAAGTTCTCTTGCAAAAGTAGACTTTTCAATACGATATCTGCATTAATTGTAATGTTGTGAACTCTCATGGATTATACCGGTATATAGACACCTTGAATATAAGAGATTTCGACTCAAAGTAGTGTCAAGCTCGGGCAAGTGGAACAGCCGGCAAACAAGGTCAGCGTCGTTGGGCGAGCTGTGCGAGGAGGAGGAGGAGGAGGAGGAGGAGCACTTGCCCGCTCGGCACAGAGTAAGTGGAGCAGCCCAGTGAACCCGCCGCTGACCCGCTGAGAACGAGTTGGTCAAACGAAAGTAAGTACGAGTTGCCCAAAACCGCAAATTCATGAACTGGAAACTGTCAACTGAGAACTGAGAGCGGGGCAAGTGCGATTTGTGGCTTATAAAGACACCGCTTGGTGCTGCTCCGCTCTCCAGTCAATTAGGCGACACTCGAGCGAATGGAGGCATTCGGCACTGGTTGGACAGTGGCTCTGCTGCTGCACTGCAGCTGGGCATGGAGCCCCTGGGAGCGATCGCCCTTCTCCCTGACGAACAGTTACCTGAATGCGGCACAACGTCCGCTGTGGATACTCGAGGACGAGCTGATGAAGCGACAGCGTGTGGATCGACCTGATGCCGATTATGGCACAACTACGCGTGCCACCATGACAATGCGACGGGCACGCAACCAGCAGGAGTCGAGGCCTTTGAGGATTGTGGTGCGACCCGACGCAGAGCCTCCGCTGAGGCCACCACGCCCTGTGCTGCCGCATCGCCTGCAGCTGCCGAGTCACTATGTGCAGCAGCAGCAGCGGCAGCGGCAGCAGCACCTTCTCCAGCACTACCCCCAATCCCAAGGTGGTACACGACGCCAGGCGAGAACGGAGCAGCGCCGCCGTCAGCCGCAATCGCTGCCGATCTTCGACAATGCACCCGGGGACAACACACTGTCCGCCTCGAGCTACCCGATCTTTGTCTACAATGGATCCAGGGGGGAATTGCTGATGAACACGATGCTGAGCACACAGCGCTATCCCATGCAGGAGCCGGTGCCCGGTCAGGTGCTTTATCCCCCCTCGACGCCCATGTTCCGCCCCAAGCCGATTGTGGAACGTTTCCGCCTGCCAGGCCAGCCAGAGCTGCTCAATCTAACACTGATTCCCTTCTATGCCCATGAGGCAATCACAGCTGCTCCACTCACCACCACCACAACAACAGCAACAGCAACGGCAACAGTAGTAGCTACAGACTTCCCCACAGAAGTGACTTCTGTGCTGGAGGATCTGGCAACTTCCTCGTCAGCTGCTGTGCCGCTGGCGCTGACCACGCCTTTGCCTGCTGCCACGCCCTATGAGACACAGCTGCCGAGGACGCAGCGCAAGAGGCATCCCAAGAAGGTGAAGGAATACCACGCCTACCACTCGCCCCAGGAGGTGGTGCAACGACAGCCTTCGCTGCGTAGCTCGCCTCCGCTGCCCGCACCTGACAATCATCGCCATCAGCTAATGGATGCTCCCCTGGAAGAGGAGCACGACATGGAGCAAGAGCTGGAGGAAGTGGAGGAGCTGGAGGATTTCGAGACAGAGCTGGAGATGCCCAGTCGGGAGTTGGAGCAAGCAGACCCGCCCGAGCACACAACAGCCAGCACTGGCAGCAGCTCCTCCTCCCTACAGATCGTGTATATGGACGAGAGCGTCGAGTCGCCCAGCGATACGGAGGCCAGCACCACAGCGGCACCTCTAGCAACCCCTCATCGCCAGAGCTCGAGGTACGCTCTGAAGCGGGAGTACTTTGCCTTTCCCGTCTACACGCTGGGCAAACTGCTGCAGGATCCTGCAGGCAGCCACAAGAAGTTGGCCAAGGATCACATTCTGCAGCTGGATCGAAGCCTGGAGAACTCTTCCACGGCGCCCAACGACAGCCAGACTTGGTTCATTCTCAACTCGCGGTACGTTCTTCACGACATACTTTTCTGCTCTTCTTCTGCTTTTCTCTCTCTTTTTCCTTCTCTTGATCTTTCATGCCATGTTCTCCATTGCAGCTACAAGGGACCCCATCACAAGGGCCAGAAGAAGGATCAGGGCAACTATTATACCTCAAAGTATGTACAGAACCCAAAGGGAAACAGAAGATAGAGAAGATTAACCATGTGATTGTCTGATTAATGATACGATATATTAATTATGAATGAATTAATTGTTAATTTTATTTATATAGAATATTGTATTATAATTTATTTGATATTTAATTGATATTACTATATAACATTATATTGTTATGATTCTATTTTTTTGCTAGACTTAAGAAGTAAACGAACTACTGATTGAAGTAGAAACTTAAGATGTGGATCTTATAACATATCTTCGGGCATCAAATATCATAATAAACCTGAGAGAAAGGCTACCTTTGCTATGCCAATGGTTCTTTACCCTTGTAGGTGTTTATATCTTCCGATCGTTCCTATTCTATTTATATATTATGGTGCAGAATTGAATTGTCACTTTGATTGGCACTGATAAGTTCAGTTATTTCTAAAATCAGAACTGGTATTCATACAAAACCCTAAATTTCGGGAGATTGTTCCTATGGCAGCTATATGTTAAAGTGTTCAGATTCTAATGAAATTTTATATGCATATTTAATACATAAAAGAAGTTCGATGTAGTATATTTGATTACAATACCTTAGCAAATAACAAAAATCGTCCGATAGTTTGTTTGGCAGCTTTACGATATATCATTCCTGCAGAAATATATATAAATATAAACATATACAGTGATATTGATAATATAATGATATCTATTATATATTATATAACATAATTATATATATCTATATATATAAGTATTATATTATGACGATGTTTTTAGTAAACTTAAGAAATAAACGATCTGTTGATTTTAGTCGATATATTCGCGAAGTTACCTTGATGATAATGATCTCTGTATATTAAAATATGAACTTCAGCATATCTAACCTCACTTAACTTCTCTCTATGAGCAGTGTTCCCAAGTCTTCAGAACTGATCATTTTGAAAATGATCATCGAGCGACGTTTTTATCGCTTCGACTTCGCTTTCATATCACGATCCCATTAACACCTCTATGACACTCCATTGTATTATCTCTTCTCTTCAGTGGGGTCCATTGATGGGCTCTTCTAACCATAAAAAATGGCAATAAATACCTTGGGCACATAAAAAGCTAAAAAGCTATGTTGCCATAAAAAGCTATTTTAATGATGGTTCGATTTTTAGAACCGCAGCCGATTCGTGCAAAAAGAACAACACGGCGCTGACTACATAAATCTCTGACCTAAATTCCTGAATCAAAAGAAAATCCGAATTTTCAATGTGTGAAAAGCAGAAAAAGGCTAAACGAACTGAGAATCAAAATACAAATAAAGCCAAGAAAAAGGCATCCAGAAATGTATATGGCTAATCCAATCGGGCCCTTTTTCGGACAAGACAAAGCAGAAGACCAAGAGAAATAATACTTTAGTCGGACAACTTCGACTGCGACTCCTCGGCTATGACCCCGCCCCCGTGCCGCGTCATTCATTCAATCATTTTGTCCATGATGTGTGGCTTTCTTTTCTAAACGCTCGTTCTTTATTATTATTGATTTCCCTTACTTTTGCGCTCTCCCTCTCTCTCTCCCTCTCTCTCTCTCTCTTTGGGGTATTCTTCCAGCCTGCAATTAATTTTCTCGCGTTGTTCTATCCCCCCTCTTCCACCTGCTCGCCCCGCCCCCAGCTCATATGAAACAAAGGAAAACAAGACGCGCTCGCCGTGGCATCTTTCATTTCTAACGAACTTCGCTCTCGGCCAGCTGCAGTTGCAGCAGACGACGACGCTAACGTCGACGCCGACCGCGACGCAGTCAATTGAACCCCTGTCCCCCTCTCCAGCAGCTGCAGTCGTAGTTCACGGTATAAAAGCTCGACTTATAACTGTTCTTGGGTTTAGAACAAATGCAGCTGCCCTCGCGTGCGTACAATCGTGAAGAGTTTTCTGGCTTTTTTTTTGGCTTCTTCTTTTGTCGCTAACTCTCGTAATCCCGTCATCTGCTGAAGATTAGCGCATATTTTAAAAGGATATTTAGTTCAAGATCAAGTGAAGTGCTCAGTGAAAAGTGAATAAAAGTCACAGTCGATAATGTGGCATGTGGTACGTGCTCAGACTACAAAAGGCTATCGATAAATCGATAACAATTATGAACAATTAAACAATTAACCCATTTTTATATGCAATCTGAATTTCGACTTTGAAGACCCTCCTGAAGGTCTTGCAATTCATTTAAATAGTTCAGTACTGCAAATTATTGTAAAGAATGTTTTTTTTTGAGGTTAGATAAGGAAAGTTGAACAAAAATCGACGACAACAATTCAAAATTGTATGATTGTAAATATTGTGATAAAAACTCATAAGCAGATTGAAATTCCAAGCGATAATTGGATTATTTTCCAGGAATTTATAAACAATAAGACTATAGCAGAGATGTCCTTCAAATATTCATAGTCTGGTAAATTCTTATGTAGGGCTGCTGAAGGCTTAAAGAACATCACTCTGAAATGGTGTTAAATATTTCCTTAGTATTTAAGGATAATTATATTAAATTGAATATATATATATATATATATTTGATTTTTTATATATATATTTGTACAATATTATAATATATATAATATATTAAATATATATATTAAATTTCTATAGAATTACAGGGCTTTATTTATTTAAAAGCCAAACAATGTATGATATGATATTGACTGTACTCATCTATATTGTATCGTTAAGTCTAATTCGACGTTTGAATCGTCGATTTTTGAGAACCGAGGAGGGCGTGGTCTAATTTTAAAACATCTTTATTTATTTGCATTAATAAGAAATATTGTCACCAAATTTGATTGCCCTGGCTCTTGTAGTCCCTGAGATATAGGTGTTCATACGGACAGATAGACAATAAGAAGTGTGTAGCGTGAGCTAAGCTAAGTATCATAGAAGTCTAGATAATAATAGAATCACAAACATACAATAACATCAAGGTTAATTCTGTCTTTCTCCCTCTCTTACTCTCTTACCCTATCTCTAACTCTTTCTCTCTCCTTCTCCATTTACAGCTGATCGTTAGTCTTTGCAGCTTATGGCTGCCAAGCAGTGCTTTCTGGTGGCCCAAAGCGACTACGTAAGTTTGAAATGCACCTCAGCAAGTTGAATTATCAGCACTTCTAATGCTTCCCTGCTCTCCCTCCTCCCTCCATAGGGAAACACCTCGTGCCCAGATGCAGCAGATCCCTTTGACCTACTTCCGCACCTACACCTACCAGCCACTGCAGGGTGATCCCTTTGGCATGCCGCTGTTTGGCTTTGGCGCTGCAAAAACGCCTCTGCTCTCAGATCGTCACTTCGATCCGTATGCAGTGACCAGCTACGCAGCTGCGCGACGACATGATGTCAATGCCCCTGGCTACAAGCCGGAGGTGACACCACCGGATGCCAGCGCCTCTCTTGGCACCAGCTCAGCCAGCAGCACAACGCCAGCGCCCACAACTACAACAACATCGACAACCACAACAACTACGCCAGCGCCAACAACAACCATGACAACAACAACAACCACTAGCACAACACCAGCACCAGCACCAACTGAGTCATCTGGCCCGTCCTCCTCGCTGCGCTACGGCGCCTACAATACTGCGGAATATCCGACCTACAATCGCCGTGTGAACAATTTGTACAATGTACGTCCACAATATCCGTATCCGGATTACTTCAACTACCAACCACCGGCGCCAAGTGCATTGTCCGAGCAGCAGAAGCCCAGCGGCAGTCGCATTCAGTTTGTGCCCTGCATGTGTCCAGTGAGCATGTCTGGCATGTCCAATCCGGGCCTTACAAGCCATCCCACAAGCACGGAACGCGATCGACCTTCGAGTGTGTCCATCAGTAATGTGCCACTGCCTGTGCCCGTCGAGGCGACAGAGTTGTCACCTGGTCTGCAGGCGCGTCACATAGAGAGCGAAGAGTCCGAGCTGGATGACGAATCGGAGACATCGTCCTCATCCGCTGAGGCAGAGGCGGATGCTGATGTCGCTGTTGACTCTAAACTTGCTCTCGACCCGCCAAACACAACGCCCACTGTCGAGTCAAACAGTGTTGTCTAGTGAAGCATAGTCTGTCAAGCTAATCATAGTATTAACCACGCCCACCTGAGAAAGCAATTCCACCCTCCTCCCTCCAAGCATTTTTTTTTCAAATATCAAAAGAGAAAACGAAATAAACTAAATAGAAAATATACAAAACTATCTTTAATATCCCCAGAGTATGCATATATATTCTTGATCAGCATCATCAGATTTGACGGTAGTTCCGTTTGTATGAACTCCAATATCTCAGGGACTATAAGAGCTAGAGCTATCATATTTGGTCACAATATATTAAATTATTGAACGTAGGTAAAGTTGGCTTCAGAATTTGTTGGAAAGGGTCTTGTGCATTCGTAAATCGATAAATTCGAGTTCGAATCCCGTGTACATTTCTTTTTTTGTGTGCACTGTAATTATGTTTGTCCAAATGATTTTTGATAATTTGCTAAAGAACGGATAATGAACAGAGAAGTTTTTTTTTTTTTTTTTTTTTTTATAATTGTAAGTGAAGAATCCGTACATCGAAATATAGTATCTTAACATCACATGGAGAAATATTCTTAAGAATTGCCAAACACTATATTAAAGTAAGTGATCTAGGAACATAGGTGAAAACAGTTTTTTGTTGTCCAAGTGTCTTGGCAAAGCCTTGCCGTTTGAGTCGCCTCAAAGGTCGAGCGGGGATAAGACGTCTTGCAAGAACACTGCTATGTCTCCGTAGTCTGTCACTGTATCGACTTGTGTGTCTCCTAATTTGTGCCACAACTGTGTGAAGATTGAGGTCTTTATGGAGTGTGGAGTTACGTACATACCAGGGACAGTTGGTTATTTGTCGTAGTGCGCGATTTTGCAGCACCTGGATACGTTTATAATTAGATTTGGCTGCAATTCCCCAAATCCCGTATAACCACATCGGTACGATACAGTGCACATACACAGCTCTTTTGCACCTCAGCGAAAGATAGAAGTTATTCAAGGTATAAGTTTAGTAGCTGTACCGTTGAATTCCCGAAGGGCTGCCTCAAAGTATGCAATACAAAATTAAATAATCATTTCTTTACTGGTATAAATTGATGGGAACACCTTAATAAAAGACACAAAAGGTTTTTGTAATTTTTTACACTTTTTATTTATTTATATATGATTCGTCAATTACATTTACACATTAATATAGGCTAATACTTGGCGCTTGCTGCGCTTGATTTCCACTAATTGCGACGCCTCTGCTCAATCTCCTCACATTCCACGACATTATGACGACATTGCAAACGCGATCCGTACTCTCTGTTTGTATCATTCCCAATCATCCTCATTTCTTAAGATTTATAGCATATGTAAATGCTGTATTGAATGCTCGGTACTTAGTCAATTGAATAATTCTTTCTTTCTTTCTTACTTTCTTTCTTTTTTTGATGACCAATTAACAATTACAAATACATAAATATATCTAGGTGAACTTGTGCTTCGAGTCTTTGAAGTAATAATAGAAAAAAAAAGTTTGTAGAATTAATAAAATTGAAGTGAGAAAGTCGAATCAGCTTGTCTGTGCGTGCATTCGCTTTTCCCACCTCTCTCTCTCTTCCTTCTTGCTTTATACTTTCTTTTCTATTCCAATTTATTTGCATGCGCCGAAAAAAAAACTATATAATATATAATATACATATACTAGCATATACGTATATATAGTAATTAATCAAGAGAAAAATATATAATCAGTCATTTAAGTTATATAGATATACATACATATACAAATACACAAATAGAATATATAAACTGTATCTTAGACATACATGTACAATGTGTTCCTGTGTTCCTCTGTGTGTGTGTGTGTGTGTGTGTGTGTGTTTGATTCATGTGTTATGTGTATGTGTTTGTGTATTATCGTTCTCCTTCTTTAGTTTAACAATTAAAACATAGTACCATCTATGGAGATTTATCTATGCTTAGTTTGCGCGCACTTTCATATCATGCCTATTCCCCCGTTGTCGTATACGATCGATCGTATATTTTGAACCATGAAACATTCATTTTAACATGCATATATGGGATTATACATCTATGTAGCTTGTGTCTCTTAATGCTAGATTTCTCCTCTTTCTGCTCTGCTTTCTTCATCTTCGTTTCATCTTCTTCTTTTCGTTTTGAATCGTTTCGCGCGATGATATCAAAAAAAAAAAATTTTTGTGTTTCATCGTGTCTTGTGATTTTCGATTGTTTTCGATTGTTTTTGTGTTGAACTTGCATCAATATGGCCTATACTTATACACTTATAACAGCACCCACACACAGTACGCACTGCTGTGAGTTGCTTCAAATGCATCTACCAAAAGAAATCATCACCGTATTCATAAAGTGATTTAATCTTCCTAATCTTCTTCTCCTTTTCCTTCACCTTTTCATTCGCTTAGTTGGATATGCCATTTTGTGTATGATTTTTCCAATTTTCAATTCTCTATTCACTTTCTTTTCTCTGCTCTCGCTTATTTTTGTTCTGTTTTTCGTTCGCTTATCTTTGTTTTGCGTATCTCTTCATAATTTTCATCAATTTCTTGATCGTTTTCGTCGTGCTTGTTTTTCTCAACTGATTGCATCAGTTGTAGTTGCCTTTCCTAAATACCCTAAACTTTATAACTAAAGGCAAAGGCAACAACAAAATTGAGAAACTCAACTCAAAATCAAAATCAATATATAAAAGTTTTTCGTTTTCTTTTTGGGTTTTGTAACATTTACTCGGTTTGTGAGTTTGTCGTTTCGTTTCGTCTCGTTTCGTTTAAAGTAGTTTTAAATTTAAATACAATTATAATTAATAAATTTAATGAGATTGCGCAAGTGCGAAACGTGAGGCGAAGTCAATCATATATATATATATATATATCATAAATCAATTTAAACCATTCTCATTCACGACACTCAATATTCATATTCATATTCATGCAAACACGCTGAACACACGGGAAAATACATATGATAAAATTACAAATTACAAATTACAAATTACAGAGTACAAATTACAATTTATAAATTAAAAAACCGAGCAAAAATTTACGTATCACAAGTTTTTGCTTCTTCTTTTTCTTCTTCTTCGTGGTAAATGCCAGTTACAAACTAAATGGGCGTGGCAGACAACGGACGCACAATAAATTAAACGAAAAAAAATTGCAAATAATAATTAATCATAAAAATAATTCTAATAATTAAATGGGCTGGGTCAGTGGAGCATTTAAAAACGAAATGCTGTTAAATCTCAGATCTCTCGAACTAGAAACTATAGGTTAGACGTACATAAAAGGGTAGAGATAAAGATAAAGATACAGATAAAACTACTATAACTAATTGTCCATATAGCAGCGCACCAGCAACAGTCGAACACACATCATACACACGCACGCACGCACACACGCGCACTCTCAGCTCCAGTGCGATTCTCCAAGGGGGGTGGGACAAGTCAGTGATATGTGACGGGGATAAACGTAGAAGAGGACGTAGGTAGATCGTTGATCGTCTCTGGCAGCTTCTTCTTGATGTTGATCTGATTCTTGTTCTTGTTTTTGTTGTAGTTGAGTGCGCCTAGTTGTTGTTGTTGTTGTTGTTGTTGCTGTGGATTGTGCCTGGTGTCCTCAGGGCGGGCGAGAGTATCGTTCTGGGACTTAGACGAACGTCTCCCGGATGACGGTGTTGCTGCTACTGTTGCTTAGATCTTAGAACTCAGTTGATTGTCAGACAAATGAGGAGAATCCAGGCAGTGGCGCCCTCGATCTGGCCATATTATTGACAATAATCTGGCCACCATTGAGGCTCATCACTGCACTGCCCTCCGGCTCGGAGTCAGTGTAGCTGGAATAGTTGCGCACCGGCTTGGTCTTCTTCCACGACTGTCGCAGCGAGTCATTCACATTGGCATAATGATTGACAAACGAGTGCGGATCACTGCGAACGCTCTCGTTCTCGCTCTCCGAGTGCTGCAAGAATGCCATGGGCAGGAGAAGTTGTTAATTTGAATTGAATTTCTTGCACAGCTTTCAATGCCAACTCACCTGGGATGCCTCCGAGCTGCTCACTTCCGAAGGCTTCTCGGTCACGCTGCTATCGTCGGGATTCTCATCGTAGCACTTCAGGCTCTCCTCGTCACTGTGATAGGCCACCGAGGCGGGGGACGGACGTGGAGGACTCTTGCCAAGCTGCACACTAGTTGGCGGACGATTTGTCGACTTGCGACCCAAGGTGCCCAATGTTCCGCTGCGCAGAGTGCCCACGCTATTGAGGGTTCCAGTGCCGACACCGTGACGTGAGCGATACAATTCCAGTGCCAGTTCCTGCCGTTCATCAATCGACATGGCCATCGATTCCTCCAGCGTCTTCTGTGCCTCCTCTGTTACGAAAGAGAGAGAGAAATATAATTCAAATAAAATCAGGTAGCACTTTTATGGCTGGGACCTGCATGCGGTGTATGCTGATTGAGATGCGCCACCGCATGCAGGTCTCTGCTGACTTATAACTACCACTTACGTTTGTATTTGTAGCTCTTGCTCTTCACACACAGCACCGCAATGACCATCACTATGATGACTATCGATGTGGCCGCCAGGGAGACCATGAACCAGGTTTGCCTATAGAACGGTTTGTGCTGCAGATAACCGTACTCAAGATTCAGTTTCGATGGGGTCAGTATGGAGTCCTTGGAGTACACGGGGAATGAGATGCCATAGCGATTGTAGGCGATCACACGGAATGTATATGCCGTCGATGGCATAAGTATGTGATAGCTAACGGTATATTCCGATATAACACCCGTCTTGCTCTGCTCCAGCTTAGTCCAGCGTGAATCGTCTGCTAATCGATAGGAAATTTGTGGATTAAGAAAGTGTGCAAAAGAAAGAGAATAACAATGGAAAAGAAAACTAAGTTTCAAATGCATCTATGGTGAGTTAGCGATGGACTACACTATCATAAGAAGGTTAGTTGAATATACAGTTGCTGTGGTGAGTTTCTAGTCTAAAATACTTACAGATAAACGAAGGTTCTCCTTTTTCTACGCAAGCAGTTTGGAAATAGTATTGCAAAGATTTCATATAAAGTATATTTGTTTTTGTTTTTTGTTTTGTTTACAGTTCACCAAAGATTAGAGAGAAAAGAGAGTTAGTGTCATAACCAGTTAACCAAATAAAAATGTACAAAAACCAAAAAGAACAATACGTGTAAACTACAAGAAGTGAAAGTTTTATTTACCGCGTTTCTTGGCCTCGATCAGGTAACCCAGAATGGGACCACGTCCCGACGGACCATTGATCCAGTGCATCTCGACGCTTGTCATGGTCTTGCTGAGTATGAGATCTCGTGGTGCCACTGGGGAACCATCCTGCGGTCCCGTGGTGACATTCTCACTCACCGCCGGTCCGTAGTCAATGGTCTGGGCACGCACAGTGAATGTGTAGGTGACCTCCTCCTCTAGATTCTGCACACGCAGCGTTGTATTCGATACCTTCTGCTTGACCTGCTTGCTGAACTCTGTGGTGAATTGAAAGACAATTAATTAATGAACATCATTGCAATAGATCGATCACAATTCGAACTTACTCTCATTCTCTTCGGTGGTCTCGTAGGTCACGAGGTAGCCAAGTATTTCGCCATTGAGGAACTTTGGTGGATCCCAGGTTACTTCTAGGCTCTGCATAGTGATGTCGCTGAACCTCAGATTGAGCGGAGCACTGGGTACACCTTGCAAGGTCTTCACAGTAACGGGAGCCGAGCGTGGTCCATCGCCAGCGGGATTGAAGGCGAGCAGTTGAATGCGATATTCCGTGTATTTATCGAGAAAGACGAGACTATGCGACGTGGCCGTAGCAGACACCACCTCGATCTCCTCCTCCCACTTGCGACCGGCTTCGAGTGCTTGCGGTGAATATGTGACCAGATAGAAGATCTTATAGCCGAGAATATCACCATTCTGCATGCTCTGCTTTGGTGGCTTCCAGCGTAGACGAACCTCAGTGCTTGAAATCGGAGCCGCATCCACAGCGCGTGGTTCCCCAGTCGGCACCGCTTCACCCACATAAACTGCAGCTGGCGGTGTGGCCGGTCCTGGTCCCTGCGAGTTGAAGGGCAACACAACTATCTCATAGTTGCGATCCTGTTGTAGATCCGACAGCACCACGCTATTCACATTGATGCCCATCACATCCGTCTTGGGAGTCGATTGCAATGCAGTGGGAAAGTCCGAGAGTTGTTGATACAAAATGCGATAGCCTCCTGTGGCAGAATCACCATTCCACATGCCTGTCTCCAGTGCGTTCCAGTGCACGCGCACCGAGGTAGTCGTAATGGGCACCACCTTGAGGTTACCCACACCCGCAGCGGGTGCAGCGGGCAATGTACGCACCACAATACTCTCACGACTGAATGCCGAAGGACCTAAGTCATTGGTGGCCTGAATGCGGAACTGGTACGTGGTATGCGGACGTAGACCCAATGCGGTATACGAGCTCAACGAGGGATCGACACGCTCCGGTAGTGGTTGCCAGGGACCCTCATTCTCCCGCATCTGCACAGTGTAGTAGCGTAACGGAGCGAAGCCATCACGTCCCGGTGTCCAGCTGAAAGTGATCTGATGTGCCTGAATCTGACTGCGCGATACCTGCGGCACCGATGGCGCCTGTGGACGATCCCTATTGTTGGTGGTGTACACCAACACCGTTGCGGTCTTACCCCAACCCAGACGTGTCTGTGCGGTCACACTGAAGCTATAGTAACGTTCGGGCAACAGATTTGTGGCGCGGAATGTGCGATCCGAGGGTGGAAACTCACGACTATAATTGAGTTGAGCGCTGCCATTCAAGGTGTAAGTGACCTGATAGGCCAAGATCTCTCCATTCGGATCATCGGGTACATCCCAAATGATGCGAGCCATGGTGAATGTGACATCCGGGAAACTAACATTCGACGGTGCACCCGGTGTATCCTCAAAGGTTTGTACACGTATGGGCGGTGTGCTCAGGGCACCATCACCGAGTCGTGTGTAGGCCAACACTTGTACATGATAGACCACAAACTTCTTCAGTTCGGTCAACGTGGTGGTAAACGAACTATTATTTGGTATGGTTTTGTGCAGCACGGGCGTCACACTGGGACGATCGGTGGCCGCATAGAAGACTTTGAAGCCATCGATCTGTCCGTTGCGATGCTGCCGTGGCACTTCACCCCATCGTACCACCACGGTGGTCGACGAAGTAGCATTTGCTTCCACGTCTAGTGGCCCGTAGCTGGGTGTCGCCTCACGCGTTCGCTCCTCTGCGGGATTACTGGCGCGTGAGCAACCTACATCATTGCATGCATGCATTAAGATCTCATAGTTGGTCCATTCCTCAAGTCCGTCGAGCACATGCGAATTAGCCGTGTGATCCTCAATGAAAACACTACGTGGAATGCTCTTGACGGGACCTGACCGTTCCAGCTGACGATACGAGATGTTGTAACCACGTGGATTGCCAAACCATTCAGTCTGTTGCAATGGAATCCAACGGACACGCAACTGTTGCGCACTCATCGCCCGCACCGTGACATTGAAAGGTGCGTGCATGGGTCGCGCCTGAATGGTTTGGAAATCCTTGGTAGCGTCAGAGGGTCTCGAGCTGCCAACCACATTGGTGGCACTCAGACGAAGTCGATACTGTGTGAATGGCATTAGACCCGTGACTGTAAGGGTCTCTGCATCTGGATCACTGATCTCACAGATGGTAAACCATGTCATGTTTCGTGCCGTTTGTGCCTCAACCTTCCACTTGGTAATGCTTGAGTTGCCATCGAATCCGGGCGTAAATTGCAGCACTACCGAAAATGCTTCAATGTTCGACAGTGCCAGATTGGTCGGAGCATGTGGCAACACTGGCTCAACCCCCGACTGTATGGTTGCTGTCTTGGGTGCCCCGCTGCCTATGCGTGTCCAGGCACAGATCTCAAACCAATAGTGTGTGGTGGCCTGCAGTTGATTCACCACCAACTGCGTATCCTCTGCAGTCAGATTGACGGATTTCATAGTCTCGGGCTGATCTCGCACCTGATAACGCACCGTATACCCTGTAAGCAATCCGTTAATATGACGAGGCGGTGCCCAGAGCACAGTGACCGATCGGTCAGAGACATCATCGAAATGCAGTGCGGTTATTTCGTCGGGTACATCCTCTTTGGTCATCACTGGCACCTTCACACTGGCCACACCATCGCCGGGATCGGTAAAGCAGAGCACGCTGATATTATACTCGGCATACTTGTCCAGGCCATTCATCACGGCAGTTTGCTCTGCCAGCGGATCGATTAGACTCGGAGGCACTGTGATCATACGTTTCTCCACATCACGAGTCTCACCCTCGAAGAGAACCTGTTGCCATGCCTGCAACTTATAGCCCTGATTGATACCATTGATCTGCTGTGGATTCGGTGGTGTCCAACTGATCTGCGCCGCTGTCGAGTTCAATGCCACAACACGCACATTCGTAGGCGGTGCTTCGGGTATACCCTCTTTGGTCTTTATCTTGGCACCCTCTGTATAGACACCTACGCCCATGTTGTTATACGCTGCAATCTGCACGACATAATCCTTCCAAGTGATCAGTTCTTGTATGAGAAAATTGCGCTGTGCCTCGTTAGTGATGTTCTGATATAACCACGGCACATTGTTGTAGCCAAACAAGCGATATCGTAATATATAGCCAAGGATCTGACCATTTCGATGCTCTTCTAGCGGTGGCTGCCATTGTGTTATTATCTCCGACATGGAACGAGCAGAGCCCACGAATCCAACTGGGGGACCCGATGGAGCTGAGAGGAAAAGGAATATATATTATTATCGGCACTTAGACAAGATTTTCTATTGGTGCGCTTTATATATAAATATATATATATAGAATAAAGTTAGTCAGCATATACATATACTCAAGAAGAACGGGGGCAATTTCTCAATTATCATTAGGTTAATGTACCTCGGTATAGTGGAAACGCTACGCGCATTTAAAGTATTCATCAAATTTGGGCGAAGACGATGAAGTTGCAGTTTGACGACAACGATAGCGATAAGAAGTATAATATACATACATATGGTTATACAGCATTAGTTCTATACGATATACAAAGCATTGTGTGGTGCATTTGACGTAAAGTCACAACAGTCAAAAGAACAAAATGGAAAACAAACAGAAAAGGCAACCAACTTTATGTGAGTTCAAGTTATAATTAAAACATAAAAAATACTAGACTAAAATACTAAACTTAAGACGCATTGGGTATATATACGTAACTCGGAAGAACAAAGAATGCTACAGTCAACTGTGCTCGACTGTTTTCTACCCGCTAACCAGAGCTTAACCTATTCGGCAAGTGATTTCTTAATTTCTTCTATACTTATTGTACTCGTAATTATTGATCATGAACAACTACAGAAATCATATGAATGATTGCAATTATAGTATATATACACCAAAACGAACCCTTTATAGTTTCAAAATTGTGCTTGCAGTTCGTTTTTTGCAATCTCAGGGGCAGAAGGGGGCGTGGTCAAATTCTATAACAAGTTTTCTCTAGATATTATAATAGGACATATGTTCATCAAATTTGGTAAGCCTAGCCTTTACAATCTCTGAGATTAAGGTGTTCATACGGACATGGCAATATGCATTTTGCCTTTATATAACAAGCTTTTTTTAGGTACTATAATAAGACACATTTTTACCGAATGTGGTAACCCTAGCTCTTATAATCTCTGAGATTAAGTTGTTCATACGGACATGTCAATTTATATTTTGCATTTTCGACGGACACAAAGTTAAAATACTGCTCTAGCTTATGGTAGCGTGTAGACATATATCAAATAATACTAAATACTAACAAAAAATATCACAATTTAAAGTTAAAAACGAAGAACCGAATTAAAGTACCACCGACAATTACTTCTTTAGCGACAGTTGTCGAAATGATTAATCTGATCCTTAGCACTCACCTTCCTGGGGCAGCTCGATAATGTTACTGGGCTCCGAGGGGGAACCTTCGCCAACACGATTAACGGCACTCACACGAAACTGATAGACGGTTGCAGCCTTAAGGTTCTCAAGCAGGATCCAGCGCTGATCGGCCGATACATTGCTTAGTTCGGTGACCCAGTTGAGCAGTGGATCGGGTACTGGACCTACGAATTTTTCTGTTATGTTAATGTGTAATGTAAGAAAAAGAAGTAGGTAGATAGAGAGAAAGAGAGAGCGCGAGAGATAGTTCCCGGCAGTAACAAGAGAGAGAGAGAGAGAGAGAGAGAGTGTATGAGTTGGAGTGCGTGTGTTCAAAGAAAGAGATAGAGAGAGAAAGAATGTGTGGTGGTGTGGTGAGTTAGAGTTGCATTAGTAGTGTGGTGAGGTGAGTGAAAGAGTATGGTGAGCATGTGAGTCAGAGTTGCATTAGTGTTATGGTGAGTTGTGATGTGCGTACATGGCATGGTTAAGTGTGATGAAGTTAATGTGCGAAATAGATAAATAGAAATAATAATAATACAGAAATTAGTAAATCAACAAAATTTACAAAAATCAAAAATATATATAAAGTAAATATTATGCAAAGGATGGAAATAAATTTGAATATAAAAGTTTATTCAATATGATTTAACACGACGACACATTTACCAGCGCAATCGGAAAGTATAGAAACGGAGGAGCGTATAAGTATAAGAAAAAAGAGAGATAAAACGAGAGAGAGAACAAAAAGAAACGCATCAAAATTATTGTTAACTTTTATGCTTTTGCCTCGAGAGAAGTTCATTTATTAACAATGGGAACAAAGTATGATTTCTCACACCCAAAGCGAGGCGAACGGGGAATAGTTAATTCAATTTCACTGTGGTTTCTGCAACTGATGTTCCTATTCTTGTTAAACTGATAGTTGTTGTTGTTGTTCAACTGATAGCTGTTGTTGTGGATCTGATAGTTGTTGCTGTTGTGGGTCTGACAGTTTCTCTAGTTGCATCGCTGTGAACCAGTTTTTGCAATACCCCAACAGCGCGGACCTTGCCGTGTCTAAATCACAACATGGTCGAAGTTCTCCTCTATGAAGTTCCCCCTGTGTGTGTGTGTGTGTGTCTGTGATTGTGTATGTGATAAATCAAAGCCCAGTACCATAACCAATAAGAAGAATCCAACTACGTTACGCTTAAACCCGAAACAAAGTGTATTGTGTCTGTGTGTTGTGTCTATCGCACCATGATGAGCATAAGAGAATGATGATGCCTGGCCGGGATAAGCCGACAACACTTACCCAATTCGGAGACCTCACGTCGCTGTATAATAAATTTGGCAATTGGACTATTGCCATCGAAGCCCGGTGTCCAGGATACATTGATGCTGCGCTGCTGCGGCTCACCCAAACGTTGAACCTTCACATTGCTCGGCGGGAATGGCAACTCGATGACACTGAGGCGGGCGGCGCGTGTCTCGTTGCCACCTGGTGAGGTGACCACACACTCATAGCTACCCACATCACTGGCCCGTACCGCTTGTATCTCCAATTGGCCATCTGCCTGGACGCCAATGCGCTGCGAATTGCTGATGGGCGCCGATTGACCCTCGCGATACCAGTCGATGTTATATGGCACACTGGGGTCACTGGATACCTTGCACTGCAGTGTCGCGGTCAGGCCGAGTAATACAGTTGTGTCCACTGGCGGTTGTATGATTTGTGTTCGCACTGTCCAAAGAGAGAGAGAGAGACGGAGAAAGAGAGAGAGCATTAAACATTTGTTGAGATTAAGAGCGACGTGTTGCCAGACAGAGCTGCGTCCAGACCTGCAGGAAATTAAGTTTTAAAGACCTGCTGAAAAAATAAAATGGATTAAAAATGCACACACACACACAGAGCAGGACACAGCAACCATATTTATATATGTATGAGTGTGTCCTTCTGCCTCTTCTTCTCCTCTTTTTCCACTGCATGCTCGTTTTCGGTGCCTTTTCAGTCAACTTGGTTTGCCATGCATCAAAAGTTCAACGGGCACGCGCTCCACCAGACTTTGTTGTCGAGTCCGGCTGTGGCAGCGACTGGCACTACCTCCACCTCTACCTCCCTCTCCCTCCACTTTGCCCACTCACTCACTCGCTCTCGCACTCTCTGGTGTTTGCCACCATGTCGACCTTCTGCCGTTGGTAAGCCCGAAATGCAGCCTCGTTTGCATAGAGTGCACATATTTTTGATTACCATCCTCATGCGCCGCGTTTTATGCTACACAAAACACAAAAACAGAATAGCTTCCTCACTCTTTCACACACACACACACACGCACACACACACACACAATGGCGACTATATCTACGCCGCTTTGCCAATTAGCAGACATTGATGTGGCCTCTAAGTGAACCACCTCACACACGAACCCTCCCCTTCTTCACAACAATGAATAAAAATCAAATTTAATGCATTAAATACAACAAAGTGCATCAAGCATTAGTTGTTGTTGCTATTGCTTTTGTTCTCTGCACGGCAAAAAGATTATATTATTTCGCCAGTGCGCTACAAACTTGAGATATCAAACAGACCAATTTTAAAATCAAGTGACCAATTTAGTTCCAGTTGATTGCATAAAGTATAACCAAAAATGAACTTGCTTGCTTGAAATGCACGCTACCAATTGGTCCTTTATCAATTTTCGGGGCCGTAACAAGGCGTGGCCATATTTCAGAACCAACTTTATTTGAGTGCAGTAATAAGAAATATTGCCAGCATGTTTGATAGTTCTAGCTCGTTTCGACTCTGAGATCTACACGTCCATACGAGTTGCCTTTACTCAATTTGCACTTGATGCTCCTTGTTTAATTAAAAATTCCAGAGAAAACAGACTTCAGTGGCACAAGAATACCTCCTTTTGACAACAAATATGAATTTCCTTCAATTTCAAATATATGCTTGCCGAACTAAACACCTGCAGGACAGTGTTATTATTGGTCCAATGCATTTTAACTGATTTGATGCGTCACTTCATGTCGACGGCGGTCGTTGCATGTTGCAATTTTGTGGCATGTTGCATGGCTGACTAGTCGCATTTGTGGCAAAGAGCAAAAGCGAGCGAGACAGAGACAGAGAGAGAGAGAGGGAGGAAGGCAGTGACAGTTTGGGGCACTCACATCATCAAGAGCAACATCATTATTGCAGCAACTGTTGCTGTTCTTGTTGTTGCTGCAGCTGCTGTGACAACTCACTGTTGCTGTTGGCATTTTGTCGCATTTTATTGCTGTGTGGTCCACACGAAACTAAGCAGGAGGAGAAGGAGGAGGGGAAGGGACATGACTTTAACTAGATTTCCAAAAAACCTAAATGAAACCTGAACTACAATAGATTTGATTTTTTTTTTTCATTTCACGTTGCAAATAGTTGAAAATATTTGTAAAAACTGTTTAAATTCAACAATTATTTACTGCCTGAGTGTGTAGTATTTAATTTTAAAGAGTTCCTCTATACGCGGAAATTAAAGTGAAATTAATTTATTACATTATTCAAATTACTTTTCTGTCTTTGCCAACTCTAATTTCGTGTCGCTATCAAATTTCTTTTTTTTTTTTTTGATTAATTAACTCTGTCACAACAGACATGCCTAATTACATATTAATTATCAACTAAGTGTTCCCCCTCCCTGCCTAATCAAAACGCACGCAATCAGTTGCACATTGTCCATAGATTTCTTTGGCAAATAAATACTCAACTCGATGGTTTAGGGACAGGAGGAAAGGAGGTTCGGTTCACACTCTGTCAACAGAGTCAATTTTTTCTGTTTTGTTTGTTCAATTCTAATGACATAACATAATTAGAGTTTAATTCAATTTCTATCGATTGTTTAATGCAATTAGTTAGTGCAAAATGAGCATTCATTGACGCTAAACATTAATGTCATTTTGTATTAGCTCTAAAAAGTATGCTACGGTTTTTTATTGCCCAACAGTGAGAAGCGCAAAGAGAGGCCGTAATTAGGTGCTCGCATTTCAATATATTCTTGCTTGTCTAACCAGATAATAATATTATTATGTTATTATTATTATATTATATTTTTATGACATTATTTTATTATTATATTATATTATTACTATTGTACATTAACTACATTTCGGTCATGCCAATATCACGAATCACAGACCCCTCGTGCGATAGAAAAATCTTTTTAGGATATTCAGTTTAGGGTTGCGTTGCTTGAGAGTTACCTTGCTTCCCCTTGTGCACTTACCTAATACACCCAGATAGGCCTCGCCCTTGACAGTGCCCGCCTCGTTGGCACGCACACATATATAGAGTCCCGCATCGGAGGCCCGTATATTCGAGATGAGTAAATCGCCCGACTCGAGTATTTGCACACGACTCGATATCTCAACCAATTGGGTTTCTAATCGTTGGGGATCGTTGCCAGCAAGCAGTATTTTTATAGCAGGTTGTGGGTTGCAGTTGCAGTTGCAAGTTAGCGTTAGCATTAGGGTTAGCATACGATAACAAAGAGAAACAAAGAGAGAACATGGAGAAGACAACGTCGATTAGCATTAGACAATTAGCTGTACTAAGTGATACGTGATTACTTGAGATCGCATGCGGTCTACAAACGAATCCTTATAATTTCTTATCTAGTTGTTGTCTCACTTACCGTTATAGATCCAGGTAATGTTGGGATTAGGTGCGCCGACAGCACGGCATGAGATCGTGGCATCTTTACCATCCAAGACGGTCACATTCTGCGGAGGTTGTTCCATGACGGGGGCAGAGGCTGTGGAAGGATGGTCAAGTATTTAGTAAACTGATGAGCATTGTGTGTGTGTGTGAGTGTGTGTGTGTGTGTCTGAGTAGAGGGGGTACAGTGCGGGGTTGGTTAAGTGTGCCAAATATAAGCGAACAAATACGCACACCAATAGGTATAAATAAATAAATATCAATGTACACACACACACAGTCAGACATGTGAATGTATTGAAGTCAAAGGTAAATACTTCGTGTGTGTGTGTGTGTGTGTGGGCGTATGTGTTCGCAGGTGTAAAAGTGTGCATTGTGGCTGAGAGTGCGTCAATATTTGTGCGTCTACTTGTGCGTGGGTGTGTGCGTGTGGAGAGTGTGTGCATGGGTGGTAAGGGTGTATGTCTGTGTGTGCCTGTGTTGGCATGCTACAAACAACAAGTTGTGTGCAAAAAGTATGAAGTGTAGCTGATACAAGTTGAGTGCAAGTGCGACTGCCTGAGTGGCATCAGTGCAACAGTCTGGCAACCCGTCAGGCAAATAGCAACAAAATCCACTTGAACATGCAAAAATTACACGCATATAATATTTTTAAAAGCTTTCGCTTGATTGCAACTACAATGTATGTATGTATGTGTGTGTGTGTGAGTGTGTTTGCATATCTTTAATAGGCTCTTCTAAAAAATGTAAATGCATTTTAACCACAGGTTAATTGACCGCAACTTGAGCGAGCCAACAAAATATTTAAGTTGAAAAGTTATAGTAAATTGTGGAGTGATTAAGACACATAAAACAGCTACCAACACATGCTTGATATTCCATTAAATAGTATAGATATTTTTCATAATTTATAGTTTTGAGCTTCATTAAAGTCAAAGACAACATCAAACATTAACATTCTTCATCAATATAATGCTTGCAATTGATATTTTTTAAGGGAGCGTGGCCATATTATGGATATGATATATACCACACACATTACTCCATGGCATAGGTACCTAGAAGGCACCTAGAAGGCATTTAACTTGGCAGTCACTTGCCATTGATATTTTTTCGATTTATGTGGGCATAAGGAGACGTGGCCATATTTTTTTAACAAACTTTAGCTATGTGCATTTATAAGATATGTTTTCAACAAATTGTACTGTCCTAGCTCTTGCAGTTGCCGAGATATACGCGTTCATACAGACAAATAAACCTATTTTGTCTCGGTTGTTAATGTGTATACTTTGCAAGGTATGATATGCCTTTACCTGTCGCTTTCTTATATTTACAGTTGACATAACCATCTATCTTATGGATATGATATATACCACACACATTACTCCATGGCATAGGTACCTAGAAGGCACCTAACTTGCAAATAGTATTCATTTAACTTGGCAGTCACTTGCCATTGATATTTTTTCGATTTATGTGGGCATATGGGGGCCATATTTTTTAAGAGACTTTAGCTATGTGCATTTATAAGATATGTTGTCAACAAATTGTACTGTCCTAGCTCTTGCAGTTGCCGAGATATACGCGTTCATACTGACAAATAAACCTATATTGTCTCGGTTGTTAATGTGTCTACTTTGCAAGTTATGACATGCCTTTACCTGTCGCTTTCTTATATTTACTGTTGACATAACCATCTATCTTATGGATATGATATATACCACACACATTACTCCATGGCATAGGTACCTAGAAGGCACCTAACTTGCAATTAGTATTCATTTAACTTGGCAGTCACAGCTTGCACAGCTCTTGAAGCCTTTTGCTATCGCATCTTGGTCAATTAATAGGACATTAATCAAGTAATATTATCGCATGCCACGCCCCTTTTGCCACTGACGACCTGCTTCGGCAGTGCATGCGACCGCCTTGTCTGCGATGCGATTAATGCACACAATATTTATGAAGTGGCACAGTCGGCAAAAATTCATTTCATTTCATTGTTATGGCCAAATGCCATGCACCAGGTAGCTGCTAGTAACTACGAGTTGTTGTTGTTGCTACGAGTTTTTGCAGTTGTTGTTGTTGCTCGCAACAATCGCAGCAAAAGTAATAATGTAATACAATAATTTCATATAATGAAGCATTCGTTTTAACTCCGCTTATGTAAATAAGTGCATAAAATTACAATAAAAATTCCTCTGTGTGTTTTTACATTAAGATATTAAGTGCTTGTGCTGTGTGTATGTGTGTGTGTGTGTGTGTGCACGGATTTCTCCCGGCACGTGGCGCGTAAAGTAGGCAACCGTTATGCAGTTGACAAGTAAAACTGTTAAATAATAAAGACAAGCAAACGACAACGACGACGAGACGAGGCAGGATGAAAATGTTGTTGAAAATGTTTATTTAAAATACAAAAGTAAGTAGCAAAGTCCAAGGCGCCAAACTGCGCGACGACCAGACACCCTGTACATCAATGCGATGACTAGCACTTTGCTGCAGCAACTACCCTTGAGCCTGAGCCTGCTACAGGGTAGCAATTGTATACCCCATGCACACAAAGTATGAAACCAGTTGATATTCAAATAAAAAAGTAGCGAAAAAATATGCGGAAATGCTGGTTAACTGACAGCGCATGGACTAGTGCGTGGGAGAGAGAAAGTGAAGCCAAAGACAGCGAATGGAAAATAATGAAAAGAGAAACAGAGAGAGATAGAGAGAGAGAGAGGGAGAGACGAGCTTTAAGTGGGGGATAATATGGAGCATTATAAGAACAATAACTTAAGTAGCCTTAAGTGTTCTTTAATGCCTTTGCAGGCAAGGCGGAATTAGCGGACACTATACAGATACTATATATATATTGTATATATATATATTCACATATATACAATGCAGATACTATATAAATATATTGATATACTATGTATATTATTATATACACTATACAGATATACAAATATATACTATACATTCACATATATACAATGCAGATACTATATAAATATATTCATATACAATACTATATATATTATTATATACACTATACAGATATACAAATATATACTATACAGATACTATATATATATATATATATTCACATATATACTATACAGATACTATATATAATATATTCATATATACACTATACAGAAACTGTATATAAACATATATACTATACAGATACTATATATATATTGTATATATATATATATATATTCACATATATACAATGCAGATACTATATAAATATATTCATATATAAACTATTCATATACTATATATGTATATTATTATATACCCTATACAGATATACAAATATATACTATACAGATACTATATATATATATTCGCATATATACTATACAGATACTATATATATATATATATCCACATATATACTATACAGATACTATATATAATATATTCATATATACACTATACAGAAACTGTATATAAACATGTATACTATACAGATACTATATATATATATATATATATATATATTTACATATATACTATGCATATACTACACATTTTTATGTAATGGATCTATATATATTTATAGATATGTATATAAGCTCCTTTTCCATTTCAGGCAACATAATCGGCACAAACTCAATTTGTTCTGCCTCAACTTTCTGGATGTTATGCAAAACTATCGTTAGGCTGTTGAGCTATGAAAGAACTGGTGATGAATGGCAGCCGCGCATGATAATGATGCCTTGGCATGAGAATGGTTGGCTAAGAGTTCCGTTCTTTCGAGCAACTTCTTATACAGGTTAATCGCCAAATTGTTGATCGATCCACCAAAAAATTATAAAAGAAAGTAACAAATTTTCTTAGTGACTTTCTTTTTGGGAGAAAACCTCACGTTAACGTGTTAAAAGTGCTTAAGCGGCTGCAGGGCAAAGGCCATTGCCCCAGCACCCCCTGCCCCCTTGTGCCTTTTTGCTGCGCACGCAAAGGACGTATTAAAGCAACGTGTGGAACAACGAGAGAAACAATTAATGTAGCATAATAAACCTAGAGAAGAGCGAAGAGAGAGAAGGGGGAGAGAGACGAGGGGGGTTTCTACATTCGTTTGTATATATTTAACGACGATATATGTAAATATGTAAAAAGACTGACAAAATTTGTCATGCACTGACAATTTCGCAGCCAGCGTGCGTGCGATTTATTCGCGATATGCAACGCGTCGTATGCGCAATGTGACAGCGACGCAGCGCAGTGCAATGCAACCCTACAAAGTTGTCGCGCAGCGCGTTCGTAATTAATTTCAAGTTGACCCACTAAGGAGGCGCCGTCGCGGCCCCAGCTCACAGCAAAAGCCAAAGCCAAAGCGAAGGCAAAGACGAAAGCCGTAACAATAAACCGGGAATGGCGTGCACCGGCGATAATTGCCAGTAAAATGGGGCAAAGAGGGAGCGGAGTTGGAGCAGAATTGATGACCGTGTGCTGGCTACATAAAATTTGCATGTAAAATTCTGTTCTACCTTTGCAGTATTTTCCGTCAACGCGTGCATTTTCTTCACTCTGCAAACTCTGTTGAAAATTTCTCGTAAACTTATAGAAATTCTTTGAATCCAAGTAGACGTATCAGTTCCAATTGAAGGTAACTTAGCCCGTACAGCTGGTTATCGATTCATTTCTGCTCCAGTCGTACGGAGTTTTACATCTCGTATTTACTACAAAAAACTGCAATTTAATTTTTTTTTACTTTTTCAAAATTTTATTTAATAATTTCTATATATATATATATATAATTTGGAGTTTCAACTAACACATATATAGCACAGATTATGAACTGGATGTTTTCGAACTTGAATATACTGTTTCGCAGGCTTTTTTCGGGTCGTGAAACTAATCGTTTGGTCGGGTTCAGTGGTGGATTCGACTCATTGGGGGGGAACCGTTCTCCCCTTGCTATGAACAATTTTCTTGCTGAAATGCGACACGCTGTCCTACAAGAAACTGGCCGCTCTCGTCTAACTCTTAGTGAATTGAAATACTTGCGTCGCCTTGCCATTCGCCGTTGGCCCCGTCTGCCTGCCGAACTGAAGGCCAAATATCGTACGCCAGTAGTTGAGGACTGTGCCACTAAAATAGCACCCGAAGCTGAGGCATCAACCCCAAAGCGCCCAGACCGACGTTCACGCAGACCATCACCAGTTACAGAGCAACGACCAATGACTAGATCTCGTACAAAACGACGACAGGACCCGTCAGCTGCAAGAGCAAGAGCTAATGCAAAAGCTCGATCGGAAGCGAGACCACCACCGCCTTTCGGACAAGAAGAGACGCAAGAACCTCAGACTAGGTCGCCCACTCTTCAGCAGAATTGTGACTTTGAACTTGAGCCACCATCCGATAAGATAATGTCCCCGATGCCAGAAGTGCCAAGAGACAAGCTGAATGTTGTGATTATGGAAGATCCAACTACCTCAAATGGCGACGGTCCGTGTAACCAGCAGAAACGCATGACTTTTCTACAGTTGGAACCAGACTGCGTTTCACAGCCAACCACTAATTCGCGCAAGAGAGCGATCGGCGCAAGTGGAACTTGCATTTGCAAGCTAAATAACCGACCCCATTTAATTGAACCACAACGAGTGGAGGAATGCCTCCCAGAACCAATACCAACACTAACAATAACAACCCATCGTCGACATCGTCATCTTAAACAGCCTGGCATACGTCGTTCTACAAATGTCCATCGAACGCTGACTACAACAAGGATGGCGGCAAGACTGAAGGCAACCCGCTCGCGTACATCTCAACGCAGAGCCGAACGTGAGCGGGGCCGCAGCGATGGCAACACGGCCGGCATAACTAGCAATTCTGAATGCAGCACAGATAATTCTGGTGAAGAAAGAATGGAAACAGATGAAAGCCTTTTGGCATATCAGAGTCAACAGAGACAAAATGTATCGGAAAGCGAGAATCAACCGGAGGCTGATGACTCAACCTCGCCGCCGCCAATCAAGCGTCGTCGCATGGCCGCGGATAACGACACTGAGGGGACCACAGCAGCTACAGAGTTCCTATTGATGCTCTCCAACGAAGAAGAACGTAATGATATTAAATCGGAAACGTTAAAGGCTGATCAGGCTGAAAATAAGAAACGCAAGCGCGCATGTTCTCAACAATAATTCCACTATTCTATATCCTCGTGGCAATTAATACAATTCCTCGCGGGATTTCAAATATGCTAACGAATAATCAATCGAATCCCTGTGGTACGATGAAGAAGTTAGCTTAGATTTTCAAATTTGTTCATTATAAATTATAGTTCAATGACTAAATATGTATTAAGTTAAAGTTAGGTGCCTCGTAAGGCTTCATAAGCGGACCCTAGTCAACTGACACAATATACTGTCTGTATGAGCGCGTATATCTCAGAGGTAATAAAAGCTTGGACCAGTAAAATGATGGGCAACATATCCCATTGTTCCGCGCAGCCAAAAACAGTATTGCAGCTTTCGTTCTTGTTTTTGTTGTCAATCAAACTTGAAGCTGATTTACAGGGCTTCACAATTAGCTGACTAACTGGGGGGCCTCCTCTCCTGTGCCTGTCAAGTGCCGGAAACTGTTGCCACGCCTAATGCTACCAGGCTGCCAGGCTGCCAGACTGTGCTGGCGCTACTGTTGCTGCTGGTGGCAGCCTAGACACAAGCCGAGCAGTCTTGCAGCCCCGACGGAAGCAACGATTAAAATCACTTTGCTTTGCGCTGGGAAATTACGAAATTATGTTACTCGAGCGACTCAAGCAACCGGAAAATGCACAGCAGTGGCAACAACAAAGGGGGGAGGAGGAGAAAAGATGTGCTAAGCTGTTGTATACCTTTATGCGGCAGGTGCAATCCACAAGCCGCCAAAAAAACAAAATAAAAAAGAAAAGAGCTCTAAAATGAGCAAGGTGAAAATATGCAAAAGTTTGCGCCAAGAAGGCGACGAAGATCGAGGCAGAGCGAGGGCAGAAGGAGACGTAGCAATTAAAATGCAGACACAAGTCGCGAGCCCGGAAAATGGCGTGAGCTGGTGAGCTAAGGCAGCCGAGGCCGGGACAGCTTAGACGCGCCATGCTGGAAAATTATTCCAATCCAGTCAAGCACGGCACGGCAGGCACATCGCCCAGTGAAGGCCCACTTGCCACTTGCCACCAGCCACAGCTGGCACTTGTTGCACACGCTGCTTGTTGTTGTTGTTGCTTGTTGCACTGCGCTGTCAAGGGCCAAGTAGTAACAGTAAATGAGAACAAAGTCCCCAACGGTAAACGATATTGGCAGCCCTCAATGCCGCATTGATTGCATTTGAGAAGCGCCGAGAAAGGCGCGAACGCACTTGAAATTACAAGTTACTTCAACGGGGGATTGACGCTTAAGGGAGTTGATGTCAAAGAGATATAGTAAAGATATAGTTAAGTAGATAAATAGATAAAAAGGTAGAAAGAAGGATTGATGCACAGATAAATAAATAGAATGAATAAACAGTTAGATAAAATATCTATACAGAAAGACAGAGAAATAGATAAATAAATAAATAGTACAAAAATAAATGAAATAGATAAATGAAATAGATAGAGATGATACTAAATAGATAAATATATAGATAAATTAAAATGTGAATTGACTCATAAATACGCAAAGAAATAGAAGGAAAAATAGATAGATAAATTGAAAAATAGACAGATAAATATGCAGTTAAATTGAGAGATAAGGAAATATATTAATTCATAGATAATTGAACAGATAAATACATATATAAAGCAAATACGTAGATAGAGTTGTACATAAATATTAATACAACATTAAATATATAGATAAATACACAGATTTATTGATAAATAATCGATGGATAAAATGGCTAGTAAAAGGGTAAATAAAAAGCGAAATAAATAGATGGATAAATAGCTACATAAATAAACAGATAAATAGATACGAAATCTACATCGATAACTGACTTTATCGACATTTTAAAAGCTTGACAAAATAATTAAAAGTAATTATATTATCCATATACGAGTATTATATACAATATATATATTACTGGCATACCAAATAGATAGCGTAGTATAGATAAAGAGAGATGCAGTCAAAGTAATATTGTTAATAAGATAAACTAAGCTGAGCAGTAGACAAGGCGAATGAGACGAATTCACTCAGCTCCGCAAGCTGATGAAGAATCTACTAAATGCCTTCTGCAGGGCATGAGGGATCTGCAAGCAACAGTAGCATTTGTGCCACTGCTGCAGATTGAGTCCACAATATCTTTGATTCAGTCATCGAATCCAAATGAATATCGTACAATGGGTAATTATAATGCATGGCTTCTCTTTCAGGCAGGCACAGGCATGGAAGACAGGCTCAGGCTTGAAAGGCAGGCAGAACGGGCTCTGCCTACGGGCAAAGCGGCTTATGTCCAGCTATCTTGGTGCCACACCAGGCAAGCAGATGAGGCAGAAGAAGAGGCAGTGGAAGTGGCGCTTGCCTCTGCCAGAGCTTGCCACACCTAGTTGAAATGCAGCGAGGAAAAGCAATTGTAAATTATCTCAGCCCTGACTAAACCCAACGAGTGGGCCAAGCAAATGCGGCGATTTGAATAGCTTCAGAGTGGGGGCAGTGGGCGGTAGCGAAGGCGGTGGTGTTGTGGTAATGGCAAGGCGTGGCATCATAAAATGCGAGACAAACAAATTGACTGAAATTCTGTCTTGCACATAAACTGAAATGAGGCGCAACATCAACGTCTTCGTCGCCAACAACAAGTTGAAGTTTAAATGGCAAAGGGGAGGGAGACAAGGCAGGGACAGCGAGGCAGGGCATCTAAAGTAACTGAGCTGAGTTTCAAGCCAAAGTCGCTCAAGTTAACTGGCGAAAGTTTTTCAATAAACCAACGCCGTCTTGCCACAGCGCTGAGGACAAAATCTTTTAACTAGTTTAACTCGATGAAGTGCAGCAGCAGCAGCAGCGGCGGCGAAGGCGGTTTAAGGGGACAAATCCTCGGAAATAGCGGAAGCAGGCCAAGTGTGGCCAGGGGTAGGAGGTGTAGGGGGAGAGAGGCTATGCCAAATTGCAGCATAAGAAGAATAACTCAAGGAAATATGCATCGAAATTTTCAATTTACATGGCAAGGGGTCGACAGCTTGAGCAGGCGGTGACTCCACAGAATGACCATAAAAATGTACCAAAAATATGCAGAGATACAACAAGAGAGTCAGAGAGAGAGGGGGAGAGTGGGAGCAAGAGCGAGACAGAGCTAAGCTTGCTCTAGCTGACAGTTGTTCAACTTTTTAAAGAGCCATAAAAGCCAACAACATTTCGAACAATAAGCATCAGTCTTGCTATCTGCTTCCTCTCTCCCTCTCCCTCTCTCTCTCTTTCACCCACATTCACTCACTCTCTCTCTCTCTCTGGCTTGTTCACTCTCGCTTTCTATGCGTCCTGCTCTGCCATTTTGCATAATCATTTGCGCAGAATGTTTTGCGACAAGCAGTGCAAGAAATTGCCTTCTACTACTTCAACTTGCCCCACTGTGCACTGTAGCTTGAACAAACAGACGTCGACTCTCACTGTCAAATATTTAAACGGAGTGTAGCATTGCATTGCATGTAATTGTTTGTTGTTGTTACTGCTCCAGTTGTTGTTTTTGTTGTTGTTCTTATCTTGGTGACTTTGCGAGTGAAGACAAAAAGTGTAGCATACATTTGAGCGCTGGTACTAAATACAAAGCTGGCTAAACATATGGAAATTGTCATGGTCGAGTGCTGCTGCCGTCGAGACAGATCATATACACACATACACACATAGTCAAATACATACACACACACACACACACACAAGAAACTAATAATATTGTGAGATTTTCGAAATATTTTCCTCTTGAGTTTTGCTGCTCTGTTTAGTCATTCATAAGCACAACAACATTTTGTAGCTGTGTGTAGGTGTAGCTGTGTTTCTGTCTGTGCCTGTGTTTGTGTATCTATGTGTGTGTGTCTGTGTTAGTTCTTGCTGCTTTAGCTGTCTTCATTTTGCTATTATGAAATTCATTAAAATGCGAAATTGTCCCGCAGTAAATACAAATATAAAATGCCAAGCCAAGTTGCTCTCTCTCTCTCTGTGTGTGTGTGTGTCTGTAGGTCATGAGTGTGTGTGTGGGTGTGTGTGTGTGTGTATTGCTGCTACTGAAGCGACGCCACTTAACGGTACTTGGGTGTCACACTCAACAGCAACAGGCAGAGGCATCGTAAGGAGCTTGGGTTCGTTGAATATGCATGCAGCTCCGCCCCTTAACCCCCCTTATCACCTTGATAATGTTGATAATCATAATAATTATCATTATTATTATAAAGTATACATATGGAGGAGTATATACATAGAGTATGTTCTAATCATAACAATAATAACAATGCATGTTTATGGCATTCAAGAGAATTGCAGAGCACATCAATTATTCGGCACACACTCTCACATTGATGTACTCACTTGGCTCTGAGGTGTGTGTCTGTGTGTGTGTGGATGTGTGTGTGTGTGAGAGTGTGTTGTTTGAGAGTGTCTTAACACTGTTGGGAGAGTGTCGTAATGCGGGTTAACTTAGGTTAGCGATAGCAGTAAGATTAGATGAGACTTCTAAAGTTCTGGTTAGATTAGGGTAGCAGTAACTGAAAGTCTGTATATTGGTACCCAGGAATATAGGTACCTAGGATCATAGGTGTGTGTAGCTGTGTAGCTGAAAAATGTAATATATACAATAATAACAATACCAATATACCATATGAATAATATCATTTAAGAGGGGCAACTGCAACCTTGTCAATCTCTTTTCTTCTCTTCTTTCCCTGCTGAGCTTAGAGTTGTGAGGTTATGTATGCCTGTCTGTCTGTCTATATCTAGGGATTTGAGTCATGAAATTCCTGCTTAGACCCATCAGTTCAGGAGTTTTTGTCTAGAGATTCTTCTCTAGGGAGTTCGAATGATCTTTTTTATTTTCTTATACTTCTTGAGGTTATAGCGATTACTGCGACAGACTTTTCATCAATTCCGCGAGGGCGAAAGGAGGCGTGGTCGACATTTGAGCAACCTATTATCTTCGTCCAATAGTAAGACACATTGTCATCAAATTTAATAGCTCCATCTCTAACAGTCTCTGAGATCTGGTTGTTCATACAGACAACTTTTTCTTGATTTTCTGTCATTCTAATTCATTCATTTATTCTGTCTTTTCGTTTGACAAATCTTTGTCGCCCCAATGTCGCAATAGTGTGACTGTCTCTGAATAATCGCACTTCATTTGTCATACATTGCCATTAACTCAATGATTAAGTGATAAACTCACTCTAAAATGCAGCAACTAATCAGGCAACTAACTAACTAAGCAACTCACTAAGCACACAGACAGACAGCCAGACAGACAGACAGATAGACAGGCAGACAAGCGTAATGAAGCTATAAGTCTAGTGATAAACAGCTACAAATTGCCACAATTCAAACACAGTTGTGGGGGCAGGACAAAGAGAAAGACAGAGAGCTACAGAGATAGAGTGAGAGAGAGCGAGAGTGATGGGGTTATAATGGGTTAGTTGCAGTGGGAAGAGGGGGGAGTGAGTGCGAGTATGAATAACGAGTGCAATTTGAATGGCTCTCATGCAAAACGAGTGTGCATTGTGCAGTGCGTGCAACTATTAAATACCAAAGAAAAATGAGGAAAAACGAAAGTGTTTTTCCACTTGCTTTGCTTTCATTTTCTTTGTTTTGTTTTGCTTTGCTTTGTTAGTTTTGTGTGTTTGGTTTGTTTATTGTTTTAATTGCATTCTGGGATGCCCATACCAAAGCGAAATTCCTTGCGTTTATGGCCCGTACCCATGCCCGATCCCGATCCCGATCCGGATCCCGTTCCGGATCCCATGCCGGCATGCGACGCTCGGACGCGTAAGATGCGAGGCTGCGCCAGACGCTTCACGCGCAGGTGAAGCAGCAGCGATGTGTTTGTTGTTCTTGCTGCTGCTCCTTTATTATGGTTGTTGTTGTTGTTGTTGCAGTTGTTGCATGTGTGTTGTATGTGTAGAGGAGGAGCAGGAGGAGCAGGATGATTAGGATGCGGGGAAGGGGTTTAAGCAGCCAAGGGAAATAGGCGTATGAGCAACGGCAGATGTTTTGGTTACAACAATGAAACAACGTATGTGAGAGGGAGATGGATATATAAAGATACAAATGGGGAGAGAGAGAGAAGGGGAGAGAGAGCACCGTTTTTAGTATCGCTTATGTTAGGCGCGCTCGCAAAGCTGATTTCGGGAAAGGAGGATTAGTTCTTATCACTAAGATTAAATGCCGAATCTCGCCACGAGCGAGATACACCGAGAGAAAGGGGAAGGGAGGTAGATATATAGAGATAGTGATAGATATACTTGACTTACTTTTCACACGCATCCAGGTATATGCTGACTTCTCGCCCACCTCATTGCTAGCCAAGCACTGAAACATTCCCTCATCATCCAGCGTCAGTTTTTTAATTATCAACGTATTATCCGCTTTCAGCGCATACCTGCAAATCGAAAGGTGGACGATAAGAGGGGCAGGGGAATGTGGTAAGGTGAACACATAATGATTCATCATTAGCGTGGCATCTCCGGTTAAGTAAGTAATTATCGCTCATTCACACACACACACACACACATACGACTTAATTGCGTTCGATTTTTATCACACTCCCACACAGCTTTGCATTGGTATGCACATAAGGACAGTTATTCCCGACCCAATTCCCATTTCGATTTTCACATTTCTGCTGTGTCAGCAAGGAATCAGCGGCAACAACAACAAATCGATTATACCCGAATGGATTTAGTGGCTATGGAATGTTTTAGTGAGTTCTGGAACTCCATCACATTTGACAGGCAACGGAACAATGAGTTGGCAATTGAATGAGCCCAGCTGCATTCATATAGAACTCATGGAGCAAGATATACTCGTAGAGGCTTCTTCCTCTGAACTACTCTACACAATTGAAATCGACTGTAGATTGTAGTCGGCACTAGTCATAGTTACTGTCCAAAATAAAAATGAGCATTCCAGCTTCAAAATAATGCTTTTAGTACGTTAAAATTCATTTTATGTGGGCCAAAGTGGGCGTGGCTACATTCTCAACTATCTATATTATATGTCTAACAGTAAGAAATGATGATATCAAATTCCCTAGCCCTCGCTCTTATATTCTCTGAGATATAAGTGTACATACGGACAGATATAAGCTGCACTCATGTGAAAGTGGTGCGTAGCCACATTCTCAGCTGGCTATAATCTTTGTCTAATAATATGAACTATTAGTGTCAAATTTGTTAGCCCTTGCTCTTATAATCTCTGAGATATAGATGTTCATACGGACAGGTATGGGCTACACTCATGTTTTCTCCACTGTGGTATACCCGCTACCCACTAAAATTCATGCAGAAATTATTTGGCTGGCGATTATTAATACATACGAAAAATTTAAGTTTTAGCTTGAAAATAACGCTTGCAATTTGCTATGTTGCAAATTGCGGAGGCTGAAGTAGGCGTGGTCAACATCTAAACAAACTATTATCTTGTTCCAACAGTAAGACACATTATCACCAAATTTGGTAGTCCTATCCCTTACAGACTCTGTTATCTGGGTGTTCATACAGACAATTTTTTTCTTTTTTTCCTTGCATTCACATACATTCATTCAGTCAGTCGCTTCTACTTACCGTCCATTTTGCAACTGTCCATCGATACGCTCCGCATTGCGATACCATTGCACCAGTGGCGTAGGATCACCCACAACATCGCAGGCCAACGAGACTTGCCCACCAAAGTCACCAAAAGTCTCCGCTCGCATGGGTGTAAAGAACATCGGTGGCTCGAGGACCTGAACTCGTGCTGTGGCCGTAACAGTCTGATATCCGCCACTACGCAATCGCACCTGGCAAGTGTATTCCCCGCTATGAGAGCTGTTTGCCTGCTGCAGCACCAGGGTACGGTTCCAGGGGTCGTTAAGGGTATGTGCTATGCCAGCAGTCTCCACTGGGACACCATCCTTGAGCCAAATCATCTCCAGTTCATGCAAGGGTCGAGCATTGGCAATGCATTGCAGTTCAGCGAAACTTTCACCACGCTTCAGCTTGAGATCCTGTGGTGGTACAATAATCTGTGGTGCAACCTCGACAAAGGGATCACCAGTCACGTTCAGATGCACAAAGGGACTGTTCACTTCTTTGCCCAATTGAGTGTTCATGGCACGGGCTCGATACGCTTTACGATCGTTCTCATCGGCACTCAATATGATCAGTTGCTTGGCATGAGTGATAGCATATTTGATGTCATAGTTCAATGGTCCCTCGGCCGTTTGCCAATCCACCGATGGCTGTGGCACCGAATCAATTTCAGGCATATCGAATATTGCTGGATGTCCACTGACAACGTTCAAGCGACCCTCGGTGGTGTTCTCAAAGTTTCCCATGTCTGTGAAGAGAAAGAGAGAGTGTATAGTAAGAAAATTCAAATGGAAATTAAATAGAAATTGAAATATGCGCATGTTGCGTTGGTTATTACATTTTAATAGCTTCATCCCCCACTCCCTACCGCTCCTCCTACCCAAGGCAGGCCCATGACCCCTGCCTGACCCCGTTATGGGGTAACGCGAAGTTAGCTCAAGTGTCACGACAGCTAATTGAATCAAGCATCGTCGTCATCGTCATCGTCGTCGGCCTGCGGGCAAGCAATTTTGCTTAACATTAGCCCCCCCCCCCCCACACACACACCCTTCCTTGCCCTTCCATCCCCCTCCCTCTGTCTCTCTCTCCCCACTTGCTTGGCCCGCTTTTTCAGATGAGAACTCTCGCAGCTCTAAAGGTTATTAGTTCAGTTTAAGCACACTCCTACAATTAATTAAGTGCTCAAGACGCCGCTGCAAGTCAGTGTAGGGCAGTGGAGAAGGGGGAAAAGGGGCTGCTAGTGAGGCTAGTCGGGCCACTCCTTGTCGTCATCAACATTGTCATTATCATCAAGAACAACAGCAACAACAACAGCAAGAACGTCATCATTCACATCAGCTGCTTGAAGGGGGTGCCCCGAAAAGAAGGTCACCAGCTTGTCGAGAGCTCGATTTATTAGGTTCAAGCCGTCGGGTAATGTGTGCACACACACACACACACACACAGATAGACTGGCACACACATGAGTAAGCCATAGCTTAAGTGTCTCTCTCTCACTCTCACTAACTGTTGCTGCTATTGTTGTAATTAAGTTCGCATTAAAGAAAAATTAGCTGATACATTTATCGCACAAGCCAAGTTAGCTGTTGTTCTTGTTCTTGTTGTTGATGTTGTTGCCGCCATTTAATTAGCACAACCTGCCCCCAATTGTCAACTTGTCCCCGTTCCTGAAATTTGACACTATTGCGGGCACGTGATACACACTACCCCCATACGCTAACCCCCACACACAGTGTACATACACACTCGATTCGATTACGCCGCAATCTTGTTGCAATTGCCTCCTTCTCTCTACCTTCCTCTACCTTTACCCCTTTATTTTAGTCCTTCTTCCCTTCCCTGCAGCTGCCTGGCAGCTTATCCTCTTCGGCATTTAATTATTCACTTGGCCCATCGACAAAATTCACTTTATCTTTCGCCATCTTGTTGCGCGTGTTATTTGAATGGATTGCCCAGAAAAGTATGCTACGTTTTTTGTGCTCCTTTCTAATCGAACAGCGAATTGCAATTATCTCTATCACTTGTATTATCGTCAAGTGGTTAACCGTCGATAGAGGGTAAAGTAAGTAGTATATACAGGTCTATATTAGATTAACTATACTCGTATAGTACAAGTCTAGCCGTATATTATGTTAATTACATATTACAAGTCTAGCTGTATTTCCCTTGCGATTTCCTCTGTCAATTTCCTTTACTATTTAGTCGAAGTTATGCCACAAATTGCCGCACAATAACAATTTAAATGTCTCTGCATTATCACAGCGTGTCGGCAATGTCTATTTAAATATATATATATATATATTCTGTATCTCTTGATTTTGTCTATACAGTATTGCGTGTGGTTCTCTTATCTGTCTAATAATATCTATGTTTATGCCAGGTGGAGCTGCACAATTACCCCCCTCACTGTTACCAGTTACCCCATTCTGAGTGCCGAGACTCAATTCGTGCGGCACACACACACACACACACACACATATTTATGGCGGAAATGAACCATTGACAAGCGGCGTGTGTATCGATGATTATATCTCTTGTGTGTGTGTATTTTAGATTTGGATTTAAATGGCCACAAAATGGCTGAATGAAAATTGCCAACGTCATGATGACAATGAGAACACACGCAGTGTAGCAAGTACCTCCTTCCCTTCCCCTCTTCTGCCCCATGCAGCACACGCAATTAGATATGTAGGGGTTCAACAAATGGCCAAAGGACTTATTAACTGTAGCTCCACCAAAATCCCAGTTAATAATAATGCACTATATACATATGCATGTGTGTGTGTGTGTGTGTGTAGCTTAAGCTGGTTTAGTGTGCGTAGTGTACTTACAGGCCACAACAACGTCGCTCTTCTCACTGAGTATGGATCCCACGTCGTTCCTGGCAATGCACTGATAACCGCCGGCATCCTCGCGCCTGGTGATGGGCAGACGATAGAATTGACTCGACGAGTAATCGGCAACGGGTGTGCCATCCTTGAGCCAACGGTATGTGGGCTGCGGTGAACCTGTAAGTATATAAAGGAACCATTACAGTAGAGTATATATATATATATATAGTGAGTATAACTGTAGTAATCCCTTGCCTGGCCCAGGGCTGGGCTGCTCTTGTTGCATAATGTAACGCTTTTTAAGAGCCATATCTCACTTTTGGCTGGGCGTCGATTAAATCTTGTGACCGGCACAAAAGAGGATATTACTTGCTTTTTATACCCATTACCCGCGAGGTAGAGGGGTATTTTGATTTGGTGATGATATAAATTCAAATAAACTAAGCTAAAATGCATGTAAATGACATATGAAGGCATTTTAGATGCCACAAGGCACATATATGCTACTAATACCTATCATTTACCTATATATCTTGTAATACCTTTTATTTTGTCCGTATGAACACCTTTATCTCATAGTCTATACAAGCCAAGATCATCAAATTTGTTGACAATACGTCTAGCTATTGCAGCCAGCTAATGTTCAGTTTTTGATTTTGACCACGCCCCATGCGCCCACGAAAAGTGCAAATTACCCTACGGTAGGCGTAGTTCAAAAGATAGAATACTGTTTTTTGCTTTGTACCATGGTTAACACTATCTAAATGAGTTCCTAATATTTTATTGGGATTGTTTAATAAACAATGAAGTTGTTTGAAAAATTTATTGATTGGGAGAAGGGTATATAAGAGTTAAATATGCTCGACTATAGTTTTACTACTTGCTACTCTCAATACCAGTGCGTCTGTCTGACTGTCTGTCTGTCTATGTGTGTGTGTGTGTGTTGTAGTTGTGCTGTGCGACTATTTGTTTGAACTTCCGTTGCCTATCGAGGGACCCGCAGAAGCAGCAGCAGCAGCAGCAGCATCGGCAGCCACCAGCAGGATATAGCGAAACCAAGCTGAACCAGCGCAAGGATATGGCTTACAACAGGGACAGCACACACACACACACACACACATACACACATTCGCTTTGGCAGACAATTTGCAAAATGCGATCGGCCGAGAGAGACTTAAATAAACGACTTTTCTGTATTGTTGAAACGGCGTTTTTGATTCCGATTTGCCCCGACGAGCATTTAATTTAAAGTTGATTTATGTGTGCACTGCGGCCAGAAAGGCAGCCAGTGCCCCTTCCCCTGTCCCCCTCTCCCCTTCCCCTACCCCGTCTCCCTTTCCCCATTCCCTTTTTTCTAGTTACACTAGTTTCGTGCTACAAAATGAAATTGCAATTGCTAAACAAAAATTGCATGTAGTCAGGGTCGTCGCTCTTTGCTCGGCCCAGGGTTGCCACCGTAAATGAAGCATTGAATAAAATATCCGTTTTACCTAACTGTTAACGCCCCACTTCCTCCCCCACTCACTCTCTCCTCCGTTCCCTCTGCCGTCAAATCGAAACGCAAAATGTCTCTAAGCCCCCCGCGGCATGCAACAGGATGAAGCAGCGGCAGTTGCAGCTGCTGAAAGCCAATGGACACGGACTGAGGCAGGCAGAACTGGAAAAGCCCCCCGTCCCCCTTCCCCTTCCTCATCAGTTGCCCCTCGACAACGCAGGCCCAATTTAGAGAGAGCCAACGATTTAGAAAGAGAGAGAGAGAGAGAGAGCACTAACAAACATTTTAACAAGTCTTCTTGCTAGACAGATCAAGACAGTAGCCGACTATTGAACACCCTCTTAGCCTGAGAATGACTTGACATAGACCTCATCCTTATAAAGAGTGCCCCCTTTAAAGAAACTTCAACTTCGGAACAACAAAATTCCATATCTTCAATATCAAAATGTAACGAAAGAGATGAAATCGTAAATCATTTGAAAAAGGCCACATTTGCCTGACTGTATACTACAAAAGTTACAACAAGACACACACACACGCACGCATAGAGCAGACAGAACTGATGCAATTGCATTCAGCACTTGGCAGCACTTTGGCAGCAGATGAAATCGAATTGAGCAGACAACACTAAGGCCGAAATGCAAGAAAATAAGGGAAAGACCAAGCAGAGGCTCGAGAGAGAGACGGAGGCAACGCTAAAAACGACAAAAAAGATGTGGGAATTGTAAATGTACGTATAAGTATATATAAAGAAGCCCTGTAAGCAGACTAAATGAGGAGAGTCGCGACTAGTGTGGACCCCATAAGAGAATAAAGATAGCAAAGATAAGGATATATAGTATGGTATCTATATAGAGTACCTATGCCACTATATCATACCAACGAGAAGGTGCATCTCAACTCAAATTAAGTCTAGGGCATAGAATTACCTATATATAGTACCTAAGCCAAGATATCCTAGCAAGAAATGGTAAATCTTAGCTCAAAGCAAGTCTTGGGCATAGAAGTACCTATTAAGTTACCTAAATATAGTACCTATGCCAAGACATCATAGCAAAGATAATTTATACCTCACCTCCAATCAAGTCTTGGGCATGGAGGTACCTATTATGACATCTATGCCAAGATATCTGAGAAAGAGACCTATTATGGTACCTATACCATGATATATTAGCAAAGAGAAGGTATATCTCAGCTCAAATCAACTCTAGGGCATAGAAGTACCTATATATAGTACCTATGCCATGATATCTTAGCGAGAGATAGTATGTCTCGGCTCAAATCCAGTCTAGGGCATAAAAGAATCAATTATGGTACCTATGCCAAGATATCGACTTTGTTTCTTAGATCCGTCTGTTTCTCACATGACATGAAACATGGTTTATTACATTAGTAGCATAGCATTAAGTCATATAAGCAATACATATTTTATGGAGGTAAACAAAAAGAAATTTTTATTTCAAATATCTGCGTAGTTCTGGGGTTCAAATGACATCATAGCATAACATACATTATAAGCAAGTTGCATGTCAAATTTCATAATAGTATAATCTATAGTTCCAAAAATCTAATCTATAATATGTATGAGATGTGCATATTTCCAGCCCTCACAAAGTTGACTCTAGTTTCCTTTTCTTCTGCCCATATATAGCTCAAAGATTTCTCTACTTTCATTAGTCGTGCATACCCTGTTTGTCACGTTTTTGTTTGCAGGATGGTACAAAAAAGTTTCTCCAAGTGCTGGCCGGCATAAAAAGTTGGCCAACAAGAGAGCGCAGGGCAAAGTCTATTTGAGCATTTGGGCAATGACGCTGCTATAAAATTACAATTTGGGGAATTGTAAGGCAAATACACAGAACACACACACACACAGCAGACACACACACACAAACACCGTGCACATTTACTTTAGCAAATGCCGTCGTCGCTTTGGTCAACAGCAAAGAAGGCTCAATGAACAAGCAGCAGACACGACGACGAAGGGAGCACGAGAGGGGGGCTGGCAGGCAAGGGCGAAGGCGTCACAGACAGCGTAGTGGCAGTGGCAGTGGCAGAAGTAAGTAAGCCAAACAGGCAAAAGCAAACGAGCAAAAAAACAGCAACGTTCTCCAGCGATATGTGTCAGCGTTAAATCGAAGCGAAAGCTCCAATAAGCACAGTGAGCCGCCAGTGAGTGGCCATGCCAGCGCCCCTCCCCCCTGCAAATGCTGTCAAACAGACGCCCACAAGGCGTGTGTGTGTGTGTGTGTGTTATGCAGCCACACAAATGAGTTTTTAATAACTAAACTGACAAATCCTTTAAGCCAGAATCACAGTTAAAACAAACCACAAGTGGCAGTGAGAAAGAGAGGAATAGAGACAGAAAGAAAGAGAGAGATATAGAGAAGAAAAAATACAAGAAATCATAATCGAGTTGAGAGAGAGAGAGAGAGAGAGAGAGAGAGAGAGAGAGGGGTAAAAGTGAAATGAAGCCAAGCAAAAGATTTGCAATAGATAAGCTTATTGATTTTGGCAGCTTACGAAAGTAACCAAAAATTTACCGTCCTACTGGAGCTAGAGAAAGAGACAGAGAGACAGAGAGAGAGAGAGAGAGCTAAGCTTAGCTGTAGCTTTATGCTATATTTATAGCAACAATGTGTAACTGATTTTTATGGCACACAATACGCGTGTGGCTTTATTTGCTTTAAGCACCAAGCAACAAGTGGCTTAGACTGCGAGTTCAACGTAATTCCCTGCCCATCTCCTCTCTCTCTCTCTTTCTCTTTCCCATCCTCTCTCTCCCCTCTCTCCCTCTCTCTGCCCCCCTCCTTTCACAATCACTCAATCACTCAATCAATCAGTCACTGTCTAAGCAAGGGCCTTGCATATAAATAAATTCAATAAACTGAAGACGCTCCATGCAACAAATTGCATTTGCACGCGTGTTTCCCGAGTGTGTGTGTATGTGAGTGTGTATGTGTGTGTGTATGTATGTGTGTGATGTTTGTGTGTGTGTGTGTGCATTGTGTGTGCCTAGTATGTGGCATGTAGTGTGTGGTTTGCCTATTTATGCGTCTGTCTATGTCATCCTGTCTATGCGATTTCCTTAGCCTCACGCCTGCCTCACTGGACAGTGGAACCAGAATTTCAATTTTTGCAAATTTCAAAAATTGTTATATTCTACGTAAAGTGTAAATGTATGTGTGATAGACAAAAGAAGGCAGCTTTATGCCATAAATTATAATATACTGTCTCAAAGTCAGCTGTCGAGTTGATTTACTCATTTCTGTCTGTATGAACACCTAGATCTCAGAGACTATAAGAGCTTGGCATGTCAAATTTCTACACAATATGTCTTATTATGGTAGGCAACTAAACATTATTTTAGAATTGGGTACCGGCCATTGTTACGCTTGTAAATTGAAAAAAAACATCAATTGCCAGCGCAAGTTTTAAACAAAAATGTTCATTTTTGGTAGCGACAATAATGATGATTATCGTAATTTTTTCTTAGAGTTTAGTTGGGATAGCATTATAAACACAGTAGTTATGTAATTCAATTATTATATATATATATATACATATAATATAATTAATAATAAAAATTAATTTAATCTTAGTTAATTAAATTATTTAATTCATTAGATATTTATTAACAGGGCGTAGTTCCCTTCCCTCCCCTTGTTTATCTCATCGAATCTTCCAGTTCATTTAGCCCAAATCTGTTTGGCCTATTTGCACTGCTTGTCCCACTGTGCGACCTACACACGTTGCCAGCTCAAATGGCGGAAATTGTTTGATTTGCGGCTATGCCTGCTTGCGTCATAGGCAGCAGCAGCAGAACAAGTTGCCAACTTTCTGTGTCGCCACGGGACTCATCTCAGCTTTCAACCTGCAACTGCGGCTGCTCTTGTTGTAGCTTCTGTTGTTGTTGTTGTCATCGTTTGCTGCAGATTCCCTAACCCCAAAATCAAATGTTGTCACAATTGTCAAGCGCACACGGAGGCCAAGTACGAGAGCCTGGCTATAAGCCGAGCTAATGCTGGCACAGTCTGTCAACAGCGGGAAAGGAACTGTTGCTGCCACTGCTGCTGCAATTGTTGCATGCCACATCGATCGGAACTGTGGGCAACGCTTGAGTTTGTCTCGTTTTGGATTTGCGTTTCAGTTTTCTACGTTTGATCTCTGGCAACAGTTCAACTGACTGTGTGTGTGTATCTCTGGTGTGTGTGTGTGTGTGTGTGCCTGGTGTTTGTGTGTGTGTGTGTGCGTGACAAATGTTTGCTTAATTATGCACAGTGCAATGCGCCGACACCCCCGCGAGGACATCACCCAACTCAGTTTGCCTTACGCAGGTGTGTGTGTGTCTGTGTCTGTGTACTGTGAGTGAGTGTGTGTGGTGTTGTTTGTGTGTGCACTCTAGTCCTTGTTGCCACACTCGAATTTAAGTAAACTTAGCGCAATAACAACAACAAGAACAACAACAAAGCACGCGCCTAAAAGCCTTTTCTCCACAGCACATTCGTCTTTGTTGTTGTTTCTATTGCACTTGCTGATGTTGTTGTTGCTGTTGTTGTTATTGTTGTAGTTCCTATAGCTGCTGTTGTTGTTGTTATTATTGTTGTAGTTCCTATAGTTGCTGCTGTTGTTGTTGCTGTTGTTTTCCCTTGTCACTTTTGCAGTTGTTTTCCCACTTTTGGCAGCACATTTCACTTTTATGCATTCCATTGTTTACACATTCCTCATACTCCCCTACACTTGCCCCTCTACACAACTCCCACCCTCCCCCTCACCCCTGGTGCACTTTAACCACAAAACATGGCCAAGAAAAAGAGCTAGAGGCAGCAGCGACTTTCCAAGCAAATCCGCGCACTTCTCATCACGTGGCACACACGTGGAAACAGCGTCGTAAATGTCACCGACAGGCCAAAGAAATAAAAGAAGAAGAGAGACAGGGATAGGACATATAAGGAGAGAGAGAGAGAGAAGGAGTAAAGCAAAACAGAGCTGGCGGACTTATAGCGCCAAATCTGTAAGTGTTTCACATGCAGGTGGCACAGAAAGGGGGCACCCATCGTGGTAATAGATAAGCAAAAGCACATGCAGCAGACGTTGCATAAAGACATAAAGAGAAGGAGAAAGAGAAAGAAAAAAAAGAGAGAGAGAGAGAAAATTTACTAGCAGATTAGCAGAGTGACGTATGAGACAAGCGACCTCTTAAGCTCTATCTCTCTTTCTCCATCTTTAAGCGTGAAGAGTTTGCCTGGAAATACCTCGGCTGGAAAAGTTTTCTTTGTTCTTAAAGAGTGAAATATATATTGTATATTGTATTTACATAGGTACATAGGTACATAGGTACATAGGTTGACCATTATTAATGGTACCTATCTCTTCATATATTCGTAAGAAATCTCCAATAATTGGTAAATATATTGAAGAATTATAAATTATCAATTTGTTAGTTTAAATATATCTAAATATTCAAGATTATCTGTAGTTTGTTTATATTATTAATTATTTATAATATTTTATAAATTATTATTTATAATACTTTATATCTTTCATTTCCATTGATTTTTTGTCTATCTCTTCATAGGTATTTTCTCTATGAAAATATGAAATAGATTTAATAAAAATTAATCGTGCTTACATAAGAATACCTTTCTCATCTCGCACATATTATATATTGTTCTAAGTATATCGAATCTTAATTAAAGAAACTGCAACAGAAAGCTAAACCGTACTGCAAAGTATCTCTCATCAAAGCACATACAAAATGAAAGTGGTTTTTTCGGTATCAAAAGAAAGAAACTGCACTTTTTAAGGTGTTTTTTAAGAATGTTTTTCCCATTTCCCAATTTCCCTTTCTCTTGGTTTGTCTTCCTTTTCTTGCCACATTTTGAAGTGACTTCTTGCAACTTTGTTGTTATTCTCAACAGCTCATTAAGCACATTTCACAGGACACACAAAAGCAAAAGAGTTTTCGGCCTGCCGTTGCTGTGCTGATAATACCTTGTACTAGGTTCCTGCCCCTCGGGCACCCTCTCCAGTCCAGCTATCCCAAACAGACCTCAACCACACACACACACACACATATCCCAAACGTGTAATTCTTTTTTGCTTTGGTTTTATACCCGTTTATGTAACACACTGTAAGGGGCAGTTCTGACCCTATTTCTCGCATTCTGTCCGTATGAACACAGAGATCTCAGAGACTATCAAAGCTAGGGCTATCAAATTTGCTGATCATATTTCTTATGATTGCACGCAGCTAAAGTGGGTTTTAAAACTCAGTCACGCCATCTTCCGTCTACTTAAAACCAACAAGATCGTATTGCAGGCGTAATTTTAAGCTAGAATATTCATCTTTGGTGTGTATAATAATATTCAAATGATATCTTCAAATTTAGTTGCACACGGATGATGAGCAAAGAAGACTAAGCAAACAAATGTAAGTGGGTGAACAGCTGCAGTAGGATATATCATAGTCGAGTACTCCCGACTGTAGATTTCTTGTCTTGTTTTTGTTTTTTGTATTGGTTTTCTTTTTGGCTCAGCCTCAGTTGCGCCCAAGATGGCCTAAAGCATGACAGCGCAACAATGCTGGCCTTAAAGCACGGCACACGAGAACAGGACTAACGGCCCAAGAACAGGAATAGCAGCAACCACAACAACAACAACAACAACTACTTGCATTGTGCCACAAAACATGAGGGAAAAAAGCGTGCGACAAAGAATGGCAAAAAATACACAAAAACAATACTTAACAATTTTTGTTGTTGTTGTTGTTCTGCTGCTGTTGTTGTTGTTGTTGTTGTTGTTTCTGCTGTTGTAGTAATGCCTCTTGTTTTCGTTCTGTTAGTTTTCCTTGTTGACGCTGTTGAGATGAGAGAACTAGAAAAACGCCCGCAAACCCGAACACAGTCTCAGCTTTAGCTCCAGAGTCCCTTCTACCCCTTCTCTTCTTTCACCCCTCTTCCTCTTCTTGCACCTCCCATGCCCCCTTCCACTTCCACTTCATGCGAAGTAAGCCACGCACGTTCTCAACACGTCTGTCCTTAGCTGCAGTTGCTGTTTTTGTTTTGAATTTTTTCAACATCTTTTACCCCTATTTGTACCCCTTGCATGCACACTCCCCCCTCACAGTTTTCCTTCCTTTTTATCCTGGCAACCAACGTTGGCTTGGTCGAGCTTTGTAGAAGAGTCTTCTTTGTTGCAAGTTGCAAGTTGAATGCGCCACATTTAAGACGCGCTTCGCCTTGAGTCGCTACCATCCTCATCTTTCTTCTCTTTTCTTCTATCACCTTACTCCTTCTTCTACTTCTTGTGCGTTATGCTTATGACACACACGCATACACACACACACACGCGCACGTGCTGCGCCAAGGCAACTCTGGCATATTAGTTACATTTGTGCACCTCGATTGCCCCATTCAACTTGTCGTAGATAATCCTGATTAACAGTTTTCTATGTCTCCTCTCTCGCTCTCTTTCACACACACAAACACACACACCGCATGCCATGGCGCTGTTTATCGGGTCATTTTCGGCGCCAGATGGCGCCACCATGACGACACAGCAAACGAGACAACAAAAATGATCGCCCTTCATCCGCAGCATGTGAAAATCCTTTAGCACCGCAAAGTATGCAATGCTTTTTTTTAGTAACTGATTGTCGCTAAAAGAATCGAAGAACGTGGTTGGTTTAGCATTTGTTTAAGACTTTAATTAAAATTCTTTCCATTTATTTAATTTTCAAATATCTAAATTACTTTTTTTTATCCATCTTTGCCAAAATGCATAAGATTTAATTTTTTTTTCTTAATATTATTAAGTGAAGAATCCGTACATCATAATATTGTATCTTAACATCATTTAATGACACATTACATAATTATCATATATAAAAAAAAAAAAATAATAATAATTATCATATATTTTCTTTATTCGTATGACATATCTTTGAATTGTTTTCGATCTCTAAACTATATGGACTCAACAGTTTCAACAAGGCCAAAAATTCTTTTCCACAGGCATTTTCTTATCAAAATTATAAAAAAAAGCTCCCTTAATTTTTACATGTTATCAGCCAACACTGCTCTACAGTGTTGGTTTATGAACTTTCCTAGTTTTAAACATTCTTAGTTAAATTGTATAATATTCTGCTGAATTCTTCTGAATTTCCACTTATTTTCAGTTAGCACTACTATACAGTGTTGGTTAATGCATTTGTGCGTGGCATTAACTTAATTAAGTTCTTATAGAATTGTAGGATTATCTTATATTTCACTTGTTCTCATTTAACACAACTGTACAGTGTTGATTAATGCACTTTGTAGAATTTTTTTAATTTTCTTGGCAAAATTGTATGAAATTCTGCAGAATTCCCGAACATTTTCAGTTGTTTTCAGTTAATATTACTTTACAGTGTTGGTTAATGCATTTGTGCAGGGCATTTTGGGAGCTGACTGAGCTTAAGTATTGTCTGCTCTACCTGTATTAAGGTATTTATTTACAAAAATTGAAGTAAATACCGCAGAGTTATCTAATTCTTCACTTGTTTTGAGGTAACAGTGCCTCTACAGTGTTGGTTAATAAACTTTTTAGTGTTTTTTAAACTTTCTTGGTAAAATTGTTTTAAATTACATTTAAATTTTCACTTGTTTTCAGTTAACACTGTTTTGCAGTGTTGGTTAATGCATTTTCTCTGGGTATTTTAGCGCCAACTTGCTTTAACTTCATGTTCTCTTTTTTTAACACTCTTTAAAAAAGCAACTGCAGCGTTACCTGACTTTATCCTCACACACACACACAAATGCTTAGTCTTAACTGTTCACAGCACTTGCAAGAAAAAGAAACGGCTAAAAAAAGGTCGGGTTGCTTGGCGGGGTCAGGCGGCAATGCCTACAGAAGCGCATCCTCAGCCACATTCCGCTCGTGGCCATAAACGCGTAACTGCAGTGAGTGTGTGTAATTGTGCGTGTGTGCCTGTGCATGTGTGTGTGTGCCTGTGTGTGTCCCTGAGTATGTGCCTGAGTGTGTGCCTGTGTTGACAGCTAAAAGCGCCAAAGTGACTGAGTGCGTGAACGCGCTTTCGTGCCGCGTCGCCTCGTGGCTATTGGCAACGTTGCAGGCCCCGGCAACAACAACAAGAACAACAACAGCGGCAGCAAAAAGCCGCTAAAAAGATTTGCATGCTGCACTTGTTGTTGTTGTTGTGGTTGCTGTTGCAGTTGTTGTTTCTGCTGCTGCTTCAGCTTTTGTTTTGTCTCTTTTGTGGCAGGCAACGTTCTGCAGCAGCTTACGCAAAGTGCAAAATGTGCCCCCTGCGAATGTGTGTGTGTGTGTGTCTATGTGCATGGCTACTCGCTTAAAGCACAACCAACTGTGCCTACCCTCTTTCCCTGTCCATCTCTGTCCGCACACTCTCCAGCACATGCCACGACAGCGCCATCAAAGACCAATCAATTAGCACCGAACGTAACCGCAGCTTGGTTTGCCGGATCACAGTTTGCCATTGACAGGAGAGAGAGACAGAGAGAGAGAGACAGAGAGCGAGAGAGACAGGGGGAGGTGGGGGGTAGACGCGAACCTACCTCAGCCACCATCAATTACCAATTGAGTTAATATCTGTAAACGGTTTAACTTTGCCTTTGATTGCCAGCTTCCGTTTAAGTTTCAATTCATTTCGCTCTCACTCTAGGCCTCCCACTCTCCGCCCCGCCCTCTCTGCCTGCTCTTCGGGTAATTTAGGCATTATAATGCATGAAATTGACTAACCTCAATCGCAACTGTAGCAATCTGTTATGCCGCCAATCGAGATTAGTCCCAGGACACGCACCCTAATCAAAATGCGAACTTGACAATCAGCCTGACCAATGGCAGGGTATCCCTTTTATGCATACATTTTTAATATGTTTCATGGCTAATTGTGCAAAAGGAGGACGAAAAGGAGAGACAGAGAAAGATAGAGGTGAAGGCAGGGGACAGGACACAAGGGCAAGGACGAAGACAAGGACACAAGGTCGGAAATTGTCTTGAGGGTGCTTAAGCAGCAGTGCCAGTGGAGGAGTCGGAGAGAGTATGCCAAGAGGGCGCAAGAAAGAGAGGGGCAACAGTGCTGTGTCCAAGAGTCCCTCTCTCTCTATATCTCTCTCTCTCTCTCTCTCTCTCTCTCTATTGCCTTTGGGGGCAAGTTTCATAACATTTTTGGGATGACAATATGTAACCGATACTTGGCAATGTCAGACGCAGCAGAGGCTCAACAACACCTGCGAATGTATGTCTGTGTGTGTGTGTTTGTATGTGCCCTAAAGCGCCCTGGCGACTGACTAGGGGTATCCCACAACAATAAGAACAACAACAACAACAACAAGTGAACGACTCAAAGGATTACTGCCGCCTGCCTCTCTTGGGCTTCTGCTTCCAACTTTGTTTTTGGGCTTGGAAACCTCATAAAAGTTATTGTTTTTCTACTTCATTATCTTTCAAAAGGGCGAAATTACACCCAGCCACACCCACTGCCGCCCCTCGACACTCCACATGCCTCTTCGACAGCAACAACAACCACAACAACAACAACGATGCAAAAAAAAGTGTTTTCGTTTATGGTTTCATTTTACACGCCCGCTTCAAGTGTCTGTCCCTGCTAACCCCTCCCTCGCCCCCTCAGCGCAGCACGCTTAAGCTGAGCTGTCAAGCATTTTGAAGGACAAGTGTAATGTTTAGACAAGACAAGACCCCCCTCCGCCTCCTTTCTCCCCACTCCCCCCTTGAAGATGTAACTTATTGTTGGCTTCGTTCGACTTACCCAGCGCATGACACTGTAAAATCTTCGTGCGTCCTTCGCTCACAATAGAGCCCGATGACGAGGGATGCGTTATAAAGCGCGGCGCCTGTTGCTGCGACGATGGCGATGGCGACAGCGACGCTGGCTGCGACTGCGACTGCGGCAGAGCATCTGCAAAGAGAATAGTAAAAGATGATTAGCACATTTTGTACTGTTGCTTGTCAAATGGGGGGGAAGAACAGTTGCCAAAACTACAGAGAGAGAAAGAGAGGGGGGAGGGACAGAGAGAGAGAGAGAGAGAGGGGGGGAGCAGGTAGAGAGGGAGGTTTAGACAAGCTTAAGACGCAGCGCCACTTGATTATCATGGCTGACAAGCTAACATACGAGGCCTGTCTGTGTGTGTCTGTCTGTGTGTGGTTTAAGCTGCTTCAGCCTCAAAGTATGCAACACAATATCACAGTTTCTATACCGAATGCTGACCTTTTGACCTGCCGCATTTAAGCCGATTTCGAGACGTTTACAAAAGCATCTTCTGCAACAGTACCAGCAGCAGCAGCAGCAGCATTAATCAAATTGCCTTCACAAATTGGCAGAGCAGAGAGAATCAGACAGAGAGAGAGGGAGAGGGAGAGAGGAAGAGAGGCTAATCGATTTTAATTAAATGCCCAAAAGAGGCACGACTTGGGTTTACTTCCAGCAACTGTATTTGTTGGCAACCTATAGTAGTATTGCCCAGATTTGGTTTGAGTCCGTGTCAATTATCGATAAATTTCCCTTTTTGGCCTTTTGTGGCCCAAGAGAACAAACAGTCAGAATTAACTGCAGCACAGCATATGATTGTAATATGTCTGTGCATGTGTTTTTGCCCTTTTGTGCAATTGTATGCATGTCTGTGCATGCTTGTAAGCATGTCAATCCGTGTGTGTGTTCCATCAAATGCGTGTCGATGCATATCTGTGCGTGTTTGTTGCAAAACATATGCGTATTTAGGCAAGTTTAGGCAAGTATAGGCAACTCTATGCAAGTCTAAGCAGGAGTACGCATGTCTACGCAAGTCTGTGCATGCAGCAACTACAATCACTACACCAAGAACAACAACAACAACAAGAACGACAACTTCAAGTGCAACGAATATTTTGCAGTTTTAATAAATATAAAAATGTTCATCGAAATAAAATGCAAACCCCTTTTTTCATATTGTTTGAGCTTTATTGAATTTACGATATTGTCCAGGCACTCTCAATGTACCTTCCCTTCCCTTCCCCCTGTCCCCTCTTCCTGCCAACCCTTTCTACTCTATGCCAATTGCCGGCACAGTCTGCCCAGTAATAAATCCAATAAAACCAAGTGACAATGCTCCCAAAACCAACAACAACAACAACAGTGAAAACCGACACCAAAGTTCTATGATGGAGCCTCTGCCTCTGCCTCTGCCTGCGTCGCTGCCTCTGCTGGACTTCAATGGTCGGATTTTTGGTGTTGTTCTTTTGCAAATATTTTGACTCGCTCGGCAGGTCGAGGCTGACCTGTTTGAGGGATTATAAATTCATTTTCAACGCAAAACATGCAAATGTATTTTTCACTTTTCCAGAACACCCCTAACAAACAAAGTCATTGACTAGGTGTGTGTGTGTGTGTGTGTGTGTGTGTGTAAGTTTATTTGGTTATTGATATTCACGCAAATTATTTGTTTATTTTTGTTCATTGGAAAAAGGATATATTAAATGGGACGACATAGAAAATGTTGCATACTTTCGGGGAGAAAGAGAAAGAGAAGGAGAGAGAGAGAGAGAGAGAAAGAGTAGAAGAGTTGTTTATGAAATGCAATTCTGATATTATTGATACAGCTGACAATTTTTCAACGCTGACTTTGGAAATTGTTTTTCATGATATTTTGGATTTGTGCTTTGCCCCTGAACAAAAAAAAAAAAAAAAAAAAAAAAAAAAACAACAAGAGATATATCCAATATTTTGCATGCCCGATATAGTATCATTTGTATTTTAGTTGGTCGCATGGTTTTCACATATTTTGTTTATGCTCTTTATATGCAAACGCACTTGCAGTCGTAGCTCTTGTAATGGCTGGCAAAATGAACAAGAAACCTGTAGTGCAGTGTGAGCGACTACGATATACCCGACGGTCACAGAAATAAACATTCTAACTGTAAAATTATAATTTAAAGACAATATCTATAGACGGTTGAGGGCGTGGCTAAATGCAAAAATATACTTTCGTTGGGGACAATCATAAGACATTCTGTCAGCAAGTTTGGTAGCCCTAACCCATATAATTCCTTGAGATCAAAGCGTTCATATGAACAAAAAAAAGGGAAAAGGGAAATTGGGGACAGAAAAGCCTTCTTTAGTGTATTTCATGCATTTTGGTTAAAAACAAAGTTAAAACACCCTCTTCACTCCATTGTAGTGGGTATTAAAACAACAAATTTGTTAGTGATAACAGAGTATGGGGGCAAAAGTATCTGCACGCTGTGAAAAATCATTTGTTGGCGTTGCAACAAATGCGGCTGAGTATGCGATGAGCTGCGATGAGCTACTGCTGCCCAGGGGGCCGGCATGGGGAGGGGGAGGAGTTATACAAAATATTTGACAAATATGTTTGAAGTGACAAATTATCGTTGTTGCCTTTTTGAAAAGTATCTGCTGGATGCCAACTGGATTTGCAATGTGAATTGCACAAAAATATTTATAAAATTATTTGCAAAATGATTGAGTGTTAGCATATTTCAGACGTATTTGAAAGGTTTTCCAGCCGTTTTTACTCAAGTAAAGTTAAAGATTAAAATGTATCTATGCCATGGATATGTATCTTTTGAATAATTTTAGATATCTAATAATTAGTGTCTATTAGCTGAGTGTATAAAACATGTGTTTAAGTATAGAATGCATACAATGATTAAAATTCAAACTGCCTACACTTAATCCGCTTAAGTATAAGCAATACACCAAAGTATCTATCAGATAAAAATGTATCTTTTAGATACTTTTTACCATTTGTCACAAATTGAACTATATTTCAATCGATGTTACACTTAGATAGATACTTTCTATCAGATACAAAAGTATCTCAAAAAAATTGCACAGCGAAAATATCTTTAAGAGCACAATGCACACAGGCACGTTGGTAATTGATTGCAATTGCACAATTCCACACGTGACAAAGTATTAAAAAGAGACGGCAATAGCAGTCATTGCAGAGTATCTTAATGTGTCTGGAATTGTATCTTTGCCATAAATACTTAATGTATCTCAATCGATTGCAACATTTGGCAAATATTTTGATGTGCCACATTGCTAGTGTTGCACGTTAAGCAGCAGCTGCCACACGCGGCAGCAATTAACAGCGTAGGCAAATGGAAATTTGTTGAGGAGCTCACGCACATATGGCGGACATGTGTTTATGCAGGGTGCAAGTATCTTTAGGTGTGTGTGGGGGTGTAAAGGTGTGTGTGGGGGTGTTTAGATGTGTGTGTGTGTGCGTGTGTGTGCTGCACCATTGGGCAAGTTAAAGCGAGGGCGCTGCTACGCATCAGCGCTTTCGCAGTTGCCTTCGTGCCTCCGCTCCGTGGTTGCTAATGGCTCAAGGTGTTGTTGATACTGTTGTTGCAATTGCAGTTGTTGTTGTTGCAGTTGCTGCGGCTTATGCCGTTCTAGACATGTTTCGGTTGCCAACCCCCTTCGCAACTTAATCACTCCCTGCCCACAGCTGCTCCCTCGCCACAGCCGCGTTGCCAAGAGACGAGGCGCACTCAAGGGTGGTCACTTGCCACCTGTAACACACTCAAAGCGGCAACAAAGGCAGGCAGGAAAGGAGGAGCGCGAGAGGAAGAAGCAGGAGGAGGAGGATGGGGAGTAGTTAGTGTGTTGGCGGCAGGCAGTAAATGTCAAACAAAGCAGGCGTTAAATTGCCAATGCCTTCGGTCTGGCGCTCTTCAACGCTTCTCAGCTCCCTCTGCTCTCCCTCCTTCTCTCTCTCTCTCATGGCTTAGCTTGGCTTGTGGTTCGCAACACACTTCATCTTCTTCTTTGTGATGTGTGCAGCAATCTATACTGGTACCCCCGCCCCCTCTTGACAGCCACATTGCAAGTAAGTTGGGCTTTGTGGTTTGTGCGCATGCGCAACTGCCACACGCAGCTTCAATGGTTTCCGTTGCAGCTGGACATCTGATACTGTGCAATGCATGTGTGGGCAGTTCCTTCTACTGCGTGTGTGTGTGTTCTTGCGTGTCAATTGAGCTTGAAGAGGTTGCCGCACATGCCCGACACATTGTTGCAGCGACCCTCGTTGTGTTGTGTTGTTATGCTAAAAATGTTGCCAGTTTTCGGTGATGCGCTCAATTTACAGCACTTAGAAGCACCCACACATACAACCACGCACAGCCTGAGCCACACACACAGCTACACACACACATACACACTAGCAGAGACTCAAGTCAGCGAGCGCAGCCTGCAGGACGTTTTGGTTACTGTTGACAGGAAACTGTGTCGCAGCAGGCACAGCCAACACACCCCAACACACACATACACACAGCACACACACACACAGCACATACAGTTAAAGCATACACCACACCTAACACACACTGCCTCACAAACACACACACACACACTCGATTGTCGTGGCGTTGAGCTTTTGTTGAAATTTGTTTGTTTAACGTAAACGATGCCTGCATCATGCAACATTGCCACTTACAAGTGGCACAACATTTGAGCTACAGGCAACAGCCACAGAGAGAGAGAGGGAAGGAAAGAGAGTGAGAGCAAGAAAGGCAGAGCGAGTTATAGAGCGCAGCACGAGAGGGAAGGAGAGTGTGCATGATGCTGCTACTTGCCACATCCTGCTGCAGCAGCAGCAGCAGCGTCTGATGTTAATGATAAAACATTTACACACACGTGCGCGTACAACACACACACACGCAGACAACACACACAGCGTCTCTTGCAGCATCTGCAATGAAATGCGATACGAATTTTTTTTAGTTTTTTCCCCCTCACTTGCATCACTTCTCTCTTCCCCTCCCCTCCCCTCCCTCTCCCTCACTATCTTGCTTCTCTTATCCCCCTCCACCCTTAGCTGGTGCCTTACTGCTGCTACTTCTTTCTGCCTGCGTTTTTTTCTTTCCGCTTTTTTTGGTTACTTCAAAGTGGACTACGGAAAATGGGGACCTGCAACTGGAGCGTTTTCTAGTGAATGCATTTGCTTTCGGTTTTGTCACAGTTGCTGTTCCTCAAGTGTGTGAGCGTGTGTGTTTGAGTGTGTGTGTGTGTGTATGACAGTGTATGTGTATGACAGTGTGTGTAGAAACTAAGTCAACCTACAATACACTCACACATGTTAAACATTCACAGCAAATCGCTTCGTTTCGCTTTCTCGCTCTCCTTCTCCCATTCTCTCTTCCCTCTTCTTCCTTATTTTTCTCTGCATTCCACTTGAGAGACAAGTGCGCGCTACGCATATCAGCCTTATCTGCATTTCGTTTAGTTTTAAGCCCTATCAGTGCTAGTTGGAGAATATATTGAAAAGCATTTTCAGAATTTTCAATTCAATAAAAGACAAAAAGAGGAAAACTAAAAAGGTGGAACAAACGAGAAAAAGAAGAGACAAAGGTTAAAAAAAAAGACAGAAAGAAAAAATAAAGATCTCGCAGTCAAATTTAATGAAATCAGAACCAACATAAAGGATATCGCTCTTAAATTACGCTTGCAATACTAATTTTTTTCGATTCTTGGAGGCACAAGTGGGCGTGGCCAAATTCCAAAACATGCTATAGCTTCGAACAGCAATAAGACATATTATCACCAATTTTGGTAGTTCAGGCTCTCATATTTACTAAGATAAACGCGTTCATACAAACAAAAAACAGCAAATCCAGTGAAAGAAAGTGAGAAGCCGAACTGCACTCACTTTTATCGAATGGAATATGTGTAGTAAAGAAGTTTCCATCGAAACTAAACATAAAACCCATTGAAAACATATCTTAAACTTTAAACTCTTCCCTAACTGAGCATGTGAATGCACTTACAACATTCGCTTGATTAGTTCACTTGACTTATTTAATTGAAAAGCGATTGATCAATGCATTGGGGAGGAGAATACCGCGTGTCGTAACCGACTTTATGTATGGTATTTCAAAGGTGAGAGTGAGAGAGAGCAGCACTACTTGGTGGTGTCGCCTGGGCTAAGCCACTCGGAACTTGCAACTCAAACTGGCAACTTAACTTGTGCGAACTGTGTCTGTCTGTCAATCATTTTGACTGCTGCTGCTGCTGTTGCTGCTGGTGGCGTGCGCACGCGGCAAACCACAGCACGCAGAGCAGCGCTGCATACGCACCCACACCAACACCCGCAGCTGCCGCCGCAACCGCGCTCCTCACTACCCGCAGCAGTCTTTGCAACGCGGTCTCCCTCAACTAATTTTCACATTGTCTGCCTGCAGCTTTGGGCACATCAATCAAATTCAACACTTTTTATACGCGTGTGCGCAGACAAACAAACACCACTGTACATATAGAAATACCTATCTATACATTTTTAAAATCATAAAGAAGTCGTCTTGACTTTCCCAATGGTCATTGCTTAGACTATACTCAACATACACAGCAAATTAAGAAAATATGTCTGTATGAGCACCTATATCTAACAGATTATAGGAGCTAGGGCTACCAAATTTGGTGAAAATATATCTTAATTGTGTACGTAGCTACAGTTTGTTTTAGAATTTGACCACGTCTCCTAACTTCCTTGTAAATCGATAAGAAATCGACTTACAAACGACGTTTTGGAGCGTGTACTTTAATTTTTAGTAAATACTATAAAATACTACGATATATTAATTACTTCAGAAGTAATTTGAAAAGTGATTTCATTGAGTAATAGTGTGCATTAGGGTATTTCATAGTCAAGCACACTCAAATATAGCTTTCTTAAATGTTTAACCGTGGTTTTTTGAACCCTTTGCCCAGGTTCTTAAACAATGCACATCTGATTAGCAGTTCCCTTACTCTCCTCCTCTCGTTCTCTCTCTCTCTCTCTCTCTCTTACTCCTCTGCCTCTCTTTCTGAATAGTTTGATTGATGAAATCGACTGCAGTCGAGAGTCGGGAGCAGGAGGCACCCCTATAAGCATTTGCATATTAATGAGCTCATTAAAGTCATTTAAAAATAGTTTTGTTGCCTCAGTTCCCTCGGAACCACCCCCGCTGACGGCCGTGACATTGAAGATTAAGTTAATTACAGCACCAGGATCAATATGTGGCATGCAACTGCATGTGAGGCCTTAAATAACACAGGGGTAAATATAGATAGAGATAGAAATGACGAGTGGGAAAGAGGGAGGAAGAGGGAAACGCAGAGAAATAGAAGAGCGACAGCGAGGTGGAAGGTCTGAGTGCGCGACGAGCGCAGCCGCAGGGCAGTTAGTGACGTTGAAAACTTCCACTCAAGTGGCAATTGCATTCCTCTGCCCCTGTGCCCCTTCGCCTTCCCCTTCCGCTTTCCCTTTTTCTCGCGCTTTTCCTCTCGCGTTACAGACGACGACTACGACGATCCCATTTCCATTTTGAACCGCATGCCTCACCCTGCGCCAGCTGACGCTGTCACCATTGTCGTTTGTCACGGGGAGCTGCCTCACATACCATGTTCCTGCACCATTTCCTATCCCCCCGCCCCCCTCCCTCTTTCTTCAGTTGCAGTTCCTGCTGTTCCCCTCGTCCTGCTCTGCTCTGCTCACGTCTCATAAATTTCTACGCTGTCGCTTGTCCGTCGCTTAATCCGTGCGCTCTTTGGTGCCACGTGAGAAATTGCACTTATCACTTTTGCTCTCCCCATCCCCCGGCCCGCCTCACTCCACGGCTTCTCTTGCCTGTAGCCCTACCACATGCCATCATCAATCCCCTCACCTCTCAACCCCAGACCCATTTTCGACTGCTCTTTCGGCATTTTTTGTCCTGCGAAGGCTCTTCATATTGTTTGGCTTAGTCGCAGCTTTTCACTTTTTCGGATTTCGATTCGGACTGTTCTTTTTCCCGCTCAAGAACTTCAGGGTCCAGATTGTGAGAGAGAGAAAAAAACATTGTAAAAATGCTAGTCGAGAAAATGGAACCGAAATACATTCATATAAACACACTATACTATCTATACCGTATCATATGATATCATATTAAATATCATCTCATATCTCTGGCAAAGAACATCATTACCCAAAGTGAGGTTAAATACGAGTTGCTCTTAATTAAACTTCCGCTACAAGTCGGTCTAGTGAACAAGAAATTATAGCAATAAGTAACATAAAATACATATTATAAAGCTAAGTGAAAGCAAATTGAACAATGAATTTTGTAAGCAAACTTCAACTTTAAATCGACCAAACTGATCAGGACACTATAACAAGTTGTCGATATATACGACTTATACGACTTGAACGTTTGCTTTCAAAAGAACAGAGACTGAAACTGTAAATCAAGCAGAAAACCGCCACCTACGCAAACTTCATTAAGATATGGTCAACATTATGGTCAAAATTTCCACTTGATTTAAAGTTGTTAACTTCCTTCTCCCTCTCCTCCTCCTGCTTCTTGAACAAGCCTTGTGATAAGTCAACTCCAACACAGTGGAAAATCACTTGAATTGCAAGGCAATTTAACATGAAGAAATATCAAAGAAAAGAGAAGAGAGAGAGAGAAAGAGAGAAAGAAAGGGAGTCAGATGGACAGTAAGAAAGAGAGTGCGAGGGCGTATCAAAAGAAAATGAAAAATTGCAAAAACACAACAAGAAAATCCAGAAATCAAATCAAACGCAAATTGATGAGTTTACAATGTCCCAGTAGATTTTCAAAGTATTAAAGCCGCACGATTCCAATTTGCGAATGAAGAGCCACAAGGAAGACAACGAGAGGAGGGAGGGGTGGGAAGATAGTTGAGACCCAAATGACAAGCACACTGACCACACACACTAAGGCGCGCACACACACACATTCAAATATTGTGTGTGACAAATATGTGAAGGAATCGGCAAGGACAGCACTGCAAATGGATAGGATTGAGAAAGGTCGTTTGTAAAACGCAAACAAGTAGGCCGCCGTTTCCACCGCAGTTGACTGCAATAAAAATAGCAGCAGCAACAAGACAACAACAGCAGCAGCAGCAGCAGCAACAAGAACCACCATCAATGGGGGAAAGAAAGAAAGCAAAACTATTAAAATGCCATTCGAAATTCTTGGCACTTGGCAAAACGAAGTGCACACGCAGAGGCAAAAGGACTCGAGGCAAGACTCCTCTTGCACATATGCATTCAAGAGTTTTGCTGCCAAAAGAGAATATAAACAGCGACGCAGCAGAGGGAGAGAAACAGAGAAAGACAGCTGGAGAGAGATAAGGAGAGAGAGTTAGGAAGGAAACATGATACGAATCCCAAATGCTCTTTAATTAGTTTAGTCAGTTGAACTGAATGTGCAGAGAAGTTGGGAAATTGATCGAACTAGGAAAGACAGAGAGAATAAAATGAGAAACAGAGAGACTGAGAGAGGGAGCGATGTTCATACTCTACCCTATAATATGATAAAGTAGAAACGTACTTATATGGTGTTTAATCAAGAGAGATAACTAGTTAGAACCTTAAAAGACATAACCCACGTCATATTTTTAAGATTTTATATGTACTGCTTATCATACCATATAGTAATTATATAATGTCGAATATGTAACTATAATTTTCATATAATCATTCTTTATATCTTTCGATTCGACACATTACTGTAATACCCCCTTTGAGTAGAGAGTATAGAAATTAAAAAGCAGCGAAACAACTGTCACAGAAGTAGAAGGAAGTTGAAAATACTTCAAGTTTATTGATTTTCTCGCTACTTTTCTGGCCGCAGTTTTTGGCAGTTTTCATGCTGGCACTGAACACATACATACATACTGCCATGCATGTATGTGTGACGATGCTTGCAGCATGACTAAATGTGCGATGCGCCTTTGTTGTTGCCGTTGCCCGTTGGCCATTTGCTGCTCGGACTTCTTGCAGGAGGCTTTGTGTGTGAGGCTGTGTGTGTGTGTGTGCGGCGCTTGACTCATGTTTATTGAATTAATAAAAAACAATTTAAAAGTCGAAGCCAAGTGGCAGTGGCAGCAGGCAATGGAGTGCAAGCGGCAGAGGAAGCAGAGGCAGAAGAAGCAGTGCAAGTCTGGCATTGTCCTTGGCCATGGCTGGCCCCAGCTACAGCTAAATTATTTCTTATTATTCGCCATTGTTTGTTGTTACTTTGTGTATTTTGTTGTTGTTTACAAACTTGAGAAATCACAAAATAATTTTCAAGCACAATTTGTGAGCACCAGCAACAGCTGCACAGCACACCACGGAACAGCTTAGCTTAGCCAGGTTCATCCTCAGCTTTGCGCACTCACCAGTCCCACTGTACTACTGTCCCACTGTCTACGAAGCGATACCGCTGTCTGTCTACCTCCATTTTTCTCTTGTCTTACTCTGTGTGTGTCTTTCTGTATTTCTGTCATGATGTATGTTTGTATGTCTGTCTGTATGTCTGTAGGTCTGTCTGTAGTTCTGTATGTCTGTATATCTGTATGTCTGTATGTCTGTCTGTATGTCTGTCTGTATGTCTGTCTGTCTGTATATCTGTCTGTATGTCTGTCTGTCTGTATGTCTGTCTGTCTGTATGTCTGACTGTATGTCTGTCTGTATGTCTGTCTGTATGTCTGTCCGTATGTCTGTCTGTATGTCTGTCTGTATGTCTGTCTGTATGTCTGTCTGTATGTCTGTCTGTATGTCTGTCTGTATGTCTGTCTGTATGTCTGTCTGTATGTCTGTCTGTATGTCTGTCTGTATGTCTGTCTGTATGTCTGTCTGTATGTCCGTCTGTATGTCTGTCTGTATGTCCGTCTGAATGTCCGTCTGTATGTCTGTCTGTATGTCTGTCTGTATGTCTGTCTGTATGTCTGTCTGTATGTCTGTCTGAATGTCTGTCTGTATGTCTGTCTGTATGTCTGTCTGTATGTCTGTCTGTATGTCTGTCTGTATGTCTGTCTGTATGTCTGTCTGTATGTCTGTCTGTATGTCTGTCTGTATGTCTGTCTGTATGTCTGTCTGTATGTCTGTCTGTATGTCTGTCTGTATGTCTGTCTGTATGTCTGTCTGTATGTCTGTATGTCTGTCTGTCTGTATGTCTGTCTGTATGTCTGTCTGTCTGTATGTCTGTATGTCTGTCGGTATGTCTGTCTGTATGTCTGTCTGTCTGTATGTCTGTCTGTATGTCTGTCTGTATGTCTATCTGTATGTCTGTCTGTATGTCTGTCTGTATGTCTGTATGTCTGTATGTCTGTATGTCTGTCTGTATGTCTGTCTGTATGTCTGTCTGTATGTCTGTCTGTATGTCTGTCTGTATGTCTGTCTGTATGTCTGTCTGTATGTCTGTCTGTATGTCTGTCTGTATGTCTGTCTTTATGTCTGTCTGTATGTCTGTCTGTATGTCTGTCTGTATGTCTGTCTATATGTCTGTCTGTATGTCTGTCTGTCTGTATGTCTGTCTGTATGCCGCTCTGTCTGCTTGATAATCAGTCTCTCTGTCTACCTACCTGTCTGTCTGTCTGTCTCTTTATCTGCCTGTCTCTCTCTTACTCTGCTTCCCTTGCCCTTCCTCTCTCCCCACTATGATTTCTTCTGTGCACTCTTTATAAAGCATTTAGTCATATTATGCATAAAAAAGGGGGCACTTCAAGCTACCTTCATCAACCGGTTCTTCAAGGTGATTCTAAACTTGTGAAGCTTATGCTCTCATCTCACACGCAGCTGTTGCTCTAAGAGTTGCTCATCTTCAGCTTCAGCTTCTGCTTCTTCATCTTCTTCTTCTTGTTCTACAACACGCAACGCAAATTGCATTGCATGCAATTTTCATCTTGCTTTACCGTTTTGGGTTTTGTTCTGTTCTGTTTCGGAGAGTGGCTGCTTCATTATCGCCTTCATCATCATCCCCATTCCACATCATAATCATCTTGATAATGAGCTCTTATTAGTCGGATTTCACTCTCACGCTCATTACAAGAGGCGCCAAGGGAGGTGAGGAGTGGCAGCTGGAAAGGGGGCACTACGAAAAACGAGCAAAAAACAATCCAATGCACCTGAACATGAAAACGACCTGCACTTACATAAATCCTCGAAATTTATGGTAAGCAAACTCTGAAAGGAATCGGGCGTGCAAAACGAGGGGAGACAGGGAGGGAGAGAGGAGGAGTCGGGCAAGCTTAAAGCTTACTTACCCGAAACGATGAGCACCTACAACCAGCCACGCCCCGCCCTCATGCGTTTGGGGCACCCATTGCACGCTATCGTGCTTATGTTTTTATAATGATTTTTTTTCCGCTGAGGAACTTGAATCTCTTTTTTTCTACCCTGCTAACAAGTGGTCAAATTTGTAATACCAACAAAACCCGATTAGGTTTTCTACATGAAGAACCTTATACAGGGAAAACCCTACTAAACCAGAAAGAAAGGTATGGTAAAGTAGCTACCTACGGAAAGACGAATGTACCTTGTAGATTCTCATCAGCCCTGACTGTTGCTATACTGGGTATATATAATGGTGCTGAATTAAATAATATTGTTCTGTATTCTTTGACAACTATAATAACTATTTTAACTGATTGTTCCTATGAAAACCATATGATGAAGGTGTCTCATTACGCCCATTGTCTAACTTTAATAGCTGCCTTTTTGGTCGATTATTCCAATGGTCACTAACGGCCAACTTTGATTTAATTTATATGTGTATATTGATTATATAGAAAATTGTAGTAAGTTTGGTTGCAATATCTTGAAAAATAAAAAAACGACCGATAGGTTGTATACGTCTATCCGGCTTGCTCTGACTTATTTATGGCATGCAGGCATAAGAAGCATGTGTGCAAGGTTTCATCAAGATAACTCTTAAACTAAGAGATTAGAGACAAGTTTGCGTTGCAACAGACGGAAGGACTTACAGACAAAGCTAGTTTGACTTGCCTGCTGATGCTGATTCAGAATGTAAAAAGAATTTATGGTGTCACAGATTTTTGCAAAGAGACCAACTTCTGATCAAAATGAATATACCCTTGCATAGGGTATCCAGCTGAATCCAGCTGAATTTGCAACTCACTTTGCACTGGTTTAATCCTCAGAAAATTGATATGTTTCTTCACCCAATTATATTGAGTTTTCTTTACTTTAACAATTATCGAATATTCTTTGGAAAAACAATTAAAATTTAAAGTGAGCTATGTAAACTACTTGTGGCACATAAAAAGCTCTTTCTAAGTGTCGCTGCCTCATCGACTTCTACAGCAGCAGCAGCAGCAGCACCAACATAATAACTTCATCTGGTAATGCCCCAAGGTGCCCTTAAATCAACACTATATCTTTTTGTTCTTTTTGATATTTATATCTCTGCTGCTCTATCTCTCTCTCTCGCTCTCTCTCGCTCTACCGCACTATCTCTCTATCTCGCTCTCTATCTCATTTGAGGACATTTTGCAACCTGCGGCGCTCAACGAGCGATACTACTCCTGATGCTACAATTGCTACACAGAGGCGTGGCACACAAGGAGGGGGATAAGGGGGTACACAGGTAAGTTATGCGTTTGTTGCCTCTCATGTTGTTTATTTGCGCTTTGATTTTAATATAATTTTCAGCAATTGTCTGGCGTAGTAAGGTCTGCTTTGCTTTGGTTTGGTTGTTTGCTCGGTTAGTTTATTGTCTCTGCCCGTTGGCAATTCTATGTTTCCCAACTCCCCCAGTGCGGCGACCACTCTCACAGTCTCTTCTCCTTTTTCCCTCCCTCTCACTGTCTCCCTGTATCGCTCTGTCACTCTCTTGCTGTCTCACTCTCTTTGCCATTTGTTGTTGTTATTTATGTAGTTCGCTTTCTGTAGTCTTTCAATGTTACTTGCTTCGCTGGCGCTCTGGGCTACCTCTCTACCTCTCTCCCTCCCTCTCTCCCTCTCCATCTTTCTCACACATGAGCGTAACTTCACTTCAACCATGCGACGGGTGCGAGAATTTCCTCTTTTGGGAAATCTTCGCTCGTTCGCTCGCTGTCTGTTGCTTCTTCTTTCCCTGCTTCGTCTTTGTCTGCGTCTTCTGCTGGCCCAAAGTTGTTTTAGTTGAGCTCTTCTCGGAATTATATGTTACATTATGGTATATATACCATATATATATTTTATGTATATAGAATTCTTATTTTATGACCTTTGTTGTGTTTATTGTTGCGCTTTTTTTACGCTTTGCCTTCTTTAGTGTTCATTTGTAATGCTCCACGTTGTTGTTTCCATTGAATACCCTCCCTACCTCCCCAGCCAGGGAGTATATCTAATTTGTAGACTTGGCCAATTGAGTGTTAAAGCGAGTGCTGCTCCCCAAGCCCCAAAGAGACCCTCGACGGCAAGTGAACATGTAACTAGGGCATAATCGGACCTATGGAGTGAGCAGGAGGATGTTTCTGGCTAAATTGGAGTGAATAGAAGACTCTTTCGTGTTCCAGCTGATTGTAATCTAACAAATGGTATTATAATTATAATGAAAATAAATGAAACATGTACAAGACGACAACTCTAACCCCACAAAATGGTAATTTAGTCATTTCCGTCTGTATGAACACCTAGATCTCTGACACTATAAGACTTAGGGGCACCAAATTTTGTGACAATGTCTCCTATTATTGCCCGCAACTAAAGCTTGTTTAAGAATTTAGCCACGCCTCCCGCTGCCCACGTAAATCGAAATTAAAAACCATTTGCGAGACTTATTTGAAGCCTAGAAAGTTCATCTTTTGTGTACGAGTATACCTAACATTATCTGATAGCTTTCTTTGGTTATTTATAGGAATGCGAAGATTCACTGCATACAACACATGGTAAATTGTCAGTGTGTATTTATCAGACAGTTGTAAACTCTTTCTGTAACTCCCCTCTCTACTCTGCTTGTATTTAATTTTATTGCTGTACTCTATTACCTCTTTTAATTACTTTTTTCTCCCTAGCTTTATATATGTGTATTTCCCTGTCTCCCTCTAAGAAATTAGCGCATTCCACACAGCGCACTCGGTTCGAGTACAAAGCGAAGTTCTTCCTGTTTCATGTACTTAAATTTATCAAACGATTCTTCTTGTCAGCTTCTCCGTGTTGGCTGTTGCACACACAAACAAGGTCGCCACTCAACGGGAACAATGGGAGCAGCAGCAGCTAAACTTGCAACATAATTACCGTGTTTCCCTGCGACAACAGCAACAATGGGAGCCACATCGTCATCAACTTCATCGTCCGTGTCGCGAGGCGAGTCTCTATCTCTCTCTCTCTCCTCCCCTCTTGCAGACCAAAAGTGGCAGCACTTCACACATGCAACTTGCACAACTTGCAACTTGCATTTCCGGACAACGTGACATTGAAACAATGCCGAGACCGAGACAGAATACACCCTTCTCTACCTCCTCCTCCTCCTCCTCTGTGCATCCCACGCAACTTCAACTACTCTTAGGGGCATACCCCTGCCCCTGCTGCCACACACACACACACACACACACACACACACACACACACTGGGAAAAACTTATGTGCTCCTCTCATGTCTCATAATTAAGTTCTGTCGCTGCTGAGGCGGAACAGCTGCGCCGCTTCTGGCTCGTTTTGGCTGCAATTTACAGCTCGATTAACTGTCACAATTGAGCACTGCTGTCTCAGATTACCATGCCAGCTGCACCTCCCCCACACCACCCCCCACCCCCTTCCACCTATTCCCCCGCTTCCCTACAGAGACCGCAGCGCATCCTCGGTATGCTAATCCATGCAACCGTGGATTCCGCGCAAGCCAAAGAGAAAAAAATGTGCAAAAATGTAATAAATTAAAAAAAAAGAAAAACTAATAAAAAAAAGGGATAGAGTGCTGTGTACGCGGGCGTGGGAAGAGGAGAACGGGGGTATATTTTAAAGCCCGCAGGCAAAGTGAAATGCAACATTGGCAAAACCGCTAATTGAGCAAAGCAATTTATTTTCTTGCTTGGCTTTGGTTTTCATACCATTCCAAGCTAAAACCGCCAACTGGTCACCACCCCCACATCCAGTAGAGGGGCAGGGGGAAAGGGTAAAGGGTATGCCGTGCTTTATTAAGCGGTAGCTGCTGCTGCTGCTGGAAGGCCTTCTCGCCGTGGTCGCTGGTCGAGGGTTATATTGATTTAAGAAATTGTTTTAAGAAATATATTCTCAGTTCAAATGGGCAGGGAAGGGAGTGGGGGGAAGTACTTGGAAAGTAGGTGGAAGCCAATGAGCTGTAGCAGCTCGAGCTGCTCAAACTGTGATTCAGTTTGCCAACACACACATACGAACACACACACACACACACACACCCACAGCACAGCAGCTAAAACTAAAGTCAATTTTAAAGCAAAAGTTCTACGCAACTTTTTGTTTGTCTCTCTCTCGCTCGACTAAAGTTGCCCACGATAAACAAATCTCGACAGAAATAGAAATAGAAACTGTTTAAATATTTGTACGTACGATTGTAGAAGCACGTTCCACACCATACTATACACGTGTCTGCAGAGCACTGAGCTGTAGAGTTCTCTACCAAGAATAGAGAGAGAGAGAGAGAGAGAGAGAGAGAGAGCTGCATATTATGATTAATCCATTGTACAAATACCCCATTGCGGACTGCAGACTCGCATAGAAAGTTGCCAAATTTCATTTATAACAATTACAATAAGGAATTTATATCATCTAAATTGAAGTTTATGATGTTAAAACTGTTTAAAAATGTTGAAATTTATGTCAAATTAAACTTGATTGTAAAGTTAATTGAAAAATTCAGTTGGAAGTTCTCATCAAATTTGTATATTGCAAATACTTCAACTCTCTCTCTCTCTCTCTCTCTTATAAAATGTTGCAAGTGACAGATAAACATGTATAATTTGATGCATGGCAGATGGTAAAAGCTGCATTGGTAATTGACAACTGTTTACATACACACACACACATGCACATGTAGTTCCTTCCTCCATATACTTTTCCAACTTGATTTGTGCCAACTGTGCATAAAAAACAGAAAATAGATCTATAAACAAATTTAATACCCGCTACACAGAGACGATAGAAGGTTTTTATAACTTAGTGACCAGCGAAAATAACAGTTCTCCTTTTTTTTTTTTTTTGTCTGTATGACCATCTATATCTCTGAGGCCATGAGACCTAGGGCCATCAAATTTGCTGACAATATGTTGACTCAGTGCACGGAAGTAAAGCTTGCTTTAAAATGCGCCCACACCCACCTCTGCCCCCGCAAAGCGAAAAATAACAAATTGCAAGCGTATTTTTAATGCTAGCACGTTCATTCTGACTGTGTGCATCAAGTATCATCAGTCAATTTACAATTTCATTACAATTGCATTAAAAACAAAGAAGAAAATTATCAAATTCTTTTAATGGTCTTGCAGTTGTGGCTTTTGGTGGCGGGTATATCACAGTCGTAACCTCGCAATTGTTTCTTTCCAACTTGTTGCAATTTTCATTATGGAAACGCATTGAAATTGGGAAAGGAACAGTTTGGGAGCAGCATAGAGCAACATCCGTTAGATGCTGCCTCAGCCTCTGCTGCGGATGATGATGATGATGATGATGAAATCGGCTAAAAATATTTATTGTTTATTTTGAAAGCGGGGCCGCCTCCGACACTCGAGTCAATTGCAGCAAACTTCTATGTGGCATGCAACGTGTGCAACATATGGAGAGAAAGGGACAAAGCCATGGAGAGAGGGAGCGAGAAAACAGGAGGCAGGCAGCTACTCAGTCAGGCTTAAATAAATGCTGAAATTTATGTTGCAGGTCAGCGTGGCCAGCTAAAACAAAGGCAATCACTGGCAACCCAAGTGGCATGCAACCAAGAGGCAACAGCAGAAGCAGAACAAGTAAATCAGGTTTTGGCCAGCGTCAACGTATTAACCTTTGTGAGCTGCAGCAGCGGCAGCAGCAGCAACAGCAACAGCAGCAGCAGTTCCTGCTCTACTCCGACTGCAGCTGAATTATTTCAAACATTTCATTCCACATAATAAAAGTGAGAGAAAGGGGAGGTGGGGGTGGGATGCAAGAGGTAGGCAGGCAGGCTGGGGCAAGGCAAACGGCCGAAGGTGGCCCTCGCTGCCGCCGTGTTGCAGCTGCAGCTGCTGCAGCAGTGACTTGGAGGCAACTTCAGTTCGCTTGGGTGTTTAGTGCCAGAGACTTTTGTTTTGTGGCCGCCGGTGGCAAGTGGCGCGCACGATTACACACACACACGCACTGTAGCTCCCCCCACCCCCACCCCTCTCTCTCTCTCTCCCTGTCTCTGTTGCACGCCCCTTGCATCTTTTTGAGGTCGCCTCAAGTGGCTTATTTCCGCTTTTTGCATGCTTTGCTTGCCCCGCACTGGGCAGGGTCAGTTTCAACATATGCACATGCAAGACTCTCTCTCTCTCTCTCTCTCCCTCTCTCGCTGTGTGGCACATGCAACCAAAAGTGGCACAAAACCAAAGTGAACGATCGCTAGCTGGACGTGGACCTCGTGTTGTTGCCTGCCTGCAAGCAGCAAAGCGCCAAGTGTCGATAGCAACAACAAGAAACACAAAACTGAGGGAGGAAATGAGAGCGAGAGAGAGAGAGAAAGAGAGAGCCAGAGGAGACTCGCAGCAACCGCATTTGGTTCAATTTGCCTTTTTGTTTTGCTCTTGTTCTTTTGTTTGCGGGCTTCTCTATTGACTTTTCTTTTGTGCTGCTGCTGCTGCTGCTGCTGCTGTTGCCCGCTTTGTGCGCCACAATCATTTTAACCCAAATTGTTATTGTTGCTGCCACTGCCGTCGTCGCTGCTGTTGCTGTTGCATTTTGCATTGCAATTTTTAGTTGCCACATGAAAAATGCCTCGCTTTGCCAGCCAGAGACACAAGTGGAGAAGCAACAGCAACAGCAGCATCGCCAGCATCGACATCGCCAACAGCAGCAGCAGTCCAAATGGCTGTCGACAGTCGACAACGCTTGACATTTCGCTTGTAAAGCAGCCACAAAATCTCAGACAATTTCGTTTATTTTAGAGAAAGAGAGGGAGAGAGAAAGAGACACACTCGAGTGTGCTCGACTCTGATATATCCGCTACCCGAAACTTCTTTAACAAATAACTTCTTCGATTCAAATAATACAAACCGATAATGAAAGTTCTAACTTGAAAATTATGCCTGCAAATCGTTGTCTTCCCGTATTTCAGGGGCGGCAAGAGGCGTGGCTGAATTCTCAAGCAAAGTTTATCTGCGTGCCACAACAAAACATACTCTCACCAAATTTGATAGCCCTAGCACTTATAGCCTCTGAGTTCTACGTGTTCATACAAACATCTGAATATTTTAATCGAGAAACTCCAACCTATTTTAAGCCAAATCTATGAAGAACCAAAAGCATCAACAAAATGTTATTGCAAAGCTAAATTGGCATGTTTTTTAACAAAGTTATGTATACCACAAAGTCTCGATAAAAGTCCAAAGTGAAAAATTGCCAATCGAGCTGAAAATCAAGTTCCGTCTTCAACATTCATTGAATAAAATGCAATTGCAATCGATGAATAAAACAAACTGTCGATTGATTTTTATAACTCATCGAGTTCTCTTTTGTTGGGAAACTTTATGAAATTTCCAAAAATAAATTATCCAGAAAATATGAATCGTCCAACCCCTTTCCCAATAATCAATGAACGTTTTAATAGTTTCAGCAACGAGTGTCGATAATATTTATCAATATTGAATGAAACATTTTATCGAAATGTTATAAATAAAAACAATTTTCGATGAGCTGTCAAAACTGCTGATAGAGTGGGAGGCAACACTTTATCGCATAATGGAAAATATTTCCCCAATCAGCGAGGAACTCTAATCGAACCGCAAAACACTTGCTACGAGTTTTCCCTATACATAAATCACTACGCGCCCCAGCCCCCTCCCCTCTCTGCGCTTCACCCTATTTCCATGATAAGCGGCACAAAACTGGGGCAACTAATAAGTAAACACATCTGTGTGTAACAAATCTTCTGTTGTCCTGGGAACAAAGTTTCAAACGGCGACTTAAGAAACTCAAGCAAAAAGTAAACCGAGTTCGAGTTCTCTCTTTCATTTCTCGGCTATTTACTCGTGCATTTATACTTTAAAGATCTCAGCGTCATCTGCATTCGGGATTTGACATTTGCAATGCAAAATAATCCCCCTCCGAACATATTTACTTTGCTTCCACAAAAATACATTGTTCGAATAATATTGCTTGCAAAACTTCATTTCCCATTCGCAATGCACATGTCAAAGGCCGACGAAGGCAGCGACAGACAAAATGCAAGAAACGAGAAAACTGCCAAGGAAATTAAACAAATTTCCCATAAAAGTTGTAACCAACAAGAAAAGAAGAAGCAGCTTAAGGCAGTGGCTTAAATAGAGTTAGCACAGTTACGACTAGTGCGATACACAGTAGTTGCTGCTGCGAATTATTGTACAAAGCTTTACGGAGTTCTATGAACTTTTTCATTTTTATGTTCGTATAAACATCTATAACTCAGAAAACGTAAGAGCCAGAGCTATCAAATTTGGTGGCAATACTTCCTGTTATAGTACGCAGATAAAGTGCATTTTAGAATTCGGCCACGCCCTTTGCCGCCTTCGTAAATCGAAAAATGTGGATTGTCAGCATTGTTTTGAGGCTAGGACCTTTACTAGTGAGATACGCAGTAGTTACTGATGCGAAATATATGGTACAACTCTAAGGGTGATCTATGAACTTTTTCCATTTCAATGTTTGTATGAACATCTATAACTTAGAAACTATAAGAACTAAGGCTCTCAAACGTGGCGGCAATACGTCCTGTTATGGTACGCAGATATAGTGCATCTTAGAATTTGGCCACGCCCTTTGCCGCCTTCGTAAATCGAAAGATATGGATTGCCAGCATTTTTTTTGAGGCTAGAACTTTTATTTGTTCGTATCTAACAAAGAAATTATCTTATCTATATAGTTTTATTTAACTCAACTCACGCACCTCTCAAGTATTTATTCACTCCACTTGTACAGGGTATGCAATCAATAGGCATAGCTGATAAAATAAACTCTCGCCTGCTGCAATATTTATTGTGCATTTATTGAAGAGTTTCGTTCTCGTTCTCGTTCTCTTTTTTTTTTTTCTTTTCCCTGATATTTTTCGAGGCACTTTTTGATGCTTAGCTGCCAATTGTGCGGGCAGAGCACAGCATGAAAGGGGAGAAGGGGTGAACTGACGAAGGCAGGCCAATTGAAAGTGTCTTAATTTAGTTTCAACGATGACGACGCCGACGACGACGACGACGCCAGACAACATGGACATGGAAGACTGTCAGATGTCTGGCGGCGGCAATCAGAGCAATCAGGCAATTCAATCAGCCAACAGACGAGACGGGGCTAAGCACAGCAGGCATAGCACAGCAGCAGCAGCAGCAGCAATGGTAGTGGCAGTGGCAGCTGCAGGGGCACAGGCACCAACAGAGGCGACGTCTGCCCCAAAACGTTGCACAGTTAGTCGCATCTGGACTCGGGCGTGTCTCCAGCTTGGCTACAGTATTTAGACATGTATGTGCACGCACACACATGACTCTCCTCTCTCTCTCCTTTTCTCTTTTTTCCTCTCTCTGTCTGCTCTCCCCTTTCCCCGTCTTCCATTTCAGCCTAGAAGGATTTACTTGTCTTTGGGCTGAGCTGGCGTCGGGCTGCTGTTGCTGTTGCTGCTGAAACTTTGCCTGGGAAACAAGTTGTTGACAACGGCAAAGTGTGCAAACGCTGCTTCAGTTTATTGTTGTTGTTGTTCTCGTTGTTCCTGCTGTTGTTGGAAAGTTGCGCCTTGGCGCATAATTCCTAAATAAGTGCAACCTTTCTGCCCCTCTTCGCAACCCTCCCTCACCAAAGTGCGACTGCAGTCAACTTTTGTTGTTATCGCTCACTCTGGCAGCCAAAAGTTATGCCCTGCCTCGTTTCAACTCTATGTGCCTTTGCCTCCCTCTTCTTCCGTGTCTTCCTCTCTCTCCTTCTCTCTCTCTCTTTACCCCCTCAGGGGCTGAAGGCGATAAGCAGCTGTGTTTTTATTTTAATTAACGCATCCAAGTGCAGCATCATTTCGGTTAGCTGGGGCACATTTATGAGGCATGTTATCTAATAATAACAACAAAGTCGGGCCAGACAGAGACAGCGACAGAGAGTCGGACAGAGAGAGGAAAAGACAGACAGAGCGAGGACTGTTGCCAAAAGAAAGCAGCAGCAACAACACAGATAGAGAAGGCTTACAATAAATCCTAAAGCTGATAAAAAAAGCTAAATAAACTAAAAGTAGCCAACAGGCAAAGTAGCTAGCTAGCCAGCTGGAAAAGCAGCCAGAAAGTAGCTAACTAATTGCCACAATAACAAGAACAACAAATCAACAAGATGAAGGCAGCATCCAGCGATTGCAGACAAACAAAGCAGGACAAACAAATTTATATTGTTGTTGTTGACACCACAGACAATGCCACGCCCCCTTAGCCACTCCCCTCTTACTTGGCCGATAAAAATAGAAGTATCTTTTTATATGAAAATCAGCTTAACTTTTCAAATGAAAATCCAATAGTATAATACTTGTTGCTTATTGTTATTCTCGTTATTCTACTCCTCCTTCTGCATCAACTTCCTCTTCTCCTCCTTCTTCCCCTTCTGCTACTCCTTCATTTTCTTGTCCTTCTGCATTTGCCTTTTGTTGTCTGGCGCGTTGCAAGTGGAAAATATATTTTGCATTAATAGAAAGTCTGCAGAAAAAGGCTCTAGAAACATAAACTGAAAGAAATTTCATATTGCAGGGGACCTTGTAGCGAATGCTGGGGAAGGGGTGAGGTAGTTAGAGCGTAACAGTCAAGCTGATTTGCCTAGCAATTCATTATTTCGAACAGGTCCAGCTAATTTGCTCTGATCAATTGCGCAGCTCGATTTACACAATGTGCCCCAGGAACAAGTAAGAGAGCCACAGAAGAGTGTGTACGACTATCTTATACCCCCTACCCAAAATTAAATTCACAAATATCATTAGTTTGTTTTCAATTATTTTACACACCAAAAAGCTTTGTTCTAACTTTAAAATAACACCTGCAATACAGTTTTTTTTGTTTAACGAGGGCGAAAGTGGGCGTGGCTCAAATGTGAAACAAGCTTTGTCTAGGTACACTTTTAGGTTATATTGTCAGAAAATGTTGTAGTTCTAGCTTTATTGGTCTCAGAAATATACGTGTTCATACGAACAGAAAAAATGGAAATTGAGTCTCCTACTACCAATTACACACATTTCCTGTTGGCACAAAGTTATAATACCCTTCAAGCGGGCATAGCAAGATGTGTGCTGGTCAGGGGGAAGAGGCCAAAAGGAGAAAAAGGAACTTACAAAGCCTTTGGTTGTTGTGCTAATCAAAAGAGACCATTCAGCTCATATTGCATTTCGTCCGAAGGCAATTATATTTTAGAATTTTCCCAAGCATGTGATGGCATGAGTAGCATGACCTCTGCCCACCTTTTTTCTCTTTCCTTCTCCACCTCCCGCTCGCCTCTGCTTGCAAAGTTGCCCTACACAAGTAGCATAACAACTACCTGTCTCTCAATATACATCCTCTGGCCTTGCTCGACCCCTTCGCGATAGACTTGCCAAGCAGCTCAAATAACTAAAACAACCTGCTCTAGGGTATACAAAGTGTACTGTGCACCCGTTTTTTTTTTTTTTTTGTACATTTACATCAATTATTTTTGCACACAACAAATTGCAAAGTAAACAGGAACTGCAGCAAATGCCTGCAGGACATATTGTGCATGTCTCTGCATGTCCATGAATGTCCGTGAATGTTAGTGAATGTCTCTCTCTTTGTGTGTGTGTGTGTGTTAACTTGTGCGCATTGGATTACTCTTTAAAGCGACAGCAGCTATTAAATTCCAAACAACCTCAACATGCCGCATTCATATAATAGCCCTAGATCTCCTATAGAACCTCCCTCCCAAATTTACCGCTGTCCTCCTTTCCACAGTTCTACTCACTGTAAACTCGGGTATTAACAGCTCTTAAGCTCGGACAGTGCTTGAAATGATGAGCCAATTATGTTGGTATTTGTGCACTCAAAAACCTTTTTTATGTACTTAAGAGTTCAACGAAAAAAAAAAAAAAAAAAAAACAGAAATTACACAGTTGCTTCTGAAACTACAAAATATAGCAAGAACTAAGGTATCCACCATGAATATTGACAAGACTTTAATTATTTAAAATACAATATTACAAATTATTTTATCTACAAAAAATATAAATAAAAAAAATAAATAAAGAAAAAAAGTAAATAAAATAAATAAAATATATAAATAAAATATATAAATAAAATATATAAAAAAATAAAGAAAAAAAAAATAAACACAAATAAATTAAAAAAAATTAACAATAAACAATATAAAAAAAAATGAATATAATAAATAAAATAAATATATGAAATAAATAAATAAAAAAAAAAAAAAATAATTCAAGAATTATTTTAATAATTCAAAATTTATTAATTTTTTTATTGAAATGTTTTCTCCAACTACCCTAAAGAAACTCAACAGAATACAGGGTAGTCAAGCAAAGATAAAATAAAAAAAAAACCGAAACGCAAGCTGGAAAAACTTTCAAAAGTGGCCACAAAATGTTGACTAATTTGTTTAAAATAAAATATAAACGAGATAAACAATCGAACGACACGCGACAGTAGGATACCCTACGATCTATGTAAAGTTACATTTTTCAAATCCATACACATACATATGTACTAACATGCTTACATACTATTCCAGATACATATGTAGATGGCGCTTGCCTGTATCCCTTCTTAACTTGGTGTTATGCTCGAGCTTTCTTAAATAACTTCTGTGCTAATCATTCGATTGAATTGAAACTTGAAGGGCATGCAGATATTTCATTAAGCTTAGTATATGCCGAAGTTAGAAAGTTATATATTTTATACGTCGCTTAGAAATCGAATTAAACTTTTATTATTATTTTTTTTCTGGGGCGGTGGCCGTGCCACACTGGCCATTTTTGGTGTCTTTAGTGCTTATAATAGCTGAGATCTGTGTGTTCATCTGGTCAGACAAACAGACAGACAGACAGACAGACATGGCTTAATCCACTCGGCTATTGATATATATATATACATAAATATACATTATCAGGTGTGTTACGCTTCCTTCTGTCTGTTCCATACATTTGCACAACGTTAGTATACCCTTTTTTGACCATCTTCAATCTTCAGGGTATAAAAAAGCAAAATGAAATTGTGTCGCATAAATTGATGGGTAAAATTGACAAACAAGCCAGATGGGAATAGAGGTATGGAAAGTTGGGTGTGGATTGCTGTTGCTCTGCTGACTTTTTAATTGCTGCTAGCAGCGAATTAGATGCAATGACAACCCTAAACAATGGAGAGAAAAACAAAAAAATAAAAAAGAACGAAATCAACAAAAATAGCAACAATCTGCTTGTCAATTGCGAATAAGATGAATGCATATCAATCGTACACACACACACACATTCACACATTTAAACACATACACATTCACACCCAAATTTACACACACACACGTACACATTGCCAAATAGCAATGAGAATTTCATTGAGCAACTTTTTTGCTCTGCAATGGCAAATGAAAATGGTTTCCCCCTCAAATAAAAAAAGCTAGAAAGAGAAAGCAACATTTTCAGCCAAATCAACACGGTTTTGTTGTGCGTGTGTGCCTGTGTGTAGTCATTTGTTGTTGTTGTTGCTGATTGAATTTTGCGAGAAACGAAAAGTCGAAAACTTTTCAACGTGAGCTTCTAACACCAAATTCCGCTTTTGCCACCGTTTTCAATTCCCTTTCTCTCCCCCTCTCACACAATCTACTATCTCACTCTCTACAAATTTGTTTGCTTGCCTATATATGTGTGTGCGTGTGTGCATGAATACATAATGAAAACTTTACACACTCGACAACTTTCGACAACTGGCAGCCCCCAAACAGCAAAAGGATTCGACTTCGGTAAGCTACTCCTACTTTCCTACTTCCATTCTTACTTTCTTCCCCATGCCCCATTCCCCATTCCCCCATTGTTACCTCTTTCTCCTCCTGCTCTCCCTATTCCCCCTTCTCTTCCTTTCTTGCTTTTTCTTCCTAAACTTCGCGACATTGACTTTGAAAATTAGATTCGCCTCCCGCTTCCAAGTAAACATAACATGACCTAAGCGCACTCAGCCACTCAACTAACCACGCAACCAATCTCCCCTTTCCCCCCTCCCCTTTTTCACTCTCTCACTTCTCTACTTCACACAAATTGGCTTTGTTAATTAGAAGTAAAGCGACTGCGACGTGTGCAAGCGTTGGAAGAACACAACTCTAAAGATCGTTTGATGGGGATAAGGTATTTCGGATTAGAAATATTGCATAACAAAAGGATAATTACACAGGTACAGGTATAAGTTAGCTAATCTTCAGGTAATTAGCTTTTGAGAATTCAACTTTACTGCGCAAAACTTTGTGGTGGAAAAACTTATGTGGAAATTTGATTTAATTTAAGTTAAGACATTTCAATTAAGCTAACTTGCTTATGAATCTATTTTGTGTATATATTTTAATGAATTCCCTTTCATTTGATTCATACTTTCAATATTCTGGCAACTCTATGGCACTTACTGAGCTGAGCTGAGTCACTGTGACTTCCCCTTTCACAGGCAATTATAACAATAAATTCTCGCTTCATATCACTCTTTTCCTCTTTCTCTCATTATCCCCCTTCTGCTCACTTCCTCTCTTATTCCCCGTCTTCTCACACTCTCTCTGCTCCTTTTGCACTCTCCAGTGTAATCACGTTAATCGAATATAACTCAAAACAAGGTGTAGTTTTGTGTATGAGTGTGTGTGTGTGGTTACAAATTATGTGACTACGTGACTGGCAGTTCGTGATTTGAGCACTGTGTAACGGTGAATTATTGCGCAGCTCTGTTGCCAATTAGCGTGCTTCAAATTTAACTGTGCATTGACATTGAAAAACGGTTGCCAGCTTTGGCTTTGCCTTTGCCATCGACTTTGGTTTTGGCTTCTCTTTTTCGCGCAGCTAAGTAGGCTATATATTTGAAATGGCCTCATGCCAGCACACGCATCTCTCTCTGTCTCTCTCTTTCTGTGTGTGTGTATGTGAGTTTGCTCGGAAAATGTTTGATTATTAAACAACGCAAAACGACAGTTGGGTAGCTCCAAAAAGGCAAGCTCGAGAAACATTTCGACTCGCCTCGCTGACATTTTGACATTAACTTGGGCAACTCAGCGAATGCCTAAGCTATTTACAGAGCACCCCCTATTTCCCTCCTCTCTCGCCCACCCCCTGTTACCTCTTCTCTTCGTCCCGCTGTTATATATAGCACCATTCTTTATGTACACTTCTACACGCAGGTGAAACAAACTGTCGATATTTTTGTTCTTTTCTTCCTTTTTTTTTTGCCTTTTTGGGCGCAAGAGAGAGAGAGGGAGAGAGAAAGACGGAGACCGTAAAACCGTAAAAGTTCAAGTTGGTAAAACTCGGCGAAAAGCTCAACTCAAATTAATTAACTCTCGCATCGATTTGGCATATCCGGTTACGGGATTGAGCAGCATGCAGTCATTTAAGAGCCAATCAATTACTTAATTGAAAATATGAACGACGCTTCGCATTTTTTACCAACCCTTCCTTTCTCTCTCTCTCACTCTTTCTCTATGTCTGTCTTTCCCTTTCTCACTGGTAAACAAAGCAAATTATGGTTTATTAAGTATTATGGCTTTTGTAGCATGCAAAAGGGGCCTGGGCAAGAAATTGCAATGAATTATGACAACACGGAGGCACAGACAGAAAGAGGGACAGTGGGACAGTGGGACAGACAGACAGACAGTGGGGTAAATGAAAAACCCACAGAGAAGAGCAGGACAAAAAACGCACACACACACAGTGTCAACATAAAATTCCAACATAATTTATATGCATTTTTATTATGGCACAACGTAACCTCAATTCTCCAGCCAAATGCAAAAAGAGAGAGAGGGAGAGAGAGAGAAAGGGAGAGAGAGTGAAACCACAACAAAAAGTAAATAAATAAATTAATCAAGCAAGCACAAAAAAAAGAAGTAGAAGAGCTTTAAATGCTTTTGCAGAGGGAGAGAGAGAGAGAGAGATAAGGTAGCAGATTCCAGTATTTTATGTTAATCTTCATAGTATATCATTATCATGTTCAGTAAGAATATATATATTTATATTTTATTTATATATAGTTCATGTGGAAAATCATTAATTGCTTTAATTAATAAATACATATATGCGAAGCTGTTCATAAAGTTCCATTATTGTTCTTCAAATCTTAAAGCTAAAGGAGGTTTGGCATCTTACACTTGCACATGACCGGTCCAAAACTCTTACAGGGTATCTCCAGAGCTTCATTTAGAATGCCACATAATAGATAAAAAAAACACGGACTGATGCAAAGTGAGACCGGGAAGGGGGCAGGGGGGGAAGAAGTGCAGTAAAATATAATCAACAACAGCTTGAAAAAAGCAGGGAACGCTTCAAGCGCAACCATCAAATGAACTCGCTGGCAACAATAACAAAGAGAGGGAGGCAACCAACAACAAAAACAAAAACAACAACAATAACTACAAAAGGTAATACACTCATAAACTGAACGCGTTGCAAGGAAAGAATTTGACTTTATATCGTTGTTGCCAGCGCAATTTATTTGCATGTCACAAAGCAGCGACAAAGAGCAACATGGCAAAAGAGCGAGAAAAACAGCAAAAAACGAGAAAGAAAAGTTACCTTCAGCACACCGATAGTTTAATACCCTTGCAGGTTCTTATATCCGTCGATTGTTCCTATTCTAGCTACAAAAAATGATGCAGAATTGAATGTGTCAATTGAATATTGAGATAACATATTTTTAAAATCAGGACTAAAGATCTTTCGGACGATTGTTCCTATGGTAGCTGTATGTTATAGTTGTCAGATTCTTATGCAATTTTATATGCATATAAAATATATAGAAATAGTCCGATGTAGTAAATTTAGTTACCATATCTTGATAAATAACAAAAATCGACAGGTAGTTTGTATGACAGCTATACGATATATCAGTCCGATCCGGCTCGTTCCAAATGAGCAATAAATACAAGTAGTTGGTATGACAAGTTTCATAAAGATAGCTCCAAAACTGAAAGACTAGTTTGCGTTGCAATAGACGGACACATGGACAGACGGACAGACGGACACACAGACAGACGAACAGGCAGACATGGCTAGTTTGATTGCTCTGTTAATGCTGATGCAGAATATATATACTTTATGAGGTCGAAGATGTCTCCTAAGATGCGTTGCAAACTCCTCGTCACAATGAATATACCCTCTGCAAGAGTATAAAAAGGAGAAGAAAAATAACAAACAAGTGAACAAAGCAGTCAAAGCAGGCAAGCTAACAATCAGAATTGAAAATAATAAATAATTGAGCAGAAATCAAAGCGAACTATGCGAGAAAGAACAGAGTGGGAGGCTGGAAGGGGAGGTGGAGACAAAAGGGAAACATTCCTATTGGCATGACACTTCTCAGGAGATCCAAAAACCTTATGATTTATGCATGCAAACTCTTCTTACTTGCTGTTCTTCTTACTTGCTGAGCAGGGTTATCAAGACATTGCAGACACTATCGATCAGGGTGACCATAAAAACTTACCTAAAAAGAGAAGAGATTAAGAGTTAAGATTAGTAAATTTGTTGAAATAAATTATATAATATATGAAATAATATTATTTATGATGGGATAAACTATCATATGATATGTATAATTAAATGTCAGTTCCCTTAAATTCCAAATATTGTAAAGATTTTAATTGTTTTCTTAAATTTGAATTCCATAAAGGAAACCATAAAATTTAATTATAATTCTTTGAACGAATTAAGATTTTTTCATAGATCAACAGCATCAATTTAATGGATTATAAAAAGCATAATCTATCTGCGGAACCATTGAAGACTGCAAGCATGATACCCTGTAGATACCGTCGGGGTAAATGAATATAAGCTATCAACTAAATTATATTAAATGAATTCTTATAAGTTCTTTTGTTTATTTTTAATGTATTTTATCGATAAATACTCAATATTATTAAATCTGATTTTACTATATATTATACTATATATATAATATACTTCAATAATCGAGTCAATGATGACTTCAATCAAATAAAGTTATTATTACAGAGATCTTCCAAGCAATTCACCTGATCTGCTTATAGTTGACATATTTATTATATATAAATATATTTATATGGCAAAGATCTTTGTTGAAATATCCCCTGATTTGCATATACCTCAGTTCGTATCTTCAAAAATCTACTTTAAAATATCTTTTAGCAAAGAACTTCCCTGATTTGTATATGCCATAAATATATCTTTCATAATCCACTGTAACATATGTTAATCTTTAATGTCTTCTCTGTTGATTACACCCCACCATAGTCCGTGTCCATTTACAGAGCAACAACAATAATGATTTTTATAAATTTATTTATAGCTGCTCTTCAACAATTTTATTGTCTGTTTTCTTTATTTCTTTCTCTCTATCATGTTCGCCTGCTACTTTTGTGCATGCTGCCATAAACAATAACAATTCTCTTGTTGATGGTGATGAACTGTTGTTGTTGTTGTTGTTCTTGTTGTTGCTGCTGTTGTTGTTGCTGAGCTGTCGCGTGTTATCTGCCTAATTAAATGCGACAAAATATGCGACTACAAGCAATAAATAGACAGCACATGAATGCGCAGGGGGAAGGGGGATCAGAAGAAGGGCAAAAGCTGTCAAACATTTAACGCCTGAAATTGGCCATCAGACGAGGCCAAAAGAGATTTTTAGCCTCCCGCTAAACAATGACAGAAGTAGGTAGACAAGAAGGCGGACAGACAGACATGCCTTGAGAGAGAAAAAGGGGGAGGGAGGTAGGTAGGTAGGTAGGGAGTGTATTCATGGTTGGCTTCTAAATCTTTAACAACAAATTGGTTCGTTGTTTAGCTTGTTGCTTGTCGCCTGTTGCTGTTATTGTTTATTCAACACGGGTGCCAACGCACACACACTCACACACAAAGAAAACTGCGTGAATTATGTACGAGGAATTGTCTGAGAGCTCGAAGCAGGGAGAAGCAGGGGATAGAGAGGGGGAGGGTAGGGGAACGAGCACTTCTCAAATAAAAATAAAATCAAATAAACTGTGTGACATGAAGAGAAGCAGGAACACGCGAGTGCGATTGCCATTTGATTGGGGCGCCGCCAATTCACAAGTAGTGAGGGGCAGAGCGGCGGCGGGGGGAGGGTTGCCCCACTGTATCCAGTGCGTAGAAATATTGGGGTCGTTGTCTGTACATGACAAGCGACTCGACGCTGACGTCGCCGTCTTATTCCGCCGATCAATGTTGCAAAAGCAAATAAAGTTAGTTCTACGAAAAGGAAAAATTGTCTGTTTGATTTGGATCAGACAGCAAGGTACAGTCGAGTGTGCTCGACTTGCTATATACCCATTAATCAAAACATAACCTATTTATTTTAGTAACCTATTTATTATGAAATTCATTAACAAAATTTTAATTTATAATGAGTAGAACATATCAAAAATGAACGTTCAAACATTCTTCGATTTGTTTTATTCGATTTACGGAAGGCGAAAGGGGGCGTGGCTAAATTCTAAACTAAACTTTAGCTGCGTAATAAGAGAACAAATTGACAGTACATTTGATAGCCCTAGCTCTCATAATCTTTGAGTTAAAGGTGTTCATACGGACATTAAGAGGCTATATTGTCACTTCGTAGGCTCAGATATACCATCTTTTGCCTTATTCATGCAGCAAAGTTAAATACACATCTTTGTCATGGATACCGAGTATAGAAAAACAAACAAAAAAGGAAAAAACATCCCTGAAATTCATTCATTCATTCATTTTGCATTTTTTCTTAGAACATCAGCAGCAGATTTTTCAATTAATTAACTGAAAAACATGAAGAAATACGCGATTATACCAAAGTCTTATTTGCCAGTTAAGCTAAGTATTATCATTTAAGCGGATATAATCCCAAAAATTGTTTTGAGCTGTTTATTATACTGAGACCACTTGAGTTGTCTCTATGCTACACTGGCAGAAAAAGTTTCTTTTCACTTTCTTCATTCATAGTTAATTTCTCAAGCGGAAAAAACCTTAGCCCATCGATATCTGAAGAAGGAGGCGTATGCAGCAGACTGTGCTACTTTTCTTGCCAATTGTACACGCCCACTTGCCACTACGCCTCTGCCTACGCCGCCCCCTTTGATTTGCCTTCTTCTGTCTGCAATTGCGACTCCTGAGAGACAGAGAGACTGTCGCGTCAACAAAAGGGAACAAGGGCATTGCGTGTTAAGTGCTGGCAGCCACGACGACCAGCCACGCCTACTTGCCGTAACGCCCACGTCTCTTTCTCTCTCTCTCTATCTCTTTCTTACTCAATACTGTGCCATATAAATAGGCCGCTGTTAGAATGGAAAATGCAAAAAATTTGCACACTGTCTATGAAATTATGTACTTGATACATCTGCAAGGGAAACATGCTATATATGGTATACAGTGTATATAGGATAGAGTATAGAGTGTATATAGTATTAAGTATAGAGTGTATATAGTATGGCGTACATATGGCATACATCTTAGGCTGATTCTTCTGTTGTTCAGCTCGTTATAAAAATGTTTTGAGAGCTATTTATGCGCGTTGCCTTTTATTGATTGCTCAGGTAAGCGTATAAGAGTCGAAGTCTGTGTGTGATGCGAGTGTGTGTGCGAGTTTGTATGCCTGTCTGTGTGTGTGTGTGTCTGTTTGCGTGCGTCGCTCAAATTTATTTGAAGTTGTGCAAAACGTGTTAAGACAATTCATTCAAATGGAGGTACCCCAGGCCGGTTCCTGAGTCTGCGACTGGAACTGAGCCTGTGCTAATGGGGATAATTATGCACAATGAGGAGCCCAAACGATGCAGAACGAACAAGAAGAAAGAGAGAGAGAAAACGATGGGGGGGGAATCATAAAAATCAACCAAGGACGCGAGCAGCAAATACCTTAAACACGCACAGACACATACATATATAAATATAAACTATATAAATGAATATATATATGTATATATATATAAAACTTAAACGACAATTAATGACAGTCCAAGGGCGGCTGCTGCTGGGCGTGGCAGCGCTGCCAACTGATCGAAGGCAGCTGAAGTTGCAGCCGCCTCGTGTTGTTGTGCTACTTCTGCTTCAGCTTTTGCCCCTTCTACTACTTCTTTCGACTCTTCCTCTTCCTATTCTGCTTCTTGTTGCAGCCAGAGGCCTGCGACTAATGACTTTTAAATGCATTAAAGCAACAACAACAACAGACAAACTCAATGAAGTAAGACAAACAACAAACACAAGAACAAACAAAACTAAATCGAGAGAGAGAAAGAAAAAGAGCAGCCAAAAGAGGTAACAGAGTGGCTAGCGCAGGGTATGTCCGACTTGTAACTATCGTATATATATATATATATATATGAATATATAGATATATATTCGTGTGCTGCAGCAGCAAGTTGACCGATGTAGCGCTTAATACGCATACAGCATGCCCAACTCGGTTTGCTCTGCTCTATAGGATATCTGCTTGTCGCAACTGGCACTTGTGTTGCTTGTGGGCGTGGCTGTGGGCGCACTGTCAGCCACTGATGAGCTGCAGCAGAAGCTACGACGTCATTGTCTACGCTGGCGGCCAAAAGTCAAAGGGCTCCATGCTAATTGGCTTTAAACTCTCGCCCAGTTTGCCCCGCCTCCACAGCAAGCACATGTGTGTGTGTGCGTGTGTGTGTGTGTGTGCGTGTGTGGGTTTTATATGATTGCGTTGTGCGTGCCTTGGTCTCGTCTCGTATTTTAAATATGAACTTCCTGTTTGCATTTCAACGTGAACAGAAGGAATTCTTGTGTTTTGCTTTTGTTTTTTCTTCTCGTTTCTTCTTCTGTTTTCTTTTGGGTTTCTTTTTTTTTTTGGGTTTTATTTCTTTTCACTTTTCGTCTGTTCTGACAGCGGCTATTTCCAGTGAATTACAATCAAGGCATACCAATTAAATGGGCCACACAGTTAAAGATCCACACACACACACACACCGCACACAACGAAGATTGAATTCAATTAGAATCAGACTGTAGTTGGGGCTCTTTAATTAGCGCATTAACTTGACAAATTGCGAGTGCGAGTTGGGGAATAATGCTGAAGCTAAACTCATTAAAAGCTCACTATCTGCCTCCGTCATGCCGAGTAGAGTTCTTGCCTGCTCTACACTTTTTCTAAGACATCTGCTCTTTCTTAGTATCACTCTTGACCTTTACTGTTTTCCTTAGTAAACTATCTTTGCCTATCTACCCTTTCTCTATACATAGGTAGCTATATTTATCTAAAGTACCATTTGAATTGATTTCTATTTATATATCTTTTTATCTGCCTAGTTTTTTACAACTCTATTGCTTTCCCTTTATATATATCTATATCTATCCATCATCTATTGATCTGTCAATCTACATCTATGCATTTATTCATAAAGGCATCTATCTCTATCTAAAGTCCCTATCCAACGATCTTCACTATCTCTCTCTATCAATCCATCACTACGAGGGTCGTTTGATAAGTCCGTGACTTTTTGTATTTGCCGCGCACCTGCTCTAAATACAACACTGCTCCTGTCAGCAGTTATCGATTAACAGCTGACTGTAAGCTGCGTTTCTTAGTTTGCGTTTTATAGGCATTGAAAGCAGACGATCTCGTGAATTTTAACGAAAATGGAAAAAAGTGAATTTCGTGTGCTAATTAAGCATTATTTTTTGCGTAAAAAATCCATCACCGAAACCAAGGAAAGACTTGATAAATATTATGGGGACTCTGCACCATCAATTTCAATGGTTAAGAAATGGTTTACTGAGTTCCGTTGTGGTCGTACCAGTACAAGTGATGCCGAACGTTCAGGTCGCCCAAAAGAGGTCGTCATGCCAGAAATCGTCGACAAAATCCATGGAATGATATTGGATGATCGGAGAATGAAAGTGCGTGAGGTAGCTGAGGCTGTAGGCATCTCAACTGAACGGGTACATCACATTTTACATGAATATTTGGACATGAAAAAGCTTTCCGCGCGATGGGTGCCGCGATTGCTCACACACGACCATAAGCGCAACCGTGTGACCATTTCAAAGGAGTGTTTGGCGATGTTCAACCGCAATCCAAACGAATTTTTGCGCCGTTTCGTTACCGTAGACGAAACATGGATCCACCACACCACACCAGAGACCAAAGAACAATCAAGACAGTGGGTTTCTCCGGGTGAACGTGCACCAAAGAAGGCCAAGGTGGGTCTGTCGGCCAACAAGGTCATGGCCACAGTTTTTTGGGATGCACAAGGTATCATTCACATCGATTACCTTGAAAAGGGTAAAACGATCACCGGCGAATATTATTCAGAGCTTTTGGACAGATTCGATATTGATTTGAAGCAGAAACGACCGCATTTGGCGAAAAAAAAGTGCTGTTCCATCAGGACAATGCACGGGTGCACACGTGTGTAGTCAGCATGGCAAAATTTCATAAATTGGGCTACGAACTGCTACCCCATCCAGCATATTCTCCAGATTTAGCCCCCTGTGACTATTTTTTGTTTCCAAACATGAAGAAATGGCTCGGCGGTAAGAGATTCGGGTCAAATGAAGAGGTCATCACAGAAACAAACGACTATTTTGAGGGCCTTGAGAAAACCTATTATTTGGAAGGAATAAAAAAATTGGAAAAACGCTGGACTAAATGTATAGAGCTAAAAGGAGATTATGTTGAGAAATAAAACGCTTCTTTGACGAAAAAAATATATTTTATTCAAAAAGTCACGGACTTATCAAACGACCCTCGTATATATCGATTTCCACATCAATATCTTCATTTATCGATCTCTATCCATCGATCTCTTTGTTTATCTAACTCTCTTTCAGACTTCTGTATATCTTTCTATGTTTCTGTATATCTTTCTATATTCATTTCTTCTTTTTTGTCTTTTATCAATATACTTTTTTATCTTTCGCCATCTCTATCAAACAACCTTTGCATCTCTCTCTATTCTTTTTCAAAATATTCTCACATGAAGTCTTTTAGTCTCCTTCCAACAATATTGATCTCCTGTTTGTGTCTTTCTATCCATGGTTTATCTTTCTACCGTCTTGATCACCTCTTCCCCTCTGAATTTAACCACATCAAAGTATCAGCTGCTGTGTCTGTATATCTCCTTCTCTCTTCGCTCTGATCCCTCTTGATCTCAACTCCCTTCCTATACCTCTTATCTCAGCCTCGCTCCCCCAGCTATTTCTCTCTGCCTTTCGTTATAATACTCCACGCAGAGATTCTTAATCTCTGTCAGCCTCCTTCGGTCTTGCTTCTTCACCATTATCTGCTGCTTCTTTCTCCCATTCGAGGCTTATCTAGAAATTGTTGACATTTCGCATCGCATCGCATACGCAGGTTCGCAGGCGAGTTCGTTTGCCTCTCAGAATGCGCCATCTTTGGGCCTGTCGAAGATGCGTTGCGGCAACTTGGTTGGTCAGTCAGAGTTGCCAGTTGCCAGTTGCCAGTTATGGGCCGAAGCATGTGGCAGTTGCACGTAAAAAGTACTTAGCAACTCGTTGCCACAAATGGGACACAAACACGTTGCAAGCCGCGATGCGATGAAAATAATTTCGACAAGCGCCGCAAAAATGTAGCAAATAGTTGTACTGCCTCTCCCTTTCTCTTCCCCTCTCCCTCTCCCTCTCCCTCCTGTCTCTTTTTTTCTCTTTCTCACTACCTCTGTCTTATCCTGACACTGTGTCAGTTAGTCAGGGAGTCAGTCAGTCGCGTCTAAGCCAGACCATCTAAGCAAACAAACAATCCCCAACACCGGCGATGGGAACATTCACGTTGGCAATTGCGCTTCCGTGTTTTTATACCCATTAAACATAAAGTAGCTGGGTGTTCTGACTTTGCGCCAATTATAAATGTGTGTAAGAGGCTTAAGGAGGTATTTTCAATCCCACAAGGAGACAATATAGCTCTGGTCTGTCTGTATGAGCACCTTAAACTCAGAGACTATTAGAGCTAGAGGAATCAAATTTGGTGACAGTATTTATTATTATTAGACACAGCAGCCACACCCATTTTCGCCTTCGTAAATCACAAAAAACGATTTACAAGCGTAATTTTAATGATTATCCACATTTTGATAATTCTGTAAATAAATGTCAGCTGACAATGAGGTTATGTTTCGATTAATGAGTATATAACAGTCGAGCAACCTACACCACAGCCTTCTTACATGTCTTTGGTGCCTCTTCTTTTTTTCGCTCTGTTCTCCCCTGCTTTCTGTTTTTGTTTTTACTCATAAATGCATGTGTATGGGGTGTATGCTTTAGTTTTTTCATTAACAAACAGGAGCAACCGCTGGCCGTGCCAAAACCAGGAAGTGCGCTATACTGCGCACTGCACACACACAGACACACACACACACATTCCCGAGAAAAGCCGAGCGAGCGCGGCAAACGGCGGTGGAGATGTCGAAAAGTGGAGAAGCCTCAAGGCAACTCGGCGGCCAACCATTTGAGGTTAGGTGCGCTTTTAAAACGGCAACAGCAACACCAACAGACACACACCCTCACACTCACACAGACACGAGTTGATGTTGCAAGTGGTAGAAAGAGCGAGAGAGAATTGCCAGGGCCAGTGGTAGTGGCTGAAACCATCAAGCTGTATTCGGTTGACCTACGCATTTGCGCTCTTTTTTTATACCCTGTAAGCATAAGTTAATAAAAGAGGGAAGTATAGACCACGAAGTGTTTAGATTGGAGGGTTCTATTTAGCTGTAGCTGCTCGTTGCAAATCTTTTAAGCGTTTATATCAAATTTGTAGTATTTTTTTAGTTGTTTAGTATTGTTTTAGTATTTTAGTATTCATTTTAGTATTTTTTTATTTATGTTAGTATTTTACAATGCAACAAATGTATACCTTGTAAATCTCTCATCCTATCTGCTATAAATATCCTAGATATCTCATATACCTCCTTTATATTTGATATCATATCTTATTGAACATATCCTATAACATTCATATGTACCTCTTATATATTTGATATCATATCTTATTGAACATATCTTATTTCATTCAGTCAGCAATATTTTATCTTCTTCCTTTCATTATATGCTTTACTATTCCCTCATTATTTTATTATATCTCTTCTCTCAAATCGAATAGATCAATTCTTCTACACTGTATTTCCATTTGGTTTTTCATCACCCATCTGCTTTCTTCTCTTTCTTGAGCCACTTGCTTCCTTTATTTACCCATCACTACAGGGTACTTCACACTCGTTACACTCATCTCGCTTGATCGCATTCTTAGTTATGTTTTTATTTTGCGTTTAGAAGTTGTTTGAGAGAAGAGTTTATGCATTTTGCGGAGTGGCGCCCGCCGCAAGTGTCTCTGTCGTCTCCGTATCGGTCCCTCTCTTGCTCTCTCTCTCTCTGTCTCTGTGTCTGTCTCCCCCTTCCTTGATCTGCCTTTTGCCAGTTCCTGTTGCTTTTTCTGTTCCTGTTCCTGTTACGGTTCCTGCCACTGCCTTTGCCTCTGGCTCTGCCTCTGCCTCGGTTCTACACTCACTTGAGTTGAGTTCATTATTTTGCTGGAACACACATAAATAAATGTATTTTCTTTCGGACTGCTGCCCCCTGACTTGTTATTGCTGCCACTGGCTGCTGTCGTTGTGGCTTCTCTTAGTTCTTGTTGTTGTTGTTGTTGTTGTAGTTGCTGCTACTGCTGTGGTTGCTGATGTTGCCGTGTATATTGTTTATGCGCCTTTTGGCTGCGCAATTCGTGGATATCTTTGACCGGCGACAGCGAGTGCATGAGTTCCTTTTGAAGTTAGACACACACTTGCACACACACACAGTCGCACACACACACACACACATACAGTCGCACACACACAGACACATGCAGTCACACGCACTGTGAGACGGCAGACACATGTTTGGTTTAAAAAAAATATACATGAACATTTCTTAATTCTTCTTGTCGCCGACGCCCTTTTGATGCACGCATATTTACACACACAAGCACACACACACATCTTTATATACTCCAGCCCTGTCGCTGTCGCCTACACCCCCTGACCCCGTCTTGTGCCTTTTCGCTTGCCCCTGCTGCTATCGCTGATGTATTTGTTTTGTTTCTTGTTGTTCTTGTTGTCTTTTTATAGTCGTATTTGTGTGTCAAACATGTGCGATATAAAACCCATTCCCCCCTTCTCCCTTCCCTCACTCCCCTATCTGTCTCTGCCTGCACAGTCAACTATCTCTCTTAATTATGACCCAAGTTCTTTACTTTACACCCCTTTAGGGGGGCTGGGGGAACGGGCTTTACGGCCGTCTGTAATCTGATTTATATGCGCGCCTCTCTTGGCATTTATGTACGCTATGTCGCTTATAATTACTCTGTATTTTCATTTCGACTCGGCTCAACTCATCCCCAACCCCATCGCGAATGGTGTGAAATGCACTCACACACACACTCACACACACACTCACTCACACACGCAGACACACTCGAACATATCTTTGTCACTTTATGTAAGTGGGTTGGGTTAAAGATCAAGCAACGATCATCATGATCAGTTGAGCAGATGCGTGAACTGTCAAGTCAGTTGGTCACCCAATTCCAAATGGAAATGGAAATGGAAATGGGAAATGCAAAACGAAATGTAAATTCAAATGAAAATGAAAAAGGGAGAGGGAAATTCGTCGTTTAGTTAAATAAAACTGAACTTTGATGTTTAATTTATGCCATAATGCAAATTGCGTACCACATTTCGAATAAGTTTAATATAATACGATCCACAATTTACAATCCACACCCTACAATGCACAACATGCAATCTACAACTTGTGCTGCACATTTTAAGTGTTTCTTTTAATCTATATCAAATACAATCTACAACTCGCGATCCACAGCATATCATTCACAATTTGTAGATAAACGTATCTAGCCATTTGATGTCATTCTTATTGAAAGCAAAACTTAGATTACTAATGTTTATGATCCACATTGTGGACTCCACAACATAGTATCCACAAATTGCGTTCCACAACAATTATTGAAATATGTATTAGTAAAAATGTACTCAAAGTTCCACATTGAGGACACCACAACATAGTATCCACAACTTACATTCCACAACATTTATTTTAATTTTAATAAGAAAGTGTTCTTAAAGCTTGTCGGCTTAAAGAAATGTTCCACAATGTAGACATCACAACATAGCATCCACAACTTGCGTTCCACAACAATTATTTAAATATGTATTAGTAAAAGTCTGCTCAAAGTAATGTACCGCATTGTGGACATCACAACATAGCATCCACAACTTGCGTTTCAAAACAATTATTAAAATATATATTAGTAAAAATCTACTCAAAGTAATGTTCCACATTGGGGACACCACAACATATCTTCTACAACCTGCGTTCCACAGCATTTATTTCAAAATTAATCAAATCAATTAGCAAGACCGTGCCTAAAGTATGCAATCTATTACTAGCACCCTTTAAAACACATGCTTTCAATCACCCAATACCTTCCACATCATTCGATATCCGCATATACTGTGGGTGGCATCCACACTGCGGCTGACTCAGCTGTGTGTATATCTCTGTGTTTGTACAGACCTGATAGTCTATTCCTGCGTAACGTGCACCCACCCAACTGCAGCAACAACAACAACAACAACAACAGAAGGGTATACGAGATATGCAAATGAGTCATCGCAGTTGGACGTCGCTTAAGGAGGCTCTCAATTAAAGAGCTGCAATATGGTCTTCCCATTGCATTGGCGAACTGGTAAACTGATACGAGGTTTGTCTTTGACTCAAGCCATGCAACTGCTGCAGCTTTGCAGTGTAGTGAGTGGGGGAGGGAGATGGCGGGGTGTCATGCCTCATGCCTGCGCTCGAGGCAAGCAACAGCAAGAGCAACATCAACAATAACTTTAACTCACAAACTGAGTCAGTCATAATTATCTGTGCAACATTTTTTACGACCAGCGAATCATTTTCTTTATTTTTATTTTCATTTTCTTCACATTTTTTCTGCTTCTCTCTTCGTCTTTCTTCATATTTTGTTCGTTAAAGCGCACGTTTAATGAGGCGCGACATTTTTAATTGATGCTCAATTAAGCAACCAAAGAGCCAAAGAGCACCAGCAGCTTCTCGTTCTTCTCGCCCGTTGTACCCCATATAAAATACCCTGTACCATGTCAAGTGGGGGTGACGACGTTTAATTATGAAAATGAGTATCACTGATGTGTTTATCGTTAATAAGACACTGTCTAAATTGTGCTTTAATGAGTGTGTTACTTTCCTATATATATACATATATGGTATCTGCGAGCTGCCAGAACTCTTTAAACTTTACAGAACACTCTCGCTCTCTCCCTCCCACTTGCTCTTTTCCATTTTTCTTGCAACTGTTTTGCATAAATAGATTGAAATTTTTGGTACGGGAGACAAGAAACAATGACTTCATATTATCTTGGCAAAAGGAAGTTTAACTGCTGCAAAAAGAGCTAAAAAAAAAGGAAGCTAAAACTCAACTATGGCATACCCTTTAGGCAGCACAAACTTTTGTTGCAGATGGATATATAACATGTATATATTTATATGTATATATAGCTTTTATCAATATCATGGTAGTGATTATGCATAATTTGTTGCAATCCTTATTTGCATCTGTTCTTACTGTTATATGAAGACTACTGACACAGATTAGGAATATCTATCATATACATATAGTATAATATGAACTACATAACAGTGATTTTGCATAAGCTGTCGTAATGTTGATATGCGTCTCTTCTTGCTGTAAAGAGATTCCTACTAAAGATCAAGTATATATAACATACAGATCAAGAATATATAACATACATATAGCATGCCATATATAACTTTAATCGAAATAATAACAGTGTTTGGCAGACCTTCATTTCCATCCGTTGTTTTTTTTATTTGTGTCTCTTCTTTCTACTATTTTAACTATAAATATACAGTTATTAATTATATCCATCAGGCATTATTTATTATTACATTATATAGTATTCTTCTTCAATTTTTAATATATGCTCTCTTTACTAACATTACTTTACTTTACTTTCTATAAGATACAAAGCTTTAAACATCTTTAGCCTAGCATACCCTTTGGCTACAGGGTATTAAGTGATTTACCACTGTGTGTGTTCCGCACTGCGATTCTTCTTGTTGCGCTCCGCTTGTGAGCTGTGATGTCAACTAAACTAAAGCTTTTTAACCATCTTGATATGCATTTTTTAGCAAGTGTTGAGCAGCAACAGAATCAAAGAGGAACTTCTAGTTTTGTTTCTTTTTTTTTTGACGTTATAATTGAAAAGGTCATTGAGATGCCCGAGGAGGGCAGCACGAGCAACAGCAGTAGTAACAGCAAGACGAGATACATGGCAGGCAGTGGTAGGGCGTGGCGACGGGGGCAGAAGAGCAGGCAAACAAACAAGTCGCAGACAGAGTCACAGTCACAGACCCAGTCACAGTGTGCGTGCGTGTGTGTGTGTAAAGGGCAACCGTTATGCGAAGTAAATATTTGCGCAATGGCGCAAAAACAGAAATGCACATAAAATGCGTTGAAGGAGGGGAGGGGGAAGGAAGGTAGAAAGGGCAAGAGGAAAAGCTAAGAAAATAAACTTGAGAGAGCGTGCGTTGCGCAACATAACGATGGGAAATGAAATTAAAAATTATAATTAAACGCAATCAAATTTTGAATAAATACGGCAGCAGAGCAACAGAAACAGCGACAGCAACAACAAATAAAGCGTAAAAAAACATAGATAGTAATTAAATATGAAGCAAGTCGTCAGAAGTAGCAACAACAACGAGAACTCAGAAACAAACAAACAATTATTATAAACGTCCCCCTGGGTGGGAAGACGCACAATTCGACAGTGGGCGTGGCTGGTGGCAGCGTGGGAGCAGCGCTGCTTCAGGTGGTCGCATCGCTTAAGGGTCAATTAAGGCCAGGCCAAGAGAGTGCCGCCAAAATTGGCAGCAAGTGAGAAGCGAGAAGTGGCCCAAGGAAATCAAGAAGAAGAAGATGAGGAAGAAAAGGAAGAAGCACAGATAAAAGCAGAAGGAGAAGAGCTGCAACTGACGTGAAGGAACGAGAGGGCAAAGGACTCTAGAGAAATTGGCGACAAATTGATGAAGGCGTGGAAAGAGAGAGGGAGAGAGAGTTGGAAGAGAAGGAGGGAGTTGGGAGTTGGCTATGACGAGCAAGTAATACGCTAAGATAAAGATGCAGAAAAAGTTCTATAGTAAACCACACTCACAATCAGCTTTATATCTCGAAAGAATCTTCATCCTTTTCTCAGCTTTGCTCTCTGTAGTTTAATCTGTTTTGGTTTCTTACCTAAGTTTAACTCCCTACATGCCACCCTCCCTAATTAAATATATCTTCTTCTACCTTTGCCCCTCCCTCTCCCTACCTCTCTTTGCCCTGATTTGCATAGCTATAACGCCCTTTAAACTGTTGCTGGCAGCAGTTCAAAATCGTTTGTTTATCAACCTTAAAACTTTTTTTGGTTTACCCAAAACAAAAAACAAAAAGAAGTTATCCCAATCATAAGCAGAAGTAGCACCGCATAAAAGTTTCTACTCTACATTTTTAATTTTCAGCTTCGTTGAGAAGCGATCAAAATACAATTTAATAGGAAGCGATACATAACTCAACAATTGGTCAGTTAAAAAGTGAGGGAAACTCTAGAAACTCACAACTCGTGCTGTGCAGTTTGAATTGTGCTCCATGGAGTGTATTCGACTGCGTTATACCCGGAACGTCAACATCAACTGTTTACCTTCTACATTTATTTTCTAAATGACTATTATATATATTACCCCATCATAACAACATTATTATAAATCATTTGTATGCTGATGATAATGATATACTCCAAAAAGAAACGTTCTTGTTTGAATATTACACTTGCAATACCTTTTTCTTCGGTTTAAGCTGGTGTAAGGGGGCGTGGCCAAATTCTAACACCAACTTTATCTGCGTGTAATAGTTGGACATATTGACACTAAATTTGATAGCTCTAACTTATACAGTCTGGGAGATCTAGCTGCTCATACAGACAAAATTACGCTATATTGTCTCTTTGTGGGGTCTTTAATGCCTCCTTGTACAATACACAAAATTGGTATACACTGTCACTCTATGGTTAATGGGTATTCAAAGTTAAACAAAACAGTTGCAATTTCACGTGCTTATATAACTGATGGCTATTCTACTGACTTCTCTTTTCCCTCCACCCCCGTCTCCCTCTCTCTTTTTCCAGTTATGCACACACACCTTGTTTTTGTAGAAAATCTGGTTCGATTCATTAACCGTTCGTTGCGCTGCTTGGGCTGAGGCAATTTTCAATTGAGTTTAATAGGCAAATACGGTTTACAATTGCGCTTATCGCAGTCGAAGCAACTGGCAGAAGAGTCCAATGAGAGAGTGGGGGGAAGAGTGGAGAGGAAGGGGGGGAGTGGAGAGGAGGAGAAGGGGAGAGAGCTTGAGAGAGCTTGCTCGCACTGGCAGCCAGAGAAATGAAAATTGAAACTGAAAGAAATGAAAACTCAGGCAACGGCTTCGGTTACTTCGAAAGCAAAACATAAAAGCGAAGCAACAATAACAACAACAAAACCGAAACAGAAAGAGAATTACGGCATTAAAATTAACAAATGTGCAAAAAGCGAACAAAAATGAAACGAAACGTAACCGTAGTTTCCCAAAGTTCCTCAACGCTTTCACACAAAATCAACGCTAAAGATAAAGCTGATTATGATGATGATTATGATGATGATTATGATGATGATGATGATGATATGTCGTGGGCGTAGGCGCTGCAGTCACGCCCACATACGACTGACTGCACAAGACATTGACAAGAGCAGGCCCAGCAACAGAGAGAAAAGTGCCCCAAATGATCAACAAATTTGTTGGTCTCAGTACAGCAAGTGAAGCGAATGAGGGGAAGGTGCGAAGGGGTTACAGGGAAAGTGGAGGGGGAGAGGGTTGGTTATGCCTGGGGAACACTGCAGAACCAATTGTGGGGGTCATATAATTAATAAAGCTGCCGAGCAAGTTGAACTGAAGCTGAAGCAACTCTTGTTCCAGAGACTCACTCACTCTGTCAGAGCAGCTGCAACAAATTCCCACAGTGCCACAGTGCCTGCCCCCTTTAACCCGCACCCTTACACTTTTATATGTTCCAGGCAGGTAATTATTGGCATACTCCACTCCTCACCCCTTTCAACTCCCACTCTTTAGTGGTTTTCTGTATGCATTTGTTGTGGTTGTTGTAAGTTTTCAAAATTTTCTTATGCCCATTGTCGACTTTCTAAAACAAAACAAAGGAAAAGGAAGGGGGAAAAGAGGGGAGACAAACTGTTCAGAGTTGTGGCGCAGCAAAGGACACTGCCTGCAAGCAGTTATGTCACAAAAGTTCTAAACAATTTCAAATTGAAACTTAGTAGAGAAAAACCCAAGTGGAACGAATGGAATTGAAACAGAAACACAGCTCAAGTGTTTCATATCATCAAAGTAAGAGTTCAACCTTAATCCAATAGTTCTTCAATAATAAAACAAGTGGAATTGGAACATAAAATACTGAAAATTGATTTTAATCTTCGTTCTTCTGCATTCCTTGTGCATATTGTACAAATGGAAGTGGAACTCAGAATGGTCATTTTCTCTTTTTCAATCTAAATCACTAAATCATTAGAAAATAGAAATGGTATTGGAACACAGGGTTGTCTTTCCTTTTTATTTACAAACTGCAGTACTGAAATGGAACTAAAACACAGTTGAAACGAATGGAAGTGGAACACAGGTTTGTCATTTCCTTCATATTTTCAAGATGAATCACTTAATAGAATTGGATAAGAGTGGAAGCAAATGGAATTGGAACACAGAGTTGTCATTTTATTCTTCTTTATAAACTGCTGTATTATAATGGAATGAACACGTAGGCGAAACGAGTGGAAATGGTACACAGGGTTGCTATTTCCTACTTATTTACAAGCTAATGTTGATAGATTCTCCTTTCAAATGAAATTAAAACACAATTGAAATGAGTGTAATTGGAACACACTGTTCTCTCTCTCTCTGTATTCATCCCACCTCTATAAAGAGCAGTTCTAAATGAAATTGACACAACTGGAATTGGAACACTGTGCTTGTTTTGCCTATAAATGGAATAACTTATTGTTTGTGCAATGCACACATCGCTAAATCTTCCGTAATTACCTTGCAAAGCAAAGGGAATGCAATTATAACATTTTATTCACAAAACACATACGCACAATAGATGGCGCCACTAAGCAGCGCTGCTCTTTGCAGGCAACTTCGTATCGTTAGTCTCGCATTATTTCTCAGCAAGAGTTCGAGCAATTGGCCCAAGTTGCAGCTTACACGCACCACACACCACAAACACACACACACATACACAGAGAGAGAGAGAGAGACAATGAGTGAATGCAAACTTTTGGCGTAGACTATGGCAGACGTCGGCAAACTGGTTAAGTCGTTGGCCAAAGTAGACAAAAGTCAGAACAATGCCAATATTTTCCAACAACGAGAGAGAGAACACATGTTCCCTCTCTCTCTCGCTCTCTCTCTCTCTCTCTCTCTATCTATCTCTCGTGTGTGTGTGTGTGTCATGCTTGCAATTTATGTCAAATTAATTAAGAAGATGTGCAGACAGCAAGCGCACAACAGGAGAGATAGAGAGAAAGGAAGGGAGGGAGAGGGAATACAAAACACAGAAGCAAAGCGAGACGAACAAAACAAAACCGAGTACAACTTTTTATTGTCAGTGAAAAGAAGCGCGAAAGGAAAGACAAGGCAAGCGCAAAGGGAATATATATGTGTGTGTGTGGGCGGGTGAGGTGAAGAGGGGGAATTAAACCGGAATGCAGAACGGGGCAACGAGTGGGGGGCAGGGAGAAACAGGGAACGCGGGCACTTAAACTTCGATTTAGCAGTTGACTGTCTGCGGAACAAAGCATGAAAAACCAATTGTCATATGGGTTGTATCTCTCTCTCTCTCTCTCTCTCTATCTCTGCCCACTCTCTTCCTCTCTTTCAGTCTCCCCCTCTTTCTATCTCGCTCTCAGTTCGCTTGCTGCTGTAGTTCTCATTGTTGTTCTTGTTGCAACGATGCGTAAACGAAATGGGCACAAAAAGAGTTAAGCAACACATAATAATTATCGCACACACACACATACGTGTACACACACACCTACCATGTAATTATGTAAGTGCAGCCCAAAAAGAAAGCAATACAAAACCACAGCAGATTCGCACAACAACGACATAAGGGCCAAAGATAACAAGAAAAAACTCCACAAAACGAAACCAAACGAAAGTTTATAATAAATATGAAGCGGGTGAGCAAAGTCTTTAAAGCAAATACAACAAGTAAGAAAGATACAGTGGAGTGTGCCTAACAATAAAGTACTAGCTTTAACTACACACCCACTAAAATTAATTCCTAAATAACTGTTATGTTTATGCGATCATAAATTATTAAGACTGTGATTGTTATTGTACACTCCAAGCATCAACGTTCTAGCTTCCATATTACGCTTGTTATCGCTTTATTTCGATTTATGGAGGCTTATGGGGGGCGTGGCCTAATGCTAAAACTAACTTTAGTTGCGTGCATTAGTTAGACATATTGTCAGCAAATTTGATAGCTCTAGTTCCTATAATCTCTGAGATATATGTGTTCATACGAACAAAAATGAAAATATTTGTATATTATGAGTTGGGAGATGCCTTCTTCCTACTGTTAAATACATTTTGAACGGACAGCTACCCTGGGCAGCAAAACAACAACTTATTATATACACCTGAAGATATATTTCTATCCACAAAAATGTAACTCGCCTCATTTCCCACGATGTGCAGCAAATGTCAATACAAGCCACATCAAATGAAACACACAGTGTGGGGGATAGGGAGAGAGATAGACAGCTACAGTAACAAGACATCAGCTGATAGAAGGGAGGAAGGAGTTCACGGAATTCGGAACATGGAAGCGGGCACAATGTGCATTCCAAGCCAAATGCCGAACGTTCCACAAATGGGCCTAGACAACAAGAACACACTGCAAATAACTCAAATAGCTTTACTCTGATAGTATCAAGCAGTAGGCGGAAACTAGGCATCCCAGAGGTGGGGAGAATAGACCACAATATGGCCCACTGTGCGGGCAAGTTTTAAAGTCGATTAACCGACTGTCAACATGTCTGAACTATTTAGCCGTAATACAATCGAAATATAGAGTGAGAGAGTGGTAGAATGGGGAGGGTGAAAAACCACTAGAGACCCTTTTATCAGCTTTACCACGCAACTTTTTTGCATTCTCGCATTTTTTTGAGAAATTTTTCGAAACATGCTCTAAACTATTAACAATTTGAAACATTCACAACTAGTCAAATCCCGCAAATGGAGGAAGGGAAAGACAGTGATAGAAATCCCCATAGAGTGAATCACGAAAAACATAAAAAGTGGAAATGGAACACATCGGGGTACACTGTTACCAACCATTAAAGGATTAAAGCGACCATTGCGACCAATGCAGGCTATTAGCCGTTTTGAATAATTGAACCGGAACGAGGTGAAAATGGAACAGAAAACTGCAATTTTAGATGAAGGACAGAAATGTAGCCTGCGTTTGTAACTTGAGCAATAACAGAAATCTCAACTTGTATTGCAAAATATTTGACATACAACAAAACCGCAAATAAACCTGAACTGATTGACCAGCACTCCCATTTCCCTTGTCACCCTATGTCTCTTTCTCTCCCTTGCTTGCATAACCAATAAATAGTTTGCAGGCAGAGCAGTTTGTGGAAATCATATTCGATAATTTTGTAATGTCGAATTTAATGAATGCGACACAATTGTAAAATTGCATTTCTATGTCAATTGAATGCCTGAAATTCATTATGATCATCATCGTCAACATCGTCATCATCATGAACAGCTTCATCGTAGTCGTCATCAAACATTATTGAATTGTGCTTGTGGCATATTGCATAATACCATGCGACATGTGCTAAGTAAATACCCATGTGCAAAACATAATTATTTTTTGTCATATCCCCTAAATGTGCGAATTATCTAATTGAAAATTGATTATGAAAGAGAGAGAGAGAGAGAGAGAGAGAGACAGAGAGCGCGAGAGAGAAAGAGAGAGTAAACCACCGATGTGCAACATTGAGCCGAATTACAACCCGATTATAATCGAATCTCACGCTCAGCTTACCCCTGACTATCCTCCGGCTACCTTATCCCGCCCCCTTACCCCGCCCGCAACTCAATTAGTGATAAATCGCAATGGTCGAGCATCAATTATTGCCCACTGTATCTGGGGGCAGGTAGGGGGATTATACGGAGAATACGTTAGTTAGTTAGTGCGTGCTTTATCCACATTCCCAGAACTCCCGGAACTAGTTTTTGCATTTCTTTACTGCCATACTGTGTGTTTGCCGATAACAGATGCATGACAACTAGTTTCCGTTGAAGAACTGTTGACAACATTCCTGTAGATCAGGTTTAATTCTTATCACAAGTCGGCAATTTTTTAAGAATTGCCAACAATAACTGTGCACTATTACTGTAACAAACGGATGGACGGACAGAAAGACATGTCTAGTTGGTTTCCTCTGTTGATAGTGATTCAGAATATATATTTTTTATGGGGTCGGAGATGTCTCCTAAGGTGCGTTGCAAATTAATATACCCTCTGGAAGGGTATACTCTCAAAAAAATCCCAAACCAACTCGATAGTTCCGCAATTTAATATGTTCTCTGCTCGCTAAGCAATTTTCAAGATATTCAAAGAACGATAAAATATAGTGTTAGTGCCTTTAAATTGCAGTCAAGGTTCTTAAGCTTTCATATAAGTAAGTTGAAGAATTAATTGTAGTTAACTTATGCCATGGCAATTCTTTTTTGTTCTTATAACTTCCGATTACTCAGTTTAGTTAGGAACACAACCTTCTGTGTCTTATATAAATTAATTTCCCGTTTAATTAAAAACTCAGAAACTTTATTTCGTTGTGGTTTTATTCAACTCCAATTTGTGACTGAACAGAAGGGTTTTTAAAATTCCCTAAGCTAGCTGTGGGTGTCAGGCAGCGACGCGGCAGAGCTCTGCAGATCTGGTTTGAACTGACCATGATCTGCAAAGTAAGCAATTTGTCGTCAAGGGCCGAAAGTGCGTACGCAAGACAAACAACGGACGCTGTTGGTGGCATTTGCGACGTTTGAGCGGATGTTTAGATTATTGAACTGAACAATGTTGCAATTCTTGTTAAATATTTTGTTATTTACTATTTAGGCAATTCTGGTTAAATATTGTTTCGTATTTATTGTTATTAGATTTTATTATTTATTGATTAGTAAGCTGTTTATATTGTTTTGTATTAACTGTAGTTAACTCTCCCTCCTCAAAATCCTGCTAGTCCTCGAGCAGTTTTTTTTTTTTTTTTTTTTTTTTTTGTTAAAAATATGGAATATTGTTAAATTCCGGATAGATCTTTTTGGGCTGTGATATTGTTTTCATCGGTATTGTGTTATTTAATTTTTGTGGAGCTTTTTCTTGTATTTGTAGAATAACTTTTTCTTTTGGTCGACAAAAGAATTTTGTAGTAAAAATGATGATGATTATGATGCAAATAAGGGTGAATATGGCTATGCGATTAGCCGTAGAATGCGTTGCCAATTCGTTTAGATGCTTTGTATTTTTAATATGGAGAGTTTCTAATGCTTTTAAGGATAGGATTTGTAGTCGCTCGGCTAATTTTGGAGTTATTTGTATTAGTGGTATTCCCGGTTTCATAATTGTTGTTTCTTTGTTATTGAATTCTCTGCCTTTTATGTAAATTTTGTCATTCCAAAAGTGCACTAAATATGTGCCCATTAGATGTTGAGTTATGTTGTTATTGGTTATATTGCCATTAAAATTATTAAGAAGAATTATGCTCTTGTCGATCTCTTCTATTTCTTCAATATGTTCCGCGTTACTAAAATCACACAGCGATTCCTTTCCCTGAACTAGCTTAAAAATACATTTTGTTTTATTTAGATTTACAATTTTGTCCTTATTACAAATTTTGAGATTATTAGCTAATTTACAATTTGTTGGTATTTTAAACATTTGTTCTTTGTGTTGAAATATTTCGTTGCTTTCTAGTTGTACAATGGAATGATTTTTTATTACAGGTTTGATTAAAAGGTTTTTATATGTTGTTGTTTCTAGTTCTGGGATTTTGACAATATAGATAATTGAAGTTTTATTGTGGAGGACCGAGACATCGACAAATTCTAACATTTCTTCAACAGACAAGAAAGTTAAGTTGCCTTTATGGAATATATTACGGACTTCTGCAATTTCTATTTCATTTAGAAGTAATGTGTTTATAATATTTAGTTTTGCCCATTGAATGGCGTATTTAACATTTACTATTTCTTCCTTCATTAATCTAACTTGATTCTGTAAACTTGTCGCTATTTCATTATTAAAAGAATCGTCACGTTTTATCGAATTTGCCAACATATTTGATACTTTAGTTAAATTGTTTATCCTGTTCTGTAGTTCGTTATTTATAATTATTTGATCGTTATTATTTGAAATAAGGTCGTTTAGATTATTTTCAATCATTACTAAGTCAGCATGATCGGGGTTTCCTGCAATATATTTCCAGGCTGATCCAATCCAATTGATTGATCTGGCCTGTCTATTTTTAAACGATAAAGTAAGAGTGCCTAATGCTGAGAGTGTTTGGACTATTTCGTGGGTTAAGGTATGGTACAAGTAGCTATTTCTTAGGTCAGTAACTGTGTGCTCGCGTATTTTCAGAAGTTCGTTTTCGATTTGTTGTATATTTATAATATGAATAAGGTTTATGGATGATATTTTTATTTTTCCTTCTCCTTTGTAGATTGTTATAGTATGCGCGTCAGTATAATTTGTGATATCCATGGTTGCCATTACCAATGGCAACATCATTAAAATTAAAAATACCTATGAAAGAAAAAAAATTTTATTTATTTTTTTCTTTTTAAACAACCAAGTTTTTGGCGGGTATGGGCCGATCCCTTCATGATCGGATTGATACCCGCAATCAGACGACAGCTGGTAAATGCGATTGGTCTTCATATTTTTTCTTTTTCCAGACTGAACGGACTTAGGTTTTAGTTTCTAGGAGTGTTCCGGACCTTTTTTTTTTTTTTTTTTTTTTTGTATAACAAATTTACTAGTGGCTTTTGATATTACTTTTATGGACAACTCGTCCGGCATCGGTGACGATAGTTGTGTTTCTGTTTTCTTTCACTATTTCTTTTTTAAATCGGGGGGTTAATTTTGAGCCTAGTCTGGTATTTTGTTTGACAAATATCTCCTGCCCTGGTTGGTAATTTATTATTTCATTTCGTTCTTTATTATGGTTTTGTAAATCTGCCATTTGTTTTTGTTTAAGTTTTTCTATGTTATTTTGTCTGCTTTTTTCATATTGTTCGGGGTCAGTGGTCAGGTGTCTGCCAAAAAACACGTCTAGTGGTCGTTGCTTTGTTACGGAGTGTATTGAGTAATTATATTCATAAACGGATCTGTCTAGTAGTTCTTCAAATGTTCGGTGAACCTGTTTTGCTTTTAAACATCTCATGGTTTCGGCAAGAGTGGAATGGAATCTTTCTATTTGTCCGTTTACTGAACTTTTGTAGGGGGAGCTTTATAGATTTCGATGCCTAATTGATCTTTTAACATGAATGTAATGCTAGCTGAGTTAAATGATTTTTCATTATCCATTACTATAAATTTGGGTACGCCGTAGTAAAACAAAATGTCATGCAAGGGTTTTTTTATATCTTCTATTGATTTTGAATTAATAATTTTTGCACAAGCTAGTTTGGAAAATTTATCGATTGCTGTCAGGACTAATTTTCTTTCTGTGGAGAATATGTCAATATGAATTGTATGACCCGGATATTCTGGAATTGGTGTTTCTGCTATTTCTGGATTAGGTGGGTGCCTATCATATTTCACTTCTTTGCATACTTGGCATTGTTTTATGAGAGTAGCTATTTTTTGTTTCATTTTAGGAAAGTAATATTTTTGGGCTATTTGAATTTTATTTTCCTGCGCGTTTCTGTGAGCTCTATTATGGGTTTGCAATATTTTTTCATCTTGTTCGGCTTCTGAATTTAGGTCAATTACTTTAGTTTGTGTGAATCTAATTTTAAGGGATTGGAAGTGTTCCGGATATAGTTTTTGAATCTGTCCCATTATGTCTTCCGTCGTATAAATTCCATTTATTACTGTTGGGTTTAAGTACTTTTGCAGTAATTTTAATAAGTCAACTTCAGAAAATGTTTGTTGTGAAATTATATGTCTGTGGAATGTGGGGAATGGAATTATGAATTTGTAGTCAGGTGGATGTTCTTTATGAATAAATATTTGATTTTTAAATGCGTTAATCGGGACCTCGATACTAGGGATGAGATTTTGGCTTGAGCTTTGAGCGCTATGTTGTGTTGAGGCAATTGAATTTATTTGATTTCTTTTAGGGGCCCTAGAAAGAGCATCTGCCACTACATTTTCCTTTCCTGGTTTATAAAGAAGTTCTTTGTTATATTCGTCAAGGTATGTCTTCCATCTCCTAATTGCTATACCGCCTTTCCAGTTACAGTCGTGCGTAAGCGGTTCATGGTCTGTATAAATTTTCACCTTTGTCCCTCCATACAAATAGCCTTTGAATGTTTTTACTGCCCAACATATGGCTAACATTTCTTTTTTGGCTGTTTCATAATTTTCTTCTGTTTCGGATAGGGTTCTAGATATGAATGATATTGGTCTGTCGTTTTGGGAAAGTACTGCCCCTATTGCATAGTCTGATGCATCTGTAGTTAGGACAAATTCTTTATTAAAGTCGGGATATTGTAAAATGACATCATCGGAAATTAGGGTACTTTTGATTTTTTCGAACGCCTTTATGGCTTCATCATTGAATTGAATTTGTTTTCTAGCTGAAGCTGATTTGGAAATACGACCGTCTTCTCCTCTGAGCAATGCTGTGAGCGGTCTAGCTAGCGCTGCGTAACCCATTATAAATCTTCTATAGTAACTTGATAATCCAAGAAATGCTCTTAATTCTTTAACTGTTTTTGGTTGGGGATAGTTGGCTATTGCTTCTACTTTTGCTGGATTTGTTTCTATTCCTTTATCGGATATAACAAATCCCAGAAACTCTACTTTGTTTTTAAAAAATTCGCATTTATCTAATTGACATTTTATATTAGCTGCATTTAAGGTATCAAAAATTAAGTCAAGATTTTTGCAGTGTGTTTCTTCGTCCTGGCTAAAGACTATTATGTCGTCAATGTAAATGTAACAGATTTTGCCTATGTGCTCTCTAAGAATATCGTCGAGGGCGCGTTGGAATATAGAGGGTGCGTTTTTTAGTCCGAAAGGTAGTCTGGTAAATTCGTATTTTCCGTTATTTATGGAAAATGCTGTTTTTTCTATGTCACTCTCCTTTAGCTGTATTTGGTGAAATCCACTCTTGAGGTCAAGGACAGAATACAATTTATTATTACCTAGTTGTGCTAGTACTGTGTTGATATCTGGTATGGGGTATTTGTCTGCTATTGTAACGCTATTTAATTTTCGGTAGTCAATTACCATTCTATATTTTTTTATATTTGACGCGTCTAGCTTTTTAGGTACAATCCACACTGGTGAATTGTAGGGAGAACGGGACGGACGAATTATTTCATTTTCTAAAAGTTCATTGATTTGCTTGTTGACTTCGTCCTTTAAGGCAAATGGGAATGGGTAAAATTTCGAATAAACCGGAGTGTCTGTGTTTAAGCGGATTTCTGCTTTGACTCTAGTGATGTAGGTCAGTTTTTCGTTGGGCTCAGCAAAAAGGTTGGGATATTTTTTCACGAGTTGGCTTAAGTTTGTTTTTTGAGATTCAGTCAGGTGTTCTGTTCTCGGAATTATTACGTTTACGGATTCAAATTTCTTTTCTTGTATTGGGACACTCATGCCATTTTTTAATAACATTAGTTTGTTTTTGATGTCAATTACAGCACCTAGTTCTTTTAAGCTGTCGCTTCCCAGTATAGCGTCAAACGTCTTTAGTGTAGGGAGTAGGAAAAACTTAACTATAGTGTTTGGGTCGTTGAATAAGTTTGCCAACTTGTAATGGGTTATTTTAATGTTGCCTCCTACAGAGACTGCTTGAAATGGATTTTTGTTTTTTAATGGATTTGGGACGAATTTAGGTTGGATATAATTTCTATTTGAACCGGTGTCTATTAATATGTTAAGCACTTGGCCACTCCTCACCTTACATTGGAAGTATGGTAATGAGGAGTCGGTTACTCTAAAAAATTAAGATAAGTATAGTCGTATTGATATTCTTGGTCATTTTCCTCAACACGTTCCGTATAGTCTGTCAAACTTTCTTCTTGGTCTTGCTGTTCGTCTTGGCTTGCAATTAACTGTTCATATTCGTCAAGTGTGCTATTAGAGTAGTCTGTGTCTGTTTGTTCGTCTGTGCTTGTTTGAATGTTAAAATTTCTTTGCCTTTTATTAGCGTCGTTTTGTGTTGTGCTTAATGCTGGCGGTCTTTTTCCTACTTCCGTCTGGGGTGGCCTATTCATATAATTTATTTGTCTTGTTTGAATACTTCTGTCAACGTCCATAGGTTCTGGTTTTGGTTGTGGCTTTGCAGCCAATGGTCGTGGTAATGGTTGTGGTATTGGTTGGTACATTAGAAATTGTGGATTAGTATTTTGTGCGGTCTGAGGGAAGAATGGTCTTGTTGGTGGCTGTCCAAAGTTATTATTAGGTCTGATCATGGCATACTGATTTTTGGTGGAACCATTGGTCTTTGTTGGAAATTTGGGTTTTGTTGAAAATGCGTTTGTTGAGGAATTGTAATATGCTTTGGTGGTGTATTTCTATGTGCAATAGGTTGTCCTTTAATCGTCGCGTGATTTGTTCGGTATGCTTGATTTTCTAATTTCAAGCACAGATGGAGGGCTGAGGGTAGGTCAGTGGGCTCTTTGATGCCCAGAAGTCGTGGCAAGTCTCCACGAAGTCCTCGAACGAAGGTGTCTAATGCTTTATCCCTATACAACTTGGTCATAAGTTGTTCTGATTCGGCGCATAATTCCATGCAACCAATTTTATTTAAAATCAGGGATAAATGTTTGTATACTGCTTGGTGGAATTCTTCAACAGTTTGGTTTGCAGCTTGGGTTATTGTTGTCATTTGGTATTCAAGTGTACCTAAATCTCTCTTGTCGGCATAGTGTAGTGTAAGACATTTGGAGATAGCATTCCAATTAAGGGGAACATTGTATGATTCGAGGGCTGTATCTGCGTTACCGGTAATTTTATTCCTAATAGTATGTAAAATTCCAAAATATTTTGGGGTACCTACGGTGTGTTCATACGTTTTTAGTATTCTATCAATGCCTTTCTTCCACGAACTGAATTCGGCCGGATTGCCAGAAAATTCGCGAAGACTTTTTACTATGTCAGGGATCTTATCAAGATCAGCTAAATTTGCTCGGAATTGTGGTAAAATTTCTTGGTTTTCTGCGTTTGTAAAGTCATGTGTTGGATTTTGGGCTTTAAGTAGTAAAGTTGGAAATTGTTCGGCTAAAACTTGGCGAATTGTAGTTTGTAATTGTTCTTGCTCCATATTTCTATTTTGTTGAAATAATTCTTGTCTTTGTCTATGGCGTGAATTTTCTTCGATTAGCTGCTGTTCTATGTTCTCTATTGCTGGTATAACTGGCTGTTCTAAGTTGAGAATGGGTGGCCTGAGAAGGTTGTTTTGATTAGCCATACGAATGAATTTTGTAAGGGAATTTGTCGATGTTGGGGAATTTGATTTGGTTTGATATTTGAATTAACTTAAACTAATACGTTTATCGATATTGGAGAAAAATTAGGTTTGATTCGGTGTTTAAATTTACTTAGAATTAGAGTGTGTTTTGTGTTATTAATTTGTGTTTGACTTAAAATTATTATGAAAGATTGGTGCGAAAAGGAATTGGTATTAAAAAGGTTTTTTTTTTGTTCCTTTTTTTAAAATATTTTGTTCGTTGGTGAGATTTAGTTAAAAAATTTTTTATATTTGAGTGACTGAAGAGAATGCAATGAAAACCAGTAGCTGGTTTTACCCTTTTACCTTGGAGGGTCCTTTGATTAGGATTCGCAAGATTGGGTTTTGTTATACCACTCGTTGGAAAGATTTTTTTTATTTTATTTGTTCAGCTGCAGACTGAGTGGTGGAGTTTATTTAGTTATCGCTTTACGCCTTTTTATTTTGTTATAGTAGGGAATTTGTATTAATTTTGATTCCCTTTTTTATAAGGATTTTTTCTAGTTATTGTTTCCTTTTAGCACTCACTTCCACTTTGTTTTTAATTAAAATTATTTTGGTTTGTTTTTACTTAAAACTTATTTCGATTTGGTTAGTGTGTTCTTTTTTTCTGTTTTTACTTATTCACTAGCTTACATTATTTGAATGATGCGGCTACTCCTCCTGATGGTCCGGATGTTGTCCTGTTCGGTTTCTACTTGGGATCCTGCGACGCACACAAAAAAGAGGGTGTCCTGCGGGCGTACCTGACAAGACTTGTAGACCACCGATAAATCAGCAAAATTTAATTTGCCAATCCTGTGTTGCTTTCCGATTTCCAAATTAATGAAAAGAGCCACTTCGGATTACAACTGGGTTTTGTTCTTGGGCCAGTGGAGTCGCACAATAACTTTTAGTTTTTTGCACTAAACTGAACTTAATCACTTTTCCTCTCACTGGTCCCTGCTCGGGCGCCAATTAATTTCCCGTTTAATTAAAAACTCAGAAACTTTATTTCGTTGTGGTTTTATTCAACTCCAATTTGTGACTGAACAGAAGGGTTTTTAAAATTCCCTAAGCTAGCTGTGGGTGTCAGGCAGCGACGCGGCAGAGCTCTGCAGATCTGGTTTGAACTGACCATGATCTGCAAAGTAAGCAATTTGTCGTCAAGGGCCGAAAGTGCGTACGCAAGACAAACAACGGACGCTGTTGGTGGCATTTGCGACGTTTGAGCGGATGTTTAGATTATTGAACTGAACAATGTTGCAATTCTTGTTAAATATTTTGTTATTTACTATTTAGGCAATTCTGGTTAAATATTGTTTCGTATTTATTGTTATTAGATTTTATTATTTATTGATTAGTAAGCTGTTTATATTGTTTTGTATTAACTGTAGTTAACTTATACAAGGCAACGAGAACTCAATTAGGCATATTTGGTAACGCATTAGACCAAAACAGAGACTGAAAATAGATAAAATCAAATGTGCAATGGGAACGAAAAGAATTATCCAAATGTATTTGTGATTACAAAATGCCAAAAATAACTTTAAAGTTATGTGATTATTATTATTAATGCCAACTATAGACAATAGGTGTCGCTTTGCATAGTAATATGGCCTCGCCTCGTTGCGATACGCACAACGCATGAATAAGAGGCAAAGAAAAACAGAAGAAAGAAAAGAAAAGACAAAGAAAAGAAGACTCTGAAAAATAACGTAAAATAACAAAACAAATAAACGACGAAGCCAAACCAAATCATTAATTATTTTCAGTTTTCAATTCAATTGAATTTGGCTTTCTTCGTTTACATTTCCGTTTCTTGTTTATGGTCAACAGAGCGAGAGAAAAAAGCTGACTTTAAGCGACGACAGCAGCGGCAGTGGAGGCGCCTCCTGCACTTGGCAACAGGCACCGTTGACTTGACTCGATTCGACTTGAGTTCAGTTCAGTTCGGTTGAGTTGAGCTGCGTTGAGTGTTGAGTGAGTCAGTCAGTGGGGACCAGAGATCAATATGCATGATTCATGCCATTGGCATGGTACAATAACATCCGAGAGGGCCAACTAGCCAGACAACAACCCAGCAACCCAGCAAGCCAGTCATCCAGCCAGCCAACTTGTTTTGGCCAGTCAAATAAAGGGCTTGAGAGGGAGAAAGGGGGAGAGTGGGAGAGAGCGAGCTCAATTTGCGTAAAATCAAACATATTGAAGTCTCGCATAAACTACACACATTTTATCTATGGGAACTTGAAGTTTATTTTAAATATTTAAAATCCACTCAATTCTTCAAGGCATTTCCCCCCTTTTTCTTGCTGTGCCCCATGCAAATTGTTGTTCTCTTTTGCCTACCTCGTTCTTACTTAACTTATGATTCAACATTTCGTTGCCGTTTCGAGCTCATTTCAAAAGAGCCAATTAAACAACAGAAAAGGTAACCCACAGTGGGGTGTTAGCGACTTTGTAATACCCTTAATACCTCTAACAACTCGAAAGCCAATATTTGTTCTCAATTTTTTAATTTTTAAATCAATTTATACGAAAAATTTAACTTTATTATTCACTATTTAAAAAATTAAGAGAAATAACTAAATCAATTTTTTGTATTTATTTCTAGAATAATTAGTAGCATGAAAACTTGATAATATATTTAGAAGACTTAAAAAGATGTAATGAAATACTTGTCATACGACACATACTTAACACACACCACCGTAAGTGTAGGGTATACAAAATCACTAAAACAACAAAAAGCCGTTGACAAAGTCGACAACAATTTTTGCCTTTTGTCTTGGCCCACATTTTTTTCTTCAGCATTCGATTTGTGTTTCGAAAGACACGTTTTTTGTTTTGTGTTGTTGGTGTTCTTTCTTTTTGTGTAGGAATTTACTAATCGCTGTGCAACATCCATCATCGATTTCAACCCAATTTGGGAAGGCACAACAGTGGTGGGCACTGTGTTTGATAACCGATAAAAGGTGATAAGAAAAGCAAAGCAAATGGATCCACAATGTGTGTTGGGGGGCCACATGACGCTCATTAACTCGGCAGCTCATACACACAGACACACAGACACACACATAGTGGAAACACAGCAAGTAAATCCCTAAAAGCAACTTCTATACCGATCCCCTCTTCTGGGTGCCCCCTTTTTCGATCCCCTTTTCATGCGACACGCGGCTGGCTTTAAGTCGTTGACGCAGCGATAAGCTGCACTTGCTGTTTTAGTTATTGTTGTTGTTGTTCCTGGTGGTGTTATTATTATTATTATTATGCATGTGCTTGTCTATTATTACATGGGATTTTGTGGTGGTGCCAAACAGGTTGGCATGGAGACCTCTAGCAAAGACCCACAGAGGGTCTTTTTAGGTGTTCCAACGGATTTTGCCGACTGCTCGACCTGATAAAACCTTTCTGCGTACCACTAATCGTTGTTGTAATAATAAAGCAGAGACAACAATCCCAAAGGTGGCCAAGCAAAGAGCGATATAAGCCACCACAGCACAGCAAACACACACACACATTCAGAGGCTGAACAACCTAAACAGCAACAACAACAAAAGAAAACCAGTCACATTTGTCAGCAATGGCAAGTTGTTTACCCTGCTGTTAAATCATGGAAAACGAGGAGGAGGGGGGCGAAGGTAACGGGGGGTAAATATGTAGTGCAACACTTGATAAGCTTGCATTGAAAATGTGGGACTAAAAAAATTCTAACTTTGATTTCTAGGAAATAAAAATAATCAAAAAGTTTTTTCCTTGGAAATAAAATTGGGTGATGAATTTATTAACTTATATATATTGATTATTTTTATTTATTTCTTTCCATTTATTTATATTCTTTTATACATATTTTTTATTAATTTTTTTTCTTCATTTATATTTATTTATTTATATTTATATTTATTTATTTATATTTACATTTATTTATTTATATTTATATTTATTTATTTATATTTATATTTATTTATATTTATATATATATATTTATATATTTATATATATTTATTTATATTTATTTAGGCTGGCACAAATCCTCTAACTGAACCCTCCACGAGGGTGCCGGCTGGGCAATGGGCTGTGTATTGACTCAAACCTCAGAGTCAGGCACTGTCCTGTTGCTTGGGCCAATACACGGTCCAGCTAAGGCAAGGACACAACAACATGCGGACAATCAAAGTCTGGTGCTGCTGTGTCCGGAGCCATGGTCAGAGGTGCCTGGCAGATAGGCCTAAAATGCTATGGGGTGGTTCCCAAGAACAAAATTAACCAAAACCTGAAGAAGTAGATGGAGCCAATAACAGGGTCAACTCGGGCTGGGATGTCAGCCCAAACGTCGGTGGAAGGCGTGACTGCTACCACCGGCGGGCACGGGGGGTGGAAACCCCTCTACGTGTCGCCAGCGGTCACACCTCTGTACTGGTGGGAGCAGGCCAGGACAGTTGCACTACGACTGCCACAACAACAACAACAACAACATCAAAGAACGCCAGGATGCGGCGCAGTACCAAAGTCCATGCAGACTCGGACAGCGACCCACAAGGCAACGAGATAAGCGCTGAGATGGAAGAAAGCCTCCTGCGCTCCCCTGTCAAGGGTTCCAACTCCCCTAGTAGGGAAGGGCCCAAAAAGACAAAGGAGGGCTTGAGAGCCAAAGCTCAGTACAAGGCAGCCCTAAAAATCAAATCTCGGCTCGCTAGCAGCAACAAACTCACCCCTGAGGAGAGGAAAAAGCTGGAGTGGGCCGAAGAGAAGATCGAAGAGGGACGAAAACACTTCGAAGGCAAATCGGCGATGAAGGCAACTTCAAGCCAATATGCCAACAAGGTCGAGGAGCTGCTGCTCACCAAAAGGCAGCGGTCTGAAGACCAAGACAAGGCGGATGTGCCCGCAAGCAAGCGGCCGCGCCAAAAGGTGGAGAAAGCCCCCAGGAAGCCACTGCCGAAAAGGGAGACTGCTAGCGATGTGGCGCGACGGCACCTAGTCGTCGCGCTCATCGACCGCAGTAACCCCAACGGCAAAATGACACCCGAGAAGTGGAAGATGGTAGAGCTGAGGCTGTTGGACGCCCTATTCAAAAGAATGGAGGAGCCAGAGTCTCAGCCTACCACCTTTGACGGAGCGGGGTGGCTCAACGGGGTAAAGATACTGAGCTGCAAGGATGACCTCACCCTGAAGTGGGTCACCGAGACTGTATCCAAGATGGACGCTCCCTGGGAAGGTGCTAAGCTGGAGGTAGTTGACAGAACCTGTATTCCGTCAGTACCAAAAGCGAAGGTACTCTTCCCAAGGGTCGTACCTAAGGAACAGGCGCTCAAACTGCTCCGATGGCAGAATCCGGACGTGCCTACCGCCGACTGGACGGTACTACACGTTGGCAAGCCGGAAGGCAACGGCCAACAGATGGTCCTCCAGATCAATAAGGAGGCCGAGGATCTGTTGTACCCAAGGTTCGGGAAGATGGCGTGGGGAGTAGGCAATGTATACCTACGACTCAAGAAGCGCCACCCGAACGATGCCAACGCCAACACGCTGGAGGCCGGCGAGGTGGAAAAGGACCTTGAAGCCTTGACCGACGCGGCCAACAGCCTCGATATCGACGATGAAACGGAGGAGGATGGTGACCTGACTATCATAGCCAACCCATCTAAGCAGAAGGAATCTGAAAATAGCCATGAAGCTACAGATCCTTCAGTTAAACCTCCATAAGAGCAAGTTGGCGTCGGCGGAGCTCCTTCTAACCCTGGAGGAGGAGTCCGTCGACGTGGCCCTAGTCCAGGAGCCCTGGATCGCGTCGGGCAACAAGATCGCTGGGCTAGGGTCTAGCAACTATTCCATCTTCTACCCGACCACCGTAAGTAGAGCTAGAACTGCAATTCTTGTAAGAAAAGGCATCTACGCTTATCTTATGTCCAATTACAGCACTGACGACATCACGGTGATAGCGCTAGAGGGTTGCAGGGACGAACCACTCCTAATGGCGTCCTGCTATCTAGCGCAAGACAGGGAATCACCGACGGAGGAGACGGAGCGTCTGATACAGGAGGTGAGCCAGAAGAGGCAACCCCTGGTGATAGGCGCCGACGCCAACGCCCATCACACCCTTTGGGGCTGCAAGGACGCAAACAATAGGGGTGAGTCGCTTCTAGACTTTATTCTTAAATATAATCTTAAGATCGCGAACAGGGGGGAGGAACCCACCTACGTGGGTCCCACCTCATCAAGCGTTATAGATTTAACACTCGCGTCTGGAACAAATACCGAAGTCACTGAGTGGAGGGTTCTCAGCAAACCCTCCTTCTCTGATCACAGGTATATCCAGTTCAAAGTTCAACTCGAGTGCAAAGTGACAAAAAGTCTTTACAAGAATCCCCGGAATACCAACTGGGATATGTATAAGACCAAAGTGACAAGGACACTCCCAGCACCATCACCGATCATATCAACGGCAGACACTGAGAAGTCCGTGAAGACTCTCTGTCACCACCTAACCTCGGCCTTCAACGCAGCGTGCAAAACCTCAAGTGTAAGAAGGAAGCACAGGCCACCCTGGTGGAACCCAGAATTGAAGGCACAACGCACAGACCTACAAGAAATCTTCAAACTGGCCAAACAAGCGGATGAAGATCTTGTATGGGAAGAATACAGAATAAGGCTCCGCGACTTTAAGAAAAAGGTCCAGACAGCCAAAAGGAACTCCTGGAGATCCTTCTGCTCCGGCATAGAGAAGGTCACAGAAACCGCTAGGCTTAGGAAGCTTCTGTCGAGCCAACCGGCAATCCAGAGCCAACTAAGAACCAGCGATGGCCAATGGACGAGTAGCAGCAGGGAAGCGACTAATGCCCTTCTAAGCGAGCACTTCCCCGGATGCACAGATGTACTCGATCCGCAACAACAAATGCACACGAACCCAGTGTCCGACGTACCTGGGAACATAATCACACCACATAAAATCCAGTGGGCCATAGACTCGTTTGAAAGTTATAAATCCCCTGGCTTGGATGGCATAATACCAGCCATGCTACAGAAGACCAAAGAAAAGGTCACTCCATGGCTGGAATCGATATTCAAAGCATGTCTGAGGCAGGGATATGTACCGGTACCCTGGAGGACAGCACGTGTTGTGTTCCTGCCAAAAGCAGGAAAATGCAGTCACATGCAGCCGAAAGATTACAGACCGATAAGTCTCACCTCCTTCCTGCTAAAAACCTTCGAGAAACTTCTGGATCTACACATAAGAGGAGGCATGGACCGACTCGTAGAATCCAACCAACACGCATACACAAAAGGGAAATCGGTGGAAACGGCGCTACACTCCCTAGTAGCCACCATCGAAAAAGCCCTACACCACAAGGAATTTGCCTTAGGAGCGTTCCTGGACATCTCAGGTGCATTCAACAATGTATCTACGGAAGCGATCATGCGGAGCTTGAGAGCCGCAGAAACCCACGAAGCTGTTAACTCTTGGATATGCAATCTATTGAGCTGCAGAAGAGTAAGAGCCGAATGGGGAACCACGACCATAACTAAAGCAGCACACAGAGGCACGCCACAAGGCGGAGTGCTGTCGCCGCTGTTGTGGAATTTAGTGGTAAACGACGTCTTAAGGAAATTTAAACGGAAAGCCCCCAAGATAACCGCCTATGCAGACGACATAGCCATAATTATCGTGGGCAAATGTCCAATGACAATCAGCTCTGTCATGGACAATACACTAAAAGAAATACTGAAGTGGGCGATGGAGGTCGGACTCAGTATCAATGCGGACAAGACGGATCTAATTCTCTTTACCAAGAGATACAAGATACCGCAATGGACTCCGCCATCTATAAACGGTGCCATGCTCGAGCCAAAAAAGAGCGTAAAATATCTAGGAATAGTATTGGACAGCAAACTGAGCTGGAAACCCAATGTCGAGGAAAGGGTTAAGAAAGCCACAAATGCACTTTATGCATCGCAAAAGATGCTAAGTAGCACGTGGGGCTTGTCTCCCAGACTAATGCACTGGATCTTCATCTCAATTGTTCGTCCAATACTACTCTACGGTATCCTAGTATGGTGGAGGGCCACTAAGAAATCCACATACCTCCTAACAATGGAAAGGGTACAAAGACGTGCATTGATGTGCATTACTGGGGCACTGAGATCTACTCCAACAAAGGCCTTGGAAGTGATACTCGGAGTTCTCCCAATTGACATACAGGCCAAACTACTAGCACAGAAGACCGCGCAACGCCTTCGTGCTACGGGACACATGGCCTTCGCAAACTATGGGCATAGCGAAGTGGGAGGAGAGTCATTCAATAGCACGGACTATATGACCCCAATAAACAACTTCTCCAGAACGCCCACTCTAATGGGTCATGAAGATTGGAAAATTGGCATGGACGAAAACGCAACAAAGCTATTTACGGACGGATCTAAAATGGAAGCCGGCGTGGGCGCCGCGGTCTACTGTGAGGATCCGCTCATTCAAGTGTCGTACAAGTTGCCGGATTACTGTAGCATCTTCCAGGCGGAGGTCTTTGCTATAAGGAAGGCGGCAGAACTTGCGACAAATCTCAACAAAAATCGGGTCAACATCCTAGTCGACAGTCAGGCGGCTATCAAATCTTTGCAGTCCTACGTCATCAGCTCCGAAAGTGTACTGGCAAGCAGGGAAGCATTAGATGCATTAAGCACCCGATCGAAGGTGCGCATCTTCTGGGTTCCCAGCCACCAGGGCATTGACGGAAACGAGATGGCAGACAGGCTAGCGAAAGAGGGTGCCGAATCTAGACAGCTGACAGTTGAAGATCTGAAGCCACCTCTGCGATCAATAAGCCACAGCCTAGAACAAGGCGCTGCGGTAATAGCAGGAAGAAGATGGCACAACACAAAAAACTGCAAAATAACCCGCACTATGTGCAACAACGCAAACGCGAAATTAGCCCATTATGTCATTCAGCTCCCGAGAAGAGACTGTAGAACAATGATGGGCATACTCACGGGCCACTGCCTGACCGCAACTCGTGCTAAAAAGCTGGGCATCACCGACAATGACGAATGCAGGAAATGCAGGGAACCAGATGTAAGAGAAACTCTGGAGCACCTCATCTGCGACTGCCCCGCTCTCATGACCTCGAGAGCGAAGTACCTGGGACGCCCCCTGCTTGCATCACTAGAAGAAGCAGCGGGCCTGGCACCCCAAAAACTCCTGGCTTTCGCCAAACTTACCAGCATACCAGACTGGGATAATTAAACTAAGAAATTACCAGCCTCCATCACTTATCGGCCGCACTAAGGATCATACTGATCTATGTGAGGCCCCCCATTAGGGGGCCTGCCGATATAACCTAACCTAACCTATATTTATTTATATTTATTTATTTATATTTATTTATTTATATTTATATTTATTTATTTATATTTATATTTATTTATTTATATTTATATTTATTTATTTATATTTATATTTATGTATTGTATATTTATTTATTTTTATTTATTCAGTCGTTTATTTTTATTTAATAATGTATTTTAGTTTTTAATTATTTACATCTTTTTATTTTTTTTAATATTTTTATTTTTTTATATATATTTATTATTTTATAAATATTTTTATGTATTGATTTATATTTATTTATTTTTATGTATATTATTATATTTATAGTATTATTTTATTCATTTTTATAAATAAATTTATTTATATTTGCTTAATTTCATATGGTAAATATTTTTTAAATCTTATTTGGTCTGTTTCTGATTTCTGAAAACGTTTATATCCTGCAAATACAAAATATTGTATATAACTATAAGACATCAAAATATGTCGTCGCTATCATAGAGATCTTTTATCCAATTTTCTAATCCTCTCAGGCTGACCAACATACCCCTTATCCGTATGCAAAGTGGTAGATAGACACGGTTTTCCTCATCTTTGATCATCACAAAGTGCGCGACGGGCAAAGAAGGAAGAGGGGGAAGAAGGAAAGGGGATAAAGAATGGTAATGAAAATGAAAATAAATTGTAGCATACGTCAAGGCGTCATAAAACACAATAACAGCGTCAGCTGCTAGAGAAAGAGAGCGAGGGAGAGAGAGAGAGCACGAGGTGAAAGGTAAAAGACAAATGCAGCGAAGCCAAAAAAATAAAAGAGGATGCAAAAACTGTGGGTAGCAGGGTGGGGGGAGAGCAAAACACTGCAATCCCTCGACTAAAAAGTGGCCACAATGATAGCGCTGCTTGTCGCTTGGCGGATGATGGCGTTGCGGATGAGCAAAAAAAAGGGGCAGAAAGCAGCAGAGACACACTGCCACAGCGCACAGTGGGTTAACAACGGTGAAGAAGAGATGAAAATAGAATATTATATTAATTTGAATTGATTTGTCCGTATGAACACCATAATCTCAGAGACTACACGAGCTAGGACTACCAAATTTGTTGGCCATATGTCTTACTATTGGTTGCAGAATATAGTTTATTAATGATTTGGCCACGCCTCCTTCTGCCTACTTACATCGAAAAATAACCGATTTCAAGTGTAGTAGTTTATTAAACGTTTATTTGTGAAGTGTACAAGTTTTTGAACTCTTTTATTATTTTTAAATATATTTTAATATTTTTAAAAATAATAATAAATAATACAATATTTTAAATTATATTCCGCAATTTTAGTTTTATTAACACCCGAAAATTATTAAAAAAATCATTGTTTTTGCCCACAGTTGCTGCATGTTTTTCATAATGTTGTTGCTGTGTGTGGACGTGTCTCGTCGAGTGGCAGCAGTTGCACAGCTCAAGTGATGACCGCTGTGCATACTAAAACAACAACAATAACAACAACAAGAAGACGAGTCGTCATCGTCGCCGTCTTCGTCGGCTTCGGCACTTTGTCAGCAAGCCGCAAGACTTGCATCTTCTTCTGCCAGCCAAGTAGGAGACAGAAAGTAAGAGAGAGAGAGACACTGGCGGAGGCAGCACAGAGACAGGGGTAGAGCTAGCGACAGAGGGATGCAGGTCAGGGAATGCAAACAAAACGGCGAGCTGAACAACTTCAAATGCTAACTGGCTGCTGCTGCTGCTTGTGCCTGTAACCAGAGGCGGCGCATCAAGTGGGGTAGGGTGAAGGGAGTATGTTGAGGAGGTCACATAAGAAGCCTGGCACAACGTGCAAAAGCTACGCTAAAGCTTTTCCGCTGTCTTCCTGGACTTATTTAATATTTAAGAGCGTCAACGTGAAACCCGCTCGACAACAAAATGAACAAATGCAACAACAATGAAGCAATGACGGGCAGGGAGGGCAAAGCAAGTAGAGGGGGGCTACGTGCGCCCACAGGTAACGTCGGCCTCGTGCTCAGATTGAAGTCTATGTAAAGTTGATAAGGCGTGTAAAAGAGTATAAAATATGTGCATAATCAAATTAGCAATGCGAGTCCTAAAAATCTTCCCCAACTTCTCCTTCAGGAAAGAGAGAAGGGTTACATACATAAATACATACACCTATAAACATACCCCCCTCTCTCTACAATGTATGTATAAATACCAACACAGAACGGCTTCTTCAGGCTATATATAATGGTCGAACTATTAGAATTACAAAGCAGCAACTCTACTCCGTGTATCTCTCTCTCTCTTCCTCTTTGCGCCCCTCTCTGCAATTCTCATGAGCACGCAAATCAGCATTATAGATATAAATTGATGTATTATGTACATATATATCAAATTCAAGAAAATAACAAATATTAATAATAATAATATTTGAATGTGCTTTGGATGTTCAAAAATATATATACATATTTATGTCATATATTGTTTAAGTTGCTGCTCGCTCTCGAAAACTTTCCTATCCTATCTTCTGCTAAAGTCTGAGCCTGAAGATAAGCTTCGTTTTCTTTCATCCACGCCCATTTCTAACCTCGATTAATTTTTACTCGTTCTCATCAAAAACTTCGTAATTGGCATCTGAACATAATTGTGAGCACAATATCGTGGCCAGAATGTGCTTGGCCAACTTGGCGCAATGCTGTGAATCGTTCAGCCAAGGATGAGAGAGAGAGTGAGAGAGGAACAAACAACATCAATGTGAGTGACCGAAGCGACTGTCGCCACGGTTTGTGTTGGTCAGCGGACAGAGAGACAGGGATACAGACTGATAGACAGTAGAAGTTGCCTGCTAGGGGTCTGTGCTACCTGTAGACAGACGTAACAAGAGGGAAAGAAATAGAGCGAGAGAGGCGGAGAAGAAGAGGGATGTCCATGGCAGACAGTCGAAAAGGCAAAAGCCGACAATAGGCGCTTACCAAACAGACTCTTCACATGTGTGTGCCCCGTGTGTGTGCTCCGTGTGTGTGTGTGCCCCATGTGTGTGTATTTGTGTGCCCCGTGTGTGTGTGTGTAAATACATTTAACAATATTCTTGTAGTGGCATGAATGGGACATGCTGCCTGGTCTCTTGCCTGCATCAGGTAGCAAAGAATCAAAAGATGATCAATAAAAAAATTGTTCATTTTTTTTTAAACATATATTTTTGTTGTCTGATTTTATAAGCCATATACACTATATACACATACATACATACATATATTTTTAGTTGGTGCTTAGTCGCAAAGTAATTTCGATTGGGTGCTCGATGACCGGAAATGCTCAACGACAGTGGGCAGCAGCGGCAAGACACAGAGGAATCGTCGCCACAGAACATACGCAGACAGAGACAGACAAGTTGCAACTGCATACACATGCAGACAAGCGCACACACACACACACTGCAGACAGACAGACACAGTTATGGCTCGCAACGGTGTTAACTATTTCAGCTCTTTTACTGCCAGAACTGGCTTTCTTTAGCTGCCAACTACCTTTACTTTCATATAGACAGTTCTTTATAGTTTGCTTACTGCTCAACGCGTATAAGAGATTCCTCTTTATGCATATAAATTCATAATCTACATTAATCACAGTCTTTGCTGCTTGCAGGGTATCTTGCAGTCGCCTATTCTCTGCCATTCTCTGCTTGCTTTCATCGGCCGTTTATGCAAATGCGGCAAAAAGGCAAAGCGGGGCGCACGACCTCACCTGCCGCACCTAGACAGAGCCTCCCCCCTCCCCGTGCCCCTCATCCCCTTTCCCTCCACGTTGGCCTTGAACGTTGCAGGCTGAAGTAGGCACAATGCGCCGCAGTTGGTTTCTTCGATTGTTGCAGCTACAGTCTGAGTGCCTCACTGGCATATTAATTACAACTGCAACAACAGCAGCAGCTACAACAGCAACAACAAGAACCACCACGTGCTTTGGCTTTAGAAAATGAACATTAAATTTCAACAACAATTTTATTTCATTCTACGGGTTATTGCGGCCAAAGTTGCCACTACTGCTACGTGATGGCCGCTTATGTAGTATATACCCGCCAACCATAGAGTATAGTAGGGTATAGAAAGGTATAGAAGTGTATTCATCGAATACTTGTGGGAGGCAGCAGTGAACCCATAACCTGTATATATTCTAGCATTTTTCCTATTTCTGTCTGTATGAGCACGGAGATCTCAGGAACTATGAATGCTAGGGCTATCAAATTTAGTGACAATATGTCTGATTATAGCACGCAGCTAAATGTTGTTTTCGAATTCGGTCACGCCCACCTACACGCCCATAGATAGAATCAAAACGAATTGCAAGCGTAGATTTTAAGCTAGAACTTTCCATTTTGGTGTGTACAATAATCATTACTATCAAAATAATTTCTATAAATTTGCAATCGTATTATCAACATAAAAGTTGTTTAAGAAACATTTTTAGTGGGCGCACCAAGTGTAGCTTGAGCCCCCTCGACTTTAGAATTGTGTTGTAAGCTCATTAGCTGCTTAATAAATGCTCAAACTTCAATAGAAAATATTTTATAACTGCTCAAAATGCAGCGCAGGCCACAAGGGGCAGCAACAATAACAGCAGCAGCAACAGCAGTAGCAACAACAGCCACAAAAACAACAGTTACAACAACAATCATTACAACAACAGCTGCTTTTGTCTATAAAAATTGAGTTTGATTGCATTTTTTCATTTTTTTTTTTATTCGTGAGTTTCCATTTAATTTTTCTAATTGCTGCTGCCTGTTGTTGCTGCTGTTGCTGCTGTTTGTTGTTGCAAGTGGCACAATGCTAATTGAAATGCGCGCCAAACCAAACAGCAATCGAAACTTACAATTGTGGCACGGAAATATGTAGGTGTGTAGAGAGAAAACTTCTCGATAAAGCACTCGAAGACCTTTTGGCTGCTCGAAGGGTTAAACACAGTTAGCTGTACCAGAATTCCGATTTCTCAAGCAATTAAAACACAGTTTTTTTTCATTTTTGGCATTGTTGGTTTGCTTAAGAATTAGCTGAGCTACTCCACTTCCCTCTCTCCCAAATTGCTACCTAGATCCGACTTATCTCTGAGGAATGTGGGAATTTTCGAAAGTTCATTAGAGATAATGCAGCAAGAGGAACATTGACAATGAAACAGTGTGATTTGACCCTTAAGATTAACTGATTTATCAAAACCGTTCTGTTTTCTTTGTTCTGTATAATTCAAAATACTGATTTAACGCTTGAGGAACGATGGAACTAAAACAGTTTTTAAATGAACTTAAAAGTTTCGCTGCTGTATAAAGATATTTGATAATATTTTTATGACTTCGTGTACTTATAGTGCAAGGTCGTATTAGAAACGCTGGGAATGGAACACTTGTTAGCGAAACTTGCAAGTTCGAGTGCTTCCATTGAAGATGTTTGTTACAACACTGTTGAGGTTATGTTCTTACACTGCCCTGTCATCACAGAAACGCTGGCAATGGAACACTTTTTAAGTTAACTCATAGATTTTGCTGTATGTATGACATTTGATAAAACTGATGAATTTTCTATGACTTTTATATGGGGAATGCTGGGAATGGAACACATTTTACCTCAAAAGCTCTAAGAAAAAACAGTTTGAAATGATCATAATTTACGTTACATACGAGTAAGAAAATATAGTTTGCCGCTTTAAGTGGGGAACACTGGTATTGGAACACTTTTTACGTAACTTAACTCTTAAAGACTGCACTGACCACTAATATATATACTGTCTACACCAGAGTATAGTAACCTCTGTCACTAGGGAACGCTGGCAATGGAACACTAGCTAGCCAGGCCAACAATTTCTAGGAACTCCATTATTTGCATACTTATAAATATGTTAATGGAGTGCGCTGCAATGTCGCCGGAACGCTGGCAATGGAACACACACACACTTGTTTTTCTGAAAAAAGAAAAAACAAAAAAAACAAACTTGACTTGCAACAATAATTCGCGGCATGCGACGCCGTTCAGAATGAGCTATGACCGATTGCTGAGCTCCCTCAGCGCTGGCTGCGATGCGATGCGACTATGGTCCGCTTGCCACTTGCCACATGCTGCATGGCTTGCATGGCTGCATGCCGCATGCCGCATACCGCATGCCAGATGTGCCGCATTGCCCCCCTACCTCCCTCCCATTCCAATGCCAATGGGGATCGGCGGCGCTGTTGTAATTTGAGGATTTCGAATTGTTGTTGACCGCCTGCTGATTTTTGCCATTGTGTTGCATGCCCCGCAGAGGCACTTTGCATAGTGGGGGCACACTGGAAAGGGGGCAGCATATCGGGTAATTGTTATTGTTGTTATTTATGCTGCCGCCGTTGCTGCTGCTGATGCAGCATGAAATGTGCAATGCGATTATATTGTCAATAAAAACGCATTAGAATAATGCACAAATGGGTGGAGTAGCGTCCAAAATTCTTATTGTTGTTGTTGTTGTTGTTGTTGATGTACGCAATATTCGCATTGTTGTTGGATTTGTGGGTCAATCAATTTGGTGCGTAATAAAACAATGCACGATCCTCAACAATGGTCGAGCACGCAACCCAAAATTTGATTTATCTAATGCTCTCACTCATTCCCACCACGCACACACATACACTCTTTCCCTCTCACTCAGTCCCATGTGTGTGGAGCTGCAATTAAATGAGCTTGAGCCTACAGTCGGCCCTCCATAGGTGCAACAACCAGAGTTCTAGCTGTCAATTTAGTTTTTTTTTTTCGATTTACGAAGGCGCAAGTGGGCGTGCCCAAACATTATCTGCAGCTTATAAGAAGACATATTGTCACTAAATTTGATAACCCCAGCTCTTATATTCACTGAGATCTCGGTGTTCATACCGACAAAAAAAGGGAAATTGCTATACGAATCAATATAAAAGAATTTAAAATAAACGAAACTCTTCAAATCGAAGGATATACAGCACATAACATATATAGCAAAGGATTTGCTTCTATTTAAATATCATAGAAATGCCGTTCAAGTATTTCTTGCACTTATCGAGTCCACACTGTTTAACAAAAACAGTGAACCAAATGCAGCAAAACGTTTGGCTGGCTCAAAATATTGGTCAGGCGTTAAATATTTGAAAAATGCTCGAGCATAATCAGAATACGGTATTATGAACGTAGAGGAGCCAAGCCAAAAATATGCTCTTACCACACATACACAGCCATACACACACACACGCAACCATACATACACACTTAAACACACACAAGCGGACACACACACACACAACAAAATGCGCTTATTGGCTTAGGGGCATTGGCAGCAGAAACTGCCGAATGGCCAGCACACTTTTCAAGGCATTGGACAACAAAGATATTCCTGCCACAGGCAATTGCATGTTTAAGTGTGTAAAAGAGAGAGGGAGAAAAACAGAGAGAGAGGGAGAGTGGAAAAGACAAGTAGTGGGAGGTATTTGAGGAAGTTATGGCAGCAGAAAAGAAGTCAAAATGAAAAGCAGAAATTGAATGCAAGCAAAACTTGAAATAGAATTCATAAGTTGCTGATGATGATGCTAACTTCCTCAAGATATTTTAGTATAACAAATATTACAAAAAGAAATGAAGACACTCTACTCGAAAACCTTTTTCATACTGTCTTGAAATTTTCTCAAGATGTTTCCTATATAATACTCCAATTTAAAATGTGGAAACCCTTCCCGTTAACCTTCTTCATACACTCTTAAAACATTCTTAAGATGTTTCTCATATAATATTCTAATTTAAAATGAAGAATCCCTTCCCGAAAACCTTCTTCATACTCTTTCAAAACATTCTTATGATGTTTCTCATATACTATTCCAATTTGAAATGTAGAAGCCCTGAAGCTTTACCCTCATGCTTCATATAATATTCTAATTCAAATTGTAGAACCCTTCTTCATACTATTCTCAAACTTCTACAATATATTTACTATATATAATATTACAATAAGACATCTAGAAAACTTTTTCATAAACTGCTCAAATTATATTCTCCGGAAAAAAAGAATCTTCAACACAGAATGCATATTTCTGCATATGCAGAAACTTGAGAATGCACCTTATCTTGACAGTAATTGCAATACTTGTGTGAACAACTTGTTCTCCATCTTGTAGGCCCCATCTAGATAAGCATATAAGGTATATATGTTGTTGTCTGAACATGCCCTCATCCAATTTCTGTGAAATTGCCCTGTCATATTATGCTTTCTGCCATTTAATTGGGATTTCGAAATTCGAATTCCGACTGAGGCCTCCACATTTCAATCTGAAATTGGTATATCTATCATATTGTTTGCTTTAGTTATTTAAGTTTTTCACGCTGGAAATATCTTTGGGCCTTTATTTAATTATGAATTTCCACTGCACTGCCAGAAGGAGGCGCCAGAAATTGTGGAATGTGTGCCACAAGAATTTGCGAAAAATGCCTCTGACGCTTATCGGGATTTTTCAGGCTCGGCCTGAAATCGGAGAAGTTTGTCAGCCAGCAGGCAGCCCTCTCGGTCTCTCTCTCCCCCTCTCGCACACACACAGCGGGAAAACACTTTTTTTCACATGCTAAGGTAAACAATAAAAAAATATGGAGAAAATATGACAAATAATAACTGAAAACTGGACAAAGAAAGGCGACAAACAGCTGCACAAATGATTTGACGCGGGTCAGTTACCATGAACGAGAGAGAAGGAGAGAGAGACAGGTGTCACAACAGCAGCAGCAGATTATAATGATCTATCTGATCGTGCGATAATTAGCACAATAATACCCAGAAACTGCCGTCGGGGAAACGGGAAACCTCCGCATCAGCACTTTCCACTCGAGTCGAGGCCAGTGCAGCATGTAAATAAATATTGCGCAAGTATTAAATAAATCACATAATTCGCCCCTTCTCCCACTGTACACCACTGCCCCCTCCCAATCAACCTACGATGCGTCGCGACGGACTGATAAAAACAAAAGAAATTAAAGTTAAGTAAATAAACATCGTTAAATGCGAAAGAATGACAACGCTGCCTCGGCGACCCTCTACGTCTCTCTCTCTTTGAAGCTTCTTCTTCTTGTTTAAACTTTTCAGGTTTTTAAGAAATTAAATTCCTATAGGAATTCTTTCGACCTCTCTCTCTCTCTGTCCCTTCTCTACAGTCAAAGGTCAGAGTGCTGTAAATATTGTAGCTTTTAAGACTATCGAAAGCAGGTAAGGTTATGCATCTATACGATCATATTTTATCATATTATATCATTATATTACTGTTGAAAATAGTTTTTATTTTTTAAACATAACGATCGTATGTTGAATATAGTTCTTTCCACTTCTTAACTGATCGATCCATCCCATTAAACTTAGCTCTTTATAATGATAATTTCCTACGAATAATGTTCACTATCTCTCTAGTATATTTTGTATTTGATTTCCTGTCCACATTCAGAACCGATCATACACACATAGAGCACTGCTCTTGTTTACAGGGTGTATATAGAGAGCGGAAAGTGAAATCTTAAAGAAATTAGGTAAAACATCACGTTTCTTGTTGATCATGTATTGCCCTGTCTGCTTCTTTGTGTTTGTCTTTATAGCCCCTAGCTTTGCCTGCCATATACCTCCCTATATAGAGCAGATTAGTTCTTGTGTACTCTGCAATGTGCATTTCATATTCAAACTATGTACTTGTGCCGATAATTAACTCGCTGTTGCTGTTTGATTTCGCATATTTGGTATTTATTCAGTGCCTCCTATTTGTGTTGGTATCACTGTTGGTATAGGGTCTTTCTCTCTCTCTCTCTTACTTCCTTCTGGCCAGTTGTCAAAGTGGCACACCAGCTGTGTGTGTGCATGTGTGTGTAAACTGTTTGTTGTGGCAGGTAAATTGAAATTTCAATTGAAAGCAATAGCCTCGAAATCGAAATGTTAATTATGTAATGCTACCGACGCCCCCTCTTCCCGCCCACAAAACGTATTAATTATGCACATTAACAGCGATAACCAGCGATATCGAGTGGATATCGAGAGAGAGACCGAGTGCAACAAAAAGGGATATGAAATATTGAAGTGGCAATGCTAAATGAAAACAATTAAACTGAAAATAGTACTAAATTTATAGGGGAATGCAATGAGAGAGAGACAGAAAGAGAGAGAGACTAGTTAGATAAAGTGAAATTACATTTTACTAGGCCATAAAGCAGGCATCTTAAATACTGCGAACAAAGCATTGCCATGGTTATGATACTGTATTCTATGAACTGTATAGGTAGAATAGGGATAAAGAAGATATACTACAAAATTTCATAAGGTTCTTAATATTATATAATATTGTAATATAAAAATGATTTTAGAATAGGTATTCGAATTTCTTTCTCAATTTACTATAATCAAAATAAAGATATGAATTATATTTTATATTTATTTTACCTACTACCTATAATTAAGTGTATACTGTAATAAAAAGAAGAAAGAATACCCTCTCATAATAGAACTGAAACTGGAACACAAAATAAATAAAGAAAGAACGAAACCAGTAGAACTATTTACGATCTCTCTTATCTAGAATGCAATGTAAACTGTTTTTTATAATCTGATAACTGCGAGATACGCAGATAATAAATTTAAATCTTATAAAGAAAAAAAGAGGCAAGCGCAACATAACATGATAATTAAAATTAATTATGCCTTTATGCATAAATGATAATAATTATTTGTTGTCAGTGATTAAAATGAAGCAAACAATTTATTTGAGTATAATTAATTTGGCAAATTGTGCAGTTAATTGTTGAATTAAATGCACACAACACGAAGAGCAGGGGAAAGAGGAGGAGCAGGAGAAGAGGTTGGCGTAATCTCCTGCTGTGCTAGCGGATTAATCGCAACACTGAACCTTAATTAGTTCTCTCATTAGGGAAGCCCTTTAGATTAATTATCTATGATTTAATCTAATCTAAAGCAAACACAAGTTATCTTAGACTTCACATACGAAGAGTCCTCTCCCTCGTTCCCTCCTCTTTCTTCCCAATTAGGCAGGTATGTGTACGTGTGTGTGTGTGTGTGTGTGGCAAGGAATTACAGTCAAGCCCGCAAGTAATCGGACAGCTGACAAAACGAAGTTTGGAATGTGCAATTTCAACTGGAAAGTTTTACTTTAAAAGTTTTTCGGCAATCGCAGAAAGGATTTCATGAAAAATCTTCACCCAAGCAGCAGCTGGACAAAAAGCTCGCAGCTATAAGCGCCGCCGCTGTTCAATCTTTGATTGAAGGCAGAAGATGTGAATTTTAATTAAACATTGAGAACTTTTGTGATTATATAAACATATTTATGTATATAAAACGAGAACGAAGGCTACCTTGGGCATGTCGAAGGTTATATACCCTCTCGCATGTTCTTATATCCCCCGATCGTTCCTGTACTAGTGATATATAATGGTGCAGAATATTAGGTCTCAATTTGATTAAATCAGAACAAAAACCTGCAGTTCGGCCGATTGATTCTATGGCATCTATATGTTATAGTGGTCCGAATTTGATTAAATTTTATACGCATATTATATGTATATATAGAAAAAGTCCGATGTATTAAATTTGGTTGCAATATCTTGAAAAATAGCTAAAATCAGCCGATAGTTTTTATGGCAGCTATACGATATATTAGTCCGATTCGGCTAGTTTCGACTTATATACAGCCTTCAGCAATAAATTGCCTGTGTGCCAAGATTCATCTAAATAGCTCTTAAATTGAAAGACTAGTTTGCGTTTGCAACGGACAGAGCTAGTTCGATTCCTCTGTTGATGCTGATTCAAAATATATATTCTTTAATTTCTGGACAAAATGAATATACCGTCAACAAGGGTATACAACTATTCTGATTGCTTATTGAAATTTTCTTTCAAATTGTATTTTATTATTATTTTCTTTAGTTTTTTGTGAGACATTCTCATTATTCATTATGGGATACATTTCAATTGTCGCTTCACTTCTCATATGCTCTTTCTCTTATTGCGCATTCCGCGTGTGTGTTTGATGTTTACAGTTATGCACGCCCACAGACAGACGGACAGGGAGAGAGAGAGAGAGAGAGGGGATGATAAAGGAAGACACAGAGAAAAGGAACACTGAATTGGCGTGTTTCGTTTTTCTTGATTCTTGAGAAACGACAAACAAAGAGGATGAGGTGCAATATTTGCATACGTTTTTGGCAGGTAAGTGACGTGGTACAGTGAGCACTGTAGGTACAGTGGGTTCTCTCAGTAACAGCTCTTAAATTTTATTATAATTTGAGTGGTTCATTTCCTTTTCTGCCCACTGTACACACGTGTAAATCAGTGCGCCCAGTCCCCAATCCTGATTCTGGGTCAGTTTGTTTGCCTCAGTTTGATAAGCGCTTATCAGAAACGCATTCGGGGTCTGCAATCTACTACGAAACACAGCCCAAAGCTGACTGCGCTGCCAGCGTTGCGCTGCCTGCTTTCCTCTGTACTGCCTTCCCTCTCTGTTCTGCTCTGCTTTGCCTCCTACTCTCTACTGTGCCAAATTGTTTGCTTAGCTCTGATCACAACAACAAACAGACTAAGCTACCTCCCTTGCTGCACAGCCCCGAGTTCCTACTAAACTATTACCACGCCAAAAACAACAAGTGCAGCCACAGGCACAACTCCTACTATAACTCCTACTTTTGCTCCCACTACTACTCCTTCTACTAATAATACTACTTTTTCTACCTCAACTTCTACTACTACTTTATACTACTATTCTTGTTACTACCTACTCCCATAACATTTTCTATTCTTACTTCTGTTCGTCCTACTCCTTCTCCTGTAATTACTCCAACTGCTTCTCTAACTCCTATTCCTACAACTAATTCTACTCCTACTTCTAGTTCACGTTCATTTACTACTACTACTCTTTCGTAATGCTTCTACTGCACCAACTCTTACTACTACATCTACCACAACAACTTTTACTACTACTACTTCTACTCTACTACTGCATATACAACTCCTACTTCTAGTAAAACTACAAATCATAATGCGACTACAATTTCTACTCCCACTTCTGCTCTCATTCCTACTCCTACTACTCCAACTCCAACTGCAATTGTCTTTCTCTCCGCCCATCTTCTTCTCGCACTAAATGCTGCTCTGCTTTGCCTAATTTCTTGGCTATGCTTTGACTGAGCAACAGCAACAAAATTCCCACGGGCTGTTTGTTTTGTACTTGTTTTCCAGGGGCACAACCAGAAAACGAACGAACGAAAAAAAAAACAACACCGAAATAAGAATAATAATAAAGCAACAACAACAACAGCAAGCAGAGGCCGACTAAGTGGATGATGTCTTGTGGTTGTTGTTGTTGTATTTGTGTCTGTGTGTGTTAGAGAAAGACAGCATAACTTACCCGCGTAACATGAGCAGCTGTCCAAGAAAAATGCCGCAAAGCCGAATAGCAGCAGCAGCGACGGCAACAGCAGCGACAGCGACGTCGGCTTCGACTGCGACTTCGGTAGCATTTTGAGCGAAAAGGCGGCGGTTAATATAGCTGCTTCTCCTCCTGGTGTTCTTGTTGTTGTTTCTCCTCTTCCTCCTCCACCTTCTCCTTCTTCACCTTCTGCTGCTGCTGGTTGCTTTTTGTTGACGCGCCGCAGCGACGACGCCAACGATCGTCGCTGCCTTTCGTTCATTTGCGCCTCCTCTTCTTCTTCTTCGTCAGTTACTTTGAGCTTCGTTTGCTTCACTTGCTGCTTCTTCTTCTGCTTCTTCTTCTTCTTTATTGTTTGTGTTTTTGTTTTATAATTATTTGAAGTCTGCTTTGTTTTTTTTTATTTCTTCACTAAAGTTTTCTATTATTTTTTTTCGTTATATTTTCAATTTCATTTTCGCTGCCGACGCTAACGTTTGCTGCGGACTGCAATGGAACAACAACAATAAGAGAGTCGGACTGAGAAAGAGAGTGGACAACTTAAAGAGAGCGCAAGAGAGCGAACGTGGAGTTGGACAAACGTTAACGTCATACTGATCTACCATTGCGCTTTGTGCTTGTCTTTCGCACTCACTCACACTCAAACACACACAGGCACACCTGCCACAGGTAGCGGTCGCAACCAGAGAGCGCGCAACTCGGACATAGAGAGAGAGAGCACGATCACTATTTAACGAGAATTCTGTTTCTGTTTCTGCTTCTTCTTTTTGTTTATGTTGGTTTTAACCCTTTTCTTTGAGCTTAGACTGGTTGCAAGAACCCGTTTTAGCCATGCAATTCTCTCTCTCTCTCTCGTTCACACATTCATTCACACAGGCAGCACACACTCGCACACACAGGCAACAATTGGCCAAGTTTTTCATTAAAATATGTATGCAAATTTTCATTTGTTCATAATTTCTTTAATTTATCTTCTCACTCCCTCGCACACACGCTCAGTGACAGTGGAAACAGAAAAAAAATCAACAAAAATATTGAAAGATCATTGCGCGTCGATCGCACACAAACACATATGCATACACAGACACAATCACACATACAACGTTTTTTACCAGCTTCGTTTTGGGCTTGACGTTCGCCACACGACGGCGACGACGAAACGACGACGACGACACGAACGCACGTGAACGCAGCTGACTACACGCGGCTATCACAACCGTTCGGAACGCGCGCACAAAACAAACTGAAGGCGCAGGCGAAGACAACAAAACAAATGCAGCGCAGCCAGTTAGGCTGGCAGAGGCAGAGACAGAGCAGAGTTAACAGCGACCATCGTCGTGAGTGAGTTGAGCGTTAACATCGCTCTGTTAACTGCGCTCTGTTAACTTCGGCCAACCAACCAACCAGTTGTGTCAGCACTCAATTGCGCTGTTAAGTTGATACTGTTGCGCCACTCAAAGTTAATGTTAACTCGAAAAGGGATGTTAAGCGGTTGCCGACGCGGCGCACTGTGGTCCAAGGAGTGTGAAAGCAGAATGAAATATATATTATATGATATATTATGAAATAGATACAAATAAAATAAAAATAGGAAAATAAAAAATACAAATTATTAATAAATATAAGTAAATTATATAAAAAGCAAAAAATAAATTATAATATATATTGAATATAATTTTTTCAAATAAAAATGGTATGAACATAACTCATAAAATTAAAAAAATATATATGCATATATATGAACGAAAATAATAACTTATATGTTATTTCGTTGCATTAAGTAGATGAAAAGTAAAACAATATTATATAACAATATTCACAGAGTCGCTTATGTAATTTTGTTTACGCATGATTATAAACAAGTTGGATAATATAAAATAAAAAACTAACCTGAATATTCTAGTAACATCTTTAGACACTCTTAAGATAAAGTTATATTTCTGATGCCCAATAGAACAGAATAAGTAAATATTAAATTTGATTTGATTTCTTTTTCAAAGCTTTGCGCACCACAGTCACGCAACAGATGATGCCGATGTTTGCCGAAGCACTCAACTCAAAGTTGCACTCAACGAAGGCGCTCGAGTGATTCATGAGTAGTTTTTCTGCTCGCACAGTGAGCAGCAAAATGGCGGTTAAATTCAAATAAATGTAAATTCAAAATGCGTGTAAAAGTGAAAATTAGGATCAAATATTTTTGCCAATACAAATGAATACATACATATGTAGCTTTGTATGTGTGTGCGTGTGTATTGGTGTGTGTGTGTTTGCATGCATGTTAAATATAATTTTATTGCATATTGCAAATTATGCATGGGAAGAACACACAAAAAGCGTGTCTGTGTATGTGTATAAAAATACAATATGCATTTTTTATGCGTGTGTGTATGTTCACTTCGAAATGCACTTAAAAATGGCACTGTGTGTGCGAATGTGTGTGTAAGTGTCTACCCCTTGTACATGTGCATGGGTGTGTGTGTGTGTGCGTGTATTGTGCCCGCGGCTTTGGCTAGAGGTCAGGTCAACTTCGTCGCCTGCCAATTAAAACTTTTTATGCGCTGCGGCAAGTCACACATGCATCTGTATGTGTGTGTGTGTGTGTTGGTGTGTGTGTGTGACGCGCTCCAAGTAACTTTATTAATGCGATTTCAGTTAATTAACAACAACAATTTCGTAAAGGCAGCTCTGCTTAAAATAATCAGCAAAAAACGGGAGAAAGAGTGAGAGAAGATGAGGGGGGGGAAGTGCAAGCTTGAGAGAGAGAGCGAGAGCGAGGGAGAGCGCTGCAATCCACAATAGTTTCGTTTTGATCAAAGCGCACAAAAGCTGCGACACACACATTCACACACTCACACACACTTAAACAGTTGGCGCGAATTTACACTCAATGAGCAACGCCAGCGTCGCCGCTTGCTGCTTCTGCCAGCGTCACTCGTTCCCACGCATCGCTTTGTTTTGAGTTTCGTTTTGTTTGTCCTCGCGCAACAAGTTGGCGGTGCCTTTGTGTCTCTCTGCCTGTCTGTATGTGTGTGTGTGTGTGTGTTAGGGTGTGAGCGAGCATGTTTGTGTGCTCTGAGTGTCTGTGTGGGTGTGTGCGTACTAGCTTAGGCAAATCAGAAATTGCGAGCGAGCGACGAAAAAGTGTTGCCTACCTTTAGGGGCAGCGATGAAAATAAACGAATTTTTGTGCCCCAAAGTCGAAAATCAAACGCATCGACGTTGTCTTTGCTCAATGAAGGAGAGATAAGTGAAGGAAGAGAAGAGAGGAAGAGAAAGAGGGAGAGAAATGGCCAGAGAGGAGGAGATATTGAATATTTCTTGTGCGCACTTTTATTAGCGCATTGCTTAAATTACTGTGAACTTCAAGAAACTTTCTTTTTTTTGTCACAACTTGCAACGCAATAAGACCAATTGTAGTTGTGCCAGTAAATCGATCATTACTACGGTATATTGACTAATCTTTCTATGTAAATCGATGAATAAACTAATTTTTTCTTTAAAATGTCCGTATGAACACGTACATACATATGTATATCTCTGGTAATATAAAAGCTGGGGCTATCAAATTGAGAGAGAATATGTCTTATTACAGCACGAAACTAGGTATTACTTTGGAATTAAGCTAAGCCTTCTTACGCTCGCGTAAATCGAAAAAAAACCAATAGCAAGTGTTTTTTTTTTTTGTAAACAAGCTTCTTCATTTTTGTCATATACAATACAATATTTATTACCAGCTTAGTGATTGTCTAAAACTGAGTTGTGAGTGAATAGTAAACATAAAAGTTAGTTAAGAAAAACATCTTTTTTTGATCACTTAAATCTAAAAAATCGAACTGCAGGCGTAGCTTCAATAGTAAACAGCTTTTTTTTGGTATGCAAAATATTAAGCACCATCTCCATGTTTACTTAAAATTTAATAATGATCGCACAGTAAACATGGATGTTATTGAAGAAACAACAACAGTACCTTCTTTACTCGTCTATTGTACTGTAGTTATCTATACATATCTATATATTTCATTCATATTTTTGTGCTTGACTCTGCAACGTGTGGCGTTTCATTAAGGTTAGCCATAAAAATGTGCCATAAATTGCGGCTGAAATGGATGCGGTGGTGGGCCTACGATTTATATGCTTGGGTGATGAATTGCTCTGCTGATTTGCTGGTCCGATGCCGATATGTGCGCAGTGTAGCGAAGCGCATACGCCCCGTGGCCATCGTCCGGCCGCAAATACTCGTATGACATCAGGCTAAAGTCACACAGAGCTACACGAGAAAGATGGAGGGCAGGAGGGGCTGGGGTAAGTAGAGGGGAGTGGAGTGTAGAGATGCAATCAGAAAGGCGTAAGTACGCTAACTACATTTCACTAATGAAAAATGCTTCTCTGCTTTGCAGCCGCAGGACTCTAGCAGCAATTGAATGACACGCGGTCGCTCAGCTCCCCTTTCCTGTCGTTCTCTCTCTTTCTCCATCTGCTCTTTCAGGTGGTCTGGTGGTTGCTGCTGTCGATCCACTGACCTGTGGCCATGCTATTCCACATGGCCGACTGTTTGTCCAGTCGCACATAATACGACAGTCAAATTGATTTGAAATGTGCTTTAAAAATTATGCTCAACAAGAGCACCAACAACAGCAGCAACAGCAACAGCAACAGCAGTAATAACAGCAGCAGCAACAAGAAATACAACAACAATAGCAGCAGCAGCAACAACAACAACAGTTAAAACAAAAACAAAGCATGCGCAAGCATCGTTTCGCAATGCAAATTTCCATCACATGCGGCAAACTGAAGGTGCTAAGCCCGCTGCCATGTCCCTCTGCCAATTTACCTTCCCCCACCATACCCCACTCCATCCCTCCCTCTCACAGTATGCCACTGTGCTACTGATAGCTTGTTGACACAAATCATACAAGCAATGGCGGCAACACAAAGCCAAGCGAAAGTAGCAAATCGCAAAGCCAAACTCAACACTCGCACCCTTCGGTGTCGATGTCGCGATAAACTTGTGGAAAATTGGAAAATGGTTACAGGTGTTTTCCATTTACTTAAGCGTGGCTGCCATGCAAGTAATTTCAATTAACTTTGCAAGCACATCAAAGCTGCAGAGAGCTGTTGAAAGTTTTCAACATTTTTGTTCAATTATTTCATAATTTCGCTGATGATTTCTTTTTTATTTTCAAATTTTATGTAAATGAAAAGCTTACTGCATTGAAAGCTCATTAAAGCTTGTCTGACTGAGATTTGTATTTTAAAACTTTCGAATAAATTCAATTAGCTCAAATTTCCTTGAACTTTTTAATTTTAGTCTTAATTGATATCAAGAAAGTACATTAAAGCTTGAATTTACTTCAAGAAAGCACATTAAAGCTTGAATTTATATCAAGAAAGCACATTAAGGATTGAATATGGTTTACATCTGCAGAGGCCGTTGATTATTTCTTTATGCAGCTTTGAAAGCACAAGTATGCCTTGAATGTTTCAAATTTGCAGAGTGTAGCATGATTTTCAACTTCTCAAATTAACTTCAAAAGCTGCTGAAAGCTTGTTAAGTTGCTGCGTAGTTCGACTCAAGCTATAACTCTGACATACAAGTATGTCCAACGCAAGTTTTATCACAGTAAGTAGCTTAAAAAGCCTTTCTGAACTAGCAAGCTTTCTTAGTTATTAAAGCACTTCACACAGCTGATATACCCGAGCAATTGGCTGTGCTGGGTAGCGCATAACTCGATGCCAATAGAAGTGAAACTTGCAACATACGAGTAGCAAACAAGGCAAACAGAGCTCATCGGAAAACGGCAGCTGTCAAATTTATTTGCGCGTGAAAATGCAATGCCAGCATGTCGACCCACTGTCCGTCCCTCCTCTGTCTGTCCGTGCAGTCCAATCCAGTCCAGTCTGGCGTGTCCTGTCAGCTATCCTCCTGCTGCTGCTGTTGCTGACAGTGTGGGGCAAGCAACAAGTGCTCGACCAGGCGACGACAATCCGATGGAGCAGCAGTGGCAAAGGCAGCTCGTCGTGTTCACAAGTTTTATTGTCAGTCATGAAAATCGCATGCAGCCGCAGTGAAAGACTGAAGGGGGAGTGACGAAGGCAGAGGGAAGAGGAAGGTGGGGTAGTGGGGTAGGTACAGTCACATAGAAGTGACCCTTTGGAGCGACATTGGTGCTGGCAGCCAGATGCCGTTTGACAGGCATAAGCTGCCAATTGGCGCCAGCTGTTTAAATTGGCGAAGGGAGAAAGGGGAGTGGAGGGGGTGCAGAGTGGTAGAGGGTGCTAGGGGTAGCTGGAATAAGGTGCTGTCATGCGACACGCACCAGGACACTTTTGGCTAATCGAATTTAAATTTCAGTCAAATGAAGCACGTCATCCAAATGCAATTGGCATTGCGCATGTTGCATGCTGCATGCTGCATGCTGCACGCTGCACGCTGCACGTTGTTAGTTGCAACTTTGGATTTTGTGAACACCCTTTGAACTGTCCCTTTGATAATCAGAACAAGCTTTGCGTTAAGCTTCACTAATACGACACTTCAAATACGTCACTGGTGATACCCTCCTAGAGTACCCCTATTCCACCTTCTTCTTCTCCACTTTACCCCTATTCTAGCTTATCCCAACCTTACCCTACCCTACCCAATCCTAGCTCACCTAGCCCAACACTACTTTACACTAGCCCCATTCTTTTTTACCCTAACTACCCTTACATTACTTTACCCTATCCTATCCTACCTCAGTCTTCCCTACCCCAACCTACCCTACCTATCCTTACCCCCACTTCTCTACCCTAACTGACCTTACCCTATTCACCCTACCCTACACTGTCCTATCTTACCCAAAACCCCTCCGACCCTGTCCTACTCACTTCACTACGCCATCATACCCTACCCTAATACCACCCACCCTACCTTAACCACCCTTCTACTCCCATCCAACCAGAGCCATCGTCAAGCCGGCCAATTAGATGGCATGTCCAAAACGCACTTACGAAATTGTCAAGTCCTCATCTAGCTTAAGTCCCCAAGCGACAAACTGACTGACAGCCTGATGGATAACGCAATTCAAATTCACAATTGTCAGGGGTGAGGGCGCACAGCAAGGAGTGCAACTGTTCAACTGCTATACGGTTCCGAGGGCATACGAAATTCTCACTTCGAATACCAATGAAGCATCTGACATTTTGTGGTCCATTTTACTTGTAACCAACAAGCCACCGTAACCCAAACCCTTCCCTTCCTTTCGCTTCCCTTCCCTTCCCTTCCCTTCCTTCTTCTTCGCTATGGTGCCTCTCATATAGTAAAGCTGATTTTCTGCTGTCAATTCTAAGTTGAGTCGAGTAGAGATAGTCGATTGGGTTATCGATACTTTCGTTAATTGTTTACGCCTCTCTTAGTCAGTATTTGGGTATTGAACAATTAATTTCTTGTTATATACTCCAGGTTAGGCTATATTAATTACCAACCATTGCATTAGATTAGGTAAGCGTTGCAATGCATTGTTCTGCTAGGTTAGATTAATTTAGGTTATGTTGTGATAAGTTCAGTTAGGTTAGTTTGATTTAAAGTAATATGAGGTTAGGTTACTTAAGATAAGGTTAGGTTAGGTTATGTGCGGTAAGAGTAAGGTAATTTAGGCTAGATATAGTTAGGATATGTGAAATTAGTTTATGTAATGTTTGCTTCGGTTATGTGAGGTAACTTTAGGTTAAAATTTGTTAGGCTAGGTTCGGTTATGTTAAGATGTGTGAAGGTAGGTTAAGTTAGTTTAGGTAAGGTCAGGTTAGGGTAGGATAGGTTTGATTAAGTAAGGTAAGGTTAGATAAGGTTATGTTAGGTACAGTTGGGTAAGGTTAGGTATGGTTAGATAAGGTTAGGCAATGTTAGTTAAGGTTAGGTTAGGTAATTTTTGGTAAGTTTAGGTTAGGTTAGGTTAGGTGAGATTAAGGTTGATAAGGTAAGGCAACATTAAGTTGGGTTAGGTAAGGTTGAGTCAGGATAACTTTGATTAAGTTTAGTTTAGCTTAGTTAGTTGAAATTAGCAAGGCTTAAGTTGAGCAAGGACCGCTTAGATAGTGAGAGCTTACTTTAGGTAAATATAGGTTAACATAGATAAGTTTAGATAATGTTATGTTAGGTTACTCTTGTTTACTCAAAGAAGTGCACCGATTAAACTTGAGTTGTTTGCTTACAGCTGCAATAACTTATTAAGTGGATTTTCTCCTTCACTCTCTCTCTCTCTCTCTATCTTATTTGCTCCTTCTCTTTTCCTTTCTATATTATAGAGAGCGTTCAGTTTGCCGCAACAAGGTCGTCTTCAATCTCTTAACGCTGCCTTACAACACCATCTGCTGCGGTTTACACTCTGTAATTCGCATGGCTTTTATGACAAAGTTAATAATCAGCTTTGCCGGGCTTTTCCGCTGCTCTGCCGCTTCCATCTCTTTTTCTCTCTCTCTCTCTCTCTATCTCTTTCTCCCTCTCTGTCTGTCTCTGCCGGCAACAGCAGCTGCAATGCGACAAGTTGCCGCTCGCACGCTCCATCAACTGGTGTCCAATTTGTTATGGACAGGTAAAAATGGCGATGCAAGGCAGGATAAATCACGGCGACCCTTTATGAGCTGGCTAGACAAACACAAAGAGGGGTCCAGCTATGCAGAGATGGGATGGGGAGGGAATGGACAGACGAAGAGGAAAGGGGAAAGGAGGAGGAGCGCATTGTCACTGCAATCGTTTGTCAATTATGTTTTCGCATGCAGTGCGAACGTTGCATTTCCGCCCCAAGCACAAAGAGTGGCCAAAACAAAGGCTATAGGCTTATCCCGGCCAGGGGCGGGGTGAGGCAAGCAGGTGGGGGGGGCTGTACGGACAGACAGAGTTTCGCCGGGCTAGTCCAGGCCGAAGCCGGACCAGGCTGGCCGGAAGTTTGCGCTGACATTCATTACCATAATTCACAACAGCTTAAAACATTTATGTGGCTGCTGCTTACGGCCACACCACATCCCCCGCTCCCCCCCTGTTACCCTTCTCTACTTACTATTCTCCGCTGTACTAGCATTGCTGTGTTGGGTGTGTGTGTGTGTGTGTGTGTTGGATTATATGCAGAGGCATGCAAAAAGGGATAATAAGGAAACTTGAAAATTTGTTGCAATTATTTTAACTGCTTGGGAATTGCCCCGCAAAGCCCCCTTTCCAACTCAATGTCTATCTCCTTCTCTCTCTCGCTCTCTCTCTTACACACACTCTCTCTTTCAACTTGGCCCGCCTGGCGCCAGTAACTGCCTCGCCCGCACCATAAAACTTAGCCCGAAATGGCCACGGCACGGCACGGCGGCATTGCACTTTACAACTTGTTTTGGCGACCCTCTCTCCCTCTCTCTCTTTCTCTCTCTCTCACTCCCCCTCTCTTTCTTTCTCTCTCTCTCCCTCTCTCGTTTTGTCACTTGCTGCCTGGTGCAACTTGTGAGCCACGTGTTAAACCGGCGCCAACAATTTGCTTGGGCCACAGCTTTCGACACAGTCCGCCTCCTTTTTGGGTCCACTTGCAGTCCGTCTCCCTCCCACTTTGCACGCTGTCCTTCTCCTCCCAGTATCTCCCTCGCTGTGTGCATGTTTTACAATGAAGTTCAACTTGAACTCGAACCCAGAGAAGGCTGCAGTTGTCATCTAAATAAAAGTACAATGCCAACACTGCATCATAATCCCGAGACTTGACTGCCGAATCCGAGTTGAGTTTGTCAAGGCTTAAAGCCTTAAAGCCTGTGTGCGTGCCCCTTAAGGAATGTGCCTTAGCCTTGTTGCATGTGCGACCAACTTACAACTTGCAATTTGAGTAGATTTTCTTTGCATTTGTACAAACTGTTTGAGCTGCACAATTACGCTTGCAATTCGTTTTTTTTCGAATTTACGGGGGCGAAAGTGGGCGTGGCAATTCTAGAATGCACATTATCTTTGTGCTATATTTAAATATATTATCACCAAATTGAATTGAATTCAGCTTTTACAGTTGCTGAGCTATAGGTGCTCATACGGACAGACAGATGCAGTTGGCTGTATTAATTGAATTATTAATGAATATAGGTACTCTGTGGGATCGGAGATGAATTCTTCTTTCAGTTGACACAAAGTAATAGTACCATACTTCGCTCTAGGCAGGAGGTATAATGATAAGATCTTGAAATGTTCAAATATCTATTGAGAGAAGGGTAGAGAAGATTATGAAATAGATCCACAGCGACAAAGCAAGATGACATTTCAAGGAAGAGATAAAAAAAGAACTACAGATAGCACATAATTAAGTATAAAGAGACTAACAACTAAAAGGAAATAGAAAGAATTACTAGAATATAATCGTTATGCGACCTAAAGAGAAAATTAAAGCTAAAGAACTGAAGAATGAACTGCAAGATATGAAAGAAAGCGAATGTGGCAAAAGGATATTAGAATGAAATCATATTTGAAAACAAAAAGAGAGAGATAAAGAACTGTAGGAAGAAGTGCACTTAAATTAACTTAGGTTAATGGAGTTTAGGTTATGTAGCGATAAGTTCCATAGAAAAGTTAGGTTAGGTTTACTTAAAGTAATGTAAGATTAGGTTATTTGCTGTACAATCAAGGCTAAAGAACTGAAGAATGAACTGCAAAATATGCAAGAAAGCGAATGTGGCGAAAGGATATTAGAATGAAATCATATTTGAAAAGAAAGAGAGAGAGAGACAAAGAACTGTAGGTAGAAGTGCACTTAGATTAACTTAGGTTAATGGAGTTTAGCTTAGTTTAGGTTATCTAGTGATAAGTTTCATAGAAAAGTTAGGTTAGGTTTACTTAAAGTAATGTAAGGTTAGGTTATTTGCTGTACAATCAAGGCTAAAGAACTGAAGAATGAACTGCAAGATATAAAAGAAAGCGAATGTGGCAAAAGGATATTAGAATGAAATCATATTTTAAAAGAAAGAGAGAGAGATAAAGAACTTTAGGCAGAAGTGCACTTAGATTAACTTAGGTTAATGGAGTTTAGCTTAGGTTAGGTTATCTAGTGATAAGTTTCATTGAAAAGTTAGGTTAGGTTTACTTAAAGTAATGTAAGGTTAGGTTATTTGCTGTACAATCAAAGCTAAATAACTGAAGAATGAACTGCAAAATATGCAAGAAAGCGAATGTGGCGAAAGGATATTAGAATGAAATCATATTTGAAAAGAAAGAGAGAGAGATATAGAACTGTGGGCAGAAGTTCACTTAAATGAACTTAGGTTAATGGAGTTTAGGTTAGTTTAGGTTATGTAGTCATAAGTTTCATATAAAAGTTAGGTTAGGTTTACTTAAAGTAATGTAAGGTTAGGTTATTTTCTGTACAACAAAAAGAAACAACCAATGAACCAATTTAAAAAGCAAAAAACCCGTAGAATGAATAAAGGAGTTGCTAAAAATAATTGATAAATTTGGGGCAAATCTCTTGCTCACACTGCAAATCAAAATACGTGTAAAATTCTTATGGAAGTTTATAGTAAACTTTCCATACCCTTTTCCAATCTCAAAGTATTTTTGGCCAAGGAAATGTGTGCAGAAAAGAAAAGTGAAAAGTTCTAGATTTTCCAGCATGAAAACTGTTCTTCACCGATTAAGCCAAAAGCGCAGCAAGTCTGTGGGAAAGAGCAGCGAGAGAGAGAGGAAGGGAGGGGGGGAGCGTGTGTGTGCGTGTGTGTTAATTTAGCTAAACAGCGAGGTGGCCGCGGCATGTGGCATGTGGCATTAGTTATCTGCTTGTCGCCTGCGTGCGTTAATTATGCAGCAGTCTAAACAATCGCAACGCCTACGTGAGGGTGAGTGAGTGTGTGTGTTTATGTGCGTGTGTGTGTGTGGTGTGTGCTGGTGTGTTTGTGGTGTGTGCGGGTGTGGAATGTCTTATGTTGATTTGACGGCCGCAGATTTATAAGCAGCTAATTCACTAAGCTAATTTGTTAGGGTAACTTAAATACAGTTTCAGCTGCCACACGACACCTGCCAGCTGCCACAAGCTGCCAACTGGATACTGGCAACTGCCACCTGACGCTGCCGGTGACAACTTGATGCTGCAACTTGCGTGCATTGTGACATTTTTAATGGGCAACGGCGGAAGCTGAAGCGACAAAGGAGGAGAGGATGTTGCAGGCAGATTTCACACGCATGTAATTCCATATGCAAATGGAGGAGCAGCTGTAGCTGTAGCTGCAGCTTATCTACGGCCACCACACACACCAGCCCAGACACACACACACAGGTAGGCTTCACACACACACACAATCAGGTGTGTGGCAGTCCAATGAAAATGAAAATGAAAATGTTTGCAAATCAAAAGGCGAGCCTGCCTTCCTTTTCCTACTCCATACAACGGAAAAGGGTTAGAGAGGAAGTAGTAGTAGAGCGAGGGGGTATAGAGAGGAGGAGGAGGAGGGGGGTGGTCTCCACATAGATGTAGACTGCATTGAGGTGTACACAATAGTTACACGTATTCATTTCAAACGTTTTATGCGTTCCTCGCTTTTGTTTTTACTGCCTGCCGCACGCTCTCTCTGGCACAGTTTTTGTTGGCCATTCTCTGGTCACACACACACACACACACAGTCACACACGCTGCGCATGTAGGCTATCTCCAGAGTGCAACCCCTCCACACTAACCCCACCTCACTCCCCGCTACCCACGTGTGTCCAGCCTGGGATGCCTTGGCTGACTTGGCGTGCCAGCGCGCTGACAGTAAATGCTGAAAATTGAGTGCAACTTGTCGTAACTTTATTTCAAATATATGCGGAAAGGACTAACCAGACAATGCATAGCGCACTCTCACACACACACACACTAAGACACACACACATACACAACTATCACGCTGATATGCCTGGCAGTGCGAAGCGCAGTCGACATGCACGACAAAGCGACAAAAATGTCGCTAAAGTAAAGTCGCCTAAGCTGAGAGGAACCTTAGCAACTAGTTCGTCCCTAACTATTTTATTACTTAATAAATTGCTATTTAATTTGGTATATTGCTTTTAATATGTCTAGTTTTCTTTATTTCTTTTTTTTTTAAGCAATTTTGGTTAAATAGAAAACGAGATATGCACTTAAAACTTATAACGAAATATGCACTTATAACTGCTGGCAAATAACTTCAGTATAAGAATCATCTCAGTCTTCTACCAGTTTGTTCCTAGCTCGTTTATTACTATCTGTAAATTGATTACATTTAGTATACTGTATGATAATATATTCAGTATTCCATATGTCAAATTGAAGTAATTTCGGTTTAGTTAAACAGGAAATATGACCTAAAATGAGGTATATAAATTTAGTTAAAGCTACTTCACATTTCGAATTACTTGATTAAGGGTTGTGTAAAAAGAGGATCTAGAAAATATAACTAGATATAACAGATACAATATAACAGAGACAGGCAGCGATACACAGAGATAGATAGAGACAGTCAATTGCCAACAGAGACAGACAGAGCACGAACGTTGCAAAAATAAAGTCGCCTCAGTCTGAGCAGTCTACTAGTTCGTCCCTAACTAATTTATTTCTTTATGAATTCCAATCAAATTTGATATATATTGTTATAACATATTCAGCTTTGCATATGCCAAACATAAGGCACTTTTATTAGATAGAAAAGGAGATACACATAGTTAATGTGGTTAGAACGGAACTTGCAGCATTTGTCGCCTGCACAAGGGCACGTGTTGGCGTGCCTATGTTTGTGTGACTGTGTGACTCTTTCTCCCCTCTCTAGCTCTCTCTCTCTCTCTCTTGCTCTCCTCTCTCGTTGTCCTTCCTTTGCTCTCACTTCATGTTTGTGTGTGTGTTGTTAAGTGTTTTGCAACAAAGTTTTTGCGTGCTTTTGTCTGACGACTGCCTGGTCTGATGGCGTCGACCAGAACCAGGGCCAGGCCCAGGCCCGTCCCGGCTATACAACCTTATAGCCATATAGTACATGACTATGGCTATAGCTATAGCTATAGCTAAAGCTGCAGCTACAGCATATAGCCAGGGCCAGTTGGCAGCGGGCTGCCGCGTCGTCTTACGGGGACAGCTCTCGTCTGCATAAGCCCGAGCCCGAAGGACAGTGGGATGGACGAACAGAGCTGTGGTAAATATGCATGTGCATATGTATGTGTTCGTATATGTTTGTGTATGTGTGTGTGTGTGTGTGTGTGTGTGTGTGCAGCTGCAGCTTCGCTTTTTGAGTCATAAGTTAACTGCAAAATTGCTTAAATTTTATGCCCCTTCATTATGACATTGCCTGCTGTTGCAGTTTGCTGCTGCAGGTCGCTCGTAGCTTGCCACTTGCCACTTGCAATTTGCCACACGCCACTTGCAATTCAACTTTAACTTTAAGTTGAAACTTTTCTTAGCAAAAGTCGCTTCGAAAGAAGGACTCGCCAATCAATTGGCAATCAATGTGTGCTGCACACTACATTAGAATCGACTTGCCAGCTCCACCTACAACGCAACCACGCCCCACTTCTTCATTTTCCCCCTGCACCGCTGCCACCCTTCCCTTTCTCACCCAATGCAGTCTTCAGACCAGGCCAGTCCACATGGTCAGCTCAATGTCCACTTTCATGTCCATCGCCGTCATTGTGAAGTAACAATAAATTGCAAACATTTCCACTTTTCCCAGTGAAGTGCACGCGGCACAGTGGGCCGCAGTTGCTGCGAAAACTATGCTTAAATTTGTTATCGGTGTGTGGTATATAAGAAAAAGTAGGAAGTCGCATAACTTATTCAATTCGTTTGAATTGCTTTAGAAATAAATTTATTTAATGCGAAAAATCAATTTTTTTGGTCGTTTCTATGACAGCTATAAGATATATTGTAGATAACGGATTTTCATCAAATAACCCCTAGTTGCTATTATTGAGTATTAGTGTTGGGTAATCCTAGTTCAATTTGAGGAATAAGTTCGTTCGTTCGTTTAAAATCAATGAACTAGGTCGTTCATTTAGTTTAATCGTTCATTTTTTAAACTTGCTTAAAGGTGCTTCAAAAAAAGGAAAAAAATGTTATGAATTTATTTCATACAATGCTGTCATTGAAAATTAATATTATTTATTCAATTTATGTCAAAAATACTTATACATAATAATAATAAGAAATAATAAAAAGTTTACAAACAGATAATACATATAACGAACGATCAGGGTAAGAGATCAAAATGAACGACGTTAACTAAATTGAACTAACGAACTATATTGAACAATAAAGACAGACCTAGTTCGTTCGTTCAGTTTGGTGAATAGTTCAATTTAGTTCGTTCGTTCACGAACGACACAACACTATTGAGTATGTTTCCGATATCTACAAGATTGTATAGATTTTTAAGCGTTATTATGTTTTTCTTATTAGCGAAGAATCGATTTTTTTTGCTGTTTCTATGACAACTATATGATATAGTCAAAGGGTTTGGCAAATAAGCTATTAAACTTATATGTATTATTTTTGCAAATTGTAGACTTTTAAGGCTTATTATGTTTTTATTATTAACGAAAAATTGATTTTTTTGGTTGTTTCTATGACAACTATATGATATAGTCAAAGGATTTCTATGATATTTGGCAAATAAGCCCTAAGTGCTATTAAACTTATATGTATGTATTGAGTATGGTTCCGATATCTACAAAATTGAGAGAGTAATGTGTACAAATTTTATTTTTGCAAATCGTATAGATTTTTAAGGCTTATTATGTTTTTACTATTGGCGAAAAATCAATTTTTTTTGGTTGTCTGTATAGCAGCTATACGATATAGCCGACTGATTTCAATCAAATTTTGTAAATAAGTGGAAGTCTCAAAAGATCTCAAATGTTGTAAGTCTGGCTAAGGTACCGACGAAAACTAGGAAGTGTTGTATAAAATGTTTTGATTTTCAAGCAATTAGAAAAATGGAAAGCCTTATTAAGGCTTTATTGTGAACTTAGGAGATATTTACACGTATTTTGTGCCACTGTGCGTTGACTGGGCAATTGGCTTGGCATGGGTTGCCTGCTGGTGCCAAGTATCAATAACCAGCCGGAGATGCAGGCGTTCTCTTTCTCTGTGCACGCGCGCGTGAGTGTGCGATTGTGTGTGAGTGTGTGTGTGTGCCAGTTGAAGTCCATGCTACAATTTGCTGGATATTAAGCACGACGGATATGGCCAGTCAGCCATTTGATTTCATTTGCCATTTAGTTTAGTTGCCGCTCGGCTTTCGTTTAACCTTAAGCGACAAGACGGATGCGTTTCTTGCACGCAATTAACGTGCGTCCTGCGCGATGCAACCAGCCAAAGGGCGAAGGCATCAACGGGTAAGGGGGAGCGAAGCACGTTGGGGTAGTTGTCGTTGCCTAGGAACGACGCCTCAAGACTTGCTGTGTGCCAAATCGTGCATTAAACGATTTTTCTTACGCTTTGTTGGCACATTTTTTTTGCATACCAAAGACTAATATTTGCTTTTGCCATCTCGCTCGTACTCTAATGCTATCTCTCCTTTCCTCTCGTTCACCTTTTTGTATAGCTGACCGGCATTCCAGAGCGCACAGAAAAAGGGAAAACCAAACGAAAGGACCAAGCTCAACAAAGTCCGCCTCATCGTGAACTGGGCGCTCTTTGCCGGCAGCCCAAGAATCTCAATCCCTATTCCAATCCCAATCCCAAACGCAATTCCAATCCCTGTGCCACCTCAGCGCTAAACATCAAAAATGTACGGCGAGCAGAGACGAGACTTCTTTGAGTTTGCATATCTTTGCTGAGCAACCAATTTGAATATAGTTATGCGAGCAACAAAAGATATGAAATGCGCACACGACTACACAAGACCACGACTTCTGTATACCCTTACCATAGTCCAAATGTTGTAGAGGCATCATATTATAATTGTGTTTGTTTCAAGCAAACTTTTAATACGAAATTTTAAGGGGGTTTTCAAAACTTCTTGACACTTAAGTATGTTAAGTCTTGAAGATTTGGAAAAAGATAAATTTCTTTTAATGCCATGAACATTAGAGAGTGATCTGTATGGTCTGTGGAGTTCTAGGCTTATAGTATTCAAATTGGAACGCGTTATTTACTTCTGTGTATTTCCATTCTTTCTTATCTTCTGTGCTTTTTAAATTGCGAGAGATCTGTTACTCCTGTTGATTATATGAACTATATGGTAAATAGTAGTTCATCTCTTCTCTTATTTTCTATGGTCTAAAGATCTCAACTCTGATGTACTTCAGGGATTGGGAGAAACCTGCTTCTTATTTTAGTATACCATATATGAACAATATATAATTATCTATATTGTCTACAAACCTCGAGTTTAATATAGTTTTAGTTTAATTGATTCTCACGATCTTTTCCTCAGACCATTTCTAGTTTTTCCTACTTTATAATCACTTGTTGCTCTCTCTTTATGTCTTCTTTTCTCTCTGCCATGTTATGTTTATCTATTATTATCCTACTGCAAATCACAACTAAAAACTCAACGTACTCAGCTTAAAATCGGTTAGTCAACACGCTTACGAAAGCAAACTTAAAGCAACATAAGCAAATTGAATCATTCACACATGCCAACTGAACTGCAGTTCTATAAACACTTAAAACTTTAATCAATCCATTAACTGAATATATAATACGCACACACAGAGACCGATTTAAGCTTATTACTGAAGTGGAAAGCTTAAAGTCCGTTAAAAATATGATTCATCACCGCCAACGGCGACGCCCTCAATAAGCTTTACGCATTAAATTCCAACAGAAATATGTGTATAAACGGAAAATTGATGAAAACATTTTACAGTGTTTTTGATTTTCAGGTCATCACAAATCCGATGCTTTTGGACAGATTTACAGAGAGCAAAGCCGTGGCAAGCTTTTTGACCAAATCGCAAATCTCCAATACGGGTGAGCGTATTGTGCGAGAGAAAACCAATCGTACACGACGAGGCCAAAAACATTCCAGAGGACCTGAGGGCATGACTGGGTAGAAACCAACGGGGCAGTGCAGGGAATAGGGCACAGGTTTAAGGGTACAGGGTACTGGACAGGACAGGACAGAATAGTCAGCTGGATATTAGTTGAACCGGGATGACGGCAGGATGAAGAGTACACAGATCCTTTGAAACTTAACACAATGGCAGGTGAACAACGCCTTTGGCCTTTGATAGTTCGCAACGGGAAATGCAGAAATACGAGTGTACCAGGAATTTTTGCGATTGGCTTCGATATTGAAGAAGAGCACAAAGAATATACACACAGTTTACTATAGCTATGTACTTGTATGTAATATTTATTGATATTACAGTATTTCTTTATTGCTTTTATTAAACGAACATAGTTATAGCTAGTACAAATTAGTCAACTTGCTAACGTTCAGTTTTACTTTTACACACTTAGATTGATTCGCGCAACATAACTTCTACTGCCGACGACAGTCCGACTTGGCCGATCGACGTTCCAAAAGGCTGGACCGACCTATCCGCCTTTTCAACCACTACTTTTACGACTTTCATCAACGACTCTTCTTAATCTGTGACTCTAAACTTCTGACAACTTCAGCTTAACTTCATTTATTGACTTGAACTTAACGACTGCCCCAACTACTTAATTATTCTCGTCAACTCAACCCTGATTCTATCGATAGTTGCCTGCAGCGACGCCTGCAGCGACTCCTGCAGCGTTGCCACCCGGACTATCGCGCTCCCACTACCATCATTGCTTACATGTATGTGCGCGTGTTTATCAGTTCTAGTGCCCCACTGGAGGCATTATCTTGCGACCCCAGGCAAAAATATAAAGCGAATGAAAAAATGGTTCAGAAATATGATTGGCATTGACCCAACAACAGCTGAGCCCCAACAGAGGACAGCATACCATGGACAACGGCTTACATGAATTGTTGGCATCTAAAAAAAAAACATAAACGGCTGAACTAACGGGCATATACGCTGTGGTAATGCAGCGTTTTTAAGATTATTATCCATTTGACCCCACATTGAATTTCAAGATTATTTTATTTACAAGTCGACTAACTTCGGATATTATTATTACAGCCATAGCTATAAGGTCCTTAAATAAAATATAAGATAAAGATCTTTATGAGCAACGATTAAGGATAATATCCTGAAAATTGTGTTTTATCTAAAATGTTTCTAATTTTTTATTGAAGATATGATGATTTTTTTTATCTAGATATCTGTAGATATCCACAAACCTATAGACCCATTTTGCGTTTTTTTAAGACAAACAAGTTAAAATATATTTAAAAATAAATATATAAAATATATATAATGATCAGCTTATGTTACAATGTAAGCAAACCCGTACATATCTTTCCCACTCCTTGTGTAGTTCAATTCATAAGAAATGTTATTTTACTTATCATAATTTCATATTGAGGGTTATTTGACTTTACATTATGCATTATGAAGTTACACAATATTTTAAGGAAACAGTTAACTTTATCAACCCCTATATATATCCCTGTTCAACTCTTAACATCTTTAACTATAATATTTTCTCCATGCCTTAAATAACGCTATTCAATCTTTCACAATTGTTACTTACAAAAAGTGACGTTTGACCTACCCCATCTGAACGCTTTAAGAACCCATATACCCCTCATCAATGCAACCCATTAGGTGTAGGGTACGCAAATACACGTTTCACGTACATTCATTTGCAACAGTTACTTAACAAACACTAACGAATGAATGAATGAAAAATGCGAACATGTCATGCAACATGGAATATCAATTTTTGGAATTCCTGCTTCCATATATTGTAAAGTTGATGGCTTTTTGTTTTAGCTTATTTTAAATGACTGTTGAGTGTGATGCATGAATATCAAAGGTAGAAAATAGTCAACAAAATTTCAAATATGTGACCAATTTAAACGTGAATTGTTTTTGTATATTAATTTGCTGAACAATTGGCGGACATAACCTTACAACATATAAAACTTTGTGAAATGTAAAAATATCTCAACTGCGTGGGGGGATAATTGAACTAATTAAACGAATAAATTGCAATTAAATGCAATTTGCAATCGCCTTTCAATCCACAAGATAATCTCACGCATCGTCACGGACACAACTCACACACACACACACTGGCGCACGTGCGCATTAATAAATGGAGCATATGTAAATACTTGTAAGCACACACGCACACACACAAGCAAAATCATCTTTCCTTTTGCAGCTTTTACCATGTGTTGCACTTTTCCAGCAATAATGAATAAACAACAAACAAATGTGCTAACAAATATGAATGCGGAAAAACGTTAAGCAAATAACGGAACAGCACAAAAAAACACGAAAAATTAAATAAAACATATGCACTATTTATGAACTTTATGCCGTGTGAAGAATTAATCGCTTTAAGCGAAACAACAAAACAACAAACGAGGCAAAGGGAGTAAGCAGATGAACCGGCGCGACGCTACGCCAATTGGCTAGTGTTGCCAGCCAAATTTGATAAAGATAACAAGCTGACTTGTACAGAATTGCAATGCAAAAAGCTGAATACAAAAATTAGCTATACTTAATATAAGGTATAGTTTCGAAGTTGCACAAAAACATGCTGAATTTGACGGGGTAAAAGCAGAGCTGGCAACACTATGACTCTTTCAAAACTGGGCAACTGGAGTCTGTTGCAGTGTTGCCAGCATTCTTGATGCAAGAAAAGCCAAATTGTGTAATAAGCTGAATTGTATAGAGTTGCAATAAAAGAGATAATTTATGAATTTGACGGGGAAAAAGGATGCTGGCAGCACTGCTATCACAGCGAGACAAGAACTTACTGTGCTTTATTGTTATGCATCCTCATAATCTCTGCAATTATGCTCCATGCTTGCGAATTGTGTGAATGGTCAATTTTGCAAAAATTATGATAGCTTGCTGGAGTCATGTGTATGATAATGTCAATCACCAGCAGGACTGCCAGGTCTGCCTTTTTCAGTACAGATCTGTCGTGTTATATTTTCATGTAGCTGGAAATCTGTACTGTTTTTAATGGATACATTCTAGACATAATTTGTATTAAATTGTTCTCAAAATCGAGGTTTCGCTACATAATTTGTATGCATAGCGGTTTGCCTAAAGAGCTTTAATTAGACGAATACCATAAAATATAAGTTTTCAAATATAGAATATAAACAAGATTGTCCGCTTTCGACTAGGCACAGCTTCAATATAGGCACTAAAGATAGCGACATTAACGACACAGCTTAAAATATTATATAAATATATACATTTTTGACATTTTACCCTTTTTTTCTACCATTTTTTGTTCTTTTATTCAGCTGTCTGTACGTTTTTTAGCCCACATTCGCCTCATTTTGTGGGGGATAGCTGACAGCCTTGGCTTATGGAGCAGATTCCTATGACGATTGGGAGACAGATTTGATCATTTGGCAAAAACTATTTCGAGCTGTGAAAAGTTAACACATTAAAAACTAAATGATGTATACTCCACTTTAACTAAATTATATTTTTGCATATGCGCTGAAAATTATTACATTTATACCATACATATCGCGATGATATATGCATATATGTACTCTTGTTGTTGCATTTCTATCTGTCATCTGGCGAAATTTATGCGAACTGGGCGGGACAGTTTAGCCGCAAGTTTCTAATGAAAATTTAATTGGAAAACTTTCACTGCAGATGAAGCTGAAGATAAATAAACAAATGTCAATGCATGAATTTCTGATTGAGAATGACTTGCACAACTACTGACCAAATGGAAATATATCTATCTATATATGTATTCTGCACATGTTATGTGTGCTTTATGACCGACAGTAGTATTGCTATCATCAGTGGCTGTATATGCCACCAGTTGGTAAAAGTTTCTCCTGCAACGCGCCACGTTCAACTTACTTTGAAAACATGTATGCGCAAACACACACAGACACACCCTTACACACGCACACACATGTACATTGTTTGCTTAGCTTCAATTGAACCATGGATAGAAGGCGGAAAAATGAAATCAGAGAATTGAGAAAGATACATATACCTATGTCTAATAGAATTCAATAAACGTAAAATATGATTTTTAGAATTTCTTATTAAATTTGTCAGCAAGTGAAAATTTATACACATATTGTGGAATATCTTCCTTGGGGCCATTCACACACTTCGTGCTTCACTGCGTCAGCGTACCAGCTTTTTGCCATTCACAAGGATCAAAGACAATGTGTTACGCCCGCCATGTTGTTCGTATATTCTGTGAAAATTAAAAAAAAAATCATATAAATAACAAAAAAACAAAATGTTTGCGGATTTATTGCATTCTTATTCCAGTAGCGTTATATTTTCCCATTGTTCATTGCACATTGTGCGTACCCAATTAAGTCGGACTATTGAACAATGCGTGTGTGTGTGTGAGTGTTTTTATTCAACTTTTTATACTAAAGGGTATACTAGCTTTTTGCTATGCAACAGAAGGCATGCCAGACCCCACAAATTGTCTATCACGATCTGTCACTCTGTGTAACAAAAACAAATATTATTTATCAAAAATGGCTTTATTGTTTTTCAAAATATTCTCCAATAAGATCTATACACTTTTGCACGCGTTTGAACCAATTGTAGAAACACTTTTGCCACTCTGATTGAGATATCTCCAAAACATGCACTCTGAACGCATTAACCGCTTCTTCAGGTGTCGAAAAACGTTAACCTCTCATTTTATTTTTTACGTATGGGAGTAAAAAGTTATCATTCGGTGCCAAGTCAGGACTATACGGCGGATGACTCATCAAATCGATGTTTTGAGTGCTCAAAAATGCAGTTTTTTGGTCCGATGTGTGACGGCAGTTCGCATTGTCGTGGTGAAAAATGATCCTGCGGTAGGTTTTCCTAATTTGTTGAAAGACAAATGGCAAAAAAATGGTTGTGTACCACTCAGAATTGACTGTTCTGCGTTGTTCTACTGGTACGATTGCTACATGTCCTGTTTCTCCGAAAAAACAGGTGATCATTTGCTTCGTGAGCGAGCAACTTTTGTTGGATTTGGCTCATCTTGAAACACCCATACAATCGACTACTCTTTACTCTAGGTCTCATACGAGTAAATCCACGATTCATCACCTGTCGCCTCATAGACGTTTTTCGACCCCGCGATCGTATTTTTGGAGCATTTCTTTCGACCAATCGAGCCATTTTTTGAGCGATTGTCAAATTGTGTGGGATCCAACGCCAACCAATTTTTTTGACGGTCAAATCTTCATGCAATATTGAATGTATGCTGGTCCCACTAATGCCTAAGGTTGTCTCGTTCCTACGATAGGTCACATGACGATCTTGCAAGATCAGTTGGCGCACAGACTCAATGGTTTCCAGAACAACAACTGATTTTGGACGATTTTCACGAAATTCGCCTTGAATTGAATTACGACCTCAGTTGAAATCACCATATCATCGATAAACACTGGTCCTTGATGGAGCTTCATTGCCAAAAATTGAATTAAGTTCATTAACAAGCTTAGCCACGCCCACCGCCCACGCAGATCGACAATTTGTGAAGTATTTAGGTCACAACTTTTTGCTTTGACATGCACATCGATTTATACTAAGTTCACTGAGCTTTTCAATTTCAAAAAAATGGAATAATAAACACAGAAGTTATAGTAGTCACCTTAGTCAACATAGGGTATCTTACAGTCGGGAACTTGTTTGCAATGAGTCGAATAAGTAAGGCCTTCGTAGAAAGTTTATGAAACTGCTGGAGGAAGTGCACACTAGAAACTGAAGCGCAAACTGGACAGTTCCTTTGACGCCCAAGCAGGTCAAGTGGCTTCAAAGGAGCAGCGCTGCACAAAGCCTGTAGGTCGACTTGCCAAGTCTTCACCCCCTCCCCCCCTGTCCTAACTGGCAGTCTGGCGGTCAATCAATTAGTCAGTGGACTCTGACACCGTCGTCCCTTCTGTCATATTCAATGCTTTTGAGCCGCATTCCTAATAAATAATTGAAACATTTGCACGAAACTTTTGAGGCAAGCGCGAGCGTCCATCAAATTCCGAAATGATACCCCTCCCCTCTGTCCCCTGCCCATACTCCTATCTCTGGCAGACCACGGGGCAAACAAAGACATTCGGTTTGGCTTAAAATCCTAGCTGGCAACCGCATTCGAGCAACCAAATCGCAATCATATTTGCCATTTCGCTCAAGGCCTTCTCATTTTAAGGGGGCAAAGTAGGGAAGAGTCCTCATCTCCTGCACTTCATAAACCGAATTTAACTTTGATCTTCCCTGCCAGCTCAAATCAATTTACCTAAGCGAGTAAGAGAGCCGAATTGATGTGCAACTTAAGGAGACTGCCACACAGAGACTGGATTAGATGGAAGAGCGATGGGTTTGTCATGGCTTTGCTTGAGTTCCTTGGGTAAGTTGTGTAAGTTGGTCATGTTTGTGTTCTCTTGTTCTCTCTGTTTAATAACAGCATAAAAGTTTCAGCACCCCCAGCAGTAGTTGCAGCAGCTGCTTCTGACCCCAGGCAGGTGTCTATAATTACTTAATTAGGCAAGCCAAAGTACCGGAGGCATAACAACAGCATTACCTGCCCCACTATGGTGAAAGTGGAGGTGGAAGTCGAAGTGGCGGCAACTGGCCTGCTTCCCTCATGAGAATTTCATGTCGATGCAACTACGCAGCAGCAGCAGCAGCAGCGACGCAGCTTTGCCTGGATTGGGTTATAAAAGCGCCGCAAAGCATATTCCATGTGGCACACAACTGACAACGGAGCTGGAGACAATGTTCTGGCGCAAGAAACACAAGGAGGAGACGAAGGTGAAAAAGGATATCTGGACCTTTGAGGATCTGACAAGCTTTCCCATGATCTTCTATAAGACAATTGGCGAGGATTTATATTCGGAGAGGGATAAGAATCTATTTCGTCGCTATCTGTTGCGTACATATCTGGTGCTTGGTTTCCTCAACTTTAATGCGTATGTGGTGGGTGAAATTGCCTACTTTATAGTGCATATAACATCAACAACAACTTTGCTGGAAGCGACTGCTGTGGCACCTTGCATCGGATTCAGTTTCATGTCAGATTTCAAGCAATTCGGACTGACAGTTAACCGCAAAGTGCTGGTTAAACTACTTGACGATCTCAAGGAGATATTTCCCCACACGAAGGAGCAACAGGCTGCATATGATGTGGCATACTACAAGAAGCATATGACACGCGTCATGTGGCTTTTCACAATTCTCTGCATGACATACACATCGTCGTTTAGCTTTTATCCGGCTGTCAAGTCGACAATTAAATATTATTTTATGGGCTCAGAGATATTTGAACGTAACTATGGATTTCATATACTCTTTCCCTACGACGCCGAAACGGATATAACAGTGTATTGGTTCTCATATTGGGGATTGGCACATTGTGCCTATGTCGCTGGTGTATCCTATGTCTGTGTCGATCTATTACTGATCACTACGATCACCCAATTGACCATGCACTTTAATTATATTGCCGATACATTGGCGGCCTACAATGGAGATGAGCATACCCAGGAGGAGAATTATAAATATGCTCAGAATTTGGTCGTCTATCATGCACGTTGCTTGGAGTGAGTTGTCTCTAGATTACTATATATATATATAGATATATTCTTATTGTATAATTTGCTTCCGCTTTTGCAGTCTCAGCGAGGAGGTGAATAACATATTCAGCTTCACTATACTCTGGAACTTCATAGCTGCCTCGCTGGTGATTTGCTTTGCTGGCTTTCAAATAACCGCATCCAATGTAGAAGATATTGTGTTGTATTTTATTTTCTTTTCGGCCTCGCTGGTTCAGGTCTTTGTCGTTTGCTATTATGGCGATGAAATGATATCTTCGGTGAGTGCAACATAAAATAATCTGTGGTAAACTCTGGTAATTAAATATTGTCTCCTGCAGAGTTCTCGCATTGGTGCCTCGGCTTTCAATCACAATTGGCTGCCCTGTGACTCCAGATATAAAATGATAATGCGTTACATTATGATGCGTAGCCAGAAGCCAGCCTCAATAAGACCTCCCACATTTCCGCCCATTTCGTTCAATACATTTATGAAAGTTATAAGCATGTCTTATCAGTTCTTTGCACTGTTGCGCACTACCTACAATGGCTAAGTCTGCTAACAATGCAGACTACACACACACACACAATAGTGCACAATGCAGCTGTTAATTGATCAATTTTGTTTAATTAAATAATTGACGTGGCACCCTAGAAAGCTTAGCATTGTCTTTGCTCTTGGTCAGGCTTAGTGAACACAATACGAGGGTAACGTGATAGATTTGAAGTATGTACAGCATTAGCCCATCGAAGGAATGCATAGCAAGCAGCTTCTCGAGGTAGTAAAGCTAAGTAGGAATCCCGGGACAGGAAGTTCTAAGCAGGAGACCCTAGACAGAAATCCATAGACAGCAGCTGCTAAATAGGAATCCCTGGACAGAAATCCTTGGACAGAAACCCCTAGACAGTAAGAGTCCTCACTGACTAAAGCTGCTATTAGTTGCGGTATATCTCTCTCTCTCTCCCTTCTTTCCTATTAATTATCAAAAGCGAGAGAAACTCTTGCATTATCACTCAATAGATCTACAAGGTTGCAGTACATCTCTCTCTCTATTCTTCCCTTCAATTGGCGAGAAAAACTCCTCGATCTCCACTCGATTTTGCGTCAATTCGATATTATTATTAATTATGGGACAAGTCAATAAGTTTTGGGCAGCTTCTGTTTGCCTGAATGGCCTAAGCAGTTGCTGAACCAATGCATAGGATAATTAAGTTAAACTTATGTAGAATGTATTGGCCCGAGTCAGGGCAGCCATTGAGCCGTGCATCCGTCTCTGTCAGACTGTTGCTATCAAATATTGAAGCAGAAGCAACAGAACTTTCAGCTTGTTGTGCAATTAGACAAAGAGCCTTATGAACTTATCACATAAGCCGAGCGTAAAGCTCTGCATCACTCATTTTCACACCTCGTCTGTCCGCGTCCAAATTGCAATTATTTTGACACATGACCGACACAGGACACGATGACATCAGGCAGTCAACTGCGAGGACTCTTTAAGCTCACAGCTGGAATAGATAACGATTGTTAAATGCGTTTAATATGCATGCCCAATAAATATGTATTCAAATGCCAGCACATGCATATATCTACATACATATACATATATATACATGTGTGTGTACATTTATAATATATGTTAATGTTTTTCAGCGAGTTCTCATGCAGCTGTCACTCTCGACGGCAATGGCGTCGTGTGTTTGTTGTAATTTTTAATTGCATATCAGCAATTTATAAATATTTACTCACAAACCCAACTGGCATAACTGCTACCCCCCTCCCCCTTACCCAAGATAGGCCACGCCCACTTTTGTTCCACACAATTGACCAACAGTCTATCCACATTTGTATAAATCAATAAATGTCAAAAGCAATCAAAGTCCATAAAACCCAAGTGTGTCCGAGTCTGTGTGTGTGTGTGTTTATTTGTGTATGAGTGTTGAGTACCTGGGGTGTCATAATGATGACCGGTGGCTATATGAACGGTATACATATGCTGGACAAAGACTTACCAGCTTTGTCAAAAAGTTTGTCATATTTCTATACTTGTTTGTGGCCAAATCGGATATATAGTCCTGGTAGAGTAGTACATGTCTACCAAAATTTCATAACTCTAACTCCTATACATCCTGAGTTCTAAGATTGTATAATTTTGATACTTGTTTTCTGGCCAAATTCTGCAATATACCGAGGCACTCTTATATGCGCTATATTGCCCTGGTAGAGTAGTACATGTCTACCAAATTTCATAACTCTTACTCTGGTAGATCCTAAGTTCTAAGATTGTATAATTTTGATACTTGTTTTCTGGCCAAATTCTGCAATATACCGAGGCACTCTTATATGCGCTATATTGCCGTGGTAGAGTAGTGCATGTCTACCAACCTTCATAACTCTTACTTTGGTAGATCCTGAGTTCGAAGATTGTATAATTTTGATACTTGTTTTCTGGCCAAATTCTGCGATATACCGAGGCGTTCCTATATGCGCTATATTGCTCTGGTAGAGTAGTACATGTCTATCAAATTTCATAACTCTTACTCTGGTAGATCCTGAGTTCTAATATTGTATAATTTTGATACTTTTTTTCTGGCCAAATTGGGCTACGTAGCGAGCCACTCTTATATGCACTCAATAGTCTTAATAGGATACTGCATATGTACCAAATATTATAACTCTAGTTCCTATAGAGTCTGAGTTCCAAATGTAAATAACTTTTCTACTTGTTTCTGACTAACATTAACGATTAAACAGGCACTCTGATATACACAATATACCCCTTATATAATACTACATATTTGCCAACTTTGCTAACTCCAACTTTTATAGATCCTGAGATAATCAAATGAATACATGAACTCGAACACTTTAAAGAGTGTTTACTACACCAATAATATTATTTATTTCGTTTTGAATGCGTTTGTAATGAATTCAATTAAATTCCCCATGATGATGTTGTTGCCATTGATCAAAGTGTCAACAGAGAGAGACAGAGACAGAGAGACGGAGTAAATGGGAAAACATGTGTGTATTGCGAGACCTAATGAAAGTCGACGCCGTCGACGTTTGAATCTCATTAAGGACCTGGACGGGGCTGAGCAAATTAGCCCAATTCAAAAGGAATTGCAAATCCACGCCCCACGTGGGACACAACACACAGTTGCCATTAAAAACTTGAGGTTATGTTCGCTAGCTTGGTCGAGTGGGTTAGTTCTGTCTCTGTCTCTCTCTTTCTCTCTCTCTCTCTCTCTTTCTCTCTGTTTAGGTCTCCTGTCAGACCAAAACTTGTGCCAAAATGTTGTCAGCTAAGTAGTTCTCCCTGCTGTTGTCGGTTTCAAGTTTGTTGCATGTCAGCCACAACTCATCCACAAGCAGACACCCACACAAACACCCACACACACACACACACGTACACTGGCTTACATAGTTGAACTCCCAAATGCGCCATTAATTTGTGGGCATGTGTAATGCTCGCCCGCTTTTTATGACCATCTTGCTGGCATCCTTTAAAGCATCTTCTCGCCTTTTACACACACAGAACACGTGCCAGCTGACAGTTATTATCAATTTGGGGCCTCAAGTATGTCAGCCACCAGGTACCAGTGGTGTTGGTAGTGTGGTAGTGTACTGCCCTGGTACAGTTGTGCTAGTAAAGCACGCGTCATCTTTCTGTACGCAGCTTTTGCTGCGTTGTAAACGTCAATTAGTACGCGCAAAATTGTTACCTTTTAGGGACCGCAGTGACCTGTGGAAAGCGAAGGGGGCTCAGTATACAATGAATATGCTGTATTATATACAAAGTTCAGCTGAAGGTCTTTGGTGCACGTGCCTAACCTGCAAGTAAAGAAAAGCATTTTTCTGATAGTATACATGGAGTTCTACGCGAATGTCTTCAGTGTGAACCTAACCTCAAAGCACTGAGAGAACTACACTTTTTTCGCCTCTCCGGTGGTAGGGGATAGGTATACATGGATAAATTATTATATGCTATAAGGTAGTATATTTTATAATATAGTATATAAATAGTGCAGCTTGAAAGTCCTAGTTAGGGTGTACCTAACCTCTGAGAACCGCGAGAAAAGTGTTTCTTGTATAGTAGTGATAAGAACAAATATTGTGTAGTGTAGTAACAGTAGTATAGAGAGAGCAGCCTATTACAGATCGTAGTATAAATATATAGACATATATACTGTCTAGTATATAACACTAGTATAGAAAGAGCAGTCTATAAGTCTTCTTACAGATCGTTGCTGGTAGTTCATTATACAAAGAGCACAGAGATAGTTTTTTTTTCGCTTCTACAACACCTTTCTACGGATCGTAGCAGGGAGTTCTCTATATAAAGGGTGCAGGAGACTGCATTTATATTGCTTTATTTGGCCTTGTATATGTTGTTTTCGATTATTCGGCCTTAAATCGTGCATGCATTCAAAATACATTTTATTGGTAATAGCACTCCTTGTAGCGCTTCCATTGACAGGACTCCTCTGGGCTGGTATCGCGCTTACGCTTCGCACGCACTATGCACATACGAGCATGATACTTGCATAGCTTGGGTGGCTTCTTGAACTTTCCCAGCATCGACGTCGATGCCGACTTGAGAGCCCCAACATGATAGCGATGACTGTTTTGGCAATGGTCTACAACCACCTGTGGTTCGCAGGCAGCAACAATTTTCGCAACATCCTTAAGAACTTGCTCAGGTACCTCGTCATCATCATTGTCGTCGTCGTCATCATCATCCTCATCATCGTCGTCATCGTCATCACCTCCGTCCTCATCGTCGTCATCATCATCTTCCCTCTTATCAGTATCCTCGTCGTCTTCGATGTCTGCGTCCTCGCTATCACTGGTGTGCTCTGTTCTCTTTGTTCTTGGCAGGTGCTGCGGCTGCTGTTGTTCCTGCTGCTGCTGTTGTTGTTGTTCCTGTTGCTGCGGCTGCTGGATGACGGCAGCTTCCTTTATACCTTCTGGTATCGGATCTGGTTGTGGGTTCAATATATAACCCATCATCGATACTCTGCCATCGCCTTCGACGTTGAAAGTCAAACGGTCTCCTGGGGAAAAGTTCAGATCAAGTGACACCTGAGGGACCTTCTTACTCATGGTGGCCATCAAGAACTGTTTGTTGTCGTAGGTCAAATAGAGTTTGGCATGACCACCATTATCCAGGGCCACATTCGAGATGTGGAAGGCGCGCGACACGTACTGCGTGTACTTGAAGTTCGCCTTCATAATCAGACCATAGAAAACAGACATTATGATTATTATTTTTTTCGGTTTTAATTTTGCTAATAACTCCTTTTTTTTGGAAAAATTAAAAACTATTTTATTGGTCTGCTTAGCTAGACGAAAATGCTTCGAATGAGGAATGCAAAATGTTGTCAAGCAATCTAATAGAGTTGGAGATGGGAGAGAAATCGATTGCTACGAATATAAACTTTTTTTCATAGCACTATGGGGCAGAACAGCATATTAAGCGAAACGAACTCACTGTGAGTTTGGGACGGGGAACTCTAGAAACTAATGGTAGCCATGCTTGGCCAACACATGGTGGCATGTGTGTAAAGTCTTGTTGGTAATTTGAGCATTATTTTATATTTATTCCCTCATTTATTATTGAATAATTGGGATTAATTGAAGCGATTGAAATGAAATAAGCCGGTAAGAATGACAGAGTGGAGAGTGCTCGACGCCGAAATACCCACTACTTACCAGAAGAAGCTTTTTGCTGTTGCTTCGATAATTTCTATGTTTATCATACAATCCCCAGCAAATTTTTAGAAATCATTTGTATGATAAAAACCATTACATTTAACAAAAATAAATAATACAGCATGAATATAAATAAAATAAATATTTTTCAAAATAATATTTTATTCATTATACATATATAAATAAATGAAACATAAAATATAGAAAGAAAACATTCTATTCTGCAACCAATAATTAAGCATATATTATCACCAAATTTCGTAACCGTAGCTTCTTTTATCACAGAGATCTAGAAGTTCATACGATCAGAAAGAACAACTTAGGGATGGGAGATACCTGTTTTGTTGATTTACAGTGCGCACAAACTGATGACACCCTACTACCTTCTGGTTAGCGGGTATAAATAATAAGGAAAATATTGCATTTAATTTTATTTTTAATTGGGCATAAAGTAAATTTGAAAGCATTCTTGAGTAATTAACACTTGTTTCCGGAATAAGTATTAAATTACTATATATCAAGAAATCGGAATGTGATAAATGCGAGGAATTTATTGTAAAATTCTCAATGCATTTTGTTCATGCTCTTGACTTTCAAAGCTTTTCATTCTTACTATTTTAGTGTCTGCACGCGCGCGCGAGTGTGTGTGTGAGTTTAATGACGTAGCAACAATTGAACATTGATATGGCAGGTTTTATGTTACGATGTGCCGTGGCATACAAGATTGCCATTGCCCGAAGGAGCATTCTCTGGTTGCCTCTACCGCCTGCCTGGCATAAATCATGCTCGCCTGCCAGTTGCACACACACACACACACAAACACACACGCAGTTAGAGCAAATCATATTACATATTTTTAACGGCAAAATTTTGTGAAAGTAGGTGAAAGTAATGTGCATACTGTGTGTGTAGGTTTGTGTTGCATACTTATGTGCATGTTAGCTGCTTTAATAACTTCACTTACACTATTCCCATATTCATATTCATATTCATATTCGGGGGTAGCACGTGAGCTTCGCTTCGCTTCTTGACTTTACTTGACTTCCTTACCTCATTGGCTGCTCTCCACGTGTGTGCGTGTGTGTGTGTCTGTGTGCCTGTGTATGTATGGATGTGTGTGTCTTGAGGCTGTAGCTTCAGCTGTGGCTGCGGCTGTGGCCGGGAGGGGGTGTAAGGAAGGGAGTGCGCACTGTGAGTGCCTGTTGGGTATTTGCACATTTTAACGGATTTAATATGAAAATTAACAGTCACACACATACACATGCACAATGAGAGTGGGTGTGCGTGTGTGTGTTTCAGTAATTTGCGCTCATAATAATGAATCCTGGCCAGGATCTGCTGCTGCTCCCGCCAACAGCTGCACTTAGTTGAGAAACTTCTTAAAATAGCAACAGCAGCAGCAGTCGCTGTTGTCGCTGTCGTTAGTGCTGTGACAAGGCACTCCACCCCCACGTCCAACCCCTTCCACTCTACGCCTTTGCCTACCTTAACTTAACCCCTTCCCCCCCCCCCCTGCAAGTTAAACAATTATTCAAGACGTGACTTTTTGGCATTTAAATATTTATGCGCACACGTTTCGCAAATGGCAGTGAGACCAAGAGAGGTAGAGTAAGAGAGAGAGAGAGAGAGAGAGACACACGAGCACAACTGTCAAAATGTAACATTTATGTTAAGTTGTTGTTGCTGCTGCTGCCAAAGGCGTAGCAAATTTGTTTGTTTGCCTGCCTGTTTGCTCTCTTCATCTCCCTCCCTGTCGTATGCGGCGTCTTTGAATTTGAATTTGTCTTAAATTATAAGCGAATTTCATGGAATTTTAAACGCTGAAATTAAATATTTAACATGTACGTTGCATATCAAATTTCACACATACTTAGACACGTACTCATTTGTGTGTGTATGTGTATTTGCTTACTTCTCTTCAAATTTGTTACTCCCACTTAAATCCCAATTAAGGAATTCCCTGACGCGAGCAAAAGGCTAAACAAATGCACAAACAACTTCTCACTTCCACATTAATAATTGATTTATTTACTAAATATCTGGAAAATTACTGAATTGATTCCAATATATGTTCAGTTGTAAAAATGATATTTAATACAAACATTTTTGTTGGCTTTGGCAAATATCCCAATTAGCAATAATAAAATTCAATCTTTCTCTCTCACAGTGTTGCCGGAATTGTAGAGCGAAAAAAGCTAGATTCTAAAAATTAGAGTTGAGCAACAATAAAAAGCAGAATGTATGCAGTTTTTAGTATTAAGAAAAAGCTAGATAGAGATTTATTCTCGCTTTGGTGAGTTGGCAACACTGATCCTAAGGCGCAATTATAAAATTGCTTCTTTTTCCCGCTCTTACTCTCTCTAATTTTTTGCCATTGTTACCAACTCAGCTAGAGAACGATCCCACTTTTTCTACTCGACTCTTTTAGGACAATGACAGCTACCCTAATCGGGATTAAGCAGGCTGCTTTGCATCAAAGATGTCAATCAAAAACTAGTTGCTATGGAAGCAAGGCAGCATGCAATGTGAACAGCGTACTTTGCCGAACTGACAGAGTACCTTGCACAACTGACACTCGGCTCCTTTACTTTGGCTTGCTTCTCAATCATTTTGCTGTTTCATGCCATGTTCCATTCCACTTCGTTGAGTTCCCTGCTATCGCTCAAGTCTTTTCCTTCTATTGTATTGTTTAATTAACTGTTTTCCCTAACTCAATTTGCAAGCGTCTCTTGAATACCTTTTGCATCATCAGCAGCAGTGGCAACTAAGGAGGAAAATGCATTCAAATGACAGCAAAAAAATACTTGCAAATAAATAAAAGGCAGATCTCAATGCCGCGTAAATTGCAGCTCTTCATTTGCTCCATTTCGATGCCCCCTCACCACCTTCCTTTCATTGTCTCTTTCAAGTTAAATTAAGTATTACGCGAAACGAAACGAATACGATGATATTATCAGACCTTCCGGCCAGGAAGGGGAGGGGGGAAAAGTCGCGCGCATTCACCTTTCAAGTCCAGCGATTTATGCAAAAGAATTTTAGGGTAGTGCCGTAGGGGAATGGCGGAGGGGGTAAGTGGAGAGTATAAACAGCATAGGAAACGCGGAACGATTTGCATTCATTTGGGAAATGCTACGATGTGTTTTATTATCATTTACTGTGGCAAGCACAGTGAAAATAAAATAACAATAAATAAAAGCATTCGAATTTTTCATTCAGGGCAAGAGAAAGTGAAACCGAAACTGAAACTTGCACAGTTCCTCGATTGTGTTAAGTTAAACGCCTATCGAAAACGAAGTAATCATCAAAGAGTGCCTCAACCTAATTAGACAGTTTACGATTTATGATTTGTTGGGTATTTATTTATTACATTTAATGTCTCCTTGTCGTTTTAGCTTCGATAAATTTATATTAATTCCATATTTATTGACCTACCGCCATAGACATCAACCAAGTCTCTTATGCCATTTAACTTCGATTAAAAACTTAATATTGACCTACCGCCACTTTGTATAAGTTATCGAATAAGTGTTGATTAAGTTACAAATATGATTTATAAACAAAATGAGGGGCCTAATTACATATTAAATAAATCAATAAAAACAAACCAATCATTGGCTAACAGACTAAATACATTCCACCCATTAAGTCAGTAAATTCTCCTTTTGTGTTGTATTGTATAATGATAGCTATCATATAACTCATGCATATTTAAGTATTTGTGGAATATCTCTAGCAGTTTTACTGTCCCCAACTGCAAATTGATACAAGCAGAAGTGGAAGTCTATGCAAATTGTTTATTATATGGCCAAGTCAGAGTTCAATGTACTTGCAGTAGACGAGAGGTGGGTTGAGTGGGAGGAGGAGGGGGCTGTCAGCTATAAGGGTACAATGAAACGGTTATTGCACTTGTTATTGTGCGCGTGCGGCGCGCCGCGGCATATTCACGCGAAACTCGCGTTAAACGCTTTCGGCTTTGGTGATTCACATTGTGACCAATTAATGTGAAAGTAAAAGCAATGGCGTACTCGTTTACCTCATCCCCGCTTTCCCTTTGTCCCTCATCAGTTGCTAATGCACACTGCTGGTTCGTCTTGAATGGGTTGGGCTGCGCCGGTCGGATGGGGCCACCCTCGAGGCGGCAGGCTGACACGACATGTCGCTTAACATGTCGAACATGAATATGCACGGCAGCAACAACAACAACTCCAGCAGCAGCAACAACAACAGGTGGCAATGGCATCCGCATCCGTATCCGGGTCATGCCATGCCGTTACAGGCCAATGGCCAAACGAAAACAACTCGAACTACTCCCAAATGCGCTGCGTGTGCGTGCACATTATGCACAGGAGACGTCAGTGTCCGCTTCCCGTTCCACCTCCCTACCCGCCCAGCTCTGCCTGACCAGCTCTAGTTGCCTTGCCGTGCCGTGCCTGGCTGTACCTCGTGGTTTGCCTGCGGCTCGAGGTGTGCATAATTGGAGTGCGCCCGCTGCGGTGGAATGGCGACAATTGCGCAAAGCAAGAAATCAAAGCGAATACCGCTAATAAAACGCGGCTAAAACGGGATTGAAATGCCACAAGTGATGGAAGAAAAGCTATTTGTAAGTGGTCAACGCAGGAATACCCTGCAAGCAGTTGCAAACTTTTATTGTGTGTAGAAATGCCTACATAAGTATATAATATAGCCCTCTCTATACCAATGTACTGTGTATATCAGAATAAATTCGTCTTTTAATGATAGCCAACAATGTTTTGTTATCGATTCGAACCCAGAACGATATCTCTCTCTAATCAGTCAAATCAATATTCTGTTAATATAAATTTAAATTTTATTATTAAATATTAGCTTAGTAAAGCGTAATATTGTTCGCAATACGATAGTTTCTGTATAGATCATTTTTAATTTAGTGTGACTTATCAGACTGTTTTAGTTTCATAAGTCGTAAAATATCCTTATGTATTCAGAAAATTGTTTTAATCAGAAGAAAATCGAATGAACTTTATCTTCTAAATAGTTTCCGTTTAATTTTATGTAAATTATTTGAGTATTTAAGTCAAAAAGTTACATATACATACATACATTACATATCCATCTTTAACCCAAAGGTACCGAGTATCTGGTAATAAAATCGCATATTCTTCAGATTCCTCATAGATTCCAGATACAGAACTATTTACTGGTGCTAAATGTAAATGTAAAAAATAATCGTCTATATTTCATGGTATTGTCTGAAATGAAAGATAATCTCATATTCTATAGTTACTTTATAGTTTCCCTTAGGTGTTGCGTAAATTATTTTCGTTCATCACTCTTCTTTATTATTGAACTTTTATTTCATCAATTTCATATTTTTCATTTTGTTTCCATTTTAATAATAGATTAATCTATCATATTGTTTATTAAACTTGCTCTCAGTCAAAATAATTATTTGTAAATTTTTTTCTTTTCTCTTTTTTGAGTTGACATTAAATAATCCAAACACTTTTTGCCACCTAGAAAAAGCCGAGTTATTTACATGCATATTTAATTTTATCTGAAGCTGCGCATCAAAGAGAGAGATAGAGATGGAGGTGAGAGGGGTGAGAGTTAAACAATTGACGAAACCAAGGGCTTTCCCAAGGGGCCAAGCTGCTGTTGTAAAAACCTCAATGAAACTACAACAAAAAGCTGGATTAAATATAATGAATATATGTATTTAGTTACGAGTTCCGTTGCTGGACAAGTTTTCTTTTTATTATTTGTTTTACACAAAGATTGTTTTCCATGTTTATTAAAATATATTTGTAAATTGCGTTACATAAATCAGCACAAAATGGAAAAAAAAAACGGAATAACATTGCGCTGTCACTCAAGTTAACCGATAAGCGTAAACAAATTATCTTGGGATTAAGCGAAGCTTCACTTATGCATGCATGACATTGGGTATTATTTATAATGCCCTGTACAGGCTGCTGTAATGAGTGATGTTTAGCCTGTAAAGAATATCATGTACAAGCAGCGTATGCACGGTTCGTTATTACAATCGAATTTTGGACATCTGTTTCTGCTTGTTGCCGTTGCAGGAGTGTTTCCGTTTTGGACAGTAGCTTGGAATACAGAGTAGGACACATATCGGACTCTATAAAGGACGTACATATATATTCTTGAACAAGACCAACAGGAGATTCGAACTAGCCATGTGCGTTAGTTGTAGAGCTATCTTGTTGAAACTTGGAACACATACTTCTTATTGCTGCACGCTACAAATGTGTTGTAATAAGCCGGATCAGATATATATAGTGCATTGCTGCCATAGAGCCTATGGTCCGATTTTTATTCATTTTCAATATATTGCAATAAAACTAACTAAATCGATCTTTTTTAATACAATATATATTTGTATCTGTGAATTATATATATATTTAGCTGTCAATTGATCCAATGCATACAATATTATTACCATTATATATTATATATGTATATGTATAACATATTATAGGAACATTTGGAAAATATTACAGCCAAGGGTATAAAACCTTCGACATGCCGAGAGTGAAAGTTATTTCTTGTTTTTTTTCTGTCCATTTCGTCGTGTCTATAATTTATTTTAATTAATTTTCACGTCATTTATCAGGAATGCTTACAGCAACAACAATGAAAAGCAAAGCGCTCATCCAATTTTGCAAATGTTAATGTGCAATGCTCTTAATCAATTTGAACAATTTAAATGTGCATCGATGTGCATAAATGCAACATTTAATTTATGCAAAGAGCAACATTTATGTGCCACATCTGCCGCAACTGCCACCCGCGACGGCAGTTGGAATCAAACTGTAATTGACAATGCTGCAAATGCAAATGGAAGTCTAAAGGGGGAAGAGTACTATGCTTCGTATACGCAATAATTGTGCTTGGCATCTATCGGCAGATTCACGGAGGGGCGCATAATCGAATCAGCTTGCAAATCTGCGCGAAAAAGCCGAAACAAAACAAAGTGCGGAAATGTCAACGGGTTGTGACAGCGAACCTTTTAACTGGCTCCCCTGACTGCCAACGGAATTCGCTTTAATTGGAAACCCTTTACAAAATTAATTAGAACCCAGAGAGTTCGAAGAATATAAAATGCATGTGGCATGCGGATTCATATTGAGTGTCGCTGTTAATTTGCACAGTTAACGCAAACGAATTTCAGCGATAGAATTTCAACTATTTAATAATTTTTTTTCAGTTGCACTACTGACAAATTGCAGTACATCTAGCAGACATTTGATGCTTCTATTTGGGTGTTTATACAGACAGAAAAGGATCCAAAGGGCCTTCTAGCTTCAAGTTCATTTACACCCAACCTATGCAAGGTGAACTATGTATATTGTTGGGTATAAGTGCACTACATATTGCAATAGAAGGGTATGCGAAGTGCATTACAACTGGCAATGACTTTTTTCAATAATTAAGGTGTTTATACAGACAGAATACCTTGAAGGAAGCTTGTAGATAGCGCCTTCTACCTTTAGGTTCACTTACACACATCTTTCATACTTTTGCTATGAATAATGCAGAGTACAATTGTACTAAAAACTGCCATTGTAGGGTGTACAAAGTGCTGTACATCTAGTAAACTCTTTGTGCTTCAATTTGTGTGTTCATACAGACTGAAAGAAGTGGTTAGCCATCACTTACATGTTAATGAAGAATGGGTAATAAAGGAAAACTTTGAATGGGTTGCAGTTGTCTGCTTTCATTTACACAACCTGCATACCCTGCTATATTAATTGCAGGGTATATCTGACATCACAAGCCATGACAGTTATCGATTCCTAACTTTAAAGGGCATAGCTGATGTCTTCGACACACAACTTGTGTACCCAGCTAGGAACATTACAGGGTATACCCTTAACTGTATGTTCCAGCTGATAGTTGCTGATTTGCAAGGTATTTAAAGTGCATTACCATCTAGCAGCGTCGCTCTGCGCCTCTTTGCTTTGCCCAAAATGCAGCCAATTTGCAGTGAAGCACGACGAATGCGGAATGAGCTCGCTGCTGACCACTCGCTTGGCTACTCGTTGTGCTGCACAGGGGTGTGCCTTACCAAGCAATAGCGAAGAGAGGGCAAGGGGGTAGTGGGGTGCAGGGTGCTGGCTTTAAAGAATCGTTGGCACTGGCAAAAAGGTTAGCACTGCGTGCGACCGCATGACCAAATGATTGTCAGCCAGAGTCACATCCTCCAGCCAGCACTTTGTGACCAGAAGCTGTCGCATGAGCAGCTGGCTAAAGGCATGGCCAGAAGCAGGACAAAAGCAGAAGAGGTGTAGGAGAGGGGAAGGTAGGTTTAGCCTGAAGTTGGAATGGGCGCTAAGCCGCGTAAACCAAAAATTTGTTTGCAGTTAGTTTGGCAACGTGATGCAAATGCATTTGACCACGTCAAAATTTTCGTGCTTGCTACGTTTGGTCTGGGGCACATTATGATGAGAACGAGACCGACAACAAGGACGAGGACGAGAGCTGGAGGCAAGGACTGAAGGCAGTGCCTGCCTGTGAAGCTACCACTGCCAACGGGTGCTGTTGGTGCTGATGGTGTCCGGTCGTTCACCACATACGTACGTGAAGTTTACTGCATTTGCTGCGGCGGTTGAGCCTTTGCATTTAAATGAAGAGAGTTTTATTTATGCAGACGCGACTCAGGTCGCTAGTTGGGGCCAGGAATGGGGCAGTAAGAAGACAGGAAGTGGGGCTAGGACTGCGACGCGTTGCTGACCTTTTCATACAATTTGAGTACAAATTTATGGCATGTGCAGTTTAAAGTCGCTGCTTAAAGCTGCACTGAGGCGCTGTCTGTCTCTGCTGTGTGTGTGTGTGTAGGTGGGTGGACTCTGATCAACCCAGTTACGTAGAGTCGCTTTATCACGCCTGCCGCATAATGCAGCACTCCAGTTCAGCTCACCAGGCACCCTTCTCTGCCTCTCACTGTCCCTCTTGGAACTGCTTCAGCGGCACCTTCTGCTGCCGTTTCCCTTTTGAAGTTTTTGTCGACCCATTTTGCAGGTTCATGAATTGCATGGGCACATGGCACACATTGCAGGCGAGGAATCCCTCCTTTGCCCTGCTGCACGTGCTCCTCATCTTGCCTTGCCTTGTCTGGGGTAGCTAGCCGGGTCTGCTGCCATAGCCCGTTTCCTTTAAACATTTTTGGTCGCACATTGTAGCTGCCTAATGAACACATGAATAAAATATGCGATTTGCTTAACTTTGCACGCCATGGCAGGAGTAAGAGAGAGGCAGAGAGAGAGTTGGAAAGAGGGATGGAGGGGGGGGAAGCACTGAGTTGGCATAGAATGCCATTGGATGGATGGCTTAGAATGGCTAGAGCAGGACCTGGCAACAGCTTCGAGTCGAGCCGAGACGAGCCGAGCAAAACTTTTCCCAGATTTACCGTTGCAGACAAGCGAGCGAGCCTGACAGAGCGACAGTGGAGCAGACTGACTGACTGACTCGAACTATATAGAAGAGCTACCTGCACATCACAGCAGGCAGCGCATAGAAGCCGCTGCTGCTGTTGGTTTATCTTGGTGGCGCAGGCGGAAGCTTTTGTCACTGCTCCACTGGCGACGAATCCAAAAATCGTTGAAAGTCACTCAACAGTTTAACAAAATGGCGACGAGTGCAAGTTGCACACGGCATTCCAACAGCTCGACGGGGTGTCTCATGGTCTTTCCCTGTCGCCCTTTCTCTCTCTCTGTTTGTGTGTGCCAACAAAGTGTGGGTAATAATGATGCACTAGCTGCAAGCGGATGATATGTGAGTGCAGCAAATACAATGAGCTGATCCTTTGCATTGAGCACACACTTAATTAAAGCTGAGTCACACGCATATTAATTAGTAATACAACTGTTAAGTCTTTGTTAACAGTGCACTCTAATGAAATTGATTAACAACTATCGATCAATTTCAGCTAACAGACTGTTAGTCTAACAGTGTTATGTGTCAGTGGCAAATTTAAATTTAAATTTTACATTTAATGAAATTTATCGATATTGATAAATTGTAACAATCTGTTAACTGTTTACAAGCTCAATCATTTTGCAAGTGTCGTTTACAGACTATTAGACGTAAGCTAACGTTGAACGTACCAAATACTTGTTTACATTACGCAAACAACTTTAATCGCATTTAATATGAGCAAATATATTTGAGTATAATACATTTGCCCCGCATCTGTTTGTCTTTTTGTTCATTCACTGCTGTTGTATTTCTTCTATTTGTGCAGCCCTAGAAAAGGACGTCATCATGATTTCGTCAACTGATTTCTCTGTCAAGCGATGCATTGTTATTGTTGTTACCTTTGACCAAGTCAAGTACCGTTGCTGTTGCCCTTTGACTTCGAGAGCTTCGTGACGTACCGCGTGCAAATGAAAATGGAGCAGTGACAAAAATCTGTGTGACTGTGACTGTGTCTCTGCCTGCGCGCGTGTGTGTGTGTGTGTGTGTGCGTTTGTGGCGCCAAGCAGCTGACGTTTGACGGAGAAACGGAAAGAAGAAAAAAGAAGTAAAAGGAGCAAAGCTAAAGCGATTGAATGGGCACGTTTAGACTAGAAACGGATTTCTTATAGAATTAATATCAAACCACGACACTGTGCAAGCAGAGGCAGGCAGGCAAAGGAAGGAACTAAGGAAGGAAGGATTGCAAAAAGAAGCAACCAAAATAGAATTGAAAATATATATCTATATAGAGCAAGCTCTGCCTCGTCTTGTGTGTCTACTTTTTTCAAGCAATTCAATTGCCAAGCCAGAGAAAGGGAAAGGGAGAGAGAGAGGGGGGAGAAGGATACGACGGCGACAAGACAAAGCCAAGTGAAGCCATGGCCATAGCCAAACGGAAAAAAAGGTTAAGTGGAAAGCTGAGCTGGTCTAAGCCAAGTCAAGCTGCGCTGAGCTGAGTGGCGACAACGACAAGAAGGAGAACGCAACGCAGCGAACTGAGATTGACACAGGATATTTCGGGATTTGCCACATAGCGATGCCTTCAATTACAACTATTTGAAATGGGATATGGCCAAGTCGTGGCGTACAAATAGTCAAACAACTCACACCCGGTCACCCTCTCCCTCCTCCCACTCCCTTACACTGTGTGTGTCTGCTTGTGTGTAAGTCGTGTGAACTGTGGTGCGACGGGTCGTATGAGTGATTTATTTTATGGCCTCATATTGTTGAGCGTGCCGCACGCAAAGCACGCCTTAAAGTGGGTTAAAAGCGACAACAGAAAAACAGGCAAACTTGCAACATGCCACGCCCCCTCCTCCCTGCACGTTGCAATTGTTGCAGACACCTCAGCGTCGTCATAAACTTCTTAATTGGCATCGTGTACGGCCTAATCAGCTGATGATGGCCACATCGATCAGCACAAAAAGACATAAAAAATCAGTGGGTATCCCTAGATGACCAGAAGATTATCATGCACATAAAAACAGAGCCAACTCATTGTTCTCTAATGACATCACCTGACAGAGTTCATTGTACTTTGTGTTTTTATTTTGTTGCTCGATAGGCCGCGAATCGATAGACCAGGATATTGATTTTGGATATATGTCGTGGTATTTTTGTGGTGGCATGTCGATTTTACGAAGGAATTCACTAAAAAGCATACAGATTGTGAGGCGGTATGTTGATCGATTGTCTAGGATAACGATTTCATACAACAGTTTGTGGTGGCATGTCGATTTAAAGAACGATAAATATGCAAATTTTGTGGTGGTATGTCGATTTATGGAGAGTTTTAATACAAGTCATTAAAGTAATGTGGAGGTATGTCAATGAAATAGTTTAAAAAAATGCAAATGAAATAAATTGAATGCAATAAAATTAAGTGAAATTCGATAAAAGAAATATTATTAAAACCAGAAAAACAGAAGTATTTCGAGATGTCAAAAAGGACAGATCTGTATTTCATCATGAGAACAGAACTGAACTGAGCTTCCCAGCCGGCCTTGAGCTGCCTTGGACAGCAGAATAATTCCAAATTACCGCAAGAAATCAAAAAAACTGGGCAAAACGAGAGTGACGCCGAAGAGTGCAAATAAAACCGATTGTTTTCACAGCAATGGGGATCACTAACAACACACACACAAAAAACAACACAGAAAAAATGTTCTCAAATTTTTCGAAATTCATCTAAATAGCCCTAGGAGTATTTAGTAGTAGGGGTTGTAGTAGTAGTAGTGGTTTAGTAGGGGTAGTCAACATCAAAGGCGTTTGTTTATTTTTTTTTGTATTTTTTTTTTTGAAATGGGATTTCAAAAAGTTTTTTAATTGCTTGCCGCAATTTGAGATGCGCTCTAACGGTGTCTGGCTGCCCCACTCCCTCTTCCTGTCCCACTCCCTCTGGGTATACGTACATATGTATATGTTGTGTTTGTGGGCGTGTGTGTGTGTATATATGTGAATGCTTTATGTCACTTTGATAGCACTCGCTTCCACTCTCCCTGCAGTTCGTTTGTGGCAGTGGCAGTGGCATTTTAGCAGCCATGCCACGCCCATAAAAAGGCCAAAAGCATTGAGAACTGTTTGCAAATAAAATGCAAGTGAAATGTGGCGCATTCAGGTGCAACAAAAGAATCGCAAACAAATGCTAAACTCTTGCATTTTGCTGCCTTTTGCCTTCCTTTTGGCCACGCTGTGTGTTGTAGTACTGCTGTTGCTGTTGCTGCTTTCACTTTCTAGCCGCCAGGATATCCTTGCAGCCAACAACAGAAGCAACAGCAGCAGCAGCAGTAGAGCAACAGCAGCAGAGAAAATAAAATAAAATAAATTGTTCAATTTAACAAACAAGCAAATGGCAGCGCAGAAACAAGTTCTGAAAACAGGTGAATGGGTCGGGTCGACTCGACTCGACTCTCTTTCTCTTTCACACGGGATGCACATCTCGTCAGCCCCCTCTCTACCTCCTTCTCCCACTGTGCCCCTGTGCTGGCCTGGTCCATTCGCTTGTCCAGGTCGGGTGTCGACTGTTTGGGCGTTGCACGTAAAATTTCTGCCGCAGTTTATGAAGCGAGAGCAAAAAGCTTCTTTACTGCCAACGGGCGGACGTAGTCGACGATTGCTTCGAGTTGCCACGGCTCAACTGCTCCCATGCCAAACCCACCACCCCTTCCCACTTTGCACACACAATGCCTAGTGCCACGTGCCGCTAACAGTTACCAGTTATCCGCTACCCGATGCCGATGCCCGTCAGTTACTGACCCAAGTTGATTCACTCGCCCATCGATATTTATACCCGCCACGCATGAGATAGAAGGGTATTTCAACTTGAGGTCAAGCAGAAGGACGCACCTTTGATCCCACAAATTATATATATATATTCCTGATTCAGCCTTAACAGGTCTTATCCTTATCCTTATTCCTGGTCTTATTTTATTTATAACTTTATAGTTATGTTTGCTCGTATGAACACCCTAAATTTAGAGACTGTAGGAGATAAGGCTATCAAATTTGATGACTATTTCCACAGAAATAAAGTTAAGTTTAGAATTTAGCCACGCCCACTTCAGTCCCAGGAATCCGAAATATCCAAGTGATGTTTTCAAGCTAGAATTTTTATTTTTAATATCTACTATTACCCTCAAAATGATTACTGAAAACTTGATTGGGATTGTATAATAAACCTAGAAGTTATTTAAGGAATTGATGATAAACCATTATATTACAGTCAAGCATTAAAATCTATATAATCCATAATCAATTTACTCTTCTCCTAACGCCCACAGCCAAAGATACTTTCATTATTTGCAAAAAACCAACAAATTTTCTCTTATCCTTGCATTATATAAGATCTTATGATTTTTGAACTATTTTTCATCCAATTTAAGATTGAGTTGTGTAGGAGAACTGACCCTCCAGGGTATGTTGCAGTCTGGACTTGAATGAATGTCTCTTTCTTTGGCTACTGTTTTTGGGGATACTCGAATTAATTCGGCTGCCATTCCACAAGTTGGAAGCGGGCTCAGACGCAGCTATTAAGTGTATCAGGTCGTGCTTTGTACGTTCACTCTCTGTCGCTCTCTTTCTCTCTCTCTTTCCCTCTATGTGGCAAGAGGAAATGCAACTGCCGCTAGTCGTAGCTCGTTGTTTCAAACTATTCCCGGCAATTCGAACTGTTGACAGAGTGCGAGACAAAGAGAAAGAGAGAGGGAGGCAGATAGAGAGTCCTCTTTATCACAATTGGCTTTCTATGCAGAGTTTATCATCAGTTCAGTTCGCATGTTTTCAAAACTATAGAGCCTGAAGTGACTGTATAGTTCCCATTCAATTGAATGTGCCAGGCGCAAACAAAGTCCCTATCACACAACGAGAGACTCACAGCAATCCCTGCAAGCTTTTGTTTACTGCAATAATACGATACGACAGTTTCATCTATCGTTTGCAATTCGTCAAAGAATTCAATGAAATAATTGACTGAGTTGTATGAATTTTCCGTATTTTCATTTAGTTTTTTAGCAAATACGAAAGGTGTAGGTGAGTGTGATAAAGGAGCAGCTCGGAACTTCATCTGTTCCTCCACTAAAAAAATTGATAAACTGTGAAAAACTGGGATAATATAGATACTTATCTTGCCGGACACACCAAAGTAATCGTTTTAGCTGCATAATTACGCTTGCTTAAAGACTTTTTCATTTGAATAAGGCGGCAGTGGGCGTGGCCAAATTCTAGAACAAGCTTTAGCTATGTGCAAAACTTACGTATATTGTCACTAAGTTCAATAGCCTTAGCCTTAAAGGTCTCTGAGATATAGATGTTCATACAGACAGAAACGTGTTACACCGTCTCTTCATGGAGTCAGACATGTTTTTTGCTGCCTGTTGCATACTTTGTGTATTGGCACAATGTTATATAACCCTGCTACCCTTTAGCGGGCGGTGAATGAACAATATAATAGACTCCTACCAAGGAAGAAAGGATTACTTGAGTACCTAGTGAAAGCAGGAGTCATGAACTTGGTTTCTCCTACTCTGTAGTTTGTTACTGTTGCACTTTCCACCTTCCGCTCTCTCTCTTTCTCGCATGAAATCGGAGTCTCTCCGTCTCTCTGCCCTTTGTGGTCGTATTTTTTATGTAAATGCGCATTGCAAGATTTTCCTCTCTGTTATTTTCGACAATTTGCATGCGTCTGCTGACAGCTGCGGTAACTTTTACTGCTAATTGCAATTCGTGCCACAAAATATTTCATGGAATGCTCCACACCCAACACCCCCGCAAGGCCCCCAAATGGTATGTGAAACAAAGGAAATTGTTGCAAATTATCACGCGCGCTCGAAACTTTAAAAAGATTTCCCAACAACACCAACAAAGTTGTGTACTCGTATTTTTTCTGTGGATTCCTGTTGTTGTTGTTGTGGTTGTTGTTTTTTGTCCGATTATTGTGTTTATTTTCAAATTCAATTATCAGCATTGGCCGCGATTCTTCGCCAGAAATGCCAATTCGATTGCAACTGTGCGCATAAAGCCTAACGAGCTGAAATATTGTAGCTTCTATTTGCATACCCACTACTTGTAGGCTAGAAGGGTATTTAGTTTAAGCCAAAAGAGACGGTAGGAGGTATCTCTGATCTAACATAGTGACGAAAATGCCTTATCTGTCTGTATGAACACCTAGATATAGAAGCTAGGACTACCAAATTTAGTGTCATTTATGTCAAAGTATTGCCTGGAAAATAAGCTTGCTTCAGAATTCATAATACATATGTGTCATATGTATTATATGTGTCATATGTGTCATGTGTGTCATGTGTGTCATATGTGTCATATGTGTCATATGTGTCATATGTGTCATATGTGTCATATGTGTCATATGTGTCATATGTGTCATATGTGTCATATGTGTCATATGTGTCATATGTGTCATATGTGTCATATGTGTCATATGTGTCATATGTGTCATATGTGTCATATGTGTCATATGTGCCATATGTGTCATATGTGTCATATGTGTCATATGTGTCATATGTGTCATATGTGTCATATGTGTCATATGTGTCATATTTGTCATATGTGTCATATGTATTATATGTGTCATATGTGTCATGTGTGTCATGTGTGTCATATGTGTCATATGTGTCATATGTGTCATATGTGTCATATGTGTCATATGTGTCATATGTGTCATATGTGTCATATGTGTCATGTGTGTCATGTGTGTCATGTGTGTCATATGTGTCATGTGTGTCATATGTGTCATATGTGTCATATGTGTCATATGTGTCATATGTGTCATATGTGTCATATGTGTCATATGTGTCATATGTGTCATATGTGTCATATGTGTCATATGTGTCATATGTGTCATATGTGTCATATGTGTCATATGTGTCATATGTGTCATATGTGCCATATGTGTCATATGTGTCATATGTGTCATATGTGTCATATGTGTCATATGTGTCATATGTGTCATATGTGTCATATTTGTCATATGTGTCATATGTATTATATGTGTCATATGTGTCATGTGTGTCATGTGTGTCATATGTGTCATATGTGTCATATGTGTCATATGTGTCATATGTGTCATATGTGTCATATGTGTCATAAGTTTTATATGTGACATATGTGTCATATGTATTATATGTGTCATATGTGTCATATGTGTCATATGTGTTATAAGTGTCATATGTGTCATATGTGTCATATGTACCTTTCCGCCTCCATAAATTAAAAAAATACGCTAGCGTAATTTAAAAAGGTAGCATGTTCAGCTTTGGTGTACTCTTATATAATACGTATGGCCAGACAAATGAGTTTGATGAAGTTTTACTTTTACAGTTTCCTTGTTATAGAGTTTATTTACCTGAGCTAGCTAGTTAAATTCATATAAAAAGGTTTCTACAAAGCAAAACAGAAGCTCACATCGTCTTATATTCGCAATCTATTTCCTTCAAGCTTTCTTCGGCTGCCAGAGTTGCCACCAGCACTCTCGACAAATGACTATAGTAAGCCCCTCAACCTCAGGCTGTGCATATTCCAGGATTTAGTTAAATAGAAAGAGCCCGAGAACACACGCATTCAACTAATACTCGCTGGACAGCTAACCTAAAAGCAGGCTTAGTGGTCTGAACTTGCTCTCACGCTTCCTCCATCACTCTCGCTCTCTCTTTCTCTCTCTCTCCCTCTCTGAATTTCACCCTTTTTTGCTTTAAGAGAAAGAGGAAAATGCATTTGATTTAGAAATTTCTCAAGTGTTGCTGGCAAAACGAAGTGCATATGTTGACACTGGGGATTTTAGGACAACATTTTGCAAGAAAACGCTCCTCAAAGACATTTTCCAAGGCAAATACCGAGACGAGAAGCAAAAAGTGCACTTAGGCGTGCCTCTGCACAGCTACGACACGTGTTGTCCCATGAAGGGACGCTTCGATGGACACTTGGATGGATGCAAATGTTTACCTCCGATTCCTGATACATTTATGCTGGCCTGCCTGCCCAGTTGCTTTTCTCTCTCTCTCTTTCTCTTTGTGTGTGGCTTAGGCGGACATTGTAAAAAACAAGGCAACATAAGGAGAAGCACGGAAGGGATAGGCGGACGGAGAAGAAGGCAAAGGGAAGGCGCAGTGGGGAAACTACGTGTGGTACGTGCGCATTCATTTAACTAGTGCATTTTCTTAGGCCGTACAAAAAAAGGCAATAAGTAAAGTGTGATGCATAAGCAGATACCCTATACGTAACTTATGCAAGCAACTATAATATAATATAATTATATAAATTAAGTACGTAGTCAGTAATGTCTTTAATATGTTATATGGTAAACTCACATTTCAGACCTATTCCCATAAAAATGTACTCTTTCTGTCTTTGTTAAAGCCTAGATCTCTCGAGTTACCAAAACTATGATGCTTACATTTTACAGCTAGACTGCTATAGTATACGGTTATTGCACACAACACCAATGAACGTTCTAGCAGAAGCTTTACGCTTGTAAACAGCTTTTTTTCGATTAATGGAGAACATGGGGATTGCGGTCAAATTCTAAAACAAACTTTAGTCGCGTACAACAACAAGCCACATTGTCAGCAAATTTGGTAGCCGCAGCTCTCATTTTCCCTGACTTATACGTGTTCATACGGACAGAGAGAACGAAATATGTGTATATAATGGTTCGAACTTGCCTGCTTCTCTCCGTAACACCAAGTTATAACATCCTTTCACCACAGGTTATTGCATACAAACGTATATACCCCATTTGCTGGGCCTTGCCTTACCAACAGGGTATCAATTGTAAGTAGGTGAGAATTGAAGTGATCGCCAGGGCACTCTCAGGGTTTTACGCACTCGGATTCGAACTGAGATAAGCGACTTAGCTGAGGCATGCCGCATGCAGCGCGAGAGCCTTGAGCGGCCTGGGGCACCCTCAGCAAACACTCGGCATGGCACACGCGCTTCTGTCGCGTATCTCATATCATAAGGCAGACAAAAGTCAACCCCTCACAAGAGGGGAGGGAGCTGTCTCTGTTCCTCTCTATGTCTGTATGTACGAGTATGTATGTGTGTGTGTATGTGTGTGTGTGTCTGCGCTTAAAGTTTTTGACAGTCAGCATCCGCAGCGAGCTAGCGGGCGCCACCACAAGGTATTAAAAATTAGTACACACATCTCGCTTGGCAGACCGCAAGAAGTTGGGTGAATCGTAAAACTCTATAAAGGGGGAGGGCAGGCGATTGTCTTTGGGGTTGCTTGCTGTAGGGTGTGGGTAGAGGGGAGGTGGGGGTGGTGAGCCGCTGCTGCCTGATTATGACACGTTGCAGCGGCTTATTAATGAGTTGCGCTGTCAGTCAACACATTCCTACCCCTCCCCTCCCCACCCCCTCTCCACCACACTCTCTCCGTCTCTCTTTCATGCTTATGTGGTCAGCAACAGCAGCTAACCTGACTCCCCTCTGCCCCTTCGCCTGCCCGCCCTCTCGCTAAACCACCTAATCAACATGCACAGCACACGGTATTTTGGGCAACGCAAACGGAACATTTTGCAAAGCGCACAATGAAAGAGAAAGAGAAAGAGAGAGAGAAAGAGAGGGGAAAACAAACAAAAATGAGAAACGAAAACAAGATTTTCCATTTCCATTACGCTATTTTCCAATTATAACTCCGTTTAAAGAGTTTTATGCTGTTGTTGCACTTGCTGCAGAGCCAATTAGACAGACGAGGATGAGGATGAGGATGAGGACGAGAACGAGAACGATGGAGAGATGGAATCCTGCGTAAATCTGCAGTTGATAATGCAGTGAATCAGTGAAGCTTAGCAGGAACATTTACCGTTATGTTATTTGAACGAATCTTTAAGGCTCCTTTAATTCTCTTCTCTCTCTCTCTCTCTCTCTCTCTCTCCTCACTTTTCTGCTCACTCTCCCAAGTTTCTTCTGCTGTATCTTCGGCTAGATAACTAACTTTAATTTCCATTAATTTGCTTCCATTCTTTCTTCTTGTTTCTCTTCTCTCTACCCTCTACTCTCTACTCTCTACTCTCTACTCTCTACTCTCTACTCTCTACTCTCTACTCTCTACTCTCTACTCTCTACTCTCTACTCTCTACTCTCTACTCTCTACTCTCTACTCTCTACTCTCTACTCTCTACTCTCTACTCTCTACTCTCTCTCTACTCTCTACTCTCTACTCTCTACTCTCTACTCCCTCTCCTCTCTACTCTCTACTCTCTACTCTCTACTCTCTACTCTCCACTCTCCACTCTCTCTACTCTCCACTCTCCTCTCTACTCTCTACTCTCCACTCTCTACTCTCTACTCTCTACTCTCTACTCTCTACTCTCCACTCTCTACTCTCTACTCTCTACTCTCTACTCTCTACTCTCTACTCTCCACTCTCTACTCTCTACTCTCTACTCTCTACTCTCTACTCTCTACTCTCTACTCTCTACTCTCTACTCTCTACTCTCTACTCTCTACTCTCTACTCTCTACTCTCTACTCTCTACTCTCTACTCTCTACTCTCTACTCTCTACTCTTTACTCTCTACTCTCTACTCTCTACACTCTACTCTCTACTCTCTACTTTATTCTCTCTTCTCCTTCTTATCTCTACTCTCTTCAAGTCCCTCCCTGCCCTTTCTTTTCTTCTATCCCTGCCCTTGTATCTTCCTCTATCTCTACCCTACTCTGTTCCCCTCTTTCACACCCCTTACTTATTCCTTTTCTTCTCCCTTCTCTCTTCCTACCTTTTTCTCTCTTCCCCACCCTCTTCTTCTGTATCTTCCTGTATCAATCAATGCGCCTTGGACTAAGTCGCGTATCTTCTTCTTGCCTAAACTTTCTTTGATTTCTGCTCACAAGTTTCTCTTTGCTTTCTTTCCTCTCTCTCTCTCTCTTTCTCCCTCTCCTTGTCCATTTATCTGCATATAAATTCTAGTTTTATCGACTTGTCTCGGGGGAAGAGAGTTTATTCGAATCGAAGATGCAAAAGCGTATGTACATTGTAAACTCAAATGCGTTCCACATGACTAAATGGTACCCCCTCTCTCCCTCCCCCGGCCACTCTCTCATCCCTCTCTGTCTCTCTCTCTCTCTCTGTCTCGCTCCCTCCTGCGTTTATGAACTCTGAAATTGGTGCGAGTTTGATGCTTTATGGCTTGGCAGATGCCAAAGATGCGGCGGCGACTGCGTCAGCTACTGTTGGTGTCAATGGCCCCCAAGGCACACACACACACACACACACCAGCAGCAGCAGCAGCACCAATAACAATAACAACAACAACAACAACAACAAGTACTTGCCACATTAAACAGGGCGCGCGCGCGCCAAGTGCTAATGAAGATTCCGTTGAACGCAGCGCTGGGAGTTCCCGCTGCCTCCGCCTCTGCCACTGCTGCACAGCTGTACATGCCACACACACAAACTAGAGTTTATAAATAGCCAAGATTCTCCGCGTACCTATACAAAAATGCCCGACAATGCAGTTTATTGCATCACTCGAGAAACAACGAGTTGCACAACGCCAACGCGGACGCCGCAGTCAACGTCAGCGTCGACGTTGACGTCGAAGCCAACTTCGACAGCAATAAACAAAAGTGCCGTTTGTTGCCCAAGACTTTGATAGATGTTATAGCCCACAACGATATATAGTTCTATCCACGCACACGTTCTGCACACGATTTGCTTCCAACTTTGCATTTAAATGCATTTAAAATTTCGAAACTGGCCAGAGATTTATGGTATGCCGCCCTATACTCTACCTCTAACACACCCCCCTCCCCCGTCACCCACTGAGCCCCTTGGCAAGGCTACGCCCATGCACAGGCTCTTAACGCACATAAATAAACAACTGCTTATGATAATTCAGATTCGATTTATCCCTCGACTGTTTTTAAAGAAAGCGAAATAATAGCGAAATTTAAAAGATCAACAACGGCTCGACTGTTAGATATCCTGCATTTATTGCCAGAGAGAGAGAAAGGTAGAGAGAGAGAGAGGAGGAAGGGGAATTCAGAGTGGTAACGAGTGCGCTTAAGATATTTCTTTTATAATTTCCATGTTTATTATTTGATTATATTGTATATTATATAATTCATTGGACTGATACACACTATACAATTTACCATATATATTCCCCTTAAATTTACACTTGCAATTAATTTTTTTTTTTTTTTTTCAATTTAGGGGCGTGGCCGAATTCTAAAAACATGCTTTAGCTGCGCATAATATTAAGACATATTGATAGCAAATTTGGCAACCCTGGCTCTTATAATCACCAATATCTACATGTTCATACGGACAGACATGGCAACAATATATAGTCGCGGCTCAGAGTTATACATACTTTGTGGCGCCGGAGACAGCTCCTTCTACCTGTTATATGTCTTCTGCGAGTGATTTACACACCAAATTAGGATAAAAGAATTACAAAATAAATTTATTAAAAAATAAAGAAAAAACGCAAATCAAGTAGAACAAATCACCGCACTCAGAAATTCAGTTGACATCATCACCCGTAAGATCAATGATTGCTACAGGATCTCGTGAATGATGTATTAAGACAACATCGCTATCGTCAGCGTCATTGTTATCGCCTTCACGGGGTAAATTCCAAGGTTTATCCCGGTTGAATTGCAAGTTGAGATCATTTGTTTGCACTCGTTTTGCCCGCGGATTGCGACCTCGCATGGTATTGAACAAGACGATACGATTTCTGAGTTTCATATATACTGAATTGTCCATGATTTTGTTTTTTATAACTACGTTCTATATTTATTTGAATTATTTGATTGTATAAAGGGGGGAGTTTTGAGTGCAGGTTAACTTGATTTGTGTTCTGTGGGTAGTTATTTCTAGTTTAATTATCATAGGTCTTTGAGCACCCATGGATATAGTGAGGAAGAGTAAAAGAGAGTGAAACTGGTGTAAGGGAACCAAAAATAGGAAAGAGTTGCCAGTTCTTTAGAAAATATTTTACTGTAATACACTGTTATACTACTATGTTATATACTGGCTTATACTGCAGGAACAAACACTGTTATACGCTGAAATCACACTGTATGTATACACGGTTATACACACTGTTATATACACTGTTATACAGACTGTTATACATACTGTTATACACAATGTTATATACATTGTTATATACATTGTTATATACACTGTTATACATACTGTTATACGAACTGTTATATTTACACACTGTTATACGAACTGTTATATTTAAACACAGTTATACACACTGTTATAAACAGCGTTATATACACTGCTATGCCCATTATTATACACAGTGTTGCGTACATTAATTGATTGCATGCTTGAAAATCAGCAGCAAAATCAGATAAAAAGTATTTTAGGCTACATTGGGTGCACTTACTGGATAAGGCAGGGTGGAATTTCGGGTAGGGTGGTGTAGTCGGCACAACAATGTGCAATAAAAGACATTTGAAATTGCCACATTGTTGCCACGCCTACTAGAGACGGCACCAAAACCGAAGCAGAACGAAGCGGCGCAATCTGAATAGGAAGTTGAATCGAGGCAAGAGCTCAGGCAGGGAATGAGTGACAGTCTTAATTACAGAGAGATTAGCATGACTGGGCAGGGTAGACCCACCACCCCCAATAACCTGCACACCTTACCTGCGGCATGCTGAGTGCTTCAGACAGACAAAGGCGGCGCAGATATATTCAATGTCACGTTTCAAGCTGAAGAAGACGGCGACGACGACGACAGAGGCCTTGAAAGCCCCAGCTGGAGACTGGCTGCACATACACAGGTGCCCCAGCCAGGTGCAGGCGCTCATATCCTTGCAGCTCCCCCTCCTCCTGCCTCCCCTCAAGCTGGACGTGCCTAGCAGTTATTCCTCTCCTGCCGCTTGGCCGCCTTTGTTACATTTGATTGTCGCAAACGAAGTGGAAAAGTAAATGTTGCACACACAGTTGCACACACACACGCATACACACACATGCATACGTCAGTAGGGAAATACACACTAATTACTCCTTGGCGGGAGAGAATGCGAAAAGTGGAAAAGAGAAAACCCTTTTTCCACTCCGAATTTCTCCTTCTCCTTCTCCGTCTTCTTCTCTTCCTCCTCGTACGCCTTGGCCATTACACTCTCTTTATTTGCCTTTCATACGCTTTTTTGTTGCCTGCGCTGCCTTTGCTTTTTTCTGCTTCTCGTATTTACCCCCTCTCTTCCCCTCCTCCCTCTCTCTGCCCCTCTCTTTGACTCTCCTTTTGGCGAATGATAATTGAAAAGCAGCCAGCAGCAGCAGCAGCCAGCAAAAATTATTGGCCTTTGTTTGCGCGCACGCAGGAGGGGAGAGGGGATGGTTTGGCAGAACGTGCTGCAGACATGCGGGTTGCGGTTGAGGGGGCGTGGAGAGTGTAGGGGAGTACGAGGAGTGTGGGAGAGTATACGAATCGCAAAAGTCAGTCAGCCAAGTTAAATACAATAATGTTCTCTAGCTGCACACACACACACTCACACATACACATATATCGGACTAATATCATTTTAATGGAAATGAGAAAATTAATAAATCGCTTCCCCCTCAATTCTCTCCTATCTCTTCTCTCTATTTGCAATGATAACAGGAATGCATTTATCCTGACAGATTCCTTTGCTGTTTCTTCTTTGGCAAACTGTATAAACTGTGTGTGTGTATGTGTGTGTGGCAGTTTAATTTAACTAGACTTCAATTCATCATTAAGAACGCGCTCTTTGATGACCAATACGAGAGATATGAGAGCGTATTATTATACAAACATTTTTAATTAGCCATATGAATAGAGCGGGAGAGGGATTGGCATAGAGTTAAAATACCACTTCACAAAATCAGTAGCGGGTGTAGTTAGCTTTACCCCAGATCCTTTATTTATGTCTCCAGTAATTCAAAGATTTTACTTATACCAAATAATTCTCCTGTCTCCCTTTCCCTCTCTTTCTCTTTCTCTTTCTCTCTCTCTCTCTCTCTCTCTCTCTCTCTCTCTATCATCTCCCCATTCTTCCTCCTTCCCTGTCTCTCTCTTTAATTGGTGTCTTTCAATTTCCCTTTGCATATTTGCATAGAAAATGCCGGCTGCTGATATAACCTCAATGTTTTGCGCTGAGAGTGCAAAGTTCATGTCAGGCAGCAATGGCGGCATAAAAACATTAGCTAATGGCTTAGTTATTTGTTATTTAGTTGTAGCATGCACGCATGCACACACACACACACACACGTAGACACACACCCATTAGCAGTGCATGCGAAACGCAATCGAAAGTCAAAGAAGTCAAAAGTATAAAGAGAAAAGAGCAAAGGAGCATCACAGACCGAGTTGGGCTCTTCCTTCCCCTCCATAACCGCTCTTTCCCTCTCTCTCTCCCTTTCTCTATTGTCATGGCGTTTGTTCTCATTTCCGCTGCTGCTGCTGTTGCTGCTGCATTTTCTGATAACTTTGCTGAAAATTCAATTAGTGCGCGTGAACACGCAGCTCAATGAAAGGTACACAACATGTCCAAAGGGAAATGTACTCAGTGTAATCGTACAGTGCAGGGAAAGACATTAGCATCACTTGCATTTCATTCTTCAAATTTCAATTAAAATTCGTAAAGAGTTCGTTAGTTATCTGTAATTTGTAATTTTTAGGGGCAACGCTTACCAACACTGTTTGAATATCGATAGCAACAACGATCGATTAGAGTGTGATCAGCCTAAAGATTAAAAAAACAACAGATTTCCTGTGAATTGAAATCGGAAGTATTAAAATCATAATATTTATATTAAATAGGGATTAATATTATCCCAATTTAATATATTTAACTCTATTTTATATTTTTATTTAAAACATGTCTAACATTTTGAAAGTTCCTTTACTGTAAGCCCTTCATATCTTAGGTATTGTTTTCTTAGGCATTGTCGCCGCCGACTCTTCTGCCTCTTTCCGATGAAAGAGCGAGTTTTGATCTCGTAAAATGTTTTCTAAAAAGTTTTCTACACGAAAACAAAAACACAAATTAATTTCAGTTTCCCGAATTGAATTCTCAATTCTCCCACACACCATCGTATTTGCATTTAAGGATTCTCAGTTACGTAGCACAAAACTTTGTGTCTTAATTAAGGTGTAAGTGGGAGAGAGGAAGGGGGAAGTAGAACATGAAAGCATTAGCAAAATGCATTTTTTTTACGAAAATCGATAAGTAATCAAAAGTACACTTTTTGTCCTCGCAAATGTGTTAATTGTTGTTTTTCATTGCGTTGCGCTTTTACGCGCGCGCAATGCATTCATAAACTTTCACTCATTTATTGAGTGAAAATTTAGAGTGGCCTATTGAGTGAAAATGGGGTTAACGTCGCATTTCCATATTAACAGATTTCTGTGCGATATCTTCTACATGATAGTTTACATAATTTATCGGACGATTATAAGTGCGATGCATCGATTTATTGCGCGCTAAGAGCGCACCTACCCTTTGTAGTGAGATTGTTTTGTTAATTACGCTCAAAGCCCCATACACTTCACAAATTCAAAAATATTCAATTCAGAGAATTTGGTATCTGAATTTTTTTTTAATTAAAGCATTTCAATGCGGCAAACATTTTAAATTCAAATTTAAATTTAAATTACTATGTTTAGCGCCGATAAAACAGTCTGCTGTTAAGCTTCTGTTAATGTTCAAATATCGATAAGAATCATGTTACATATCGGTCGAAGTAAAATAGCTGCTCAGTAAAATAAACACTGGCTAAAATTAAAGTGAAACTGATAAAAATAAATATTATTGCATACATTCGTCAATAATATACTTATATTTATGAAGTATTTTTACAGCTTGCACTATTCAAAATTTAAACTTACCGCCACGAATTACCGTCTTTAACAGAACGCGATAGCTCAGTCATTATGTCGATACCAAATTACTTACACTGGTTATCGATACTTCTTAGTAAAGCTCAAACAGTCGTTAAGTTTATACACTGGAAACTTGAATGAGAAAACATGAAGAAGTAGGGAAGATAATCACAGCAAAAGGTACATGCCAAAGAGAAGGATAAGGAAATAAAACACAAGAGTTATGCGGGATAAACATTTAAAATATATTACAAATTACAGTTGCACTGTAAGAACACATAGAAAAAATATAATTGATTAACCTTTGACATCTTTTTGTTTAAAATGCCACCAGGTGACTGACCACGCGAGCCTTAAAGCTAGAAGCAGAGGCGTAGGCCCCCTTGAGTAAGGAGAGCCCCGTCCGCCATAAATGCACAATCTGGAGGAGTTGGGAAGTAGTTGGAGTAGGAGGAGGTGACGTGGTAGTAACAAGGTGGCTAAAAATTATGTTTGTTGTTGTAAATAAATGCAAGAAAACAGCCTTAACCGTTATGTGAGAGAGTAACCCCTGGGGGCAGGGTGACCCACATTAGCCTGGGTAGGTGAAGTAACCGGACCCTCTCCTAGTGCAGCATAAACAGCGCTGGCTGCTCCAGATGCTGCTTCCAGACATTGGAGAAGCTAGCCATGGTGACGCCATCGATGACACGATGATCCGCCGACCAGCTGACGCTCATTATATGCGCCTTGACGAGCTCATCCTTTTCATTGAAGCGCGGCACTGCCTTGGTGCGTCCCATGGCACCGATGGCCACCTGAGGTGCCATGATGCACGGATGCGTGTAGGTGCCACCAACCTAGGATAGGCAGAAAGAGAGATTATAAAAAGAAAGAGTATGTTTTACAGATAACTCACGATGCCAATGTTGGACAACGAGAAGGTGCCGTCAGCAAAGTCCGACGGTCCTAGGGATCCCGTGCGTCCACGCTCCACTAGCGCATTCAAATCCTTGGCAATCTGTATGATATTCTTGGCCTGACAATTCTTGATGTTGGGCACGACGAGTCCCTGAGGGGTATCAATGGCAACGCTGATGTTGTGTGCACCCTTGAAGATGATAGACTCGTTGGCCAAGTCAAGGGAGCTATTCACAATGGGATAGCGCGACAAAGCAATGCTGGCGGCCTTAATGCAGAACGGCATGAAGGTCAACTTGGGCACACCCTGCTCTGCAGCAGCAGCCTGCAGATCCTTGCGGAATTGAATCAGGCGCGACATGTCGATCTCGTCGCTGTAGGCAAAGTGTGGAATTTTCTGTGGAGGTAAGAAAGAGAGATTAATAGCGAGAGTCAAACTTCAACTCCAAGTGAGACTCACCAGTGACTCCGACATGGACTTTAACATGGCCTTGCGCACACCCTTAAGCACCTCCACGCGATCAGCTGGAGGCGGTGCAGCGGGAGTAGCGGTCGAAGTGGTTGCAGTTGCTCCAGCCAGCACAGCCGCCTTTGGCTTAGCTTGAACATTACTGGGATGTGGCACATTGGTGCCTGGAGGCACATGACCCAGGAACTCCAGCACATCACCCTTGAGCACACGCCCGTTCTTGCCCGTAGCGGGCACATGGGCCAGATTCACCTGGTGCTCCTTGGCCAGGCGACGGACAGCGGGTGTTGCAGGCGTTATATGGCGTGCTCCCTCCACAGTTGCTGCTGCATCGCTATCGGAGCTATCGCTGGAGCTGCTGCCCTGCTCCTCTTGTTCCTCCTCTGGCTCATCTTCCTCCGCTGCAGCCACCTCGAACTCCAGCAGCGGTTTGCCAACCAGCGCTAATTCATCAATGCCATGGAAGATTCTGGTGATTTTGCCATCGTAACGACTTGTTATGGTCACCGATGCCTTGTCCGATTGCACCTCGCAGAGATTGTCGAACTGCTCGACAGTGTCGCCCACCTTGACGAACCATTCCTTGACGGTTACCTCGCGTATTCCCTCACCGATGTCACTTAGATTGAAGGCCACCTTTTTCTCCAGACAGTTGCTCAGGTGTAGACAGCGCGCTAACTGGAGAAAAAATGGGAAGATGCAATGAATTTAATATTAGAACAACAAAAAACACACAACACATGGCGCCCTCTTGTGGAATTCTTGCTCACTCTCGTGCGAGCCCTCGCTCTGTCTCTATCTAGCTCGCCTGTTTCTTGTGGTGTGTAGACAGCTGCTTGCTCTCTCACTTCCACGCTCACTTGCACGCACACACACAAGCACACGCACTTGTTGATTACATAAGAACATCGACAACAACTAGGCAACATTCTCGTACGACCCTCGTCGTGCCCCCTCCTTCCCTCCCAATGCACACCATGTGCATTTCCCTTCCCTTCTACTTACAGCTAGCGGCCTGCTGTTTCGGTAGCGCTGTAGCAGCCAAAATGTACTGCCATTACGTAGCAAATGTGTTGCCATCGTCCTGTCTCACTCCCGCCTCCTGTGCTACCTGTAGAATCGTGGGTGAGGTGTATTAGACTTTATGCCGGGCTGATCAATATGGAAATACCTTCGGAAAATACTACTGCTGCTGCCGCTGCTGCTGCTGTGTGGAAAAGAGCACTCGTATTTGCCCCCTGCTGAAACGATCGACCTTATCAAACGAAATTGCGGCCGCGTTCTAAGCAAATTGAGTTTGTTTTGCATATGCCAGCTGTTTGACAGGTGGAGTTGATCGCACGCAACTGGCGCCATCTGTTGGCAATGACTTGGCAAGTGCAATATCGATAGACGTAGATTTCACTGATAGTCTATCTAAAAACAGATGGAAAATTAGCAAACAAATGCGTTATTAATTGAATTATACTAATAACAATTATTTTTAATTTGCATTTTCATATTCAAAGAAATCACTCTGATCGCGTGACAATAAGCTGACTGATATTTTCAGGCCAACTATACACAGCAACCGCCATATCGAAAAAACTTTACAAAGCTGTCTAAAAGTAAATAAAGGTTTAATTTAACTATTTTGTTGGAGTAAATAATTTCGAAAAGTTAAAAAACATAATTACAAACCAAGTGAAATTCAAATTTTCGTTGGCAGCACGACAAAAGCTGAGAGATTTTTGATACATGCGCACTAACGATATACGCAGCCTTCAATATCGATTGGCCCGAACAGCTGATCAACACAAAAACAACGTGGTCGCCAAAATGGTAGGAGCAAAACTTGTTTTGCTTAAAATTCGGATTAACAACATATTAAAATTTTCAGACAAATCTAAGGAAGGAACTAGAGAAATGCAAACATCCCAACAGCCGCAAAACCAAAGCGCTGGGCAAAAAGGCACGTCGTCAAAACAACAAACACAAAACTCGCATGGGGCATGCTATCAAGAGCAATATGATGGGCGAGAAGCTGAGCTGGTTCCTCGGTCACATCGATGAGAGACGCACTGAGCCGCTAACACCACAGGAATTCGAGGATTTAATTGCACTTTATTTGCAGCGTTTCGACGAAGAGCTCGAGCAGATTGCATTAAAACAATCGATCGGAAAAAATCGTGCTAATCAACATGCCGCGCGTCGCGATGTCATTCAAATTACATTGGAAAGGGAGCGCAATGAGTACGAAAGCGGTGGCATGGGTAAAAAGCGAGACAGCAAGGGGACTATATAGAGCGTATATCTAATCGATTTTTCCCCATCACAGAAATGCTCAACCTATGCGATGCAGCTAAATTCAAGATGCTATTCGATTGGGACGGCAGTGCGTTAAGCGTGCAACATCTTAAACTGGATTTGGTCTCAAAGAACATGTTGCAGCGACTGAAGCAGGCTGCGACTGTGTCGACTGAGCAAATGGAAATGGCATAAAAGTTAATGATTTAGCTCCACAGTTTTTTTTATCTTCAGTAGGCATATATAAAACAAAATAAATAAAAATCATTCTTTTATTCAACTATCGATTTCTTTTGCGTTCGTGTCGAGCAACTCTGACTATCGATAGGCATAAACTGCCGAACAGCTGTTTCTCAGGTTTTAACTGCACGTGTGTGTGAACTTGAACTGAGAACGTCTGTCTGTGTGCCGATAAATAGAATTGTGGTGAAATAATTATTCGCACATATTTTGAAACTGGTAAGATTTATTACATAAACAAAATGCCAACGAAAGCAAAAGTGCCCTCGTCCAATCTAATCACCTCGTAGTTCTTTTCGTGCCAGCAGTCATACGACAAACGTACGTGAACAAAAATAATAATGGGGAGCTCCACATCGAAGGGAGTCGCCGTCGTTGAGACCGTTGCGGCGCCTGCAACAGCAACAACAACTACGGATGCAGCCGCCGCCGGTGACAAACCCAAGTGCAAGGCATGCTGCGCCTGTCCCGAGACCAAGCGTGCACGTGATGCATGGTAAGTGAGAGAGAGAGAAAGAAACATAAACAATAAGTGACGCAACAACTGAAACGTTCCTCCCTTGCCCTTTGCAGCATTGTGGAGAACGGAGAAGAGAACTGCACCAAGCTGATTGAGGCACACAAGCAGTGCATGCGTGCCGCTGGCTTCAATATATAAGCCTTCGTGCTGCTCAGCGGACGCGGGGCGGGGAGAACACTGTTGAAAGGAGACAGAGACAATGTGATCTGGTCGGCGTACTTAGCATGGAGAGCCCCGTGAGCCGCGCCAAAAAATCCTAATATCTATTAGTATCTGTTTATAATTTCTGTACATTTGTTATATCTCAAAAATAATTATAGTTAATTTAATTACAAAAATAAATCAAACCAAAATCGTTCGATGCAAATTGGGTTGTTTTTTGTGTAAAGAGATTGCCATTGGCATAACCGACATCTTACGTTACGGAGTGCACATGGCCTTGAACTTTGCATTCGTCCTGTTTCGCCTTTAAGCTTCGCGATCTCCGCCCGCAACGTTAACGTTTTGACATGAAATCAACAATGCAGTAACAAATAAGTTTCTCGATGTAAATACTCTGTGCACTTGTTTTTTTTTGCAAGCTGGCGCTGCGTATGCCAGCAAGCAGTGTCATCACGCGCACTGCTTGTCATAGATAACTCACAAATAGGCAATGTCACGCACTGCTTGCCATGTACGGCGTCTTATCAGATTCCAATTCAAACGCAATGAGTTTGCTTTTTCTCTATTTAATTTATAACAAGTTCAAAAAAAAGAGTGATGTCAGTGGGCGTACTAAACTACTTGCAACTAGATAAAGCGCAGTGTACGCAGCGCCACAACGGCAGCCATGTAGAAGGTAATGAGCAGCATGGTGGCAAAGGCAAGAATGCGGGACGGCTGTGGAACAGGATACACGGCGTAGACGAGTGTGTGCACGATGCGCGCAACGGCGGCCAGGCGGAACAGATTGCAGGCAATCAGCGGATTGGGATTTGTGCAGAGATAAATCAGGGCCATGATGAAGTACGGCAGAATGTTCTCCATGTCATTGCGATGCGCTCTGTGGGTGAGAGGGAGAAAAAAAGCATTAAAGTAAAGAGTGTGGAAAAGTTAGGCAGTTAAACTGCTTTGCTGGGCTCCTTCTTTGCGTGTATGTTCCATGGGCTCATGTTGGGGATGGCCAGCAGTCGCAAGCAAGACAAAACTGGATGCGGAGCCAACAATCGCACTGCTTACCTGCGCACTCGTTCCACATGTGGATCATCAAATTGCACCTCGATGTTTTTGAAAAACAGATCCTCCTCGTTAGGGAAAATCTGCAAAGAACGGAAGAGTCAAGGTCTGATACAAACTCCACAAATGCGTGTTGAGTATGGATATGTGGTGAGTTTCATTACGGAATGTAGTTTACCTTGCGCCGCACAGCCAATGGCAGTAGACCCAGCAGCTGTGGGGAGCATGAGTTGAGCAAGGATGCAAATGTAATGGTGTGGTGGGTTCTTGTCGTTACTCACCTTGTAGCGGAAACGCTGCAGCGCCGTTAGCAGAGACATGAGCAGCATCTTAACCACAAGTACCGTAGCCCAAAAGAGATAGCAGCAAAAGACGGGATTCTCAAGGCTCAATAGATTCCTCATCTCGCCCTCACTCTTCTGCACGCTCGATGCGCTGTTATTCGCCAGACCGGCTAACGGGGTGGAGGACATTTTGGAGGTAGTAGAGGTGAGTAAAGGTGCGCGTGCGTGGAGCTGCCTTTGCCAAATGAATATGCGAAGCGGGTAAGCCAAACTAAAGCCGAGAAGCTGAGGCAAAAAGCAAAAGCAAACTGGCCAAACTGGTTCCACAATCGCAGCGAACTTTAGACTAGGTGACTGGGCAAAACTACGACTCATTAAATCCTCACCTCCACCTTTCCTCCACTTCCCCCTCCTGCTCCCCCCTCTAGATGCACTTGATGGTGAAGATGAGCACATAGAAGACCTCGAAGATCATTATGCCATAGGTAATGAAGAAGGTGACCGCGCGCGTAGGCTGAGGGAGGGGAAAACATGCGTAGACTATCGTGTGCAGCAGCCGCGAGATGGCACCGATGCGAATCAGCAACTTTGCCGTTAGGGGGTGGGGCCCGACGGCAACGTAAGCGAGAGACATCAGCAAAAAGGGTAGCACGTTCTCCAGATCGTTGCGATGGGCGCTGAAAAGGAGCAAAGAGAGATACAGGGAGTTATAGAGAAGAAATAAGTATTTAGACAGTCATCTACAGGAAGAGTGAGAGAATTGGGAGTAAGAAACAAGAGAAAAAAGAAGTGATTAATCCCCAATATTAAGAGAGAGAGAGAGAGAGAGTATGGTAAAAAGAAGGGGTTTAACGCAAATTTACACGAGGAAAATAGATTGTTAGATGCGAAGAGAATAAAGCTGAATTTAACCCTTATCTAAAGCACAAGAAAGGGGGACTTAGAAGGGTGTTAACCCTCATCTACAGGACAAAAAAGAGGATGTCATCTACAGCAGAAGTAAGGGGGTGTCAGAGGGCGGTTAAACATTATCTACTAGGTTATTCAAGTCAAGCACCTTGCCCATTTCACTTACCGCCTCATGCGTTCCACATTGGGATCATTGAATCGCACCTCAGTCGTGCGACTTAAGCGCAAATCCTCCGGATTAGCAAAGGTTTTAGTTTTCATGCGCTGACGAGCGGTCAACAAAGACATCAGTAACATCTTCAGGATAAGTAGACTGCTCCAGAAGAGGTAGCAGCAAAATACCGAGTTCGACTTGGTGAATAGTGAACCAGTAATCCCCGCAGCAGCAGCAGACGACATGTCGCTCGTTGTATTCTTCATGGTGCACTGTCCAAGGTTTAGGAAAAGGCACATGGCTCGAGTTAGTCGTTACAGTGCCAGCTGCACAAGTTCCCAGCGAAAAGCACACGGTATAGGACCTAACCCAGTTCCTGACCTGTGCCATCGCCTGGCGGAGTAAATATACAGTCCCGACATATATTATTTAAAGGCCTTTCCGTCCACACTAGCAATCGACCCGCAACGTTTTCAATTATTCATCTCACTTGCAAAAAGCAGAAGAAATTGAGTTATTATAAGAAAATCTACGAGTTGACCTGGGGAAAAATAACGATTTCCGTTTAACTATTTGCATAATTAACATACGAGTTCCTTATTGGGAGCTTACGACCTGCTAAAGGAAGCTGGTTTCTTCAAAGGGTTCTTAATATGTTCTCTAAGTCGTTATCCGTGTAGATTCCTGTATGGTTCCCTATGTAGTTCCATTTAAGATTCTCGATGTAGGTACCCTAGGTAGTTCTTTATAATGGTACCCTATGTATATAGTATCCTGTACCGAACTCTGTTTAGTGCCCTACAAAGTTCCTTAAATATTGTTGTACTCTATATAGTTCCCTATGAAGTTCTCTCTATTAAGTTCCCTATATAAGCAGAAAGTTATATTCATCTAAATTAAATAAACTTCAAGACTGGTGTTCATTTACTTTCGTGCTTATATACTTATTATATTCCCTTATCGTGCTCTCTACTCTAAACAAACGCATGATGCAGCATATCAATTTTTGTTTACGCCTGCAATCACATACATATAATATATCAGATCACATGCATAACATATGTGTAGAACTTGTGTACAATTCGCTTAGGTAGAAAAATCCAAAAATAAAAGATCAAGGTTGCGTTTTAGCAAACAACAAAAGACACGACAAAAAACGAGCCAAATGAATAAATAAATTTCCCGCATGAACAAATTTTTGCCAGCCTTAAGTAAGAGAGAGGGAGATAGCTAGAACTAGAGATAGAGTGTGTGTGTGTTTGTCTGTGTGACAACTAATAGATTATTATAATAGACTCAATATCAAGAATTCCAAATCCAACGGAAGCAGCAGAAGCGCACGAATGCGAAATGGAAAAGAAAAAAATAAAGAAAGTCAGGAATATTGTAGCCCCTTACTAATCGGTCTTCAATAAAACTAGGTCAAGGTAGACATTTAAAGTAGTACTAGTAGACATTTAAAGTAGATATCTGTAGAGTTTTATTCACTTAACGGGAAAAAACTAAGCGAGCATAAATTCTTTATTTACTCTCTCAGCGACTGCATGCACAGCTTATTAACTGCTTGCAGGTAAAATCTAATTTGTTTTAAAAATTTTGCAGATTACTTGACATGCAAGCAGTGTACTGCTTGATCACACATTGCCGCAGTCTCTCTTGTTTCTTACTATGATGCTTAAAAGTTTAGCGAAATTCGTCGTAAGGCAGGCTACTCAAAATAACTGATTTATCATCTTAACCGCCTGTCCCATACCGCATTTACCATTCGCACTACACTTTGTTTGATAGTGTATTCAAACTATGCGCAATCTCAAAGTTTAGTTCTACTAGCAAGTTCCCAGCATAGTTGCCCGCATGTGTGCGTGGATGTGTGTGTGAGTTCTCTAACTATCGCTGAATGCGCCGCTGTCGCAATCGCAGCCTCTGTTGACGTTGACGTTGTTTTATCATTGAGGCGAACCGAAAAAGCTCGACCAGACGACAATGAAATGCAAAAAAACGAGAAACAAATTCGCAGTGCCATCCATGTGTGCGTGTGTATTAATGCGTGTGAGCAAGCCGGGTACATTTGCACTCGAGTCAAGATCTGCTGTCGCGTCGCTGACTGCGACACTGCCTGGACGCGTGTGGTCTGTCAAACTGTACTCCCGCATTTCACACGCATACACATGGACATACATATGGCTGCGTGTGCGTGCATGACGTATGCTGTGGATTGCTCTTTGCTTGCTTGGAAAAAAACAACTTTTCTAAATTTAGTCAAAGAGTTGAATTTCTTGTTATTGTTTCTTTAAAATTGTTTTCAGCTGTTGTTTGTTGTCGTTTTTGTGTTTTCGATTGTTTTTTCTTTTTTCGAATTCACAAGAACTTTATGCTCGCTTTGCTGTTTGCTGCGACGTCGCGTCGTCGTCATTCGCCACGCAGTCGACGTCGTTAACGACGACGCCAGCGGCGACACGTACCGCGTTCAAAGTCCAAAAGTGACTGACTGTTGTTGTTGTTGCTGTTATCTTTATGACGAATTCCATTTAACTTTTACGAAAGAGAGAGGTAACGGAGCTTGCATGCACTGCTTGACATGTAAAGCAATTTTATCAGGAGGGTCCTTTGACTTCCAAGTAATGTGACAGAGTAGAAAGATATGTAATTGCTGCAATTTTACACCTGAAAAGCAGTGCATGCATTCCGAAAGGAAGCAGATCATCATGTTTGTCACTTGTCTGGAGCTTTCGATAGTACGATTTGTAGGTCAACTAGGTCAAGTGCTGTTTCCACTGAAAATGCATTTCCACTGAAAATGCAATAATAAAAAATTTCCTGCTGCGGAACACATCAAATTGGGCCAAGTGTAAACGCAGTAGCAGGCAAGTTATACTCTGGAATTCGGTATCCACTGCAGTTCGCGATAAGAACAAAGAATATTACATTACATGTAGTATGCATGATACATACATATAGTATATACATACATACATACATATGTGCATATGTACATATAAACAATATATAATATGTATTTCCGTTCAGTTATCGCCACAATAATCAGAAAATCCAGCGCATTTAGTGCATACGATAACGTCAGTAAAGAATAAAAAATAAATAAAAAGAAAAAATAGCAAATCGATTCATCCAAAATTCCGAATGAGTCCGTCCTCAAATGTTGAAAGTCCGTTTATTTCATCACCTCTCTGTGCGATTCACTTAAAACCACTATATACCATATCTGAAAATGTCGTAAGTATTTTGCGAATTGCAGAATGGAATCGTAACATGAGCTAATCTCTCCCTCGAGCTATACCTAAGTCCTTGAATCGAACCAAACGTTAATGCATGCCAAATGCGACTAAGCTCGCGACTTAAGTGCAATATGCCAATATACATATGTGTATGCGTACTATATGTACACATCCCTATATATAGCATATGTCCGCATGATAAGCCCGATGAGAGTCAATAACCGACAAGCCGGGGAGCATAATGCCATATGTAGAGGCTTTACGGACAGAGATAATACCTAACCAAATTGTTGTCTACTCTGAGGCGCACTTGTGATCTTGTAGAGCCTACACGGCAAATTTCAGTTTCTTAATCATTTTGTAAAGTGGAAAAAATTATAGTTTTGATTCGGATCTAAGATAACAGGAAAATACCAATCTAATATTTGAGAAACCTAATATTACAGAAATATTCTTATCATATATTTAAATACATTGGGTTAATTGTGGAGGTCTGAATAACATCCGAATAAATAAATAGAGCCGAGAAATATTTATTAAAATCTGAAGAACATTAAAGGATGATAGCCTCTCAGAAAATAATAAATTATAATGATATTCTTAAAGAAAATTACTTAAATTACAAATAACAACGATTGTTCCTGGTTTGTCGAAATTTCTCTCAGCGTCGCAAACAAAGCCCAGGAGTCAGTGCAAATCAATATATCTGCTACCTTTATGCAATTGTAAACACAGACCCGGCCCATAAATAACCGTTAACAACATTCGTAAATCAATTTATGGCAATTGACGACGCAATTTGTAACTGAGATTGGCCCCGGGGCAAAGTTCCTACAAAACTGAGCGATTAGTGTAAGTAACGATATCGGATCCGATAAGGGTTACAACACCACGACGACGACAGATCGAACTTTGGACCGCGACAGAACGAGAAGGCTGGCGGGCTTTCGAGATGATACCACGTACCAGACGGCTGATTGAACATAAACTAGGTACACACACACACATACATACATATTTGGCGTGCGTGTGCGTGTAGTTAAGAGTGGGGCGTCTGGAACTAAACGAAACGGTTGTCATTATCAGGGCCAGACACTTTTTGGGCTGGGGGTTTGCCAGCCAAACTACTTAATCATTTTGATTTTCTCTTTGTTCCTCTATTCGTTCTGTGTTCTCTGTTGTCGTTTGCTCATTCTCGTTCGCTTGCGAACTTTGGAACTGCACCGGAATTACATGGAGCCGGGCGAGTATTACGTATACCCGGAGGGGGATGAGACTGTGGCTGTAAGCAGTGGCGCCATCCCATGACATGATCCAATACCAGCTCATATGCACTGCTTCTTATCGAGACAAGCAGTGAGCAGTGCACAGTGGGGCGGGTCAAAGGTTTTGCACGCACACACACACTTGCAAACAACACACAGAACAATTGATAATGAATTCCAATACTAAAATGTTGGACGACTGCGTATTAATCTAGTTGTCAAGCATGACATGGCTGCCTATCTTTCTCGCACTCTCTTCTGTGCTCTCTCTCTCTTTCTCGCTTAAGCTCTTTGATCGGCACCGCAAGCAAGTAGTCCGTCGTCGTCCGGCTACGTCTGGTTCGAGTTTGTCTGTTCTCGTTTTTAATTATGAAAAATGCCAATTGGAATTGCAGTTTACACCCACTGTAAGAGTCCGTGTATTGTGTGTGTTTAATTTGATTACAGCAATTTCGAAACGTCATCGCACATGTTGAAACTCAATTCAAGTCCAAAGTAACAATGCTGCATTTACCAACACCGAGAGTCACTGCGCCGCTTGCTAAACACAGTGCTGGTGTGCAGTATGCGCCATGTATCAAGCAGTTACATCGAATTACAATCTGCTTACTCTGTACAACTTTGCTTTATGCTCAACCTAGCAACAGTCGTACACAGCTCTCACGCACTGTCGCTGCGAGTGCAGTGCAGTGTGCATCAAAGTCCAAAACTCGCACAAAATGAGCGAGAGCACGGCAGAATGAGAGAGCGCAAGTTACTCTCACGTTTTTTCTATGCTTGCTCGTGTTTTCCTTCTCTCCTTCACTTCTTCTGGAGCAGCGACCCTTTCTGACAGAGCGAGCGAGAGAGAGAGCACGCGAACTCGCACACGTTCACACTCATGTTCTCTCTCTCTCTCTCTCTCTCTCTAACACACACACATTTACTTGCGATCATTGCGGCTTTTTGACGTTCGCTCGCCTCGTGTTGGTCGCCGACGCAGCCGCCGCCACCGCCGCCTTCGCCGTCGTCGACTTCTTCTGGAGGAGAGGCCCTTATAATAAACCAGCTGCGCAGCCTGCAAATCAGTCAGAAACGCGTTGAGTGCGCCAGCGAGCAGACGTACACGCAAAGAGTGAAATAAAGAAATATATTGTATTCTCTTCTCGTTTTTGCGCCCCACCGCCGCCCCACAGACCCCATGCAAAGTTCTTAATAATCAGGGACAAAGTATACATTTGTTTTTTTCTTTAGTGCCACAAACAAGAAAGACAGACTAAAAAGTGCTGTGTTAAGCAAAAGCTAAACTAAACTTAAAAGTGAAAACGAAGCAAGACAGAGAAAAAGAAATAACGCAAAATGGCAAGTGCAGAGCAGAAAATCACCACAGGCAGCAATGGCACCACAAAGCACAGCAGCATCAACAGTAACAATACTGTTTTATCGACCACATCTGCGGACGCAGCAGAGCCGGCAAAGGATGCAAAGGATTTGTTGCCGCACCTCGAGTCACTCGAACGCATCATCAAGTTGCCCGTGGTGAATGCCGCGTGGGATAAATCACAAGATGTCTATGGCAAAGTAAAAGGTAAGCAATAAGCAACAAGAAGAAACGTGGAAAGAGAGAGCAGCAAAGCACAGAAAGAAAACGAAACCCGGTTAAGTTGCTAGAAGTGTCGGCGCCGTCGCCGCCGGTCCATACTGCTTGCTCTGTTGCCGTGAGTGGAACATGTGGTGAAGGAGGAGGAAGGAAGGGGAAGTTTTGAGTGCATTGAACTCAGCATAGCCACCAACTAACGGCAAAGCAATTGCAGTTGGAAATCGGAGACCGAAAAACGATACGATAAACCAAAGCAAAAGAAACCACCAACAAATAAGAAAAGCAAAAGGCAATATGCAAAAGGCATAACTGTTGTGCCGATTTGACTCGAGCGCAAAGTTCGCCATTTTGAGTGCAAATTACTTTGACGACGACGAATTCGCCGCAACTCATAACTTTAATTGACCGGTAAATTGCAATTGGCTGTGGCTCCATCTTCTTCTTCTCCATCTCCGTGGCCATTGCCAAATTGATGCCAATTTAAGTCAATTGCCGCAACAGTCAATAAAACGCGAGCAATCGACAACAACAATAACAACAACCATGACCTGTCCGTTAACAAGAAGAAATTCTTTGTTCTCACACTCACACTCTCTCTATCTCTGTCACGCTCTAGCCGCGTACGTGTGACGCGCCAATCGAGCAGGCGGCCTGAGTACAAAGTACAACAAAAAAAAATTTACATAACTTGAAAAAAAAAATAATGAAAACTTTTTGCCAGCCAAACACGTAGACCGTGCACTGCTTGCCGTGTTTCCCCTTTCCCTTAGCCAGGTGTATATATATATATATATATGTGGATGTGTATGTGTGCTCTATGAATAACTTGTAAAAGTGCAGTTTGGCTGCGCAAACAACAGGGGGCGCCAGTAGTTGAACTTAACGACACTCGCAACGCCTATTGCCACTGTGTGAATCAACGAAACACATAGTAGTAGTTTTGTGTGTGTTTGTATAGTTGGACTTTCGACTTGTTTGTGTGTTGGAAACGATGAGGTTGAATGATGCGACTGATGATGATAATGATGGCGGGGGGTGATGATCAGTTCACAGCTTGATGATGACTAAATGAGCACGAACGAACTATCAAAGTCTAACAAACTAATGACACTACTAAAACAACAACGTCAACTATACGAATTGTATAGAGCCCTCTGGAATGGAGGCTCAGGCAGGCAAACTGCGCAGTTGCTTATCATCATCCTCAAGCGATAAGTTCGCAAAGAAAGCAGTGACAAAGCAAGCAGTGTGAGGAGTGGGGAACAACTTGCTCTTATCACTTTGGCAGCTGCGCCTTAATTGTAACTGTTTATTTCTATTTTAACAAGGCATCCTCTCTCTCTCTCTCGCTCAGGCAAAAATCGTGTCTTCAATTGGGCATTAAACGCCGCCGAAGATTGCGTTGCACGCGCCGTGACCACAGCAGCACCCATTGTGAATCGTCTGGATCGTCCAATTGCCTACGTGGATCAGACTCTGGTGAAGGGTATTGAGCAGCTGGAGACAAAGGCACCGATCATTAAGGATACGCCACAGGAGATCTACACACAGGCCAAGAACAAGGTGATCGATGTGGTGCAACCGCATCTGGAACGTGTGGTCAAGTTCAAGGCAGCGGGTCAGCAAAAGGCCTCCTCCCTCAAGGATCTGGCCTGGCAGAAGGCCAACGAGGTGCTAGCCACACAATACGGCAGCCTGGCAGTCAATGGAGTCGATACGACGACAGCGTTGGCCGAGCGTCTGCTTGAATATTACTTCCCCAAGTGCGATACCGATGTAGAGGAGGATAATGGTAAGCAGATATATAGATATAGTTGTTATATAGATAAACATATATACATTCTCGATCGCATCGCATCGCAACTCTCTCTCTCTCTCTCTCTCTCTGTCTCTTGAACATGCCAGGGAATTTGTTTGTGGGGTTTCGCTCGCGATAATACGAAAAGTGCTATAAATAAATATAAAATACAAAAAACATAAAATACATCATAAACATTTCTAATTCTCAGATAATAAACAAAATGCTGTCGTGCGAAATGGCAAAAGCGCTGAAAGTGACAGTAAGTTTCTCCATCTCCTTCTCTCTTTCTGGTTCGCCCTAACCCAACAACAACAAGCATGAGATAACTAACATAACCTGAAATCAAACTTGGCGTTTGCAAATATTTACGATCTAATGCATAACAATGAAATATATCGTAATAATTTTCTTGCTTCGTTAACGTTAGATATATTTACGATATGTTATTATAAACCCGTTGAATCGACAACTAAAAGCAACTAACAATTAACTAACCTAACACTATTCGAAAATATTTACGATCTAACGGGGGAAAATAAAAATGAATTATCGACTAATTTTCGCCAGTTTACCTCAAGTCAAATCAAGCCTTTATCGGGTTCCCAACTCATCTAACCTAACTTCCAGTGTTAGTTATAGACGTTGTTTTCCCTTCCAACATCGGTCAGCCCTTGAAATATCCCTTAAATTGTCATAAGCTAAGCATGCAGAGTTGACTAACTTTCTCTCTCTCTCTCTCTTCCGTCTGCTCTTTGCTCTCTCTCTCTCTTTTTTGTAGTTGTTATTGGGGAGCCCGACTATGATCATGAGATCGATACTAGATTCTTAGTAGCCGCCTCGACGGTATTTCTGTCCATGTCATTGAAAATCATAACCGATATTGTCGAATACGTTAGAAGAAATCCAGAGATCGTAGGCATTATCGATAGGGAAATCAACAAGCTGATGGTAAGAAGCACATGATTACACAACACTTTTCATGAATATATATGTATATAGTGCATCTAACCATATATCTGTAGTAAATGTGATTATGATTTTTTAACTCAACTAATTGTCATCTTCTCTTGTGTCTTCTCCTGCTTTGCTTCTTGCAGTGCCAGTTTCCGCCAGCGAGGACCCAGTACTACATACAGTCCAGACGGTCGGACGTCTATCCAATAAGATCTCGCGTCGCGTCTATCGAAATGTCTCCAGACAGATCAAGCAGGTGCAGCAGGGCAACATCAACGACTATCTGAGCTCATTGATAGCCGCCCTCAAGCTACATCAGTATATCAACTTTATTAACTCATCGATGGGCACCAATGTGGAGCAGTCCACGTTAGCCAGTGAGAACTGTACACCCTATGGGAGCAACAGCAGCAGCAACAACGTGAAGAGCTTTCCCACAGTTGCCGTCGTCGCCAACAACAGCAACAGCAGCAACAACATGAAGAGCAAACCATCCTCGTCATCGGCGGGGGCGGCGCCCACTGGGCAGTAAAGTTCTAAAGGAATACGCCTTACCTCCTCCTAGGCCGGCCATTTTCCAATAACATTACAATAACTATTTTTTTTCGTTTTTTTCTTGCATTCGAAAATGGCTCGGGCAGCAGCTGCTCCCAAAAGCTCCCACCCAAGTCCCCTCAAGTCTCCCACTATGTAAATATTTATTTGAAGTCTATACATACACACGCACATACAGAACACACTTACGCACGCATACATACACACACACACGTATATATTATATATGATATAAGTTGTAGTCGTAGTTTTGCCTTTACCGCAAGGTTTTTAACATGTTTTTTTTGTTTTATAGCTGTTTTTTAGCTGTGCTAAAAAAAGAAAACAGAACAAAATAATAACAAAAAAAAGAAAATAAAAGCTAAAAAAAAAGCGCCACCTGGCGACCATGTGCCACACGCATGCAGTGAGAATGGAGAATTAAAATCGATCTATAAATATATATAATATATAGAGTATTTAGAGTGTAGAAAGAGAAAGAAGAAAGCAAGCTAAACTGAAAGCAACAAATCAATGCTCTATATAATGATATAACACACACACATACACCACTCCCCACACATACACACACATATATATATAAATAAATATATATAAATAACTATCTATATCTATATATAAATAGAAAGCGAGGTCCCGATCCTCATTATGTTTATAATAATAATAATATTACTATAATAATACAGATGTTTTAACCTATGTTTAATACTATCCTAACGCCTAATGATAATGATGAATATGCTTTATATGAAATATATCTAAAAACACAGAACACAGAATAAATATATATGGAAAAGAAAATAACAAATTTGTGTAATTTGCAAATGCGCCCCGATAAGAATTGTGCTCGAAAGGCTTAAGAAATCATCAGACAAAAGGCATTAAAAATTCAGTTTTTATGGCACGAAAAGCACTCGAGAGATACCCTAGCTCGGGTACTGTTGGCCCAATTATACGATGACTCTCCACGTACTGTTTCCTATTCCAAAGTTCCCCCTAGTGCGATAAGAGACTCGGCTCGCCCATAAATTTCTACTATATACCATATACCATACACATATATAGCATTTGCCTTCTTTATGGCATGCACTTGAAAGAGGTGAAAATTCAATAAAAGTTATCTCCAGTGTATATATGTTAAGTAGATCCGGCATTGCTGATATTGTGACTATAATATGTGTGTTTGTGTGTTGGTGTGTCCAGCTGTCTTGCTATAACTGATAGCCTTTTCCACAATACTGTGCCATAATCTTGCTATATGTACTACGTGTAGCCTCTTCACTTAATCAGCGACTCTTCTATCTTAGTGTATAGATGTTCTTCTTTATATATTATAGTCATTTATTATACGTAAATTTCATCGATTTCTTTCCTTACAATATTTGCTGAGAATCGATTGTGATTGCATCATAAAATCAACTTTTAGATCGTTATATCGTTATCAGGTGATTATTGAGTTTACCCAGATATATTAACATATTGAGTGGGCTGAAATCGGGGTTCAGCGATTAAGGGTTCTCTATGGTTGACAAAAAGTACAAAACCTGTTCATATATAAAGATTTTCCATTTGTTGTCAGAGCTTTTATGGTAGTATATATTGTTATATGTTCCTAAAGAACGATTGTTTATCTATTTGTTCGCCAAAATAGATATAGAAATCACTTTAGACAACTCAAGTAAACTTTTTCATTTGCCATAAGCTGCTATAAAAAGCGATACAGTTGACTACCTTTTTGCTATCTGTTGAAGTTTTCCCATTTATTTAACTAGTTGTTACTCCCGAAACAGAGATAAAACAATTATAGCAAGTTAAACATACAACTTAACTAAGCGCTAACTTGAGTGCCATAAAACTGAAGCATTTGTTCCTCGATTTGCAATCTTATTAAGAAATTATAGATAGTTTAAAGTTTTAACCTTTGTTGGTTTTCCTACCAAAAAATATAACCTATAAAGAGTCATAGAAACTTGCTCTGATTAGGGAAAGAAGAAGTTGCCATAAACTGATGTAGAATGTTGAGTTGCTGAGCATGTGGCAGTAAGGGCTTTGTCAAAACAGCGGTCACAATATAGGACATTATGATTACTTGCTATAAATTGCTATAAACGATTTCAATAAGTGATTTATCAAAACGTTGAACCTATGCAGCTTAATAAGAGTCTTGCAATCACTAATGGATCAAAAGACATTAAACTAAGTTGCCATAATATGCCATACAGCAATGGGTTCTTGGCCTTCTTTGCAACGCTTTCTCTAGCAATGTTAACTCTTCACACCGATGTCACAGCTCACGTCTATTTGAACTATGAAACAGCGCTTTTATAGCTCGACAATGTGAATAATCGCGGATATGTATATGTACTCATAGAGATATATTATATGTAGGTGCAGGTGTATGTATGGACTGTAGTTTAGACTCTGCCATGACGCGCAATAAGTGTTTATGGAGACATTTCTGATTATACTTTTTGTTTTCGAACTCGTTCCCGTTCTCATTGTTGTTGTTGGTATTGTTTGCTCGTGATTAAATTGCACGGTTACGATTCTTTTCCTTATCGAGCGAGACTCACCTGCTGCCCCGAGTGCCAATTCATAAGAAGTTCAACATTACCTCCCGCCTTTCCCCTACCACACACCCCAGACAGGCCTATTTATAGAGCAGGGCCTTAGATAAGACTCTCAGGCCCAGCGAACATGGACAGTCAGTGACGGTGAGTGGGCTGAAGAGGGGGAGGAAGGAGCGAAGGGAAGGTGAAATCACATATTGGGAATCTAAGGAATTCGCTTGGCTTGTTGTTATAGCATATCAGAATTACGAATTTATACCTTGTTTTTTTCCGCTTCGTTTTCGGGTCTCCCTTCATAATGACGCGACGGCAATTACAGCTTCTATCCTTTCCGATCCCTTCTCCTTCTCTTTGTTCGCTCTCGTTTTCTCGTTTCGTGTTTTCCTTTTCGTTTTGGCTTTCGCTCATTTCGTATGCCCGACAGCCCGCGGGGTCTTCGCATAGTTTAGGGTTCGGGGTTCTTCAAAATTCCTGCAACTCGAACAAATTTATGTTATGCCATGCCCAAAAACGGATCACAGATTTCTGACTATATGTAGTACATACAATTGAATACAGTTTTTTGGCTTGTGTTGAGTTTTTGTTTTGACTGAGATACCCTGTAAGTTGACAGAGTGGGCTACACAATGGGAAAGTGAAGGAAGTAGAGTGTGTGAACAGAAGTTTTCACACGAACCTTGTAAGTTTATCAGAAGGAATTCCTCAAAATGACCTACCCAACCATATAACATACCAAATGCGTTGTACAACGTTTCCTGTAATAAAGTTACCGTATACCCTTCAATATACTCTACAATTCACTCTAAATATATCATACATAATACCCTCGAATATACTCTATACCTACCTACATCTACCTCTTACAGGGTATTTATGAGTTGATTCTTTTCGGAGCTCGTCTTGAGCCTGCCTGGTAGATCAATTTTGCCAGAGGCACTGCGCACTCACTTCAGTCTGCAGTGTCCAGTCTACAGTCTGTAGTCTTCAATCTACAGTCTATAGTCTTCAGTTCATAGTCTTCTTCGACAGTCTGCCGTCTGCAGTCTTCAGACTTTAATTTGGTTTTTATTCTGTTTACTGAGATCATAATGAGCGAGACTTGGACTCAGACATCGCAAGTTATTGCATGGGATGAGAGAGAACGGGAGAAGAGAGAGAAGAGTTGGACTCTGGACCGCGTGCGCGAGCTGCTGTGCGACGTCAGCGCGTTATGTACATATGCATGTGTATATTTATGTGTGTATGTTGGCTTTTGGACTCGGCGGCGGTTGGCAACGCAGATTTCTTATCAGGGAAAGAGGCCCAAACTACAAAAGGCAACAACAGCAAAGGAAACAGAATCAAAGAGAGCAATCTATAGAGCTTAAGAGAGCGTGAGAGAACGGAAGCGGCTAAGCAGTGCGAGTAGGAAAAGGATGATAAGCCAGAAGGACGAAGTCAAAGAGAGAGAGAGAGACTGGCAGTGTGGAAGCAGCAAAGCAGTGCGGGGTGAGGGTAGGAAGAGGATAATAAGCCAGAAGGACGAAGTCAAAGAGAGAGGGAGACTGGCAGTGCGGAAGCAGCAAAGCAGTGCAAGGTGAAGGCAATGCAGGACTAAGTACGAAAGAAGAAGATAGAAAGAGCGGCGAAGAGAGCAAGAGTGGCAGAGTTTATGCTTGCATGAGAGCTTGTTCTTGAAATGTGGGCGTTAAACGCAACGGAAGGAGGCGTGTCGCAGCTGCTGTCGCAATCAACGTCGCCGTCGGCATCGGCGTCGGCTCGATTCACAAGTGCTAAAGTACAGGAAAGTGGCGTGATTATTATTCTCTTTATTATTATGTTTGCACATACACACACTACTACGCATATCAGCTATACATATACATATTCCCGGCTTGGAATCTGGCATTTTGGTTTTGTAATTGTTGCACTTGCCCGTAGGCAGCGGCGACGGCAGCTGTGTCAACTGTCCCGATAAGCGGCGGCGCGTTGCGCAGCAGCTTTAGATTAGCGAATACCAGAACCCGTCGATCACATGCGTGGCTTGTGTACAGGCTACAACTTGCGATTTAAACGGGGTCGGCACGACTAACAGATACTGTATAAATTATTAATTGATCGATTGAGAGTAATGAATTTTAATGCCAACGTCTCTTGGGAGCAATTCTAATTTAGTTATTTTATTTAGATTATCACTAAACAAAAATAAAATTTGAATTTATGAATAAATAAAAATAAGTTTCCTACAGAATCATCAGATTAGAATAATAATTAAATAATTTAGCTACAAACCACATTAAAACGTCAAATTTCAATAAATATATAAAAATAATATCGAAATATAGAATATAAATATAAAACGACACATATCGTTCAATTAGTTATTTATTTATTCATATTGTGTACAATTGGTATATTGACTACATTTAGGTATAAACTACTGTATATAAATTATAGCATCCGTGTCAAAGCACAATCGTAAAACTCAACTGTGAATTTGTTGAGAACCTTGTTGACAGTTCGTTTATAGGATACAGAATACAGACACCCCTACAAGACAGGGATGTGTGTTTAAGATAAATATGCTGCACTATATGCATGTATCTCTGTATAATATATGCATGTAAGCTTGTGTATAAGGTTTATTATTTTAAGTCAATCTTAGATCTAGATTAATACGTAGAGTAGTAGTTTAAGGTCTTCGATGGATGAGTAAAATTTTTATTTCGATTTTCTCTGTCAAATAATTATTGGTAATTATGCTGCAGCTGCCAGTTGTTGTTGTTTGAATGGTGGGCGTGGCTTTGGCGAGGGCGCACCTCATTTGTAAGTGTGGGCAACGGGTTAAGGGCAGGGTGTAGGGGAGAGTGTTGTGTAGTGTAGTGTAGTGTGTAGTGTAGTGTGTAGTGTAGTGTGTAGTGTAGTGTAATGTATTTTAATGTAGGGTAGTGTATTGTGGTGTCGTGCATTATGTTTCTCCAGTTGTCCCTTGTTTATCACAGACGCTCCAAGAGTAAGGGTAGAATCGGGAATCAGATCAGATCTCACAACATTGTTGTCGATGTGGTTTTTATTGTACCGATTACATTATGTTCTGCTCTGTTCTCGCTTTATTGTGTGGTACTGTTATCTTTGTTGCCCTTTGCTGTCTTCGGTTTACTTTTTCGTTGTCAGCTTAAAAAGTAAAAGTAGAAATATAAACTACCGCAGGACAACCAGTAGTTTCGTAGTCAGCCTGCCCTACAGAGTTTTAACACATTCTCTGGATCTCTTGCATTCGGACAGCATTAGAGAGCGGCGGCAGCGGCGGCGGTGTAGTGTAGAAGATTCAATGAGGCACACCATTTTTTCCTAGGGCTTCGCTGTCTGTGCCTGTGCCGATGAGGGGCAAACGGCATCTGTGGTGGTGGCAGTGTCCGCACTTGGCGATTGCGGTTGTCCCTTTGCCAGCAGTTGCATAAAGTATTTGCCAAAGACTGCGTGGTTGTAAGACACCAAACGTCGAAACGAGGCAATAAATGCGACAAGCTCCTCGGCAAAGTCACCAAAGCCAGCGGGTGGCGGTGGTATGTTACCATTGGAACGCAAAGCGACGCGCACGAAGCCATCAAGGCGATTGGCTAAAGAAAGACAAAAAGATTAGTTAATGAATAAAAATAGGGGATTAGTCCCCTTCCCCCCACACTTACACATGAGCGTGCGCACTGGGGATGCCTTGTTTGCCAGCTGCTCCAACTGGCTACGCAGCTGCGTTTGCTGTGCCTCGCTCAATGGAGGCAGTTGCTCCGCGGCCAGTGAGTCCTTAATAAATGCAAGAATCTGCTCGCTGCAGCTAGCGATGGCATCCTCCATTTGTCTGAGAAAGACAGAGAGAGAGAGAGAGACGTGGATTAGAAAATGATAGCAACATGCAACAGACTGCAACGTACTCCGTTTTCTTGACATGCTGCACAAGCACATCCAGCTGTGCCGCCAGCTTGACGCGATTCTCCCGTCGCTGTGATATAACAGGCACGCCCTGCGCTATGGAAATCAACGAGGCGCAAAGTATCAAACGTTGTCCACGCCAGCTCAATCCCTCAAAGCGTTCCCTATCGATGCGCAATAGTTCGGGGAATTCCTTATCCGCTGGATAATTCAACAACTGCATATACGCATTGTAGATGATGTCATCGGTGCCACTGCAGCCGACACGATGACGCTGCAGCCACTCCTCGGTGGCAGGAAAGCCAGCTGGGTAAAGAGAAAGTTGCAAAGGTTGAATGAGTGCTGACAACGATTGAATCTTTCCCCATACCATTGCCGTGGAATTCCCGCAAGTAATTGCTGAACTTCTCCTTCTCGTACTCCACCGAATGAGCGGCGATATCGTTACGTGCTGCGGACAACATAAAGTTGGCCATGTCCAGCTTCATCAGGGACATCACTTCAAAAATGGCACGGAACGTGTCCACCACATCGTCGATTTCACGCAGCTTGGCTACAGCCTCATCTCGTGCCGGGCAACAGAGATTTGCCAACAATTTGATCACAAAATTCGCATAGGCACGAAAGTCCAGTACACCCTGCTCCGCCTGCTGTCGAATGAGGTTCTCATCCAACGCTGCACTAATCCGCACCATGGCACCCGCATTGTTCTCCGACAACAACTGCGGAAAATCCTCCTTAATCTCGCCCAGCAATCGTATGGCCTGATCGAACGATGGTGGCTCCCGCTCCAGCTGATCGCGAAGCAGATCCCAGAATGCCTTGTGCACCATCGTCTTGATGCGACCCTCGAGACTGCAAGTACATATATGACAAGATATAGTACATGGCATGGACTTTAATAATGGATTCATTCGCATAATAACCCCTAATTGAAGTCTTTGAAGTCTTATATTATATTATATAATTATATAATATTATAATATAATAACAACAATATATTATAAAATATAAATTATAAGCTTCACTGCAGTATAACAAGTTAAAAAGAAAAATAATACATGACTCTATGCTTTTATTTAAGAAAAAATATTTAAAATTAGAAACTTCTGCTGTATACATTATATTATATTTATGTCCCCAACAATATAATATGCAAGAGCTTCATAATCCATTTTAGATATTTATATTTGTTATAGCAACCAGAAAGAAAGAGATAACCTTCAGTTCATATAAGAATTTTCGACCCATCCCAATTGGAATTCAAGATGAAGCAACAAGAATTTCATCATGCACCACATTTCTAATTATAACTTCATCTTCTACCTTTTGCCTATGATCATATGTTTTACGTAAGAAAGGCAGAGTGAGAGGGAGAAGGAAAAAGAGAAGAGAAGGAATATGAAGCGAGAGAAGTGACTCACCTCTCCATGGGCGGCTCATAGGGCTGCAGTTTGAACTCCGGATTGAGTGCGATCTCGTGGGCCAACTCCATGTTGCGTAGATTCTTGAACATGCTGGTCACCTCGTCCATGGTGACCACCTTGGGTGGGCTGCCATCGAGGCTGGGCAGCAGGAATCGTGCGTCAGTTGAGCTTTCACTGTCCGTGCGCAGTCGCACATCATTGTTTGTTTTGATTGGTTGCTGTTGTTGCTGCTTATTCTCCTTGGAATCCATTTCACTTATTGTTTTCCTTTGTTTCTTTTTTTTTTTAATTTAGTTTTTACGGTACAATTTTGTATGTGTTATCTGTGTGTTTGTTGTTGTTCTTTGTTGATGTTATTAACGTGCAACTGGTTCTCTGCAAATATGGACAAGAATAAACATGTATCTCCTTATTAGCTGCAATTGCGTCGCATTTCCGCCTGCAGAACAAGGAAGGGGAGTTTCAAAGTGAGAGAAAAAAAGAAAGATAGAGGGGATGAGCAAGGGGTGGGGGAGGTGCAGCTCAGCTGAGCTGTTCCAGGGTCAGCAGCGCTAAACGAAATGCGCCGTTAAAAAACCTTTCGAATTTCAGTGCAAGTATGTGTGTGTGTGTATGTAATGTGACTGATTCCAGACAACAAAGACAGTATAATAACGTCGTACAACAACCTTACACTCACTCATACACACAAATACTCGGTGAGTGGGGCAGGCAATAAGAAAACTGTTTGAATAAAAATAAAAGTTTTGCAATTTCAAATTTCTGGCAGCGCTGACACAGTTTCCAAATTTAACACGGAAAAGCAAAACAGAACAATTGCACAACGAAATAGCAACATAAACAAGGAGACGTTAATAAAGCAGCATATGAAAACAGAACTGATGAAAATTATTTGTTGTTGTATATTGCGCAGCAGCAGCGCAGCGTAGCTCAGCATGCTGATTGTGTGTATGTGTGATTGGCTGCTTGACTTTGCGTGTGCGTGTGTGTAAATTGGGAAATGAACACAAGGACGGCGAAGTATAGTGCTTGGGGGGTAGGGGTTCGGGTCTGACACAATTTGTTACACTCATCGAAATAAAAGAAATTTCACTTATTACTCACCACAAAATAGCAAAGTGATTAAACAAAACTCTTTAGTTTCCCTTTTTGATTTTCTCGAACAAAAAATACTTACACGTTGAATTTTTGATCGAAATGTTTTTATTTGTTTTGCCTTATTTGCTCAATATGAAAGCATTATTTTAGCTCGTAAGCTTCTTGCGCCAGAGACGTCCGAACTGTGTTGTTTGTTAAAATATAATGAATTTCAAATCCCAATTTCAAAACGCAGGCCACCTTTGTTGTGTTGCTCTACTGCTGCTGCTGCTGGTATTATTGTTGTTGTTGCAGTTGTGTGTTGTTATTCGTTAGTTCCACAACATTCGAGAATAAGAATGGTATGCAGCTCACAACAGCTGACGAAGTGCAAGCAAAAGCAGTAACAAGTTTCAACACTTCATCACGTTTATAAACTATTTATATTATTATTTATTTATATATATATATATATATATATATTTATTGCGGTAAATAATAATATAAATAGTTTATAAACCTGATGAAGTTTTAGTTTTTCTTGCTTCAATTTGTTTTGGTTGAAACGAGTGGCTGCACAAAATATTGAGTTAACGAAACTGGCGTTGCCAGATTTTCGATTGCAACTGCTGTTTGATCAATCAAATAATTGATAAACAATTTATTTTATTTATAAATTTATTAATTGCATTTTATATGATCTTTATTGCTTCAACTTGTTTTGTATACATATCGAGTGACTGCCCAACTTGTGTTAACAAAATTAGCGTAACCAGACTTTTGATTGCAGCAACTGTCTGGCAGGCCCTACTGTGGTGTGGGGAAGTGTGGCAACGTCGCCGACAATACATTCAGACAGACACAATAGTATAGAAGAATTTTTTTTCGGACTAAATGTTCAGTTTTTAAGTAAAAATATTAACTGCTTTTGCAACAACATAACAAGAGCAACCACAGCAGTGGAGAGCGTAGAAGTGTTTGTTGTTGTTCGATGTTGTAGTTTGCTCAGGTCTGTGTGCTGCGACAAACCCCCAACAACAACAACAGGCACCTCCCCCCAGCAGCAGCCCACTCAGCGTAAACTTGCACCCACACACACACACACGCACATACGTACACCCTTTAATAGGAAATGGAGAGTGAAAAGATATTAATGGCTGCCGGTGTCACAGTGGCTGCGGTAGTCGGCGCCTTTGTTTTCTGGGGTCCCTCAGGTAAGTGAAAATATACATACATATATATTCTATATAAATCTACCAACACTGTTCCTATAAAACACACAGGTTCCCGCTTGCGTCAGCGTCGCGGACAAATTGCTGGACTTCACAATTTCGGACGAACGTGCTTCTTGAACACCCTTCTTCAGGCGCTGGCAGCGTGCCCACAATTCATTGCCTGGCTGCAGCTGTACAATGGGGCTACACCGGATCGCAAGAGCCTGATCAGTTCGATGCTGAGCACCCTGGAGGTGGTCAATGGCACACACGCCACATTGCGTGGTGATCCCCATTCACCTGGCGCTGTGCTGCGCGCCCTCAATACATTGGGTTGGGTTATCCCGCAGGAGGAGCACGATGCGCATGAGCTCTTTCATGTGCTGCTCTCATCGTTGGAGGAGGAATCCACAAGACCACAGCAAATGGGTTGCCTTTCCGATGCTCTGCTGCCGCCAGGAGCCAGCGGCGCTGCCAGCGATGTTGATCATACGGATGCGGAAATCGCCAGTGTCAGTGCGTTATCCAGTTATCGCGCTGGCAGTTTGCCCCCCAGTGCTGGAGCTGGGACTACTCCCAGTCAACGCATTGGTGACCAACCGAATCGTCCATCGTCAGCGATGCTCACGGATTTTCTTAACATGGAGTACGACGAATCGACAAGCCTGCAGCGTCTGGTGCGCTCCGAGGCGCATACTCCGGACTCCCCGGCGTCGGTATGCGAACGGGAAACTATCGAGGCATTGACACCCGGAGCGGGCATCTCGCCCTTCTCCTTTGGCCAATCCCCCTTCGGCTATCAGAGTGCAATGGCTGCCATGGACTTCATTGAATCCCAGTCGCAGACACAGTTGCCGCCACCCATGAATGCTTCGCCCATTTTGGGCGGCGAGCGCTTGTCGCGTGCGCGTCTGCCACAGCAGCACCAGCAGCATCATCCCAGCGAGGGACTTAATCGGCGCGTCTCCAATTCGTGTCGTTCCCTGGAGCGCTTGAATCGTGGCCCAGGACGCGTGTCCATCTGGTCCAGCATGATGCCCAGCCAGGTGGCGCATCCCTTTCAGGGTGCTATGGGTGCTCAGATTGTTTGCAATGGCTGCGGCTCCAAGTCGGCGGTGCGTTATGATAAATTCGATTCGATTACGCTGAATTTACCAGCACAGCGTCGCTCCGGGCTGAGCTTGGGTCATCTGCTCAGCGAATACATCACATCAGAGGATCTCAACGATGTCAAGTGTGACTCCTGCAATGAGACAACAATGCACACAAAATCTGTGACCTTTGCCAAGCTGCCCGCCTGCCTGTGCATTCACATTGCCCGCACCGTTTGGCTGCCCACAGGGCAGGTGTGCAAGCGACAGGATTACGTGCACTTCCCTGAGAGTCTGTCCATGGCGCCGTATAGCTTTGTGCAACCCCATCTCAATAGTCAGGTGAGTGAAGGCTGTTTTTTAATCAATGACAAATGAATGAAGGATCTCACTTATCACTTCACTTTTCGACCCACTACTGTCCACTTAACAGTTATATGCGCTAAGCTCAACATCATTTAAACAGGACTGTTATAAAGTTTACTCATCTATTTTTTAGAACTTCCATACCATCACGTTAAGCGATGGCAATTGCCTGCAACGTTAAAGTTTTGACGTAAAGTTAAGTGCTGGTACGGCAGTTCCGAAATAAAACCTCTTTACGTAATCCAAACTGATCCGTAAAATTAAATAACAGGACATAAATGAATTTTACAAGTTACCAGTCATCTCTTTTACTCTTTCGTCTGCAGGCTGGCACACCCTGGGGCTCTACCATGTCCCTGTACTCATCCAGCCTACCCATGAATAATGGCAGCGGCGCTGGCGGGGAGGGATTTGGTGCCATGTTCCCCAAGAACCTTTACCGTCTACTGGCGGTGGTGGTGCATTCTGGCGAGGCAAACAGCGGACACTTTGTCACCTATCGACGCGGCTCATTGCGCAATGCGCATCGGTAAGGAAACACGAACTAAATCAAGACTTACCACAAAGACTAACCCTCTTCCCCCTTCTAGCTGGTTCTACACTTCCGACACCATTGTACGGGAGGTTTCAATCGACGAGGTGCTCAGCGTGCCAGCGTATTTGTTGTTTTATGATCGCGGTCAGCAGCGGCAGCTGCAAATACGTTAAAATAAAGACAAAAGCGAAAAAAACGGAAGAGGAGATAGAGATCAACATACAAACGAGATAAAGATAAAGATTTGAAAGGTTGAAGAATATTCTTCTTCATATTGTGGGCCTAGTCATTTTCTCAACGTTGTGATCCAGAAAAGAAAAGATAAAACTCAAATTGTGTGACATAATTTATAGAATCGTGTGGCCATTCGCAAACCCAATGAACTACCTATCTATTTAGTAGAAAGTCTCAGCAAGCACCAAATAGAAGAACAAGAGAAGAAGAGGAACGAGAAGGAGTGTCTGCTCTAGTCTCCAAGGCAGGCCTTATACTAGGATATTATACTATTACCTACCTACCTACCTAGATATTACTTTAACACACTCTCACAAACACACATCGCGTTCGTTCACATCAAAAATCATATATTATTTAATATCTATAATGATTTGTTACATCAATGCATTTAAAAATTTTTAAATTGAATTTAAAATTCATCATGTGCTTTTAAAAGTGTATGTGTATTTAGCAATATATATATACTATACTATATTGATAGATTCCAAGTATATGTACCATATAAGCCACAGGTCTCTACTACCAAGCAAGCGAAAGCCTAAATTGATAATAAGAAATTGAATATATTTATTGTTTTTTGGCGTTTGTTCGAATATTGTTGTATATTTTTTTAAATCCATATATATTTATATGGCCTATATAGATATAGTACTGCAGTATCTGTGTGACATTATCTTCCGCTCATAAACTGTTGAGATTTGTTGATTTCGGGACTAGCGATGCCAGCAATTTAATTTGAATAAGATTGAAAAAACAATCGGTTATTATATTGCATTTATTGATATCGAACATCGCCAGCCTGGAAAAGCAAAATACACTTTTGGTCTCCTAACGAGTTGCCCCCGAGTAGTAACTACCATAAATGATAAAGTCGGTCATTCTTATTATAATCGGACCTAAAGCTATTATGAGTCATGTTGAACATAATAATAAAGTTAAAACAGATCTCTAACATGTGTTTTTTTGTTAAAAATAAATGAAGGATCCCCCAGTTGTCGGTTATCATTATTATTAACATAACAGTCATATGCTCATCTTAACATACTGAACCAGGTCAGCTTCAAGGTGTAACTGACAGTCCCTGTAATTAAGCATAGCAGGCCTCGCGCTGTTAATAACAGTGGCTTATCCAGCGAATTTCATAACTACGATGTTCGTTTAAAGCAATCGAAACAAAATCGATATCGCAATGAGCATTTGCTCTTTATTCTTAAAATAAAATCCAGTATTTTGAATGCATAATGAACTTTACTAATTGCAATTTATTTTGTTTATTTTGCCGATAACATAAATAACACCGGAATACATTGAGTTACTTTGAATACATATTTGCGGATATAGATAAGCTTATATTGTGTTAATTGTAGGGTGTTCAACGGTCTGGCACGTAAAGATGGTAGCCAAGACGCCTTATTTAAATTCAATTGCCACCACGCAGACGGAGCACCAAGTGGAGAGTGGACTCCTTCTGGATGTTGTAGTCAGAAAGAGTGCGACCATCCTCCAACTGTTTGCCGGCGAAGATCAGACGCTGCTGATCTGGGGGAATACCCTCCTTGTCCTGGATCTTGGCCTTGACATTTTCAATGGTATCAGAGGGCTCCACCTCCAAGGTGATGGTCTTACCAGTCAAGGTCTTGACGAAAATCTGCATGCCACCACGCAGACGGAGCACCAAATGAAGGGTGGACTCCTTCTGGATGTTGTAGTCAGAAAGAGTGCGACCATCCTCCAACTGCTTGCCGGCGAAGATCAAACGCTGCTGATCTGGGGGAATACCCTCCTTGTCCTGGATCTTGGCCTTGACATTTTCAATGGTATCAGAGGGCTCCACCTCCAAGGTAATGGTCTTACCAGTCAAGGTCTTGACGAAAATCTGCATGCCACCACGCAGACGGAGCACCAAATGAAGGGTGGACTCCTTCTGGATGTTGTAGTCAGAAAGAGTGCGACCATCCTCCAACTGCTTGCCGGCGAAGATCAGACGCTGCTGATCTGGGGGAATACCCTCCTTGTCCTGGATCTTGGCCTTGACATTTTCAATGGTATCAGAGGGCTCCACCTCCAAGGTAATGGTCTTACCAGTCAAGGTCTTGACGAAAATCTGCATGCCACCACGCAGACGGAGCACCAAATGAAGGGTGGACTCCTTCTGGATGTTGTAGTCAGAAAGAGTGCGACCATCCTCCAACTGCTTGCCGGCGAAGATCAGACGCTGCTGATCTGGGGGAATACCCTCCTTGTCCTGGATCTTGGCCTTGACATTTTCAATGGTATCAGAGGGCTCCACTTCCAAGGTAATGGTCTTACCAGTCAGGGTCTTCACAAAGATCTGCATATTTCCTGTTGCTAAGAAAATAGTAAAAAATAAATTGTAGGTCAGAAAAATCGATAAGGTATTAAAAAAGATAAGTAGTAAGCCACTTCAACTTGGCACTTTGTTTGGGAGAATGTGTATACGAGTACATAACGTTGGGTAAAAAGTGCGCAGTATGTTTTTCTGCGCCGTGACCTAAAATAATTTATTTGGAGCAGCTACCTCTTCCTCCTATCTACCCTAATACAGTTAAAATTAGCCACTTGCGACAACAGTATAACAGTATCTGTATAACAAATTACTTATATATCTATAGGTCTTAAATATAATAGTACTTAGGGTTTCCCCCTAATACTTTCAGTATGTATTATACATATTTTTATATATAAGTAATTTCATATTTGCTGCGAGTAGAGTCATCGTTTTATTTCATCATGTTTCATGACACTGCATGACTAATCGTTTTTTCTAACTACTTTCATCGCAGCTGGTGTATGTAAATTCTATATGCATTTGTCTGTATGTGTATGCACCCTATTTATTTTAGTGCACTGCGTCGCCATTTTGAAGTGTGCAAACAAAGATGGCGTTTTTAAGAAGCCATGACGACTTGCATTAAATCACCAATTTTAAATTAAAATATATATACAACTAAATTTGGGAAGCAGCAACAAAACATTGCAATCCTAATTTACAAATGAATTATGCACGTAAGCACGCATACATGCATACACACACAGATGCATTACATGCAAAATTTTCTTTGTTGCCTTTGTCCTCTGATGCAGCAGCATTTCGCGCACCCAAGCAATATGAAGTAATGCTACGGAGTAATAAATTAATTCAATAAGTTCATATTTACCTTTTGATTGAGTTAATAATACTTTTGATTCACAAGAATACTTTTTGTTTCAAACTATTTTCCGTATATCACACTTATGATGTATAACGCCAGACACAATCGATTCTGTTGAACACTGAAATATGACTGAGCGAATGTTCGTAACAGGCCAAAAAATTTAATGTATAGTGAAGATTCGTTTCTCCTCTTGTGTCTGTTATACTCATCTGACGCTGTTATGTACAACATTTATCTGTGATGTTATTGCTCGCTGCCTATCGATAGTAAGATAAATGACTTTACTCCTTCAATCAATTTATCATATTTATAATTACTTTATTAAACATCAATCAAGTAAATAAATACGTATTTAATTATTAAATACGCTTCATTTTTTTTTATTTCGTAACAAACAGTTAATAAACAATTTTTCAAGGCCCTGTTTGCATGGCTTGTTGGCGCCGAACGACAGAGAAAATCGATATTTATGTTTTTCAATTCTTATTGGATTTTTTCAGGATGTTATAAAATCATAACATACTTTGGTAAAATGTCAACAGAACTTGAACAACATTTTAAGACATTACATATATATTTTAAAAAATTATTGCAAACGATATTAATAAAATGCTCGAGGTGAGATATGTTCGTCCCTGGTTAGTTACTATGCTTCTACCGATGAGTTGTCATCGAATATTCAGAACGAAAAACAAAGTCAAAAGGGGCGGACGTGAAGCGCTCGGTACGCGTAATTTATTTGTAATTCTTCATTGTCGTTGAGGGAGAGGTTCGGAACTTGTGGCAATCGTCAATAAGCAGCAGTTAATAGTTAAACTTGAATAAATAGATTCATTTTTTTATGTTTAATATGAACATTTCGTGTCTCTCGACGAATACATTTTTCCATTGTATGTGTGCCTGTGTGTGTGTGTGCAAATTTGTTTATCCCTATGCCAGTATATCAATTTTTAAATTTATTTGTTCTTAGTTAAAAAAAAAATAAAATAATGTAAAACACCATCAACACGTACCATTTTAGAAAATACTTAGTCGGGGTGTCTGAAATCAAAATTATACATTTTAAGTTTTTAATTTATCGATATCGGTCAGCTAAATTTTGCAGTGAAATTTTTTGATAAACAAGAGAACAACCCTGCGCGCACACATATACACGCACAGTAAAATCATATGCAAGAGCGCAGCAGCAGAAATCGCCTGGCCCAACGCGTCGCCGTCGTCATCAGCAGCAGCGCAGCCCAGAACCATAGCACCTACCATCAAGGCAAAAGCTAAGGCACGCTTACGTTACGCGCTTCGATGCCGTCGTCGAATTGAACGTGTCCGTCGTCGTCTGTGTGTGCGAGTGTCAATGTGTGTGTGATTATACTTTTTTTGTTGGTTTTTTTTGTTATTGTGCCTGGATTCCTATAAGAATTTCTCCGATAGCCGATATACACATAAACATACATACATACAGTGATAACTAGCTTAACTTTTTTTGTTGGTCTGCTCTTTGTTTTACGCGCAACTTACGCAGTTAATTTTCTTTTCTTTCCACAACAACAGCAGCAGTAGGAGCAGCAACAACAATAACAACAAAAAACACAAGTGCCAGTGTTTGTTGGTGTCGGCAGAGAGAGAGAAAGGAAGATAGCGTTGTTCGTTTCGTTACGTTCGTCGCGCGTATATGTGTGTGTGAGTGCGAGAGAGCAGTAGAGCAAAAAAGAAACACAAGGCAAAAAACAACAGAAAAACATTCACATCAATTTGTGATAACTAAAAAGGTATCAGTGCCGTCAGTGCAGAGTAGAGCAACCGCCGCTCCGTGCAGCACAAACATCGAGCAGCATCAGCAGCGGGCAGATCCAGAGGCTGTGGTGTAGGCGTCGTCGTCGCTGCCGTCGTTGTCGTAGTCAGAACTTAAGCGCCGTCTCTTAGTTCTCTCGTCTCGTTCTTCTCCGCGCAGCAATTAACTGTTAACGTAACATCAACAACAGAAGAGAGACAAAAAAGAAGAAAGAACGGAAAAGAATAGAACGTGATTGAAAGAGTTACTCCAAGAACTCTCCCAATTGTCCCACTGTCATCACAGTCATAGTCGCCGTCACCGCCATCACAGAAGGTCGCCATGGATAATTTGATACCCATTGTTAATAAGCTGCAGGATGCATTCACATCCCTTGGGGTGCATATGCAGCTGGATTTGCCACAAATCGCCGTAGTTGGAGGACAGTCGGCAGGCAAGAGTTCCGTGCTCGAGAACTTTGTGGGCAAGTAAGTAGAAGAAGAAGAAACTTAAGTTTAATTCCAAATATTCTTTAATATTTCCGTATTCCCTAAAGAACTTATGGTTAAATCAGTAAGAAATCTCTCATACAATCGTAAGAAAATCCATATTTTTGCGCGAAAGCTCTTCTCTGTGTGTGTTTGAGAGAGTGTGAGACTGTTCTTAGAGACGTAGAGTGTGTGTGTGTGCGCGCTCTCACTCTGGTGTCGTGTATGTGTATGAGCAAGCATGCGTGCGGGTGTGTGTTTGTGTGAATTTCGGTGAATAATCAATGAAGCAGCATTCCTGGCTTTTGTTTTTGTTGCCTGCCCTGGACAGTGGGTGTTGTGTGTGTGTGTGGTGCGAGCAGGTGGCCATCAATAATTTCCCCTATGTATCAGTATGTGTATATGTGTGTGTGTAGAAATAAATGCGCATCCAGTTGTACATGGTCAGCGGAAGAAGCAGAGACAGCATAACAACCACCTAACTCATATATATATGTATGTACATACATACAAACATATATACATACTCTTTTACACACACACACAGAGGCACTCACTTGCATAGGGATCAGCTCGTACTGTCGTCGCACTGCTTGTAAATGCTTCTACTGTAGAGTAAACTTTACTTAAACTCACTCACACACACACACACAAGCATACACACATAAATAGATAGACTCAATTCCAATAAGAAATAAAAGTAACAAGAACGAAACATTTTTAACGAGTCTCACTCTCTTTGTCCCCCCACACTCAGTTAAATAGCAGTTGTAGTAGTGTTATGTGTGTGTGTGTGGGGGGGGGCGTTGGGCAAAGCAGGTTGGACTCTCTTCTGGCTGCGCGGCGCTCATTGCGCTTCGTTCGGTCGTTCTTTTTTTTATCTATCGGCTTTTCTGCCCGCCCCCTGAAAATGCTACAGCAGCAACAACAAATACTATAACCCACAAAATACTTACGCCCCAAAAAAAGCTGTTGGCGATAGGGAAACGAAATTAACACAAAATGAACACAAAAAAAATCAATGCATGTTGACATTTCCTTTTGCAGCGCACAGCACACGATTTTCTTTCCCTTTCTCACCAGTCCCCATTCCACCCCATACCCACCACACACCACAGCCGACCAGTCGCAGCCCAAACCCTCATCCCTTCCCCACCACAGTTACAATGTTTGCTCTTTCTCTCTTACTACACACTTCACTTTGACATTTATGCAATGCTGCCACGGTCGCTGCCGACGTTTACGACGACGCCGACACTAACGCTAGCCTATATTTTGTTGTTGCTGCTGCGCTGCTCAGGTCCCCTCATTCCATTACTGCCTGTAATATTTGTAACTGTTAATAGAAGGTACACACACACTCACACAAATTTGTGCATGTGTATGCATGTTTATTCTATGCAGGTTTGCAAAATTATATAAGCGTCTGCCTCTGATTCTCCCTTTGCCTCCGTCGGTACCACTGTAATCCTTTTCACCACAGGTGCTCTTTGTGTTGCGAATAAGTGTGAGTGTGTGTACGTCGCTTTTCTTGCGCCTGGCCATCTCTTCGTCTTCTCTGCTTGGCTATTTATGCTCTTGAGCATTGCTCCGAGTCCTTGGTACAGACACACCAACGCACACTTTGTGTATGTGTGTATATGGTGTGTATTGAAAAGCGTGAGCGCTGCTGTCTTTGGGTACATCCAATACATAAATGTGAGTGTGTGCATGCGCAAGCTCTCTCTCTCCTTTACACACATTTTAACATGCAGTTGCACTTACATAAGCTGACTGCATCAGCAACAACAAAAGCAAGCAGAGCTCAACGCAGCGCAGTCCATTTGGCTAAGCCGTTAGTTTTCGCATGCGCCGCGTCGCGATTCTATTGTGAACACACACACATAAACACATACATATACATAAATATATTGAATTTATATTGTGTATATAAATAGGGGGAATTTCATCGTGTGTATGTGTTTGTTAATGACCTAGTTTCATACTTTTTCATATGCCACTTATGTTGCCGATGCAGCCTCTGCTGCTGTGGCTGTGGCTGCCGTTGTCATCAATGTCATTTAATGATGCTGCAGCTCAAACTGTAAGCCCCGAGAGAGAGTATAAGAGGAGTATTCAATGTCAATTTAACATTAGCGGTGAGAAAAGCTCAGTGAACAAGAAATGTCAATAGTTCGTGGCATCTCTCTGCGCGTTCTCTCTTGCGCTGCCTCCTCGTCTTCGTCCTTTTCTTCCTCTTCCTTTTTCCATACACACACAGCGACACCAACACCTACACAGCTTTGTAGGTACATTCATGCATCATACTGAGTGTGATAACTTGACATTGGAGCAAAACATATTTATATATTTATATATATTTATTTATATATGCATTTATGTTTGTACATAGCAGTACATTGTTTACATGTGTATATAAAAACCAGATATGTATGTATGTACATATGTTGGTATGCCCTGCATATATTTGCCTATATGTACCTGCATATACATAGTTTAAGTTTAGCCATTGACTCACACACACATGTACATATGTATATTATGCATGCGTAAAATAACCAAGGAACGCAAAACAATAGAGAGAGATGGAGAGAAACAAAGTTGAGTTTTTTTTTAATGAAATGAACAATAGCCTGGTAAGTCAAGGCTAAATACAGTTGTATTTTACAATGCAATTAAATTCTAACAACAAAAGAGAAGAAAATAAAGAGGAAAATCCGTTAAAACACATCATGAAATCAAAATCGACAGCGCAAACAAACTCAACACACATGCACAAGCAGATAGAGAGACACGTACACACACACGCAGCAGCAGCTGATCTGTTCTGAGAGATCGCTCTTTTGCGTTGTCAGCCGGCATCGTGTTGTTGTATTTACTGAACTGCAAGTGAGAGTGCGAGAGTGCATGCATATGTGTGGGTCTCTGCTCCATCTGTTTATCTTCTTCGTTACGTTGTTTTTGTGAGAGCTTTTTGACCTCTTTGCTAATTGTTTGCATTAACTGTGCTTAGCTAACCGAAAGAAGGAGGAGAAAAGAAAGATTAAGAAAAAGCAACTACAATTTGCAGTTGTTTTCAGAGTTGAGTAAGAGAAGTTTTTGAGTCATCTCTGCATGGAGAGAAACAATGAAACAAACTTTGTTTAGAAATACATACATATATAAAGCTGGTGCTGATATCATCAAACCAATTTACAATTTTAAATTCATGTTCGTGGGTGTGTGTTTTCGCACGCAATCACCTGGAGAAGTGTGTGTGCGCGCATTACAATAAAAATGTGTGTACACACTTTCATGAGTGAGTTACTCATCGCAAGTAATTGATAACATTGCAATTTATTTACACTGAAAGCAATTTTCAATATGTTTACAGGCTACTGTGAATTTGGAGCACATTTGCTTGCTTTGATAAGATAAGGGAGCGAACTTTGGAAAATAATTTTTTGAAATTTTTTAATAGTTTTTATCAAGCTAGAGTTTATTTTTTTAAAGTGGTTTTTGTTTTTTTTTTTTTGTCGCTCATTAAACAAACTGTGATTAAAATTGCTATCGATGATTCATGTTGTGTCATTATAATTGATATTGTTTGCGATATTCGATAAGGCAGCGGGCGTGTGGGTCTCTGTGGGTCGCTAAGGGCTTTTGTAGACTTTACCGGATTTGTTTCTACCCCGTAGGAAAACAGGTCAAATATGCGTCCATAACATTGTGTATATGCACAACATTAATAATAATAATCGGGCACGATATGTACCCATATGAATATTAATGTACAAATATACAAACATGCCTCACAGGCCCCACTGGCCTGACTGAGCTTGCAAATGTTCTATATAAAATATATACAAACTGTATGTAGATTTGTTTATATAGAATTCGTAATTTGATGTGATATTTCCCACTCAATTAATTGCACATGTTGCCCACTTTTGTTGTTATTGTTTGTTTTGTGGTGTGTTGGTTTCGATAACCGTTCCCACAACTTCAAAACAATTGATCAATCGAACAATCGAATGACCAAGTGGGTTCTGGCTCCATCTTCCTCTCCTCTCTTTGATAATCATGTACCATGACTCATTTGTATTGTACTTGAAGCTGCTCAGCCAAATTGTCATCGTATATCGTGCTATAAACAAATGCGACAATAATTTGTGCAATAATTTCGCACTGTGTCAGCATATTGTAATTGGCGCTCATATTTGATAACAGAGAAAGAGAAGAAATAGTAAGAGGCGATGGAGAGAGAGTTGAAGCCTGTGGAGACACAAGCAGAGAGAGAGAGAGGGAGAAACCCTGCTATTAAGGATCTCTTAATGTAGCAAGCAGTGTATAAGCAAGCAATTAGCTGCTGTAATAACACAGAGAGGGAGAGTAAAATGGGGGAGAGAGCGAGGGTCGGACGCTTGCAGTGCAGCACAAATTTGTGAGAGAGAATACAGAAGAGATAGATCCTGCTGCCAAGCAGTGTATAAGAAAGAAGTTCAAACTGCGACTCACTGCACAGTGAAATAAAAAGCAATATCATATAATAATAGAAAATAATGTCAAGGGTATTTAAAGTGCATGCTCTTTAAATTGTGATTTTGCAGTGTACACCGTTTGTACACATACTAAAAGCACCTTGAATAATTGTTATCCCACCACATACCACAAACATAGGCACACACGTGTGTGTATAACCACTCGAATTACAATAAACAAGTTAAGCACATCATAACGATTGTTATTTTCCCTCCTATTTTATTTACAGAGACTTTCTGCCTCGCGGCTCGGGCATTGTAACGCGCAGACCCTTGATTTTGCAATTGATCAACGGTATCACCGGTAAGCATGGAGTGCTTTTGGAATATATATAGACACCTATACATATTTAATTTATATTTTATGCATAGAATATGGCGAATTTCTACATTGTAAGGGGAAAAAGTTCGCCAGCTTCGATGAGATACGAAAAGAGATTGAGGATGAGACGGATCGTGTAACTGGTAGCAATAAGGGTATTTCAAACATTCCGATTAATTTGCGCGTATATTCTCCATATGTGCTCAATTTGACGCTTATCGATTTGCCTGGCCTAACGAAAGTGGCGATCGGGGATCAACCTGTGGATATTGAGCAGCAGATTAAGCAAATGATATTTCAATTTATACGCAAGGAGACCTGTCTGATATTGGCCGTTACGCCAGCAAATACCGATTTGGCCAATTCAGATGCCCTCAAGTTGGCCAAGGAGGTTGATCCACAGGGTGTACGCACGATTGGTGTCATTACCAAGCTGGATCTCATGGACGAGGGTACTGATGCACGCGATATCCTTGAGAATAAACTATTGCCACTGAGACGTGGTTATATCGGTGTCGTGAATCGTTCGCAAAAGGATATTGAAGGGCGGAAGGATATCCATCAGGCGCTAGCCGCTGAACGCAAGTTCTTCCTTAGCCATCCATCGTATCGCCACATGGCCGATCGCCTGGGTACACCATATTTGCAGCGAGTACTCAATCAGCAGCTTACGAATCACATTCGCGACACATTGCCCGGCTTGAGGGATAAGTTGCAGAAGCAGATGTTAACGCTGGAGAAGGAGGTTGAGGAGTTTAAGCATTTTCAGCCCGGCGATGCCAGCATCAAGACAAAGGCTATGTTGCAGTAAGATCATCGAACTTTTATCGTACAGTGGGGAATATTGTAAGTAACTATTTCGCTTCCTTGCTTCACAGAATGATCCAACAACTGCAGTCGGACTTTGAACGCACCATTGAGGGCAGCGGTTCGGCCCTGGTAAATACGAATGAACTCTCTGGCGGTGCTAAGATCAATCGCATATTCCACGAGCGGTAAGATCAGACATATAGACCCATATAACCTTTTATTTTTATTTATGAACGAACAACTTCTCTGTCACTAGTCTTCGTTTTGAAATTGTTAAAATGGCCTGCGATGAAAAGGAGCTTCGTCGCGAGATTTCTTTTGCCATTCGCAACATACACGGTATTCGTGTGGGTCTCTTTACGCCCGACATGGCCTTCGAAGCGATTGTGAAGCGCCAGATCGCGTTGCTCAAGGAGCCGGTGATCAAGTGTGTCGATCTAGTCGTACAGGAATTGTCCGTTGTTGTGCGCATGTGCACCGATAAGGTAGGCAAAATATGGATATATATATCATATATGTATGTCTTATTGATTGTCTACTCTTCTCAGATGAGTCGTTATCCGCGCTTGCGAGAGGAAACCGAACGCATCATTGCCACGCATGTGCGTCAACGGGAGCAACGCTGCAAGGAGCAAATTCTATTGCTCATCGATTTCGAGTTGGCTTACATGAATACTAATCACGAGGATTTCATTGGCTTTGCCAAGTATGTCTTATTTCAACCTATAACCGATGATATATATACGAGCGTATACATATACTAATCGAGCTTCTTCTCTTTGCAGTGCTCAGAACAAATCTGAGAATGCAAATAAGACCGGTACCCGACAGCTTGGCAATCAGGTCATACGCAAGGGTCACATGGTCATACAGAATTTGGGCATTATGAAAGGTATGTTGTACATAGATCAGCTCTCCAAATTTCGCATCCGTTTGTAACAACAACAAGATCAACAAACAGTCGCCGCACTTTGCACTCAATCCACACTCTGTGACACTGATTCAGCTAACTCTTAACTTACCCTTAACTAAACCTAAATTAATTGTAAACAGTTGTAACCTATCACTCAATATTACTGGTAGCATTTTTAGTCGTAAATTGTCCGCATAGTGCACAGAAGTAACTAAAGCTTTGCGGCAAGCTGTGTCAGTAGTTAATGGGTTAGATAAAGCAACCTCTGTAAGCATTTTTCTACAGTTAAATCTTTCCCCAAAAGGCATGCCGCATGACCCTAAGAAACTTGTCCAAGTTCAAGCTTGTCTTATGAAATATTTGCACAGATTTTTAACCTTTTGTTTTGTTTTTATTTTCTCTTGTCTCAACTTTTGTTTATTTCGTTTTGCTTTTTGATTGATTTGACGTTTGGTGTTTTCTTTCTGTTCTTTTTTTCTGTTTATTTCTGGTCGTCTCTCTTGTACTATTACTTTTCATGAATACAAATCTTGATATACAAAAAATCCGATAAAATTATAAACTATGGAAAATTGACAGCTTTGCTATGGTTTTTGCCACGCATACTCGGTTTGTATTTCCTATATATCATTTCTTATATCATTATTGTGCTGTAGCTTCTTATGTGCTTGAACTTTTAACTTGATTTAATCGACGACTAGCCTCATGCATAAGTATGTACAATGTATACTTGCCATATATCCCCAGAAATCCTCCACAATCTTCCCCACATCTCATTTGCTGTCACTCTTCATTTGTACATGTCTTTGTCATTATTTGTTCGAGATTTACTATATGTATATGCTATATATTACTCTCTTTCACAGGCGGATCGCGTCCTTATTGGTTTGTGCTCACATCTGAGAGCATCTCTTGGTACAAGGACGAAGATGAGAGGGAAAAGAAATTCATGTTGCCGTTGGATGGTTTGAAATTGCGCGATATTGAGCAGGGCTTTATGTCAATGTCTAGACGTGTTACATTTGCTTTATTCAGTCCCGATGGACGTAATGTTTATAAGGTTAGTAATTTTTGTTAGCATACAAAAAAATGGAAAACGAAAAAGAAATCAAAAAAAAGATATAGAAAACATACCAGCAAAAAGTTCAAATGAGAAAGAAACAAACAGTAAGAAATGAGAAACATGAAAAAACAAAATATAACAAACAAATCGAACTACAACAATTAAACTATAAATAGTTTATGGGCTTACTTGTTGTAGACGACTCTAAAAAAAAAACAACAATGTTAACTACATTCAATTATTTACATTGATCTTTTGTTTCTTAACAATTCCAATTCAATTCAAAATTTGATTCTTCAGTTCAGAAAAAAAGAAAGTAATCGATCAAAATCGAACTTAAAATAGTAAACAATTAATTTTTTTGTATAAGATAAAAATTACTATGTTTTTATCAACATTTGAGTCAAATCGAAGGATAAAGGAGCTTGCAAGGAGCAGGCGATAACGAGCGCACGATTTACAAACTCCTTTTGTGCCTTCGATTTGTGAGCATGACGAACCCAACCAAACTTAAACCTAACCCAGCGCTAGGTAACGATATCCTGCGATCTACATATATATACATATGTTTTTGAATATATCTCTATATATATATATACCACCGATACTACAAACTACACCGATACTAACCTTTGGTCCAAGACACACGCTGCCAACGAAACCAACTTGACTCAAGCCGTAGAAAGCTAAAAACGAAAAAAATGAAAACAAGATATATAAAGTAAATCTAACAGACCCGAAAACCAACCAACCAAAGTCACCAAACCACCACTACCCGTCCAAGTACTCGTACAATCGTAATCGTAATCGTAATCGTTATCGTAATCGTAATACGTTGTGTCCCATTTACCAAATGCTTGACGAAAATACCTCTCCATTTGTTCTCTTTGCGCTTGGACGCTTCTCTTTCTCCTACCGCTCACACACACTGACACATGTACACACATTTAGGATTACAAACAACTGGAGCTTTCGTGCGAGACCGTTGAGGATGTCGAATCCTGGAAGGCTTCGTTCCTTCGCGCCGGCGTCTATCCCGAGAAGCAGGAGACCCAGGAGAACGGAGATGAGGTGTGTATGCTCAGTGTATAGCAATAGTATAATAATATAACTATTACTTATACTTTATAATTATACTTAATCAAGATATTATCAACATTTAGTTATCGTGCTAAGCTTGTAGCTTAGACTAAGCCTCAATGTCTGTATGTTTGTGTTAACGAACGTGTATTATCCCCTTCCGAACCCCCCAATGATTAGATAATAAGTCGTAAGACCTCATGCTATTACCACCCAATGCATTTGACGTAACCTAATGTTTTGTATAGCATGTGACATTGCGGTGTATACCAATCTCTGTCCCTAACTTACCTATTAACCTTTCTCTTTGTAATTATCTGAAGCATTTTCCAAAATACCAAAAGCGTTTACGATCGTTCAAAGTGGCGATTAGATGCTATGTAAAGTTAACAGCACTACCTGTTAATACGTAACAGAGGCTGTTGTTCAGTACTTGACATTTTTACCCATGTCTTCAGTACAACAACAGTCTGTTACTCAAATATTTAATCGATGTGAAGTTCGCAGAATTGTTTTTAAAACTCATTTCATTGGAATTATTGCCATATCGAACGATCACCACGACGAACCTTCTCTCCAACATATTCCTCTTTTATCCCTCCTGCCCTCACAATTTGTATCCGTTCCTTATCTCTTAACGCCATCAGCAACAGCTTGTATTGTGCGTAAAGTGTTTATTAATCGTTCATCTCCAACAAAAAATGTATGCATACATACTCCTACATCTTGTGACAAATGGTCTTTGGAATATATATGTATAACAAATATAAAAAAAACAAAATTTCTTAACTTATAATACAAATAATTTTGATAACGTAATAACTTATTCAATATTTCTTTGTTTTTTTGTTATTTTTTTTAAACTTTGCGCTCCAAATACCACAAATAAATATACCACAAATTTCATCATAATATATATAAATCACGTACTATTTATGTGCGCGTATGTATATGATTTATAAAATGTGCAGGAAGGACAAGAGGTTTGTTTCTTTTCATCATTTTTAGCATATACTTTGCGTACTTTCCTACGATAACTCTATTTATCTATCAACTATCTCTCTATCCTGTAAAGCTATATTTAAGTCTTAGATTTTGCTATTGCCTTTGTTTTCTTCTATTCCTTTTTTGTGTTATTTGGCATATGATTTTGGTTAAACTGTATACTTATATCACTCTATACACAAGGAAAAGGGGAAGCTTAATATTTAGTTCTACTTAATATTTTCCTTCTGTTTGCATTTTTTATTAACCTATGTAGTGTTTGTTTTAACTTAGGACGAATTGGAATTTGAAAGGTTCTTAGAACAAGAGCGACAAAGCTATATGCAAAAAAAAAGATCACAAGAGGTAGTACAAGAGTCATCAACAAAAAAAAGATGGGCTCTTGGTAATCGAAAAAAAAATCTGGTAATTGGGGTTCAAAATTATGATTTCGTATTGATTTGAATCGACCAACAATAACTTAACAAAAACACAATCACATTATCTAAACTAACCGTACTCTATTTGTGCTTGTTCTTCAAGGCTGACTAACCAAATTTAAAGAAAAAAAAAGGGTTGATGATTTATGACTTCCACGTTACGTTTTCATCTCGTTTGTTTCTGTTACTTTCAAATACAATTTTCCATTTCACTTTCTTCTCCTTTTCTCATTTTGTGTTTAACTTAGAAAATTGCTAAAATCTTTTAGCAAGTCCATTTTACTATATATGCTTCAATATATTAATGACAATATATATAAATATAATTTTGATTTTACAATATTTTTTATAAATTATTTTCTTCTATTTTCCCGTCCACCGACCAAACGAAATGACCACATATATATAAAAAACAAAATACTGAAATACTATAACAAAAAAACAACAAAAAAAAATATATATATATATATATATACAACTGTTAACAGCAAAAAGTATGTTGATTTTTTTGTTAAAAATTATTCACAATCTTTGACAAATTACTTGTTTAATTGCCTGAGATGCATTTCGTATACGTTAACCCGATCTAATATTATTACCTATAACAAAATAACATTGGCATTGATTTTTATTGTTAAATACATTTCTTATCTAACACATTTTTTGAAGTCTCACTACTAACGTATATTAAAAAAAAACAAAATACAAGTTGAAAGAGTACTTTAGTATTTATTGAAATTTGTGAACGCTTTTTAACATATTTTTAGTTTAATTGTACTATCGAAGAACTGGAAAGTTATCGATATAAAGTTTCTAGCTTCGAGTGTAGAGCTCATACATAAAAATATAAAGTGGTCAGAAAGCTTTATCTAACAACGTTGTTAAGTAGTATTTGCCAGCATAAAAAACACTCGCTTAGTTTGATAGGTGTCAAATCGATAGTTCTCTCGCCGCACAAATCACTCTAATTTGAGTACCTTTTCTGAAAAACCTTATATACTCATCTCACAACCCAAAAACTAATACACTTCATTAGGATCTTTAACAATCAAAAAGTAGAGAAAGATGGTATCTATTTGAGTAATCAAAATTTTAGGGATACACATTTTTCGATCTTTCGGGAAATTGATATGATAACAATTAACTGGTAAAAAGTCAATTGATATCTCAATATTTTATTTTGATCCGAATTTCAATTTATCATTTGTATGTTAAAGTTGGGAACTCTCTACACATAACATAAAATTATTACTAATATTATTTCTCTTGCTCTAAAACACATTTAATTTACTAAATATATACTAAACAAAAGAAAAGTACCACAGCTCATAAAGTTCGCTTTGAATTATTTGTTGATTTCTTTGAGTATTCCGCTTAAATCTGGTTTCATTTTTATATTCGATCGAATTAGCAAGTAACAGTATCTACATACTATTATAATACATATATTTATTGAATCTACTGGTTACCAATCAAATTTCTCGATAAGATTTCAAATAAATCAAAATCAATTTGTTGAATTCTTTCATCCGTTATCGAGAGATTTGACCGTACATTGTGCTTTACTTTTGTCGGCTGCACCGTTTTTTGCAATTTTTGGATTCAATGCAATTTACACTTTTATCATTTAATTGATTCGTTTGTTTGTATTTTTTCCCACTTACTTTTGCCCCCTTCAACCATAAAAAACAACCAACCAAACCGAACTATAAAATTACAATATTGTAAAATCCCCAAACAACAACAACAATAAAATTCGATTAATGGTCGATCGATAACGTACGCTAACGCTAACAAAAAAACAGTCGGCTAACGAGGAGAGCTCGTCTGATCCACAATTGGAGCGCCAAGTGGAGACCATCCGTAATCTGGTGGATTCGTACATGAAGATCGTCACAAAGACCACACGAGACATGGTACCCAAGGCCATCATGATGCTGATCATAAATAATGCCAAGGACTTTATTAATGGCGAATTGTTGGCCCACCTCTATGCCTCCGGTGATCAGGTGAGAGAGAGACTCGACGTTGTTCTATATATCATTACTATAATAAGTTCTTCTCCAGGCACAAATGATGGAGGAATCCGCCGAGTCTGCAACACGGCGAGAGGAAATGTTGCGCATGTATCGCGCCTGCAAGGATGCTTTACAAATTATCGGTAAGCTAATCGGTGGGGAATCTATAGATATAGGAACACACTGGCGATAGACATCAAGAGTTAATAGAATGAGGAATAAACTTATTACTATATAATTCTTTCTCTCTCTCCTCTCCCGTGCAGGTGATGTTTCAATGGCAACCGTATCCTCCCCATTGCCACCGCCGGTGAAGAACGATTGGCTACCAAGCGGTCTGGACCCACATTTATCGCCTCCTAGCCCCGGTGGCCCACGGAAGACAGCACCCACCCAACAGGTAGGTGCCATGGTACCTTTCCCACTCTAGAAATTTGAATAAATGTGTGTGTTACCTTATAGGGCTCATTGGGTGGTGGTCGCAATCCACCTTTGCCTCCGGCGACAGGACGCCCAGCGCCTGCAATACCAAGCCGCCCCGGCGGTGGTGCTCCACCTCTGCCCGGTGGTCGGCCAGGCGGTGCTCTGCCCCCACCATTGCTACCATCGTGAGTATTCTTTATGCATTTTTTAGTTGTTGTAGTTGTCTAATTAGTTGGCTAAGTGCGCCCTGTACAGTTTTATTTTTATATCGTATACATACGAAAACGTAATGTTCGTATTATTGTAATTTGTTCGTACATTATCCTGTTTTCGATTATGATTTCCTCACTTTTTCTTTTATCGACGATTGGGACCTCTTTTTATGCAGCGATATATACGACATATAGACATCCTAGCACACACACACACTCACACACACGTTCAGTTACACTCACGCATATCTAAACACAAACACACACATATATATACTAGCATTCATATTATATCTATATATATTCTATATATATATACAATATATATGTGCATCCATGCCCTATGAACATATGTATGTGTGAAGATTCAAGCTAACGCTGCCAATGCCTGACTTTTATTTTATAATCCACGATGTATGCTAGACATCGGTGTATTATAATTAGTATATATAAATGTATTTTGTCTTCCCCATTAATTTTTATTTTTGTAAATAACTGTTTTGTTTTTGTCAAATCGAAGGTAGCTTGTCCTTCGATGTCTAAAGAAAAAACCAATACATGACCACGATTATACATAACCTATATTTATATTTATGTATTTTCACGGGCAGGCTGTAGTTATTTTTATAATTTTTGACTGATTTTTCTTCTGGGTTTTTTCCACACCCCCTTTTAACCTGCATTGTAAAGCCAAAACACTTAAACAAAAAACGAATTGAAAACTTAACGAAACATTCCGTTTGTCTTTCTTCTCTTTTTTCAATATCGCCTTCTCTCACGAATTAATTGCAACCCAATGTGATAAAAATCAACAACAACGCCAAAACTGAAAATATAAAAAATAAAAACATTTTGTAATAAAATATAATCTAATGCTGCACTCACACACACACAAATAACACAAATACGAACACCCTGTGGAATAACCTAATCTTAAACAGACGTCGTTAAGTTGTCAGCCACAAGTTATACCGTTATAGCCACAGCTACAGCTGCAGCCGAGGCATTTACTCTCTCTAAACTTAAACTAACCAAATCGCTTTCGCTTTAACCTCAAATGATAAATAAAATAACAGACACATACAGAAACAAAGAAAAACCAATCGAGAATAGAAAGGAAAACTCTCTGTGCTCCGCATCTTCTTTTACATCTGCGCTCTTTCACGATCTTCCTCTCGCTCTCTCTTGCTCAGTTAACTGTCGCCGAAACTACAACTACAACAACAACGATGTCGTTTTTCTAGAAGTGTTAATTGATTTAAATATCGATATATCGATATATACCATAATCGTATATAAATATGAAAAATATCTCTGTTTATTAGTCGTAAATATATATATGCATATATCTATATAATATTTGAACAAACACACTTATACACACACACACACACAGAAGCACAGTATATCAGACTTCCTAGTTTCTTAGAACTATATATATTTATAACAGTTTAACAGTTACGATAACGCGACAATGTCTGAGTTGAGAGCTGCACGAAAGTCGATCAGCTGAGCCACCCTACTTGGGCGCAGAGTGTTCCCCCACACTTACACACCCACACCCACACTTACATATATAATATATATACATATATCGGAAGCAAATGGAAAAGAAAACAGTAAAAGAAAAATAGTATGCTTAAGTTAACTAAAGTACCTTTTTTGTGTTGTTGTTGTTGTCGTTAAATAAAACTAAAGAAAATACAAAAAAAAAGTATTATATACATATATAAATATATAGACAAACCACATTCCATACATAGATCCGCAAAGCAGCTTTGACATCCTAAAAAAAGTAATGATATGATCGATGACGTAACAAGAAGAGGAGCAAGGAATAAAATACATAGTATATATACAAAAGAAATACATATATATATATATATATACAGATATAATATATATGATATGATACATCTATGATACCTATACAAAACAGACTGACATATATACATCCAACAAGAAAAAATAACAACTGTTCGCTTATATTTGGCCGCCACTGTATAAAAAAGTGATCAGTTTGTTTTACTTCTGCACTTTTCCGGTGTTATAGAGCGTCGCGGCATGTTAACAACGTGTGTGCGAGTGTGTATGAGTTAAACCTTTCTCTTCCCCTTCCTCCCTCTGTACCCCTGATGCTTTTTGTTCTTTTAGTTTGTAATCATATATAATTTTTTTTTGTTATTTTGCTTTTGCTTTTTGGTTCTTAGTTCCTTATTAACTTATGATTTGTGACTAAATTATCGAATACACCTACACACATACACTTAAACACACACACACACATATATATGTATATATATATAAATGTATATATACAACTCACATCACAGAATCAGCGCCAGTGAATCAGAAAAATCGATAAAAAGGGGTTTCATGCGTTACGATAACTGTTTGATCACTTAGCGCTAGAGCTCACATAATTTATACTCCCGCCCTTCAAGCGCCTTCCCCCACGTATCCAGTATTGTTTAGTTCTTTGAAGAATGAGAGCGTTTAGAAAAGAAAAAAAAAACTCAAAAACAAAAATATTGAAAATACAGAAAACAACAACAAACAGTACAAAATACTTTTACAACCCCTTTCAAGTCGCGTCACTGGAGCCGTCGGCGGTGCGATAACACAGCAATCGGGCGCCAATCGATACATCCCGGAGAGTATGCGCGGACAGGTGAACCAGGTCGTGGGCCAGGCGGCCGTGAACGAGCTCTCCAACGTCTTTGCCACACGATTCAAGTAAAGCAATATCAAAAGCGAAGCGAGTGAGGGTGTCAGAGAGAGAGAGAGCGAGAGAGAGCGCCAATAAGCAAGGCAAAAGCCCCGAAAAGGAGCTTCGTGCATGCCTTATACTCAAGAGAGAAAGAAGCGACAGAAAGGAGGAAAGGAGTGCAAGAGAAAACGATAACGATTGCCGCCGCCGCAACTGGCTTGGTGTCTCTTTTTGGCTCAGCTCTTCTCTTTTTGCCATTCCCAAAAATTTTCGATTCACAAAATTTCCTTGTGTTATATAATTTATATGTTATTTTACTTGTCAATCATCTTGTGCTTCTGTGTGTTCATTTTATACTACTCATACACATGATATCGATATCCATCTATTCATATACCCAGCATATATATATTTTATTGATGTGTTCTGTGTGTGTATGTGGACTAAATGAGAAGATGATGAAGAAAAAGAATTGTATTTGTTTTGTATTTACTTTAAATTTATATTTCATTGTTTGTTCTGTTTCTGTTCTGCTCTGTTGTTTTTTATCGTTGCGTTCCATCTTCAACATTCCATCACACACATACACACGTGCATACGTACGCACATGCGTTAGGCAAGAAAGAATCTCAGATCTTTAATTCATTAATTCTAACCTTAAAGAAAGATGACTAAGCAACATAACCTAACATACTCGTACATAACCCCTACAGTGCATTGCAATCCTCTCTCTTTAATTTAGGAATGTTCTCATAATGCGAATTACGTTAATTGTTGCTAATGGAAAAATAAAATGTGTTTTTGTGTAGTTTTTAAAAAAGCCACCTTATAAAGTATATATATATATAGATATATATATATATATATATATATATATAACAAAATAACTGTATACAAGATTTGTTAATGCTGCAGCAACTATTGAGAAAAAAGGAAATGATCAAGAAAAATAATATTTGAATACGATATTAGGAATTCTGGCTATATACCCGAAAAAGATTACATACATGTACACACATATTATATAGTTAGAGGAAGAGATATGAAATTACATATTAGTGTGAAAAGGTTTACGAAACTATGCGGACATGTATTATTATTATAATTAATATGAAGAAAACAATTCAATGTGTATGTGTATGTACATTTGATTCATTTGCGTATTCATATGCATGTGAATGTATTCATAATAAGCACAAAATAAAATCTCGAAACGTAGAAATTCTGCAAATTAGTTCGTTTATTAACAGAGATCAGGAAAGAGAGCGAAACAGAAAGAGAAAGCGCCGCACTGTTAAATAACAGCTGTTAATATAGCAGGCTCCGATGATCAATGTATAACTGTTTAGTCCCCCCCTAATGATGTATACATACATATAATGAAGCAATATTGTATTCAGCTTTTGATGTAATTTTTTCAAATTCTCTATTCTACTCACCGACTTACTACCAACACACACACGTACACGTACATACATTATATACACGTGCAAAATGCTGAAACATAACCACAAAAAGTGTATTTTAAACTATAGGGCGTGCATAGCGAGAGAGTACTTTAAGCGGTTCTACTACGGTACAATATGTAAAGAAAGTCTTTCCAATATTTCTTGTCTCTTCTGTTCGGATTTCTTTATTGTTAGTATAACTGTAGAACTACTGTGGGACTAAGCACGGGTATACAGAGAAAGAGAAATAAAGTAAAAAGCAATAGGAGACTAACAAGAAGAAAAAGAAGCAGTGAAGAAAAGTGAATGTGTAAAATTAAGAAAGATAAAGCTACGAATCGGCTGTTATTATTGCAATGTTGTTTCAGCTACACACACATATACACAAACATACTATATATTAATTACGCGTTGAATAGGAGCGTGTCTATCGCGAGACACGCACACACCTCTATGCCGATTAACCGATAATTATGTAAATCGATAAAGGATTCTTAAATATTGAAATTAACCGTTTTTCCCTCAAAACCTCATCTTCTCGCGTTATGATACGATATACGATATATATACGCTATATAGAAAATGTCACAAGTATTTAGCTCTCCTCTATGTGTTTGTTTAAGTATAGCACACACACCCAATACACACAGATACAGACACACCGATATACACACGAATATAATATACATATGTACTTACATTGTAAAGTTATGTATGATGTGTAACCCACGTAAGAAGATGTAGAAGAAGCAGAAGAACCCTCTTTTATGAACATCCCAACTATGTGTAGCAATTGCTGTTTATTAAATTTGAATTGAAAAGTGGCTGCAAATTTAGTTGGAACGAAATAAAAGGAGAACTAAGTTAATGGAAAAACTGAAAGAGACGCATCGCAACATACATATACACACTCAAATAAACATATATACATAAATATACCATATATATATCCAATGTTATATGTTTATGTATATATGCGTATTTGCGAAACAAATGAGCGACAGTAAAAGAGAATGCAGTCGTAAGCCGAGGGGTAACTACAATGTTATAAATAAATATAAAAAAAAAAGTATATATACATAAAGAAATATTTAAAAGAAAAGAAACCTTCTGCCTACTTGATTTGTTGTTTTTTTTTAAACATCTACACCAGCAGTGTTGCCCATTCAGCTTTATTTTCGTCAGATCTAGCTTTTTATGAAATGCGGGCAACACTATTATACACTTGATCCTGCCTGCATTTGCCTGCTCTCTGTTCACTAACAGCGCTCTGTTAATTGCCACTGTTAACACTGCATGCTTTGAATTGAATAAAGCCCCAGTGGGAAAGAGCGAACGAGCCAGTTCGAAGAGAGAATTCTCTGATTCATGTTGCTGTCCTGCTCCTCTACATCGTCTTGTTGTTCTTTGCGTTACTTCGTCCACTGTTTACAAATATCTGCTTCGTTTCTTATGGTGTTGGTTCGCTTAATTCGTAACCCAATATCGGGTGTAGAAACTAACCTGTGCAGCCGGTGAGTCTTAATCTGTACTATATCAATCTATATCTATCGTATTATTCCTCTTTGTGTCTCACGCTTTAAGGCAACAACGTAGATCATAAGTTAACACTCCCGATATGTGTTTATCCTGTAATACGATTTAACGATTAAAATGTATCGATTTTGTGTGCCCTTCACAGTCGACCAGGAATGAATGCGCCACCAAAGCTGCCTGATCGCCCCTCGTATTATGGTAACACAACCAATGGACGTCCCTACTGAGAGGAAGAGAAAGTGATAACGATAACAACTGCGAGAGAGAGGGAGAGAGAGAGAGAGCGTGCGTGAGAACACGATCTAGCGATGATCCATTCGAACTATCGATGGAACAGTACTGACCGATAGATCGGGTTATATATATATATATATAAATTTAGTTTTATATATATCAGAGTAATTCTGATTCGCCGTTAACTCAATTTGTATTATTCTGTATGCTGTCTATAGGCAAATGTGTGATGTGTTGTGCGAACGCGATAGACGATAAATGATAATGAAGTGTGTGCAAATGTATCTTGGGGATTTTAACATACATAAAATAACATTATTTTTCTACTGTTAATATTTTCTTTTTTTTTGCCCAACTTAACTGAAGTTGCCGACTGGTTTCTAGAGATGGTAAACATATCATAGCACTAGCTTAGTCGCAAATCATTTAGACCCAGGAACATATTCACACAGAGAGAGAGAGAGAGGGAGAGAAAGAGACACACACATTGACAGGCCCTATAGGCTCGCATACGTTTGTAATTAAAGCCTTATGATAGAAAGAAGTGTTATATGTCTAAGTGAACAAATGCAGCCTCAACTGTCATACAGTCATACCGCATTAGCACAGTTTCCACGGTTTCCAACTGTGCTTAAGCCGTAAATCGTATTTGTTAAAGTTCAATCAAGAGCAAAGTCGGAGGAAGAAGAACCAGATGTAGAAGAAGAAAAAGAATGCCAAGAAACATTAGAGAACGCATCCAAATCAATCAATTCTCTGTGCACTGTAAATATTTCAAACAGTTGTTATAATGATCATGATAATGCTTATGATACATAATATATATATATATAGACATACATATATCGATATAATATATATGAAACGCTTTAAATCCACAATTTTTCCAAACCCTATATCGTTTATCGTAGGAATTGCACATAATTTGATTAAGAGATATAAGAGTTTCGGCGTTAACTAAATATTTATATATGTATGTATTCTGCTAGACATATATATGTACATATATATATATACATATATATATGCATAAATTTACAATTAATGATTTTCAAGAGCAAATAGAGAACATTTAAATTTATAACGTCTTATTTTTTATATAATTTATATACCGATATACATACATAACAATTTATGATAAGATGAAGAAGAAACACACACGCAAACACACAAAATGTATACATTAAATTAATGTTGCGAACAATAAAGTTGAAAGATGTAACAAATAAAACTGAAAAGTCTTTGATTATGTTCGATTACGATAACGATAACTTATCGTTGAAAGCTTATCTTCAAATTGAAAGGAGGACAAATAAATTACACATGAAGAAGTAGATGTTATCAAAGCCACTGTTAACCAACAGTGGTTTATTATGGGAGTATGGGCTGTTATCCTTTACAAAATTGTCCTCGATGCAGATATGATATGACAGTTTCCACAAAGAAAAACACTGGAAATTTAGTTTTTTTTTCGTTCTTTATTTAACTTTGCATTGCAAAGTTGATTTTATTTGTTTCACTGTTATAATTTGTTATTTTAATAAAGTTAAGTTATTACACTGTAAACTGTTGGGTCCGACACACTTAGACATTGTTCTTGTTCCGCTTCTATTCTTTTCTTATTGATTTTGTAGGCGTGGTTGTCGTGGGCAACACAAGGTGGAACACCCTGTTACAGCATAAGGTAATTTATTTGTAATTCTGTTATTTAAAACTCACATTAAATCTTCGCTATAATATGCATGTATGTATATAGTTGTCTGTATATATAGTTTGCTAACTGTTTCCTTCACTCAATTTGTTTCCTTTCTAATTTGTTTGTATTTTGTTTAAGCGTCGCTTGCAAAAAACTTTGGTAAAACTTGTGACTCGATTTTCGTTGTTCGGAATGTTTTTGTTTGTTTTTTTTTTATTTTTGTTTTTAGTTTGTTTTTCTAATATTTTTTTAATATTTGTTGTAGCTACTAGTTAAGGTAATCTTTCGTCATTTTAATTGTTTAGTATGTTTAAGAAATTGACAGCAATCCTTAATCCCTTGAATGGGGGGCTTACATAGACTATATATGTATGTATATAATCGCATATATATAGATATATGTATATATATATATATATATATATTAATGTTGTTCATTAAAAATATGTATGTAAATTTCCAAAAATCTTTTAAATTTGTTATATATAATAAGTATATTGTATGTATACTTAGATGTATATAGAATATTAATAGTTAATTAATTCAATTACTTGACAATTATGCTAAAAAAGCTTTTTGTTGCCTTTTCCACTATATGATAAGAATTCTGAAGAATTTATCGCATAAAGTAATTATTTTGTTAATTTGTTGTTGTTATTGTTACTTAGTTCTGGAATACATATGTACGTGTTGTTGTATACTTTTTATAATGATACTTTTTTACCTAAAAGAGAATCAACCTCTCGCCATCTAATCCCTATGATATACATAGCTATTCCTTGATTTAATTGTCTGTCTTCATTGCGTTTCGATTTGTTTAGAATAGGAATTTCTTAGAGAAAAGTTGACCCCAGATGGTGTTTGTGTGTAGTGTAGTGTAAGTACGTTTAGAATACTAGCTTAGAGACTAGGCATTACAGATAGACATGCCACTAACTACTATGATCCTGCCTTCCTTCTTTCCCTTCTAACATCTTCCATTGATCATTCAACAAGCAATAAACATTTAAACGTGAATTCGGAATAATATTAATCAACCAGTGCGCCGCGATACTCACTCACGCGCCACTCAAGCACGCACGCAGCGACCGTCACGCACACACTCTCACGCACGCCGCATCGTGTGGCAGTTCGCCAGTGTGATCCTTGTTGAGCCCGAGATGTTGGTTGAGCGCGTGTGCGTTGCGAACTGCGGCCCCGCGATACGCCCCTGGTTGGTGTCGGGGTGGTCGGCCGATGTTAGTGTGTTGGTGCGCCGCCTGTGTGCGTGTGTGTGTGCCTGTGCCGGTCGCTGTGCGTGTGCGTGTGTGCATAAGACACGGTCACACTGGGCGACGCAGCTATAGAGCGAGCGTTAATGCATACATGGTAAATTTAAATATTATATTATTTTGTAAATGTGTTTGTTTCATATAAGTTATTAATATTAAAGAGATTTCCTGTTGTTTAAGCTTACTTCACTACATTTAGAACATCTTTTTAAGTGTGGAGCAAATGCAAAAATTTTAAAAATAAAAAGGGGATTTATATTTGATGATTATATTTGTTTTTTTTTTATTTTCTTTTTATATTTTTTGTAAGTAAAAACAATATTTGTATAAATTAAGGCGATTGAAATGAAATCAAACAAATTTAGGGGGAAAAACTTATAACACATAATACAAAAAAGAGAATAAGTGTTTTTTAAGATGTTTGTGATAAATATGTGTGTTTTATCTTGATTCCTTGACGAATAGAATGAAAATGCATTTGGTTTGAAATTGCATAGCTACTATACTGATACATATACATCGTATGTATATCGATATATATTGTATAATATTGTAAATGCAATTCGTCGCTACTTTGCCAATTCGTTAACTGTATAAGAGTAAGGGGTATATAAGTATAAGTATCATAATTGTAGTACTTGTTGTATATTAGTATAAATAGAGGTTATAGTTAAACATTGCCTTCGATTTGTTTGCTTTTTGTTTTTGCTGTTATTTTTAACTAGTTTTAGGTTCATTTGTTATCTATTTTTGTCTAGCATGCATGTATGTTCTATATTTTGTTGTTGTTTGTTAGTAATTAAAGCTTTTATTTTGCTAGTTCGAATTAAAAGTAACAGTTCTTTAAAAAAGTTTTGCATTTGATTTCGAATACACGTAGTTGGTTGGTTGTTTCATTGTTTCTTTGTTTGTTTGGTTGGTTAACGAGAGTATATAATGTGGAAGGCGCACAATATTGTGTAGTGTCAAATTGAAAGACTGTAAGGAAACACATGCATGCACAAACATGCACACGCATGGTTCGATAACATGGCAATTTTCAATATATTGCTTTTCAAGATAGTAGGCGAATGCAAGTTATGTTGCAATTGTTGTTTTCTTGTTTCAACGAACTTGAATTAATCGAACCACAAGTTTTACCAATGCGAAGCGATTTGCGTTGTATTTGAGCTAACCCGATTCTTGTTAAGTGTGTCCTTTGTATGCTTTTCGGTGTCTATATGTGTCTTAGTGTACGTGTACGTGTGTGTGTGAACTTGGTGTTTCTTGGTGCTATCGATAAATCGATCGTCCGCTGCTGCCGCACACCAGATTTGAATCATCTGAGGCACGAATCAAACTTGTTAACTATATTCAATCTCTGTAAAGTGCTTGCATTATACTTTCTATCATTAAATGGTGCTAAGTATCGAATGACAAAAGGCTAAATTGTAGTAATTACATTTCGATAAACGATTTTTTTTGTTATTTTCTGCTTAATAAGCGAACTTGTTTTGTTGTTTTCTTGTTGTCGTTTTTTTTTTTGATTTCTTCTTTAATTGAATTTTGCATTTAGAGCATAACTACATTTTTCTAATTTCAATTGTGATGTACAGAAACAACAAACATTATTAATTCCATTGCCTTTAAGAGCAGATGAACTTGTCGCACAATTTTCAGTTAATAGATAATAATATAATAGAATTGTTTGCAATGCATCATTGAACCATTTAAAATTAATAATAATAAACATGTTGAGACACACATAAATAGTTGGGAAAATATACATATATATATTACTATATATAACTCGTAGTAATTCATTATAAACATGGGTATATATAGAGTTTTCTGGGTTTATCTTCTTTCCATTACGTGTAAATATATTGTAGTTGGGTGTATATATAGTTTGTGTGTGGGTGTGTATGTGTATTGTTCTTTCAATCTGTGGGTTGAGTTAGTTAAGAGGTGCATAAATATGCCATCTACATCAATATATTGGGTGAACAATGGAACAGATCCTTAACAAGGAAACTAAAGGACTCACAACGAATATATATCGAATAAATATATATGTATATATACTATATATAGATGTATATATCGAATAACAAATTACAGCTTGGCTAGATGTAGTAAGCATAGAGTTGTTAATGGTTTTTCCTTTTCGGGTAATATTGAGTTCCGATTCTGAATTAGGATTGTGGCTGAGGTGGGGACTGGGCTTGGGGATGGGACTAAGGATGGGATTGGTTAGGTGATGGACTCGCGGTCTAATCCTCCTTAGAGAGACTGCCCAAATCGCTGAGAAAGATTTCAGGCGATAGCACATGTGATGAGCCAACTAATACCTCCCAATTACGCACTGAATTGGTAACCTCATAGGCGCAACGCATTTCGGACATGCTAACGCCGCCGACAACAAAGATGATCAAACGTGGCACGTTCTTGACCTGCGTCTGGGCCTTATCCTTATGCCAGTGGCCGTAGCGAGCGCTAGTCGGTGCATGATAGTTTGTGTTCTGTGCCCGACCCTCGAGGAATGGGAAATGACGCTGATCGAGCTTATCTTCAATGCAATCCTCCATAATGTCCTTTATCACTGGCGTCCAGCGGGACATCTGGTAGGTGCTCTCAGTAATACGTTCCTTGCGCGGTACCGAGTATATCTTCTTGCGAGACTAGAGAGATAAACATATTATTATCATCATTGGATTAAAATAGAGTATCCTTTCAACTTACATCGGCGATCACGTTGATGCCCAAATAGCTTAGATTGCGCACCATGTCCTGATCCTTGGTGGACAGCTGAGCATGCGTGAATAGCTTGGTCAAGTTCTCCTCCGAAATGCCGTTCTTGATCATCACATACAGCGAAATGATGCGCACCTTATCGTAGTTTGACACGTTCTGAAAGACAAAAGATTAATGATTAAGATTTAGGAGTCGTTAAACGACCCTAAAGAGTCGTTGAGCTCTTACTGCGTCCAGTAGAATGGGCACAATGTTGCGCATATGATCCTTGATCTTCTCGCCTTCGGCATCGGTGCCCATTGCCAGATCTTGTTCGACGCGGCACAATTTGTCCACATAGTTCTGGTAGGATTTCATGCAGTCCTCGGCCAAATGCAAATGAGTGGAATACTTGGACAGCTCCTTCTGATACTGCGGCATCTTTTTGATCATCTGCGATAGATCGCGCATCGATGACTTGTCAGCTATAGAGGGAGAAAGTACAGATGGTAGAGTTATGATTAATCGATAGAGGGAGTAATCGACCTAAATATAGGATGCAGATGGTAGAGTAACCATTAAGATATAGAGGCCGTAATCAATGCAAGACTTACTCGAACTCATGCGCTTGGAATCGGTAAACTTCTTCAGATTCTGTGTAACCTGAGTGGAAACAACGGCAATATGCTCGTGACGCAGCTCGACCCACAGATCATCGTTCTCGTCAAGTAGGACCTCCTTGTCCGGCTGGTTTGGTCCAGGTGTATAACGATAGACATCGTTAACAATTGGCAATAGATCGTATGCCATGGCCTGAAGTGTGAGTTCATGGAGTAGCGGCGATACACAATCGAAACCACGATCCAAAATCAGCAGCTGGGAACGTGCCTTCTCCGGCCCCTCGCCCATGGTCGGTTCATCGGCTTTGTATGCGTCCAATTTCTGCTGCACCGAGGCGGCCAGATCGATATTACGATCCCAGTCGCTGCGATAGCGTACATTCGGGTATTCGCCCAATGTGGCACACAACGTGGCAATCTGCTCGGCAATACGCTCGATGTGCTTGCTGCGAATTGAGGCGAATGCCGGCGAATACAGGCATTGGAACGTGTCCGGTGAGTCCAGCGAAAAGACCTGCGACCAATGCAACGAACGGACCGAAGCCGACAGAGATAGAGATAGCACTATTAATTCGGCGAACTTCTGCTGATCCGATGTTCAAATCGGATCGAGATTGGAAGGAAGCGCTGCTTCTTCTTCAGCTACGACCAAGTTGCGGGTCTGAGTGGGTGGGTGTGTGTGTGTGTGTATGCAGTCCAGCAAGCAGATGTTTGGATCTTGAAACGTTTGCGTATCTCTTTAAAAGTTCTTGAAATTGAATAGTTTCTATCGACGAGGAACACTCTTATTAACTCAATGATCATTAAATTATCGATTTGCTTTCAAGAAATTCGTATACTTCAAGCCAAATCTCATTTGCCTGCTGGGCTGCTCGAGAGAAAGAGAGAGAGAGAGAGACAGAGAGAGCGACATGCAGCGCTCACCAACGTGCAGAACAACAGATTGTTAGATGAGAGAGAAAGCACAACGATTCACAGCGGCGCGCGAGAGATAGAAGAAGTAATGGCGAGTAAAGGATGCGATTGCTCATGTTCGATTAGTAGGAACTGTTTAAAGCAGCAGCATATGTTAATGTTATACTGTTATACTTAACATAGATCAATCAACAGGCTGACCTCACACCGATTACCCTCTGTTAAATTTGGTTTACACATCTGTTTATTAGACTTTGAACCAGAGCTGTCAGGCCAGTCTTTTTTCAGACAGATCTGCCCGCTTATGCCCCGTTGCAGAGGGTATTATATATATATTGGCAAGGAGTTTTCAACGCACCTTAGGAGCTATCTCCGACCCTCTAAAGTATATATATTCTAAATCGGCACCACCAGGGTAATCGAACTATGCCCGTCTGTCCGTGTTGAAACTTGGTACACATGCTCCTTATTGCAGCACGTTGCATAAAAGTCGGAACATGCCGGATCAGACCGATATATCGTATGGCTGCCATACAGTCTATCGGCCGATTTGTTATTTGTCAAGATTTTGCAACTAAATTTCCTCCATCGGACTTTTTCTATCTATATAATATGCATATAAAATTTTATCAAACCAATATGAAGGTCTTTGTATAAACGTGCTAACACTGGTACGTGCGATGACAGAGCTTGAGAAGAGGAACTTCCTATACGCTGCGCCTAGGCCTGTGGCACCACTGGTATAGAACCTTCATTCTCGTATTTTTCGTCTAGTTGGTAAAACTTTCGAAGTCTTATTGTACAGGATGTTTTTTTTTTTTTTTTTGAGGGGCACCTGGAAGCCCTTCTATTAACTCTAACATGAGTAACCGCAACCAAATTAAATGATAGTTTATGTTGTTTGTGTGTGTATGTGCGTACTTAACGTTAACGAGTTACAATATTTACATACAAATGGCGAATGGATTAACGAATACAAAACCAATTACAATTTACAATTGTTCACATTCACAGAGAGAGAGAGAGATAGATAGATAGGTAGGTTAAACATAGAGCGTGAGATAATAGTTAATAGTTAATGGTATTGGTATTAGATTTCTCGCACATTTGCAATGTCTTCTTTCATTATCATATCATATTCTTATATGATATTCGCCCTGGAGTTGTACTCGCTGCATCACAAGATGACGAATAACGAGAAGGCGGCAACTCTGGTGAGAGCGACAGTGTCTGCCTAAACGTTCCTGGTCATGTTGTGTCTGGCAGAACGAGTAACATTGATTGTGGAATTCTTATTGATTTATATTCTTGTTTATTTTTGTTATTGATGAAAGTCAGTTTCTTATTGTTTGATATTCATATTGTTAGGTTAGGCACGATTTGCTTTTCTGTATACAATTTACATACATTAAATTGAACACTACAAAACAAGTTTAACAAAACTTAAGGAGATTCGATAGAGAGTTCGAGATAGAAACGCTCGCATTGAGTCACCCTGTGACTTTTAGTTAGTTTTAGTTTTAGGTTCTGTTTTTTTTTTTTTAACGATCGTGTGTAATTATTTACAACAACAACAAGTACAACACATACATATAGTACATATACATATTTATATACATAATATATATTAATATAGACAGTGACAGAGAGAAAGAAGTAGGAGAGAGAGAGATAGAGAGCAGGAGCGAGAGAGCGACAGCGCATGTGTAAGTAAAAGAGAGAGAAACATTTGCAACATTTGCAGATCCTTCAAGCAGAAAACAGCGGGAGAGAGAGAGAGAGAGAGAGAAGGAATGGGAGTGACAGAAGCAGCATATATAGTATATATGAGTTTGAGTTTGGGGACTATTTGCAGTTTGTCGAGTGTCGCTCTTGCTCCTATACAGTACTATGTTGCATGTGGTTTGGTTTTAAGGGAGTTTTTAATCTGGTTTACTGTTTTTTTTTTACGTTTTAACGTTTAATTAACGAATAGTTGTTGGTTTAATTGATTTAGCGCACCTGGCATTCATATGGTAGAAATGCAATATTAATCTCCTTTAGAGTTTTGATCTTTCTTGCAGCGCACGATTTACACAAATCGTTAAATAATTCCTCCGGGCAAACTATAATTATTTATAAATAATATAAAATTTCGCTTATCGTTTTTGTTTTTTGGTTTTAACTACAACTAATGTAAGTATATATGCTATGTAATGCAATGCATGTAGGTGTGTGTGTGTGTGTGTATTATCTTTTTTTTATATATCTTTCTTTTTTCATTTTTTACAGTTCTAGTTTTGTATCACCCAGAGAGTTTATTCGCTTAGTTCTAAGACCCTGAAAAGTAAACTCATTAAACGTTTGTTGTTTTAGTTTAGAAAGAGTTTAGTGGCAAAACTATCGACAAACTATCGTTTAAGGTCGAAAGAAGGTAGTTCTATCAATTTTTTGTTTAAATTCTTTAGTTCTATCAGTTCACACAGTTCGATCGATAGGCTTGCCTTATTATAGAAAAAGTATTAGGAAAAACGAATAAAACAGATTTAAATTATAAATATTTTGTGGACAAAAATAAACAGAAAGCATTAGGAATCCAAACAGAAAGACTAATGAATCCGCTGGACAGGAGGCAAGGATGAGTTTTGGGATGGTGAGCATTCAATATGTTATCGGTTACAGATTAACAGTTATTGTGTCCCCAAATTAAAGATGAACAGTTTGATAGATTGAGACTGATTGCAGAGACCGCACGTTGTACAACACAAGCGTTTAGATATGTGATAAGTTTTCGATAAGTAGAGATAAACAATTGACAGCCAACAGGGTGATTATGGTTGTTTGTCGGTTGATTCAGAGTTAAACTGTACCTGAGCTTCATAGGCCAAAAAGGCAATATTGATCTCTTTGCAGGTGCGCACATAACGGCGACAAATGTCTTTGTGCGATTGCAGCATTTCGAATATGCGCGGTGGTATCGCTATATATATAAACCATATATATATATATATATATATATATATATATATATATGCATACACACACACGATATGATCGATACAATTGAATAGTGGGTTCATTTTGGGTACAGGTGGTGCGGAGGTGTATTTGAAGATGGAGTTCATGGAAAATCGAAAAATAAAATACGTAATTAAAAAAATCAGAAAACTAGGAGAAAATTGCACTATAAATGATCAAGAGTTAAGATATATCACACAATCACAGCACTGTATCATCACTATTTTCAGTTATCAATAATTATCACTGTTGTAGTTGTAATTCATTTAATTAGCTCAATTCGGGTTGGCCAAACGGCTAGCACATACCCTCGGTAAAGAAGACGTGCGCATAACGGTACATGGGACGTGCCGGATTCTCAAAGTCCCGAATCAGCGATCGCACAGACTCGTCCGATGGTGTTATTAAGTAGATCGCATCCATTGTGGGCAACGGTTCGCGCTTCTTATTAATGTCCTCGACCACTGTTCAGCGAGACATTGTGATCATCAATTGTCCTTCTTTATAAATAATGATTGTCAACTGGACTTACATGTTATGCCCTCGGCACTTATCTCATGCATCTTGGTGCACGCTGAAACCATTCGCATGCCCAGCTTGTCCACCACAAGCACACGCCACTCAATCCCACCAGCTCCGGCTGCCTTTGGAGGAGCTGCACCGGCAGCCTTCTTCGGTGGCGGAGGCTTGTACTTGACCACCTCGTTCATGATCTCTGCAAAGAGGGGAAAGGGTGTTATCATAAGACTTTTTCAAGGGCTAGCCATTAAAATGGTCACAAATATTATATAAATTTGTTATGTATTTAAATTTTACTGAGGAACTTTTCTGTATGGGTTTCTAAAGAATATTTCTCTTGCTTAGTCCTTTAAAAAGAAGAGCTAACTAAATCTCCTTTTTTTTATTTATTTATTTATTTATTTAGTTTAGTTTATAGTCGACTTCTTAAAAGTAAAGAAACAATTAAAATAAGATTTAAATTATTTAAGTTGAAATTTTAAACTAGAGGTAATTTTAAATTAAGGGTAAAACCTTAAATGTAAAGAAAAGAAAAAATTATTTAAAAATTATGCAAATGTGCAAACGTGCAAACTGGGATAAAGAAAAGCCGATCCAACATTTGTTGCAGAGGATTGGGGAAAACCCAGAAAAACCCAATCAGATCAGGAGAGTTAGTGTTAGTAACCAAATGCAAATAAAATTATGAGTAGAGTGTTAAAGCATGCAGTATGTTGAAAGTACTACTATGAGACTAAATTCTAGATAAGTGGGCGAGGAGTTGTAATTTTAAGCTAAATATCAAGTTGTTATTGTTAGCTACAATGAAGTATAGTTTATTATAGTCCGAACATAATACCCTGAATGGCTCATGCAGGGCATAGTTCGAGCTACAATTGGGAAGTTTTAGAGGAAGGTAATTACGGGTGATTCTACCAGGGACAGAAAAGTGTAGTCTACTAAGTAAGTCGCTACTATCTATGTCACCTTGGATAAGGTTGTTAATAAATATAACACCAAGCATGGTTCTACGATTGGCTAGAGAAGGCAGATTAAGTAACAAAAGTCTACTAGGATAGGAAGGAAGTCTTGAATTTACATCCCAGTTAAGGCCTCGCAAGGCAAACATTAAGAAGTTTTTCTGTACGGATTCAATGCGGTCTCTATGAACTGTGTACTGAGGGTTCCAGACACATGATCCGTACTCGAGAATTGGACGAACAAGCGAAGTGAAGAGAGTCTTAGTTAAGTAAGGATCGTCAAACTAGGCTTCTTCTTTTCTGGGTTATCATCAATCCTTTAGAACAAAGGATAGATCGGTTAAATTTTCAATATGTCAGATTTAATATAAAATTAACAAATAATCAATAAAATAAATATTCTTATTGTGATCTTTTAAACTTTTTAAATATTTTATATTTTTCATTCAATTATTTAATTCCCAAGCTAATTATAATGCATAAGTTAAATTTATTATTATTTATTATTATAAATTTATTATTGTTATTCTTTCTTATTATCTGTGAGTCGACTACTTTAATTGCCATTGAATAAATAATAGAAGTACGTTTTTTAAGTTGTTCCCTAATTAATAAATCAAATAATAAAAACAAATTTATTTTTATAACTAAAATTTATAACAATACAAATTTATAAGTTTCTGTTAGAAAATTCAAATTTCATTCCAAATGAGAATTGAATATTTTTTAAAAGAAATCGAATATTGTTACAGTTTGAAGACCAATTTAAGACTATTTGATTGCAATCAATAAACAATATGACAATCCCAACAAAGTTTAAAGGGTCGTAAATCAAGCTAAGGGTGCAGCAATAAAGAAAAGATAAAGAAGAAGGTCAACTACTTCAGGCTCGACGAAAGAAGGGTGGGAAAGGTGGAATTATTACTGGGCACGGTATTTCAATAGAAATTTCAACATTGGGAAAAAATTGAATCTGCATCTTTACAATCAGCTTAATGATTACACTACTATATCATCCATCTATCGTAGGTCGGGAACGTGCCCCACAAACCCACAAATGCATAGCCTCTCATCAGCCCTACACATATTCGATACATGTGTACCACTGTGCAGGACCTATCAAGCTGATTCCTAGTTCCTATTCATAGCTGAGATTAATTCAACACATATATAATTGATAGTGTCATAAGCATCTGACGTGCAGCAGTAGAGCTATAAGTATTACTCATTCCTTGATGGATGATGAGTCATAACCAGGGCACCTCTAGTGAAATAACAATAATAAAGAGAAACAACAACAATGACGACGACAAATGAGAGGGGAAAGAAAATGCATGAAATAAGCCATTTAGCAAACAGCGTTGCCTGATTGATTTTCTGACTGTGCACCAACATTTTGATCAACGATTACTTTGCATATCTCGTACAGGGTGACCAGATATCTGCACACACTCTATATACTCCCAACCACACACACGCACACATAGGAAATGCAAGCGAGGCGGCATGCAAAAAGGAAATCTGATAAGTAATAAGCTGAGCTGGGTCAGAGGCGCTGGGAAGCGCTTATCCTGCGTCAAAGGTCACCGTCGCCCACCCACACACCAACACATACACACAGACACACAAAAATGTCGCCCCCACAGTATACAAAAAAGCGTTGGCTGTAGCTCAGTGCCAGCGCTGCGCGTAGGCGTTGCTGCTGCTGTTTGGGGGCGGTGGGTCGCCGGGGCGTTCAATGTTGTTGTTGTACGTGTGTGTGTGGGAAAAATCGATGGGCGCTATTGGGCTGGGGCGCTCTCTAGATGTATGACAGCGCATTTGATAAGGATATGCAAATGCAGATTTGAATTGGAACTTAACTAATACAATCAAAGTACAGTGGGTAACATTCCTCTTTGTGGGGCGTCATGTTTATCACAACCTTGTCCATGGGCTTGGCAAATGTGTGTGTGCGTACGTGTGTATGTGTATGTGTCTGTGTGTGTGTGTGCGTAAGTACGTTAGTCACAACTCCAATTAGAATTCCCTTGCTATTAACAATTCACTTACTCTGTCCCACCAACATTTTCAACGCCATTTTTGCTTTGATTTCGTTATTGTTTTCACCGGCCAACAACAACTATTAGACAACTGGAGAAAACAAACTTATTTCACTTTGTGTTATTTTATTCGTGCACGCAATACTCGAAATACAGTTAACAATACGCAGTCCGCACTGAACAACACAAAACAGGAACAAAAAATAAATAATTCAGAGCCAAACGTCGTAGTAAACGCGGCTAGTCTTAAATTGTTTATCCAGAATCGATGCGTATTTTGTGTTGTATATAGTATTTTTGCAGTTAGCCAGCGTTTGTGTCGTTCCGTTCTAGTGATGTAAGAAAAGTATCGCAATGCGGGCTATCGATATGGAAATGAACACTTTACCTACTCAATGCTATTTTAGAGAGTGCGCCTATCGATATTTAAATACCATTTAACGGGCCAAAATTGCCGTTCGCGTGACTTCTAGATTTGATAATTGATTCGTATCGAAACTGACAAAATTGAATATATTATATTATATACCATTTATCAATATCTAATAATATCTTACAATATCTAGATATGGTCTCCGATAAGTCGAATTTTTATATAGTTTTCCAGGCAAAGATACCAAAGTGTGACCAGGTATATTAAAGGAAAATTACCACGCAGAGCTTCATGTCATGGTCTCCCTGCGTTTATTCATAGTTTACGTTTGAAACTTTACAACGGTTCATAACCAACAATTAATTGGTTGGGTTAACTAGTGCGTGACTGCCGGATCTGTTCTGATTGGATATTCACGTAATCCTTTTTAGGCAATACTTTGACTTTGAATATTAAATGTTTAAATACATATACCTAAACTCTTCACTATGTCCATATCAATCACTGTCCTTTTGCTTTGTTATTCCACTAGGAGATTCGTTCCATATTACACTCCTGCTTTATTCCTAGAAAGGGGAATATATTTAACTCGTAAGAAGTAATAAGTCTGAAAAATGAACTAATTGGGCTGTTGTATTTTATTATATCGGACACACTAAGACAGTGTGTTCTTTACAATACTTATATGGTTAAAAGGACAATTTAATTTGACACTTTTTAAAAGATACCTCTGAGAAAAATCAAAGACAGCCGACAATATAGTCCACCATACCAAATAAATAAAAATGTTCTATAATAGGGTATAATTTATATTATATTCCCAAAATAAGTTGAGCATTCCCCAAATACTACACAAGAAATATTGATTGATTTTCTGTAATTTTTATTTTTAATATAGTTTTAATTTTATATTTAGTTAATAGCTAAATTTGTAAATTATTTTCACTTGTCTATAAATTATATCCTTATCTAGTATTTATCGTCTCAGCATTAACTCTTAACTAAATGAACGAATTAAAACAAAAAAAAAAAACATGACATAACTAGACGTTAAATTTAAATTTTAACTTTTACTATTACTTTTAATATGTGCTCTACATCATCATCATAAACCATCATCATGTTTTATTAATCCGCAATTAATGTAAGTATGTTTTTTTCTTTTTTAAGCATTAGTTTTCTTTAATTATTTTAACCGTTATTTTTGTCAGTTTCTAATCAGCTTATCAACAATTATACAAGTGAAAATTTACATCGAGAAATGAAAACACTAAAAACGGTGACAACTCGATTTAATCATAATTATAATAATAATGATAATGATAATAATAATGATAGTGACAATCATAATAATAATAATTAATAAGTAAAATTAATATTCTACATCAATATAGTTTGTATGTAAAATAGGCTATATAATAAGTATTTTTGTTTTTGTTTTTTTCTTTTATGTAAATAATGAAAATCAGACAAAACAATAATCAATAAGCGCCACGCCGCACTCTTTACAATTCTACGAAATTTGCACTACAATTTATAATAATTATTTTTTCTTTCTTTCTTTGTCATGCGCTGATCAGCCTCAAGAGGGGAAGGGAGCAGGAGGCAACAGGAGTGTTGGGAACTAGCCGAACTAACCCACCCAGCTCCAAGTTCATCACCCTTTCCTCTTATATCTATTGCCTGATCAACAATATTCAATATAATAAGTGGGAGAACACTAAAGAATTAAGAACGAAATTAGTTTAGAATCGAATAGAATTATATAACGCCAAATAAGTATATGGAAGTTCTACACATACATGTTCACAACTTCCAACGTGTCTCCTTCTTCTTCTTCATCATCATCAGCATCATGTATATTAATTATCATCACTTGTACGTTTATCAATTAATTCAAATTACAATTAATCAATTAACCTTTTGGCAAAACATATTGTTTCAAAATAAATATATAGCATGTGTTGGTGTGTGTATGAATGAGTGTTGTATAGGTGTCTGGGTATTAGTTATACATATACATCGCAACGCTTATCCTAACAAAACGACGACTAAAACCACCGATTCCTGCCATAGACTGACATTATTCCCTTTCTTTCACTCCAATCTCTAACTATCTCCATCTCACTCTACATATACATTCTTGTTCTTTTTGAAATACAATATACAAAAGACATTATATAATATATGCTTATTAAATTGGTTTTTGTCTATAAAAATCTAATATATTCTATTATCTTTTGTATTTTTTGAATAGGGTATCTGTGTGTTAGCTATTAATTATTGTTTGTTGGCTGTGTTATTAAATTGCTTTTTGTTGCTGCTGTTTTTTTTTTTTGTATTTGTATTTACAAGGCTGACTGCATTTTCTTCTTTATCTTTTTCCCTAAACAATGGCACACACGCATCTCCATTGGGTAAGGTAGTGTAAGGTATATAGGGAGTAGAGGAGCTAAAGGTTACTTTACATAAACAGTGTTAGTGGGTGTGTGTGTGTGTGTGTATGTCTGTCTGTTTCTCAAAGGGAGCGGTAGTCCGTCTTTCTTCACTCTCGTTTTTTTTTTTTTGTTTTTCTTATTGTTTTCAAAATAATACGCATTTCCTTGTACTTTTGCAACACATATATAGTTTATCTATCTATATATATGCCTATGTTATATAGAGCGTCGAAAAATCATTGTAAAAATCTATATAAAAAGTGCAAACACATTTCGAAAAGTTTCCGATTTAAGAATCCGCATTATATAAGGTTCTGTATATATACATGTTCCGATTTGATGTGCTGCTATTTGAGAGTCGCTTTTCCTTCGTCTTTCATCATCATTATATATGTATAAAATAATTTGTTTTTTTTTTATATGATTTGAAAACAAAAAAAGAACTATTTACACTAAGTATCTCTACTTATTATCTGAGTATGGTAATATCTTAAGCGTTTCGTTGGTTGCTTGCTTGTGTGTCTGTATGGGTGGGTGTGTGTGTATGTGCCCCAACGCAACTGCCGAGATTTAGTTGTAGTTAGTGTTGTATGGTGCTAAAGTTGTTCGACCACCACGACTAAAAAGATTTTAGTATTGTTATTAGTATTAGATTTAGTATTAAATTCTAACTTTAGTGTTAGTTGAAGTATTCGTAGTGTGTGTTATTGTATTGGTATTCGTTAGTTAGTTAGTTGCCTATGCGGATAAGGAGATCGGCAAAGGATCTCAACAAACAAATCGAAAGTGGCTTTTGCAGATGTAGTTTAGAATCGGTTTTTATATAGTGTGTGTGTAGTTATGTCTCTCTGTGCGTGCGCAGGTATATGTGTAAATGTATTGGTTTTGTTGCTGTTTGTATGTGTATTTTGTTATATTAAATACGGGCTCTAGGCTCAGTCGCGTTCTACAACTTTTGTTTGGGTTTTACTTGTTTTGTTCTTCTCTCAATTTCTGGGAACGGGGGCGCTTATCTAAGCTGCTTTTAAAGTTGTTTATGTTGTTGTTGTTTATTTAGTTGTTGTTGTTGCTGTAGTTGTTATATAGTAGTAATATTTTCGTTTGCTTTGTTCTTCACATAGGCTGTTGTTAGTCACGTATCTCGACCCATTTAGCGAGATTTCTTGCAACAAGTTCCTTATTGATAAAAATAACATTCTGAAAATTTAAAAATAAAAATTTGGGAATTAGTTTAAAAAATGTAGAAGAAAAGCAAGGGATGAAGCATTGCATAAAGATAAGTTAATGACCATTTGAAAATTTTGATTGCTAAAAATACAATATAGTAGAGCTCTTTAAACTAAGGATATCTTCATCATTTATCATACGTTACTGCAACTCAGGCAGAAGTTTAGCATTCTATATGGGCAATTCCATGCTGTCGCACAGGACATTTGTACGCTTTCAAAGAAAAAAATAGTGTAAAAGTTGAGTTCGGCCAACTTTTCATTTTCAAGATAATTGCAAAAAACTACCGCTGTCGCACTGGACAAAAAATGGAAGTAGTAGTAGTAGTCGCGTGGAATTGCCCATATGCAAAAGTGAAGAACTTCAGCAAAAATCTTTAATGTTTTTTAATTCTGTTTCCTTCTTCTTCCTTCCCTCTCGCTACCCTCTATCTTCCGTTACTTACATTTGGACCTAGAGAAGCAAATAAATAGATTTCTGGTATGTTGTGGCTGTTGTAGCCGGCGACTTGTGCTTGCAAGACGATGCCTTTGGTAAGCTTATTAAGGATATCGGCCGCATCCGCAGACCAGGTATCATCTGCAATAAAAGAAACAAATTCTTATAAATAAAATCAATAAATAATTGATTTATTGATTGCGTACCGATTGGCTCGATATTTGACAGTATGCACTCGGTGGCCTGGAAAGGCAGCGCCATGAAATCGGTGCGAATCTGACGCAATGAGCTAAAGGTCACATTCATATAGCCACCGAAATCAAGAAATTTAACCACACAACGCTCCTCATCCTCGGCATCGACATCGACAATTTGCACACGATACCAGATATCATTGATGGCTATCACACACACGGCACTGATCTCAATGCTGGGCAGCAGTGGTGCCTCCATGTTTGAGTAGCTATCGAACATACCCTGTTGCAGGGCATGCAGCGAGGGATGCGACGGATGCAGCGGATGCTGGACGAACACATGATTGCCAGAGAGAATGGCACTGATCACCACATCGTTGTTGATGCCCTCGATCAGTTTAAGCTGTAATCGAAAGACAGTAATCGATAGTTAGGCGTGAGTTAGGAATAATCAGGAAATAACAGGCAGAGAAAATAAACGTCTCTTTTACCAGATTTGTACATGATGTCAGTCAATGGCTATCGATATCGTTATCGGTTCTTGATATCGTTATCGAAATTGTCACCAATTCTTGCAATTTGTTTGTATGTCTGTCTCTGTCTCTCTGTCACACAAATATCTTTCTCTGTATAGTGAGAAAGTGGAATTCCATTCCGAATTTCTTTCTCTTTTATACACTGACAGATACAGTGGGCAAAATACGCTGCCACTTACATACAAAATACCCATACTCTCTCTCGCTCTCTCTCTTTTACAATGGGCATAAAGCCCCTGTCAATGTATCAAGAGGAGACTTTTACAATGGGGTCAAGAGTGGAGACATTTACAGTGGGCATACAGACAATGGGAAGACACCCTTAAACAGTGGGCATAAGACCCTCTCTGCCAGCCAGTCACAATGGGCATATACCCATTTATTGTGAACCAAATACAGTGGGCAGAAAATCCTCACGCTTTCCCTCTTCTCGCAACTTCTTCTACAGTGAATCATGTTGTTGTTGTTGTCGATGGTGGTGAAACTCACTTGTAGGTTATAGAGGCTTTCAGTCGAAAGAGGAACTACAGTTTGTGGCAACGCATAATGGATGCGTTGCATTGTGAAATTGGGATAGCGTCTGGCTGGCAAACGCTTCCTAATCATGGCCAGGGCAGCATCTATCTCGTTCTCGGTGCCCTCGATGGTGCAGATCCTTAGCTTGCTGGATGAGTAACGATTCTTGCTCAACGTTACATTCGCCATAGTCTTCGCCTTGATCTGATTGATGAACGTCCGCTTGCGACCATAGAGCTGACCGATCAAGCTATTGGGGAAATAGAATTCATAGGTGGTCTTCACCCTGGTGCCTGTCGCCTCCGATCTAGGCAGACTCGAACCCTTGCCAGAGTCCCCAGATTGTACACTGCAAATGCTTAACGATGGACTAGCTGCATCCACATTACGCTTTTGTGTTGTACCTTCTACTGTGGTGGCATCAACGGCAACATCTCCAGCATTTGTTTGTGCCACAACTAGAGTCTCATTATTGTTGTTGTTCTGCTCTGGCTTAAGCTGTTCCGGAACGGGAGCCGGCATTGGAGCTTCCTCTTTCTTGGCTTCACAATTGTTGTTCTGCTCCTGGGTCTGTTCCGGTTCTTGCTGCGTGTATTTGCTCTCTAGGAACGAATTCTCTGGCGATATTTTTGGTGTACGTGTCGCCTTGATCACCACCGGTTCTTCGGTCTTTTGATTAATCTTACGATTATAAAACGATACACGATTATTCACCGAATCGGGCAAATCACGTGGTGATGATAGATTCTCAAAGTCTTCGTCAATTGAACACAGTTTCTTGTGCTCCGCATCTTGTATCTTGGACTTTAACATTTCCGAATCGATTTGTTGCTGTTGTTGTTGCTGTTGTTGCTGGTGATGCTGCTGTTGACTCTTCGGAGAGGGGCGTCCATTACTTTGTATTGTGATCGGTGCCGATTTACCATATAACATTGTAGTAGGACTATCCTTATCATCGATGGACGTATTTAGGCTACCATTACCAACGCATATGTTCATCGATTTTGTTGCCGAAGATCCGTTAACATTTCCATTCCCAGTGGGTAATTTACCATTTTGTGACTGTGATTTACGCTGTAGAATTGCCGACTCACAGGCAACCTCCTTATAGAGTTTCCCATTGCCGGCGGCGTCCTCATCATTCTTGTCTACACGATTTTTATTTCTACGCCGAAACCAGAAGACGCCGAGTATAAATGCTACACCGGGCACTGACAGATAGAGTAAAGGACGACCGGATACCATTTTCGCTGAATATTGGAGAATCTGCAAAGGGGGATTAGATAGAAGATTGATTAGCTATATAATATATTATATTTAACATTCAACTGTCGCTTAAAAGACTGTTCAAAAGTTTACAACCCTAGAATACAGTTAGAACTGCGTTGATAGCTGCAATTTGCAACAAATTTAACTGCATATTAAATATAAATTAAACTCTCTACCTCCTTCTCTGTCTAAGTCTCAGACACTCTACACTCATCTCCCCTCCTCTCACTCTAGCTTCCATTCTGCTCATTTTGTTGCAGGAAGTGGAGTGGGAGGAGAAGACTAAGTGGAAAGTGGGGGTGAGGAGGAGAATCTCTATCAATAGATATTTGCTTTCTACAAAATGATGCAGAAAAAGTCACAGTTTGTTTTGGTGATGCTGTTGCTGGTGGCGGCCATCACGAGACCCATTTGGCATCCACAAAATGTTGATATATGCGTGTGTGTATGTGTGTGTGACTGCGTATTTATAGCAACAATACATAATTATAGAAAAACATTTGAATACGATGAGGCGCACAGAGCAAATAAGGTGCAAAGCAACAGAACACAGAATGCCACGCGGAAGCCACGATGGAGTATGAGAGAGAGAGGAGGGAGAGTGCATGCCGATCAAGCGCGTGTGTGTGGGGGAAGTGAGAGATAGTCAGACGGTGAGAGAGCAATAAAGCGTGTGTGCGTCTCTCTCGCGCATGCGCCGACGAGTGTCCAAGTGTGTAGAAAGGCCGCAAGAACAACAACAACAGCAAACGCAAGAAACTTTTGGCAAGAACAACAAGAAACAGTTTTGCAATTGTTATGAAATCATTACAAAACGAAACGCAGCTAAAATTCTTTTAACGTTGATAAACAATAAATGAAACAACAACAATAACAACACAGTCTTTAATCTGAAAACGGAGCTTCACCTTTTACACGTTGTTTGCCTCACTGTACGGAAATTTCCACCAGAGAGAGAATTTTTATTATATATTGATGATATTCTTCTTTGGATTCAGTTCAAGAAACTTCGAATTTATAACTATTTTTTTCGTTTCGTATTCTTCTTTTTCTATTTATTCTTTCTCGATTCGTTTATATTTTTTTTTATTCTTGTTGGTGTGACTGCGATTATTATTTCTATCTTTCTTCGAATTCGTAGAATTGACGCGGCACGCCGGTCAAAATATCGTAAAGGGGGGAGTGGAAAAATATAATATGTTGAACAATTTGAGCTTTTGTTGACGACTTTATTTGTTATTGTTCTCGTATCATTTCTTATTTTTGTAAATTGTTTTTTTTTTTTTTGTTATCTTCGCGTGCGTATCTGCCGCGATGCGCGATGATAGCGCCTCGATATGCAAAGGGAAACTACCCGAGAGTATTTTTTTATTTTGATATTTGCCGTGCTGTGTCCGCAATGTGCTGTGTGTCTGTGTGCGTGTATGTGTGAGTGATTGTGACTGATTTGTGTGTCTGTGTGTGCGTGTGGTCTGTCTGTTGCTGCTCCTTCTTCTCCTCTTACCATCACCAACCTCCTCGTCCCTTTCGCTTCTCACCTTGTCTATTTATTTATTTGCTTTCCTAATGTTGCTTTTATTCATCGCGCCAAGCCAAAAGTGTTGCCAACCACCCAAACTACCCACTTGCCCCACACATACATATACACAGCAATAAGAGAAGGCAAAGTGTCAACAGCCTTTGAAAATGATCACTCAATTTTTCAATTTCATTCGAAAGCGCCCTTCAAAGCGGAAACTAATTAAGTATGCTTGACTGGTAGTTACCCTAGGTCTTGGCACTCCAAAGAGACATCGGAATGGCAATGTGATAATCGATATGTAAAATTCCAGTTTCAAATGCATTGATGTAGTTCAATAAAGAACACTTCATTTCGGTTGCATCGATAACTGGTTAACATATTTTATGCAAATCAATTCTTAATCGATATGATATTCCACTCTTAATGCATCTTGTTGCATCGATAATGCTCCTTAACTCGCAGTTATCTACAGGGTATTACAAGTTCTACTTCTATATTTCCGGTAGTCGTTTTTTTTAGCAAACCTGTTGCCACATTAAGTGTTATTTTGTTTTTCTACCTGTTTCTATATTTATGTGTGCATGGCTGTGTGTGTGTTCATATATATGGGTCTGTTTATGTCTGTCTTGTTTATTAGTAGACCGACCTAGACGACACTATTGTTTCGTCACCAAGAATCCGACAATTTTTTTTTGTTGATAAGGCCCCCCTAATCAGAGTCTGAGTATATAATTCTGTTAAATGTTTACCTATATGTGCTGGGGCACAAAGGTCGCACACATACAAAGCATTGTTTTAATAATGTTATCGAGAGCGCTCAGATGTTAAATTGACCGGCTGAACAGCTGTGCGTATGCTGTATAACAGTTATAACAGTATCTTTTACGAGACGTAGGCATTCATACGCACAAACAATGTTGCCACATGTCCGCAATTGCCAATGTCAATAAAGAGATCCCTAATGTAAAGTATGAATTAACATAACTGTAGCCGTGTGTACCGTGTGTTTATTAGTATGCGCGTGCATGTGTATGTGTGTGTGGTAAGCAAAGCAAACATGTTTGGGCGCTTGACTTTGAACTTGCAGGGCTGCCACAACGCACACGTTTTCGGGCAAGGTAACAGAAATATGTTAACACAAGATTTCCATAACATTCACACACATAAAAGCATGCATGTAATTATGCAGAGGTGCTAACCTGTTGAGCGGACATTGAAACTTAATGATCAATATCCTTGAAATCGACTAGCCACTACACAAACACACTACTCTGTACTTATGTATGCGCATAACATTTTTCTCTTAGCCAAAAAATTAAATCCAAGGCCTATAAAATTGGGGTTTAACTCGTTATCAAACAAACACACACAAAGGGCGACACACAATGCGTAGTAAGCAAACCAGAGCAAAAGAGAGAAACAGCGAGAGCGCAAGAAAGAGAGAGGCAACTACAGTCTGTCTATTAATAAAACGCACGCAGTTAAAAGTAATAAATGAAATAAAGAAACAAACGACAAACCAGGTGCAACATACATTATACAAATGTCTCCCCACCCTCCTACACCCCCTCGGCATAGATTTGCCATAATATCTTGGCAACGTGGTTTGTGCGGCGAGACGATCATATGCCCAGCGACAAATATCTTTCAATGAGTGTATTGTATAATCGCGTAAATGTGTGATATTTCGGCCAGAGCAAGCAGGGAAGACGGATGGGGTGCTTGGATTTTTGTTATTGTCGTTTTTTATGGCTTATCAGTAGCATTGTTTAACGATTGATTCGTGTTGTAGTGAAAGCCGTCAAACAACAAAACCAAAATAAGACAATGCACACATACGCACATTTTCAATGAAGAAAACCCAACAATAAAAAGAAAATCATTTCATCTAAATGACTCAGCGGACAAGCGAAACTTTTACATATTCAAATGTGTATATAACACATACATGCATATACATATATGTGTTATGCATGTGTACATAGGTAGACAGGCAAAAACCACTTATCATTGTGTAATCATCATTCGAATCTTATTACAAATACAAAGAACAAGGACTCGGCACGTTGATCCTAAGCCTCACGCACACACACACAGCAATACACACGCACGCAGGCACACACACACACGCATTGACAGGCGGCACAAATTTAACGCCGCATGTGCTTGCAGCAGCAACAACATTAGGAACTAGATGTTGCCACCTATTGATTATGTTGCGCATATTTTGCACTTGCACACACACACAAAAAAAAATCATACATATAAATGAGGAATAAATTTGAATTTTAATTAAGTAATTCACGTTAGATTTTTTGTTATTACGCATCACTTTACAACAAATTAGGCTTGCATGCAGCAGCAAGCGAGCAATATGACACCATTTTTCTGTGTTTTGGGCAACTGTTTGTAGTAGGTTATGTTCCGCGTGGTCAAAATTTGCGCTTACCTTTTAAAACGAGTGGGTTATTGATTTGATTTTTGATTGTTTTTGTATTAACGCAATTTAGCTTTTAATTGTTTGAGTATTTTTTCACTTTAATGTTTTTTGACTTAGTTTGCACCAAATTAGAGCGTACAAAAAGCAGCACGAATTAAACACGTGTCTACGTCTACCTTTTACATATCATAACATGGCCGGCGTATACAGTGTTGCCATCATAGCGCAAACACGCCGATAAACTAAACAATAAACTACAACAATGTTTTAATATTTTTTTGAAACGTTCGAAACTGCGAAGAAGTTAAGTTTTAATAATATTCCGTGTGGAATAAAACTGCCAAGTGTTTCGACAAATTACAAAAACGGGTGTGAATATAGCTAATCGCGTTGAATGACAACACATGCCATACTAGGGTTGCAATATAGTATGATCGATAATAAAATGATGAATTAACGACATCTATATATCCAACTAGAATACAAATTATTTTTTTTGTTTTTAAATATTGTAATATAATAATTAAATAAATACTGTATATAAATATTGTCAATTTTTTATGCAACTTTATTTAGATTCAAACTTTTCTATATCAAAATTATGTTAAATATAACAAATCAATCGATTAGTTTAACAGATCGTTCAACTAACCCGGGTACTAGAGCTGGAAAGAACATCGGCGATGTATCGATACATCGATGTTTTCAAAACATCGGAGACATCGAGATTTTTAAACATCGATGTTCGATGTTTAGGCTTTACCATCGTAAAGAAAAACTACCAGCCGTCTAACTACACCCGTCACTACTTTGCAGCGATTTGGTAAGCTAAACACGTTTTTCTTATCAATTTAACAAAAAAGTTCGATGTATCGATACATCGATGTTTTTTTTTGAAAAACATCGAAACATCGATGTAGGCAAACATCGATGTATTTCCAGCTCTACCGGGTACAGATAAGCCAAAAGCAACTCTAATAGGATATAGCGGGATACTATATTGCCACCATGTTGCGAATTTATCGGTATGTTTTGATTTATTTCTACATACATATCGAAATTATTAAAAATTTGGTGAACATTAAATTTTCTAATTTTAAGAATCACCTGTAACAGGCATTTTTCAGATATTTAATACAGAAATCGCCAAAATCGTTTTGATCTCCAATGTTAACAGCTGTGCTGTCTGGCAACCCTGGGTGAATGTCAGTTGCCCAGACGGTTTCCTGTATGTTTGCTTTGACAGCGCTCTTTCTACCATTTGACAGCAACTGAGGTAGGTCGGCCGAGAAAATGTTGTGTACAAATTCCATAAATATTTCAAACATCCTAAAGTTGTATGTGATTATTCTTTGTGCAATATTAAGATAATAAACAAACGTTAAATATAGCATAATTGTTTAATGCAATTAAAGATAAAAACTGCTTCATTATTGTGTTTAAATTAAATGTTTGTTTTTCTTACCCCCTTCCAGTGACGATGGCAGTCCGCTACGAGCTGTGTATCGGTCTTAACAAAGGCCACAAGACCACCAAAGTCAAGAATGTTAAATATACCGGCGACAAGAAGGTCAAGGGTCTGCGTGGCTCCCGTTTGAAGAACGTAAGTAACCAGTTAAGTGAATTAGGGATTTGTTTACAATTAGTAACTTGCAAAAATTTTCCATTTTCAGATTCAAACCCGCCATACCAAATTCACCCGCGATTTGGTACGCGAGGTGGTTGGTCATGCTCCCTACGAGAAGCGCACCATGGAATTGCTGAAGGTGTCGAAGGATAAGCGCGCCCTCAAGTTCCTGAAGCGCCGCTTGGGCACACACATCCGTGCCAAGAGGAAGCGTGAGGAACTGTCCAACATTCTCACTCAGCTAAGGAAGGCTCAGACCCATGCCAAATAGGCGACGCTTTTCCACATCGGCGTCCATCAACGGCAGCAGCAGATTCAATAACAACAATAACATCTAAACTGTGCTTTTTTTTCTTTTGCGCGGTGTTAAATACGCAAAAAGTGTTAAAAGAAAGAAATTATTTGAAAAGTCTAAGCCACAATTAAAAAAGAAAACATAAATATTAAAATAATTGCAAAAATGTGTTATTTTTTTTAAGTGACCAAAACAACGAAACATCATCACCTAAAAAATATATGGGGAAATGCTTTGCTCGCCTGTTTGCACCTAAGTAATATCCATTGCCCTGAGAAGTCTTCTAAATAGTTCAGAAATTGTGGAATCCCAGTTATAAATATTCTATGAAACTGCCTAAGATTCAGTATTTATCTATCTTAATTCGTATATTCAAATTATTCGGATACGTATTGTTGATTTACAAAGCCATGTAACTTTGGCAATCAATTTCAAGATTTAATCCTATACTTTGATATTCGAAATTCATAAGCAATTGAGGTTTCAATGTCCCAAAACAGACGACAGCGCATGTGCTTTTATAGAATGAATTATGGGTAATGTTTGCTTCATTTTCCCGGTTCTAGTCCAGTTGCAAAGGTACACAATAAACTGGTGAGAATCCCACATTCCCCGCCCCTCTCGACGGAACTGATTTGAGTATTTCCAATGGACTTGTTCTGCAGTTATTTTCCTTTTAATTTGCAAGCAAAGCTATTGAAGACAGTTATTCGCAGATGACTTCTTCATCAAGTCTAGTTTAAGATTCGTCCAATCCTGAATGCCTGAATCAATAACTTCGGGGATTTTTCCTGCAATCTTTACAGATATCTGCTATAAATACAACAAACCATAATTAATATTTCGAAGGGAATAAATTGACTTTATATACATCCATATATTTTTTTATTTTTTAGTTAATTTTTTCTATATTCACTAGGTAATCTCTAAATTCCGGATGATAATAAAATGAAGGAGCTGACGCATTGAAATAAATTGTGCAGGCACATCTACTGGCTTTATAATCACTTTCATTTAATATTTGTATTTTATTATTTGACAATAAATAAATAAAGAGAAAAGATAATAAATAAAAGATAAAAGCGTTTTTATGTGCAAAAACAACGTACAATTGGGGGTGCAAGTGTTGCAAAATGACTAAATGTCAACCGTGTGTTGTGCAACATTGTACAACAGTGTGGGACAGTGTGCGATTGGCAAACAAATCACACGCACAACAAAAAAAAAAACAACGCCGGCATGTGTGCAAAAATGTCCAAAGGCATAAGAAGAAACGCCAACACTCTCTACTAAAGGAATATATATTTATGATAATATCTGAAACAATAAATATAAATATAGAATATATAAAGAAGCCACGCTTGAAACATGGAGTGGTATGAGATCGAATTGGATGGCCGGCGTACCTGCAATTTTCCGGAACGCGCTTTGCCCAGCGGCGGCAGTGACAACTTTAAAACGCACCCTGAGAGCAGCCAGAACAGTAAGTTGGAACAAATCAAGCAAAATTTATATATTATACCATAGATATATACTATATATGTACATTACTTGCAGCTGATTCCATTGGGGGCATCATAAACAACGGCGAATGGGGCTGGATGACGTACCAGACGCTGGAGGAGACAACGCTGTTGGTCTGTTCCCTCTCCACGGGTGATCGCATTGCCCACTATACATTTTGGCGGGAGAATCAAAAGCCGCCGGGGGAACGTTGCACAATTGTATGTGTGGCGGAACTTTTTCCGGGCGAGAACGAGCGGAGATTGCTCGCAGTGTGCCTGGCACTGGATGGTCTACCTGGGACACAAGTGGCCATATTCTCACCAGTGGGCAGTCAGGTGTTACGCTACATAGACCTGGACGGACTTAAGTCTAGTGTGTGCACTATGAACTTTATTAATCGTCGTGTGTGTGGCAAGACGGCGTTGCAAGAGCTCGACGGTTGCCTTGTCTTGGGCACGGAGTCGGGTGCGATTCTCTTGCTCGATCTAAATGCAAAGCAAACGCTGCACTTCAGCAACAGCAGCAGCAACATTAATCGCCCCGACAACGAAGTTCTGCGTGCAGAGGTCTTGCGAGGATTTCTGGACGAACAACGCAACTGGAACTTTGTGCGCGGCATGGTGAGGCGGGCACGTGATCTGGATATGCATCTAGTGGTGGAGGTGCAACTGCAGTGTGTCCCTGAGGGCGTGGCCATCACCAGCTTGTTGCCTATTGAAGCTATTTGTGGATTTGCCGTGGGTCTCGAAGATGGTCTCATAATCATCTACGATCTGAAACGTTGTCAGGTGGTAACTCAACTCCTTCCCCCGGCAAATGAGCCACCAGCCGTGGTGGAGAGTCTCTGCTGTGTGCTTCCACTAGATGATCCTAAGCCGTGTCTCTACATCTGCGCTGTCTACAATAGCCCCGGCAGCCACTTGATCACCTCTCTGCACAGCATCATCTATCAGAAGCAGGAAGAAGGCAATCAGTTGAAGGATTTCCAAGCTGCTCACACACGCCTCCGATTGCTGTTGGATGAAGTGCACAGTCGCGTCATCTGCTGCACCACCATTGACAATGGTGGCTCCTTGTTGATTGCCCTCGGTTGGCATTCCCCAGAGCAGAGCAAGAATAAGTTGGTGCTCTTGGACATCAATCAATGGTACAGCGAGGGATTGCCCCATGCTGCACAGAAGCCCAACTATTTGTGTGGCTACGTGTTGAGTGGCCTCCACACTGGACTCGCACTGCAGCTGGACGAGAAGAGCGTGATGTATTTCCAAGGGTTTCAACATCACGATGAACACTACTTTCCCAATGCGTTGTCGTTTGGTAAGCGAATGCAGTAGAGGATTGAGGTGAACTTCACTAATTTGTATTCTTCAACTTTTTTTAGATTGCTCCCTGTTGACCCTGCACGGATGTCGTCGTTACTCTCACTTGGGTGTGCAGCGTCGTTTCCTCAACTCGTTGTACAATCAGCAGGCGAACCTGCTGCTCAATCCGCAGCCTTATCAGCAGGAGATCATGCGACTGCGCCTCATGCCGCAGTTCTGTGAGCAGCAGGTGGATGCGGTCTTCTCCAAGGTGAGTAGCAGCAGGCACGCTTCTTGCTCTCTCTCTCTCTGTCTGTCTCTGTCTTCAATACAAATCAATCTCTCATATCCCCCTTCTTCCCTCCAGCGCGGTATGTACGAGCTAATCTTTTCGGTGGCGCTGGAACACAATCGTATGAGTCTTCTAAAAAAGTGCGCCCAGAGCTGCTTGGATGGCAGCTTCATGTGCAACATGTCAAATCCTACACAGCTCTCACTGGCAATGCTCACCAAATGGATGGTCACGCGTGCGGAACAGATCAAAGAATATATAACGGAGATGTGTCACTGCATCTTTGATGAGGAGGGGTATCATCTGGAAGAGCGAGAGCAGCGTGAATTCGGGCAGTTGAATGTGCAGCTCTACAGGCTCTGGCAACTACAGCAGCAACTGATGGAGCTCGGCAAGGGACGACTGTCCGTTGAGGTGCTGGAGGATTTGCAACACAAGGAGCAGGCATTCAGTCTGCTCTATGAGTATCAGCGTGTCCTGTACTGGATTATCGATGTGGGGCTGCTGCCCGAGAGTTTACAGCTTCGACCGTTGAGAGTCATCAAACATGATTATCAGGAGCGAAGGCACAAGAGGATTGGGAGACTCTACATTGATGAGATGCTCCAGCGTAGTGGGTTAACCCAAGCACTGCAACAAACTGCGGAGTCAGCAGGAGCAGCACGTGGCGGCGCTTTTTATCCCCCTCAGAGCTTCCGTGCCCTGATGCAAATGATGCTCTTTCCTGACTCGCTGGTACTGTACAAGCACGAGCTGTTGCTCTATTTGCTGCTCGATCTGGACAGCATCCGCAGGACGTCGACGACAACGACAACGTTACTCTTCGATGAGTTCGCCTTGGCGTTCAATGTAGGGAAGACGTTGTTGAATTCGGTGCGTTCGTTTTGGTTCTTGGATCGTGGACAGAGCGAGGTGAGCAAGGACAAACTCTTCCATTTCTGCTCCATATTTTCTTTCTTCTTTTCTTTCTTTCCATTTTCCTTTTCCCCGCCACCTCTTTCTCCTTCTCTCCTATCCCTCACCACACTCGCTATCCCTTTTTTTCGCCCTCTTTTCCTCACTTTGGGAGCGCTTCAATATCCTCTCCTTATCTCTCCACCTTTCTTTTCACATACTCCTCGTCGTTTTTCCATTACTTCATTTCTATTCCCCCCTTCTCCTACTCCTCTTTTTTCTCTTCTTCTGTCTCACCTATCCCCCACCTCCCTATCCGTCTGCTTCTCCGCTCACTATCTCTGTCCCTCTCTATTTCGCCTTATCTCACACCCTCTCCCCTTCTTTAACGTTGTACCTCTTCCTCTGTCTCTCTCTCTTTCTCACTCTCCCCCTTCCCCACTCGATCTGTGTCTATCTAACTAATGATCATGCTCCATCTCTTTCTCTTTAGCGCTCTCTTCTCGAGCTGCAGCGCAGTCCCCGCGAGAGCAGTCACGAATACGCAGAGTGGCAAACGCGTTTGCTGCTCGAACAACTGCTCACGTTGGGCGCCCTACAGCAGGCCATGCAAGTACTGCAACATCCCCCGGGGTACATCTCCTCCCAGCTACAACTGGATGTACTCCTTGCCAACGATAACATTCCCGAGGCCTTTCATCACGCCCGTCTCTATGAGGATGAGGCAGGGCGTCCTCTGTTGGAACACTTCTTCCGCCACTGCATTTCTAGCAGGAAGTTCAATGTCCTGAGCAGTCTCTGCCTGCGTGAGGAGGAGGAACAACTTGTCTATCGCCTTCTGCGTCAGTGCAAGACACGGAAAGCGGACTGCGTCCAGTTGATCCTTTTGCTCAAGCGTTGCAAGTATATTGAAGCCGTGTCTTTCATGGATGAGGTGGCAGCAGAGCGAAGCCAGGGGGGCATAGATAGCGATGATCCCAGCACCATCTTGTCTGCCTATCGTCACACAATGGCGCCAGTGAATCAATCGATTGCAGGCAAATACTTCCGCATCCGCAACAATCTCAACGGAGCCCAGTTGAGAAACATGGCGCCTGAACCCTTCAGTTGCCAGCTGGCTAAGCAGAGCGCCAATGGCATGTTGGGTGGAATTTTCCAGAGCTCAGCGCTAAGTGCCCACTGGGCCACTCGCTATGCCCACGAGCCACGCATGTTGCAGGGACCCAATATGCCCTTCCTGCGCAATGCTGCTGCCCAAGGAGCGGCGGGCACCCTGTCCAGTAGTCAGCGGCGCATTGTGCGTCCCACGCCGTATCAGCATGCCGAGAAGCGTACCCTGGAACGGGAACGGGAGCTGGAGGAGGGCAGAGAAGTGTCATTATCCAAGCGACGTCGCCTGCTTCCAGGCGGGGAGCAGTTTACGCAGGATGTGGGCAACTTTGTGCAGCGCATGCAGCAGCTGAAGCAAGCGGAGCGGGAGCGTCAGCTAGAGCTGGAGCGGCAACAGGAGCAGCAGCGTGACCAGGAGCAGGTGCTGGCGCTAATAAAGCCGCCGGAGTATCTGCAGCGTGGGGAGATGGAGAGAACTGGAGCAGGAGCAGGGGCAGAGGTGGTGCCACCTGCCATACTAAGACGACGTGCATCTGCAGCGGAGACAGGACAAAGGCGCAGCAGATACAGCTTCATGGCGCCCATACCACTGGGAGGGAGCAGGCAAGAGGAGGAGCAGGAGGAAGAACATCAGCAAGAGGCCGAACAAGAGCAGATGCAGCTGGATGAGGAGCACCAAGAGCATCCAAACGAGCAGCAGCAACGGCAGCAGCAGAACGAGTCAGAGCAGGAGTCGCAACAGGAGGAGGAGGAGGAAACGGATGAGATCATTGTGGAATTTCAGCAGGGGAACTCCAGTCAAACAGAAGGAGATTCGAACACAGATGAGGAGTACATGTCCCCACTGGCATCCGCGAACACTTCAATGGTGGAAATGGCACCACCCACTGGTCCCCAGCCAAGGAACTCACTCCAGCAGCAGGGAAGCAGCGGCTTTGGTAGCTTTGCCAGCAGCATTCAGAGTGGAAGCACTAGAGGATCACTGTTTGTGCCCCCCGTGTGCTCATCCAAGATGCACATCCAAGAGGTGCAGCAGCAACAGTCGGTGGTACGCATCTCAGAGCGCACCACCGTCTGTGGGGATCTAAATGAGAGTAGTCTGGCAGCCACCGCGTCCTCCTCTTTGTGGGCCATGCCCTCCGCCTCGCTGGGCACACCCAGGCAACCACTGCAGCGACTGGACACCACGCTGGGCATGTCCAGTTATGATGTAACTGAAGTTGGAGCAGGAACTGCTGCTGCAGTTGCTCAGGTGCCCACAGAGTATATTGAACTGGACGAGGATGAGGAGCACGAGCATGAGCAGGACCGGGAACAGCAACAGGAGCGCCGTCACCGGCGCCGTTCTTCCTGCTCAGACAGCGATGAAAATCAGGAGGTGCCCGTGGTGGGAATGGATTACCAGCCCAGTTCGTATAGCGTCAGCTCGGAGCTCTCCGACAGCGGTTCACCAGCAGCACAGGATGCGCCTGTTTACTCCATTGTGGTGGAGTCCACCACATCCATAACCACCTCACGTTCACCCACGTCGCATACGCCTACCTCGTTCCTGCCCAGCGACACGAATGTCTCCCTGAATTCCAGTCCACGTGCAGCAGGCACTGCTGGTGATGGCGGAGGCGGGGGAGCTGGTGGCGCCACTAGCAACGCTGCCGATGGTTCCAATCGTTCTATTTATCGTGCCAATAGCCTGGAAACCGTAGATGATCTGGACACCACCAAGGGTTCACTCGAGGAGGATGAAGATGTCGATATGTTGGATGAGGATGAGTGCGTCATTGCCTTGGATGGCACCGAAGTGCGTGGCTATGTGGCCCGCCCAGAGCCCGTTGCAGGTGCCTGCAGCAGCGCCGAACTTTTCTCCTTCAAGAAGGATGAGGCGGATGAGGGGACCGCGGAGCACTTACCCTGCCCCTCACTGGGTGCCACGCTGGGTGGGAATAGTGATTCTGCCATGGGATATACCATCAATCTGGATAGCATTGAGAGCGCTGGCAATGAGTCGGTGGCTACAGTGCACAAGCAACAGGAGGCGGAGCAGGAGCAGCAGCAACAGGGAGAGGAAAAGCAGCAGGAGCAGCATCACATGAAGCAAGCATCGCGTGAGGATGATGCTGCACGTCCAGTGCAAGTGGAGGATGTGATTGAAACCATTGAAGAGTCTGCATCGGATCAGGTGATCCTGGTCGAGTCCGATTGTGAGCTGGTGGACACAACTGCGCACGAATCGGATGTGGAGATTGTCGAGCAGTCAGTGTACTCCGATGCCGACTCCCAGCACAGTCTGGTGCTGACCGTTTCTGATAACGAAGAGGAGGTGGTGGAGGTCACGGAGGGAGGGAATAAGGCACGGCAAGAGCTGCAGCAGAGGCAGGAAGAGATGAAGCAGCAGGAAGAGAATCGGCTGCAGGAGGCGCAGCGGCAGCTGGAGGAGGAGCAGAGGCAGGAGAAGATCCACCAAGAGGAAAAGTGGCTTCAGAACAAGCGCATGCAAGAGGAGAGGCAGCGGCTGGAGGAGGAGGAAAAACAGCGTCTGATAGAAGAACAGCAGCGGCTGGAGGAAAAGAAGCGGTTAGAGGAAGAGAAGAAGCGGCTAGAGAAAGAGAAGCGGTTGGAGGAAGAAGAGGAGAAGAAGCTGCAGGAAGAAAAAGAGCTGCGGCTGGAGCAAGAGAAGCACCGCCTAGAAGAGAAGCAGCAGAAAGAGGAGGCAGAAGAGGCGCAAGTTGGGGAAGAAATGCAGGTAGAAATGTCGAAGGAGCTGGAGGGAAACGAACAGGAGATTGAGATGGAGATCGATGAACAGTTGAAAGATCAAGAGGAGGAACAGCCGAAACAAGCGCAGCAAAAGCAGAGGAAGCAAAAGAAGCCTGCGGATGTGGAGGAGCAACCAGTCGCATCGTCAAATTATCCCATGGTGCGAGTCCTGCGTACACGGCACAATGTTGCGTCCAGATCCTCACCAGTACCAGTGCGACCGCCAAGTGCAATCGGCTTGGAATCGCCTGCATCTTCACCAGCCCCGTCGCCATCGACATCGCCAGTTTTCCAGTTGCGACGACGCCTGCGCAGCTCCGATCGCCAGCAGAGTGCCTCGCCTGCCACCCTGGACCGCGGTACTCCCTCGCCGGCGACAGTGTCGGCTGCAGCTGGTCGTCGTGCCCAGCGACAACGTCGCCTGCGCAGCGATGATTCTGTCGCGAGTGTCGACTCGCAGGCGGAGTTAGCAAAACGTGTGCTCCGAGCTGGCTCCATGCCGGCCATGTCAACTGTGCCGGTATCGACACCTAAGCGTCGCACCCGCCTGCTGCCCAAACCACTGGAGGTAATCCAAGAGACGGGTGAGGCATCACTGATGCCACGCACCAGATCTCGCACTCAGTTGAATCAGTCTATCGTTGATGCGGATGTGGACACACCAAAGCGCAAGCTGCGCAGCACCAGTGAACCGCCACGAGAAGCAGCAGTAACTACATCCACTGCTGTCACCCCCAAGCCAACTAAACCCAGGAGAACACGCAAATCGAGCGTGGCCAGCACCGATGGGCTGCCAACGGAAGATTCCCCTCAGCCAAGAGTGTTGCGCAGTCGACGCAGCACTGTCGAAGAACCACAGGCTTCGCCAGCACCATCCCCCACACCAGAAGTGTCACACGGTAAGCGAATCCTTGTTGATCCTTGACCAACGTCTTTTTACATTAACTCTGCTCTTTTTGCAGCCAATGAAACCAATGTGCCTCCCAAGAAACGCGGCAGGCCTAGGAAATAGAGAGAGATTGAGTTGTCTTCTGCCTTGGTTAAGCATATAAATATATATTCTTTATTCTGTTAGTTGCAGTTTTACCAAATTAAAATGTTTAAAATTTAAAAAAATGTAGTTTCAAATCGGGGTTGCCACAGAGTCGGAATTCCTTTGGCACAACACAGCGAAATGTATTTATTAAGTAATAAAAAGCAGAAATTTATTTATTAAGAATGATCAATATATTCGTTTTGATGACTTTTAAATGTTTTACGTGTCCCATACTTATTTTTTGTGAAGAAATACCAAACGTCTGTTCCGTCCGTTCAAACTGCGCAACTGGTGTTGCGCCAGTTTTGACATCTCGTCATCGTGCTCTACGCTGCCACGCACGAAACATCGTACATATCGATAACAGCGTTGAATGATCGCAAAATATTCAAAATAAAACACACTTGGCGCAGCTCATTTGAAACATTAGAAATAAATATATATTATTATACAAAAAATTTATATACAACAGTTTATAACAGGGCGGCAAGAAAGACACGGTGGATGTCGTCTATAACTAATGCTTACTGTATCAGCTTATATCGTATTTGTATTCTAGTTTGTGTACTGGGACTATCTCTCTGTCTCTCTCTCTCACTTACACCAGAGTGGAGAGCTCGTGTAGGGAAATGTTCGTAATGTTGCTCATGTCGAGCGTGGGCGGTATGCCGGGGCTAACGGAACCACTCGCCTCACGCCCCACCAGACAACTTCCATTGGCCACAATGGAAATGGGTTTGGGCGTGGGCGGCGTTGCCGTAGCGGGTCTAACGAGAAACGGCGAACTGATGATGGCGTTGCTTACGCCGCCGGTGTTACTTGTGGCGCCGCCACTGGTGGCGCTAAGTAATGGATTAAAGCTGCCATGAGAATGATTGGGGGACACCGGAGTCACTGAGGTTGGATGATGCGACAATAGCATTGAATGATTCTGTTGTTGTTGTGCATACAAAGGCAGCGCTGACATTGCCCCAGGCGGGCCACCATTCAACTGCGAACCTTGATAGCCACCAGCACCTCCAGTGGCTCCTCCAGTAAGAAATTGCACCGGGGGCATGGCAAGTGGCAACGTTGGCGGTGGACTGCGATAGCTGATGGTCTTCTCCTTCTGCCACACGAACACATTGTGCACCATGGCGCCACCACAGAACACGATGCCCACACCAATGAAGATGCTGGTGATGATCGCAGGCGTAGAATGGAAATGATTAAACGTGTACAGTATAATGCCGGTAAGGAAGACGGGTATCGATATAAAGAATCCACTGACGGCACATGTCCGACTAGCACTCGACTTCTCCAGATACTTATTGTCCCGTCCATCGAACATGGGCGAGCGCAGCAGCTTGACGGCGAATAAGAACTGTATGGCGCAGACCAGGAGGCAGCAAAGGTTTAACGAGAGCGAGAGGGCGCATAGTGCCAGAGTGACGTCATATACAATAATAAAGTCCTCGCTGCTCAAGCTGCGCGTCAGTGCATCCTCACGGCTGTTCGGGGAGATCTTTAGCAGAAAGATCAGTGAGAGCAGCGCCAATAGCAAGGAAACTGAAAGAGAGAGTGAGCGAGAGTGAGGTGTCAGAGAGGGAGTGAAGAGAGCAAGTGAGATTTGTAAATTAAGTGCGCAGCGTTGCCACTGTTGGGTAGATTTGCAATGCATTTGGCAAATTCACCTCACCATACTGAAGAAAGTGAGGAAAGTGTCAGTTGTGAATTAAGAAAGGAAAAGAGAAGAGCAAGTGACTTTTGTGAATTCAGAGGACAGCGTTCTCATTGCGTTTTAAATTCACCACACCCACCCGGTAGAAACTCACCCAGACAAAGCAAACCGAGGCTGGTAAGCACCTCACGCGGTCCTGGGCCATGTTTGCTTGGTTTAACACTAGCCTGCAACATGGAGTTGATTCCACTCATCCCCAGATTATTGCACTGGCTGTAGTTGAGCACATTGTTGTTATGATGATGATGATGCAGTGGTAGCTGCTGCTGCTGCTGTGGCTGCAATTGCAACTGTTGTTGCTGCTGTTGTGGGTGCAACTGTTGCTGATTAGCTGCGCTGCTGCTGCTGCTGCTGGCGAGCATGTGCTGATTTGTGTAGGTGTGATGGTGCAGGCTGTTGCTATTGCAATGCCCATTGGGCGTCAGGGGAGTGAGTGGCTTCATGGGGGGCGTGGCAATGTTGAGCAGGCGCCCGTTGAGCAGCGTGTTGCTGCTGCACGTGGAAGCATTTAAAGCGGAAATGTTCAAAGGCTGTGGGGGTCGCAGGTGAATGTTGCGTGCGGTGCTAGCGACAGCAGCTGCTGCCGGCGTTGGCGATGCGCCCGACGCTGCCGCCGCCGACGCTGATGTTGCTGCTGCTGACCCCGGCACGGGGCTGGTGGTGGTGGCACTGCTGCTAATCGTGCCCGCCGACGTTAAGGGTGTGTTATTGTTGTTGTTTGTCATGTTGTGGCTATTGTTGTTGTTGCAATTGCTGTTGCTGCTACTGTTGTTGTTAGTATTGCTTCCATTGTTGTTACTGTTAATGTTGCCAGTGCTGTTGCTGCTGTTGTTGTTGTTGTTACTGCCCGACGTGCGCAGCAGCTGTGAAGTAACAGGAGCGACAGCCGTGGCGCTGCCCGCATTCGAGGCGTGTTTCAGCATTTCCGGAGTCAAGGCTCGCGTGGTACGTGGCACCTGCTGCTGCTGCTGCAACTACTACTGCTGCTGGCTAAGGTTGCTCCCGCTGGGGTGGTTCACATAATGATTGCCTGGGACAACTGAAACGATATAATTGTAATAAAAGAACTGTTCAAAAAAAAACGCAATGTGAGTAAGAGGGAGAGAGCAGGAGGTAATAATACCGTTCCGAAACCGGAAGCAGAACCGCAACGGTTTGGCAGTCAAAACTACAACCCTAACACGTTACGGGAACCGCAACTTGTTTTTTTCTATATATAGCGGCTCTAACCTTAAAATCTCATCAACATTTCTATAGAAAACACACTGGATATTAAAAAATTTTGACTTTCATTTAGTATCGTTCTATGTCCATTAAATTTAAGCAAATTCCGTCTTCTATACAAATTAAAAAAACTCAAATTTGTTTTTATTATTTCTTTTCGGACTTAAACTGAAAATGCTTATCAATATTTGCTATAAAACACGCTTAAGTCGAAAACTATTGCAAAATAAAAGCAATTTCATAATAACATAAAATACCGACTAATGTTCATTGAGGTATTTGTTCTATGAAGATTCTATAGAAAACACACTTTCGAAAAAGAAAACATCTGTAATTCACTACTATTTCCTGTTTATCTATATTTTTTTTTTAAGTTCCGGGCTAAATTTAAAACGAGTGTTTCTTGAAGTTGCAAAAGAAAAGCAGTTACACTTGTTTAATTTCGAATTCTCGTGAAGAGTTAAGATTCATGCAGGGTTTAAACAGAAGCATTTGCCCCCTTAACTCGTTGGTTGATGCACCGTTTTAATGGGCTTTTTTGCTGTGTGATGGTGATTAAACATCAGCCAAGAAGCCAAGGGCCTGTTAGATGCGCCTACAGTGGGTGCTGGCCATAGTAAAACCATGTGAAAGTACAATAGAAGTCTAAAGTTTGAATTAAGCTAGATTAACATTCATTTAATATATGTATGTATGAGTATAATATAAGATATAAGAAAGGGTCTATATATATATATATTTATATATATATTGTACTTTTGATATGTTTTTAGAGTTGTCAATATGAACTTAAAATTTTACAGTACATCGTGAGTGACCACTGTACTGCACTGTGGGCTTGATAGAAAGACCTATTCGCACGCTCATTTGGCGATAGAAATTGCCCCGCTAGAATAAAGTGACTTAAAACACGGAGGAAACACGACGCTGGTGCCTCTGCCTCTGCTGTTACCTCTGCCGCGATTCGGGGTCAGTTGAAACATTCCGTGAGGCAGGTGTCTCTTAAGGTGGTTTCATCTGATACGACGCTGGTGCCTTGGCATATTTCACGGAAAACTACACTACACTACAAAACAAAATTAGCTGTAATTTCATTTCATATGTTTTTGCTTTTTGCTGAGCCAAAAATTTTCTTTGCGGGTTTTCGTGTTGTCTTTATTTTTGATTACTTTGCACTCAGAAAAAAATGTCTTGAAACTCTTTGTGTGTGTGTGTAAACACTTTGCGATATGCAATTTTTGGAAGTTGTAAAACAAGTTTACCTTTTCCTTTATTGATTCGCGCTCAATTCGCTACGTTCTTCCACTGTGACATTTGCATATTTATCGCTAATAAACAAAATAAAATTCGATAATTGCTCGATAAAAATTCAAAATAGTAATAATCACTGCGAGTTGTTTTTGCTGAGCACAACAATGCCAAAGACACGCAAAGAGAGAGAGCAGAGCGTAATGTGAGAGCGACGCGTGATGAAGTGGGGTGAGGTGAGTCGCGCGTGGATCCGAGGTCGGAGCGCACGACAAGTGAACGATGAGCGAGATCGAGTAACAAACAACGACTATCAGCGGCAGCGACGTCGCGACGTTCGTTGCGGTCAGCTTGGTATGGTGTCCACGCGCAGCCGCGGTCGCTGTCAGTATCAGCCGTTGGTTCTAGCCGCAGGGGCTGCCAGTGCTGCCACTATTCGCATAACCAGTTAACAGGCATCACACACACAAACGCAGAGAGAGCGCTAGATAGAGAAAGAAAGAGAGCGCAAACAAACAGAGCCGCATCATGTACAACACCTACACACACATATATATATATACATTCCTGTATGTGACACCACTGTGCAACAAGCAAATAACCTGAACCTGATCGAAAGGCATTCTCTGAAGCTTTGTTGCACATCTGCATTTGTCTCTGTGTGTGAGAGTGTCTGCCGCAAACTGAGCGGGTATCTGTCTGCTACCAACAACAACAGCTGCAACTTGCTAAGCCGCATTCCACAAGTTCCGGCTGAAGGAGGAGGAGGAGGGGTAGGGGAGGAGCGCGCGCTCTTTTGTATTAGCCTGGGCAACCGAAGCAACTTGCCACATAACAACATTATGGCTACACTTACACTCGCACATACGTTCACGAAACATGCACAGCAAATGAAACTATAACATTTCGTCTTATTTAATTAATTAAACAATTAACTATAAACAATTTCGCGCAATAACGGTTGATTTTCGGAAAATTAAAAACGTAACGACCGCTTGTTATCACAGATCTTGTCTGGTCACACTAATCGAAAGAGGCTATACAAAAACCCATTGATTTGGTAGCACTTTTTAAAAAATATCTGCCGACCACCACATCAAGTTGCTATCGGCTATGTCCGATTAGTCAACAGCTGTGTTGCTTGGCAACAGCTGATTCTGTAAAGAACGCATCAAACTGCAATTTAACAGTGAATGCTTACGTAGCCCTGGCTAGTCTTACCAAAGTGTGTTTAAACTTGAATTCATTACACAAGTCTGGTCACACAATTCAAAATGCGGTGATCCTGGCCTTACAGCTGATTGCCTATCGATAGTTCTGGTGAAATAATAAACTAGTAAATCATGAACTAGCATTCACTATATATTTTGTAACATATTTTTACTTGCATTTTTATTATTAATTTTCAGTTTCATAAACAGTAATTAGCCATATTCTTTTTGAATTCCTATAAACTATCAGTCAACCATTTCCGTATAAGGAGTGGAACCACTTACTCATCTCGTTCTCTGTTCCATTTGTTCACTTTGACAGGTTCGTTCTTAGGAACTTATTGTCAATGAACTAACACACACAGCTCCACAGTGTGAATCTCTCTCTAAGTCATATTTTTTACTGGTTTAACGTAATTTTTACCACTGCCAAATAAACATGACTGACCCAAGCAAATTATCCGTTGCTGTGGTCTGTTCATCGAACATGAACCGTTCCATGGAGGCGCACAATTTTCTAGCAAAAAAGGGATTCAATGTGCGCTCCTACGGGACCGGCGAACGGGTCAAGTTGCCCGGCCTGGCGTTTGATAAGCCAAATGTTTACGAATTCGGGACCAGTTACGAGGAAATCTACCGCGACTTGGAGGCCAAAGATAAGGAGTTGTAAGTGAGCAGTTATTCCATATATTCTTTAATTTGCCACCAATCTCCTTTTTCACTCTCTCCTCTAGTTACACACAGAACGGTCTGCTGCACATGCTAGACCGCAATAGGCGGATCAAGAAGTGTCCGGAACGTTTTCAGGAAACCAAAGAACAATTTGATATTATAATAACGGTAGAGGAGCGTGTCTACGATTTGGTTGTCATGCATATGGAGTCCATGGATTCTGTGGATAATCGGCCCGTGCATGTACTCAATGTTGACGTGGTAGATAATGCCGAAGACGCTCTGATGGGTGCATTTTTAATAACGGACATGCTCAACTTGGTAAGGTTACCCAGACCCTCTCCTCAGTTAGGGACCTTACAAACTCCTTCCTTCTGGTTGCAGATGGCCAAATCGAATGATATTGACAACGATATCGATGAAATGATTCAGGAATTTGAAGAACGAAGAAATCGGGTAATTCTCCACTCCGTACTCTTCTACTGACAGACGATAGTTCGCTGCAAGCGAAGCTCCATCACCTGCGCTCTATACGTGATCGTGGCAATCGATGGTATCAAGATCAACGTAGCGATTGCCGCGTATCAAAATGATCGATAAATGATAAATGATTTGCCGATACAATAAGAACTGTAAATATTTATGATGATGAAACGGTCAACCGATTAGCACCGAATCCGAAATCGAAAACAAAACACAAAATACACAAAACGAATAAGTCGAATTTCCAAACAAAACAACAACAATAACACCAAGAACAACAATGCAATAAAATTGTAATATGTGTTTACTGCATGTGCTATATATGATGATGATGAAGATACATAGATTATATGAACGCGGCTTCAGACTGTTGTCCTATCACAAATTGTGCTAAAATTTAATGTTATTTTTAATTTGTTTTCAACGTTTATTCCTAGTTTGATTGTAAATATAATGCAAGCAACTATTCCGATATAACCATATGTATATATAAAACATATATATCTCATTTAAGTAGATTGTTTCGATAAGTAGGCTTTACACGAATTTGTACTATGTATAAATTTGCCATATTTGTTGTTTGTTTCATCGATGTGACTTCATCCACCTGTCACGGATTCACTTCACTTCATTCTGCTGAGCTGATAAGGCGCGACTTTATTAAATTTAGTTAAATTCCGCATACACACACATGTGCTTGCCGTGTCTGTGGGTGTGAATCACCAGCTTTCGAAAAAGACCTCTAAAAATCCTCTGTTGGTGGTAATCGCCGTTTCTGATATTGCATGACTTTCATACGGGGCCGGACGATGGTGGACGGGGGGACGGACAGAGGGACAAGCAGACGGGCCTGGGCTGGCAACAACTTTAAAGTTAAGTGACACTCCAAAGTTGTTGAACCCTGCGGTTAATTAATGCACCTGATACACATTAGGCAACGACTCAATGTAAATAATTACATATGTGTGTGGTTTGTACATACGTATGTAAGTCCAGCTCGATGTAAATGTGTAATCGCAACCATGACGCTGCAATCACTGCCACTGTTTTCATACTTTTTCTTTAAATTGCCGAGTGGGGCAACACTGGCTCCCCCGCAAGCAAGAGACTTGGCTCTCCCACACACACAATTACAGTTATTAGAGTACTGCATGAATGCATTCAACAGGGCAAAAAAATCGTGGAATGCTTAAATGGGTAAAAATCTGTGTGCAGTTTTTTAATGGGTGTGAGTAAAAAATGAGTACAGTATTAGTGGGATCGGTACATCTCTGTCAAGTACAAAGTGAATGTATTCATGCAGGACTTGAGAACGCACATACTGTCAACATGTGCAAGTGTGTGCGAATGTGTGTGTATGCACAACAGACAGCCGGCAGCGCGCGCCGCTTTCAAACCGAAATATCAAAAGCTTGTACGCTCCGACGCCGACGTCGCTGCTACTTTTGTTGTTGATTTTTTTTTTTACAAGTCTATGGTATTTGCTGGTCGCGACGACGACGCTGCCGGCGCTGTGGGCTGCGCTGCTGCTTTATGTACGCGTCGTACGTTTGCTGTGGCGCATTCGCGCTGTGATCGTGTTGAGCTCCATAACGTAAATATTCGAGGGCTCCGACTCCGAGAGACCTTAAAAAACCTACGAAACTTTACGCATACCACCGTACCGCGCCCGCCGATCGTGCATAAAAACAAAAAAGCACACAACGCGCATAGCATACATACATATAAAATTCACTTACTCACGTTGCGCTTGCGTGCGTGTATGCCACTGTCCCTCTCCCACTGTATGCGTGTGTGTGCGTGTGCTAAAGTAACATTTTTGCGGACTTGGCCTTTGTTGTTGTTTTTTTCTCGTTTTTGTTGGTTAATATAAAAAGTTACACCATCTTTAATTGGCGTCAACAGTATAAACTAAACGAGTTTTAAAAGCAAACGAAGAAACTCTATAAAGCAAAACGCTAAGAGATCAACAAATTATAAAAACATCAAACCAACAACAACAACATGCATCGAGCAGGTAAGTAACTTCCAACAACAAGAAAAACTAAGCTAACAGCGCAACAGCAACGACAACAACAACAGCTGTGTGGGTGTAGGTGAAATTAAGTCAGGAATATTGCGATGTCCATTCATCATTGAGTTTGTAAGTTCACTACATCCCACTCAAACGAGAAATTTTGTACGTTATCCTGCAGTTAGTGTATACGTACCACACTCGAATTGGGGAAATTAGTTTAATCCTGCTGTGTACACACCATAAACAAACGCGTGTACGCATTGGCGATTATGGTGAATGCTAGAGAGAGAGAGAGAGCGACTGCCAAGTGTTCCCGCCAGAGCGCGCCCTTCAAATGTTTGTTCTTTACCTAAGGGTCACCTACAAAGCACAAGCAACGGCTTATCGCAATTTCAATCACTCTACCTCACTCTGCAATTATCTACACCACGACGTTGAGATGTTGGTGTTGTTATTGCCGATGATGTTATTGTTGCTCACTCCAAAGATTACAGCAACAAATAACCTTTGAAGTTAAAGTTAAAAACGCAAGAGAGAGAGAGAGAGACGTAAAGAGATAGTGTGTGCATGGGGAAGAGAGCGTGGTGCGCCATTCTACAGTGCTGTCCGCGCACATTGGCATTGAGAATTAGCCAATGTTAATGACATTGAAAATGTGCAAGCAAACACATGTTTAACACGCACACACAGACAGACAGACTTACGCATTATAATGTCATGTCATGCGCATGGAACAAAACTTTCGAAAACGAGGGTCGTGAGTCAGGCGAGAAGATCATGTATTTATTTTCTTAAATGTGCATTTACATTTATAATAAATATGATGTACACATTTTCTTTTCAAAAAATATATTATCTATGTATTTGCTAATAGAGATCATGATACTACCTACCGTATGTACGCTATACGGTATTTTTCACTTTCTTTTTCACTATACAAATTAGCTAACCCTATCTACATGTCGGGCGATCTTGGCTTAAGTCGAATAATTCTTCATAGCACGTACTCTCTATAAGTTAGGTGTTATTTTTCTCCATATTGTTTTCTTTTTTGCATTTTCCTATTTCGAAACAAATCGCGCGACCAAACCGATATCCGCCTCTCATTCACCTGACCGATGGGCGGGGCGAAGGGCACCTGTTGTTGCTTTCACATTTACAGTACATATGTACCATGTACTGTATATGTACCACTTTGGTACATACATATATACTTATCTATTATATAGGTAGCAAAGCTATGGGTACCTATGATATAGTCGCAGCGCGGCGCTGTTAACGCGTTTGAAAGTCAAGCCAAGAGAACTGCGATTTATTACGTATTTGGAACCGCATCGAACAGTACACGCGACTCCCGAGCCTCCGATGTAAACACAAATGTACACAAACATACATATGTACCTAGTCGTATACGCATTCGCAAAGATAGATTCCCAGTAGTACGTCCACGTATACGCGTATAACGTTCCGACCTCCAAGTTGTCATTTCCACTTCACATTTGAATTTCAAGGTTGTATCTTATTATGCTCAAGGTTAATCGAACTTCTAAAATATTCTTTATTTCGTTTTTGATATTTCGTAACAATTTGTAATAATATTTTATTTGGGGTTTTCATTATTCATTAGACAATTCGCCGTGCCAGGGCTCAGACACGCTGGATCTGATTATCAAATCCCTCAAGTCCTCCACAATGATTTGTGAAGGCACCCACTTTGATGGAAAAATTCCGCATACGTTTGTGGTCTTTGGTGCCTCGGTAAGCATCCTTTAGAGTCCTTTGAAGTTGGAACCCTATGTATCAATAGCTGCTTGTACCGTTTAATTAAAAGGGCGATCTGGCCAAAAAGAAGATTTACCCCACACTGTGGTGGCTTTATCGCGATGATTTGTTGCCCAAACCCACCAAGATTTGCGGATATGCGCGTTCCAAGATGACCGTGGAGCAGCTGAAGGCCAGTTGTGATCGCTACATGAAGGTACGTAGTGCTCGCTTTCTATCTTGGGGAATTTTAGAGCTTCATGCTTGATTGTCCTTCCGTAGGTCCAGCCCAATGAGCAAGCGAAATATGAAGAATTCTGGAGCCTAAATAGCTACGTTTTTGGTCCGTACGATGGTCGCACCGGTTTCGAGCTGCTCAACCAGGAACTGGAGACCATGGAGAACAGATATAAGGCAAATCGCATATTCTATTTGGCACTGCCGCCCAGTGTATACGATCTGGTAACGCTAAACATCAAGAATATCTGCATGTCCAAGTGGTAAGTAAAGAGCAAATGGATCTTCAGAACTGTACGAGTTATAATTGACTTTGCTCTTCCCTTCGACCTCCACTTACGTTTAGTGGTTGGAATCGTGTGATCGTAGAAAAGCCTTTCGGACGAGATGATGTGACGTCGCAAGCGCTGAGCGATCATTTGGCCAGTCTATTCGATGAGGAGCAACTGTACCGCATCGATCATTATCTGGGTAAGGAGATGGTGCAGAATCTTATGACGATACGCTTTGGCAACAAGATACTCAGTTCGACATGGAACCGTGAAAACATCGCGTCGGTGTCGATCACCTTTAAGGAACCCTTTGGTACTCAGGGACGTGGTGGTTACTTCGATGAATTTGGAATTATACGCGACGTCATGCAGAATCATCTGATGCAGATACTCTCCCTGGTGGCCATGGAGAAGCCATGTAGCTGTCATCCTGATGATATACGTGACGAGAAGGTAAAGGTCCTGAAGAGCATTCAACCTTTGCAGCTAAGCGACATGGTACTCGGTCAATATGTTGGTAATCCCAATGGTGCCACCGAGGAGGAGCGTACAGGCTATCTAGATGATCCGACGGTGGACAAGAGTTCAACTACACCCACCTATGCTTTGGCCGTGATCAAGATCAACAACGAGCGTTGGCAGGGAGTGCCTTTTATTCTACGATGCGGTAAGGCCCTAAACGAGCGGAAGGCCGAGGTTCGCATTCAGTATCAGGATGTGCCCGGGGACATTTTTGAGGGTAATACGAAACGGAATGAGCTGGTCATACGTGTCCAGCCTGGGGAGGCACTGTACTTTAAAATGATGACCAAGAGTCCTGGCATTACATTCGACATTGAGGAAACCGAGCTAGATCTCACATACGAGCATCGCTACAAGGATTCGTATCTTCCGGATGCATATGAGCGATTAATTCTCGATGTTTTCTGCGGCTCGCAAATGCACTTCGTGCGCTCCGATGAGTTGCGTGAAGCTTGGCGCATCTTTACCCCCATCCTGCATAAGATCGAACGCGAACACACACCAGCCATACCATACATCTATGGATCCAGGGGGCCCAAGGAGGCAGATCGCAAGTGCGAGGAGAATAACTTCTTGTACACCGGATCGTACAAGTGGCACGGCGGCAAGTCGCACAAACAATCGTCCAATCTCTGAATTGTTCAAGCATAAGAATATACAAGTGTATATACTATTTAATTATATACAGACATACAAATATGTTAGCAATTTTATTATTTTTTTATATCGGTGCTTCGCACAACCAAATTTTTTTCTCGTATTAAATTAATATCTGCTAAAGTAGTTACAAGATTTATTTTGCCTGCACATAAGCCTAAGTACGCTCATCACTTGAATGGTTCGAGAATACATAATATAACTTTATATGTACATATGCTATAGCAAAGCATAGTCACTTTTTATACGACTTATATACTTATACTAACTATTTACGAACTACGTTATTGTTTTTGTTTGTTATTACCAAGCCTTATCGCAATGCGAGTTTAACCTTACTGTACAAATGTGAATAAATGCTGAATATACGAATATACATTATCAAAAAATAAATAATAATAATGAAATCAAATAGAAATCTTTGAGGTAAAAGAGTAGAAATAATGAAATTAAGTTTGGATACTAATGTCGATTCTAATACGGAAATGTATAACGGTGGTTGGTGTAGTATTTATCAATAACTCTATTTAAGTAGTGTTGAGTTACTTAGCTTGGCACATGTTTGCCCGATCAGAGTTACCATGAACTTCTTATCATTAACTTATCCTTATTGAAGATCGTACAACAGGCAATTTTATTCGGATTGCAATATATTGTAATTATCCATTATTGCTGACACGAATTCCGTAGCCACCTTTTGTCCCACCCTTCAAGAATATAAGATTATTTTTCTTGAAACATCTCTCCTATTCGTCACCTTTCTATCTGTAACAATGTCCCTCGGCCGGGAGGTGGGTTTTCGTTTTGTCTAAGACCCGCGCGTAACATGCAACGTATTGGTATTGCATGGTCTATTTGATTAAACTTTAATTGTATTAATTCATCTCTGGGATTCTCCATACTTGGCGGATTCTCCGTTTTCAGCGGATATAGGAGAAACTTTAGCTTGTATGGTATTCGACTCCAAGGGGGCAACCGGAGGTGTAACGGATGCCGCCCAGTGTATACGATCTGGTAACGCTAAACATCAAGAATATCTGCATGTCCAAGTGGTAAGTAAAGAGCAAAAGGATCTTCAGAACTGTACGAGTTATAATTGACTTTGCTCTTCCCTTCGACCTCCACTTACGTTTAGTGGTTAGAATCGTGTGATCGTAGAAAAGCCTTTCGGACGAGATGATGTGACGTCGGCCTATTAATTCATCTCTGGGATTCTCCATACTTGGCGGATTCTCCGTTTTCAGCGGATATGGGAGAAACTTTAGCTTGTATGGTATTCGACTCCAAGGGGGCAACCGGAGGTGTAACGGATGTAACAGTTTGGGACAACGAAGGTGTACGAGACGCAAATACTTTCATGGCAATATCGTCGCAGGGAAATTTAATTTGATCACTAGCCGAAATGATGGGTTCATCCGGAGGGGTACGGGACATACCAGTCTGGGGTAGTACATAATCGTATGCAATGGGGAAAGGTATTTGCGGTAATGCATGCGAAGGAGTACCGGGTAAAGCTGTAATAGGTAAGGTATTCGATAGGGTACCGGCCTTAACAGTGTCGACATGTACATAACCACCTAGGATGTCGGACTTAGCAAGACGGGCGGGTATTACATAACCACTTGGGGTCTGCGATGATGTATGCGAGGAAATAACGGGTGGCGGTTCATCCGGAAATGTTACAGCAAGTAAGTTAACTGAATTAGTACCAAGAGTAGTAGTCCCATGCGGAGATATGCCGAGTGAAGCAGTTAGGGGTAATTCAAGAGGAGGAGTATCGGGTGTACAACTTAGGGGTAATCCAAGCGTGTCGGACTTAGCAGAATGGGTAGGTATTACATAACCACTTGGGGTATCCGGTAGTGCAAACGAAGAAATTTCAATTGAATCAGTACCAGAGGAAATAACTGGTGGAAGTTTAACGGGAAAAGGTGCAGTAGGTAAGCTATCTGAAGGAGTACCAAGAGTACCACTCTCAAGTGGAGGAGTACCGGGTGTAGTAGTTAGGGGTAATCCAAGCGGAGGAGTACCGGGTGTTACAGATCCCGGAAATGGAATATCTGTAAACTGAAGTGAACGACCAGGTATCGATAGCATCGGATGCTGCTCGTTATCCTTGTTGTCCCTGTTAGAAAATACTCCCGGCGGAAATTCGATCCCAATGTCGGAACATTCTCTGAATTTACGGTACGCCAAGTACCCGAAGCCGCCGAGTATCAGCAGCGCAACTACCCCCTCCACACCGCGAAAAGCTGTTGAAGTAGTTGTTTGTTCGCCATGAATGGTATACCAGACCATACCTCCAGAAAATCCTCCACAAATTGCCGATACGGCCCATTTAAACGAATCGTTCGTTATATTGGGATTCGCGTAATAGGTGCGATCGTTAGGCACTTTCTCAGCCGCAATGCGCGTCGAATTGAGGCATTGATTATGATTGAACTCGTTCTCAATGCACCAGAAGACCATATAGTGGCACACAGCTCGTGCATTCTCTGGCGCAGGCCAACTAATGTGTCCTTTATCCTTATTTCTTTCGATTAGCTTGGGTCTTCTTTGGGCGGATTTCTCCAGTTCGCCGATTAAAATGCGACTACTGTTCTCCGATAATCCCCTGGAGTTCTGACTACGAACGAGTATCTCGTACTGTACACCTCCAGCTGTCAAATTGTCGATTGTTGCCCAGTTTGCTTCCACGACAATTGTTAAGTTTCTGGAAGAAAAGGCGTAACTGATGGTTAAACAGAGGTTCTATAAACAACTGGTGTGAGGAGATATAAAGAGAAGAAGACAAATTACTATTTCTTTACTAATTGATTAGAAGGATCATCAAACACCCCATACTAACTCAAGAGGTTATTTTAAAAATCTTGAAAATATCACAGCAAATTCTTCTTCTTCTGGTTAACCCAAAATAATTCAACTGCTGATTAGCTAACAACAACCTAAAACAAAGTTATGGACAGTCTAGGCACAGTTATTCGGAAGGGAAAGGATCACTTCCGTAGTGGGATTCCTTTCACTTACTGCACTTCCGTTTGATCGTGAAACTTGCGTACTCTGACTTGGTTGGTGAAATTGGGTCCGTTGCGTTCTAGGTGGTTAAGTTGTTGCCAGTAGACGACCAACTGATGGTTCTCATCAACATACTGATATCCTCCATCCCATAGCGTTGGTGGACGACTGGGGATATCCGATTCCGTGGTGAACTTATATATGAAGGGTTCGCTCCAGCGCTTTCCAGTCACGAATTTTCGACTGACGTTCCATGTGTATTCACGGTAGGGATGGGGTAATCCCGCCAAGCAGTATGCCTCTTTCAAGGCAGTTTCATTCAATTCTTTCCAGGAAAAGTCTCGATCCAATTGCCACTCCGGCTCCTCCATGATGTGCACCTGCCATGTCACATTATCGATTTTATTTTTATTCTCCCATTGTAGGCAAATGGAATTATTAGTGAGATTAAGCTGCGTCGCATTGATTCCTGCTTTGATCGGGATTGCCATTTCCTTTTGAGGAATTTGAATTTCTTGCTCCTGTTCTCCCAGAGAGTCCTTCATAACAAGACGAAAATATAATGTACTATCGATATTGGGTGTATAGCTTTTTCCCGAAAAAATGCATTGTACCAACGGATCCGTGGCATTTGTTTTGCAGTTTTCACACATTTTTCCAAGACACAGTTTATATGTTGTATTGGGATCTGCATCGTAGCTCTTCTCCGGTCTGGTGAAGCTGCAGTACATGTTTTGTTCGCCGTAGTAGACAAACTTACAGTCAAGATCCTTCACATCCAGCACCTCGCCGATCATGAACTTGGCCGGATCCACTGAATGGTTATTCCATTGACATTCAAAGGGAAAACTTGAACGGTGCTTTGGCTCCGCCCCAGTCATCTCCACATAGATTCCTGAGCCATTTGACATATTGCGGATTTTTGGATTTATATCTGTTTTATTCCACAGGGCAAATGTCATATTCTTTATATCGCACGAGTTCGGAACATTATCGAACAAACAATAGACCGTGTAATTGGTGCCCCTGCGCAGTCCATTTTTAGGCTTATATTCTGCGTGGATGTTTCTACACACTTCAGCTTGCGATTCGGTGAGGGCGATAACGACGAGGAGGGCAACGACAACGGGAACGTAAAATGAAAGCTCTACAAAGCTTCGTAGCATTGTGTCGATAAGAACGTGTTAAATTAGCTGTATTTCTATATGCAAATAGAAATGATTTATAGTTTATTATTAAGTGTATATAATAATTTCAATAATATGTTATTTCAATTTCAGTTTTCGATTTTTGCTTATTTTTCGGATTTGGGTCTCCGATTCTCATTCTCTACTGCTCGACGAACATCACATAGCAACCGCACTTTTAAAACTAGCCTCGCCCGTTTCGACCGCTCGGTTTTATGTGCGATAACTGAGAATGTTGAGCAACATCCCATTTTTAAGCGTTTATTTGAGATTGCATTATTGTATATATAGACTTTTCACTAAAGATTAATCGATTATTTATCAAATCTTCCCATATATTTTATTCTTTAGGTTTCTTCTTCTATTTTTGGGCATTAACATAACCTCAAATGTGTATAGGCTATGAAGATGAGAATCCCACTATAGCCGCCTGATCAGAAGAGATACTTCTAAGCAACCTAAATTGTGTAAATTCACTAATTTCAAATTACTTGAACGATTCTAGATTAGTATGTTAACGTCAAAATTAGCTTATAATAGATTACGACCGCATATATCAATTACATCAGATTTGTTATAATATTGTGTATTGTATGCGTATATATAATAATAATTTTAAAATTTTGTTCAATAATATTACCCACATAGCATATACAGAGTATAACGAGTGCCAGAGCCAGAGTTCTCTGAACATTTTATTGAGTTGAATTTTGAGTTATTACTATAAATTTATTTTATATAGAAATAATGGTTAAATTATTAGGTGCTGTGTATGATAAGCACGTAATTCGAAACACTTTACTAATACATATATGTTTGTACAGAACTATTTTCGAAGAGCCCTATCCAATTTTTTCATCTGTGTGTATGTTCTTGTTTTGATTTTGTATAAAATAGTTATTGTTTGGAACCGATCAGGAATATATATGTATGTACAATACAAGTATATTTATATATACATACCATATGTGTTTGTAAATGTAGAAATACGTGGTATTTATCATGGAATTATTCACCAATAAACGGGCCCTCTCTTTCTCTTATCTCTCTCTCATCACTCTCTCGTTCACTCTTGCTCTCATGCACACTCTCCCGCTCTCCGTATTTCGCTCTGTTATCAATTTGCTCCTATTGGAGGCGGCATTGGTTTGAGCTTATGCAGATCGGATGCTTGCACATAATTGCTGCTGTTGAGCAAGTGCATCGGCGTGGCGGAGGCGGGCGTAGGCGAAGCTGCTGCTGTGGGTAGCTGCGTGTTGCGCGCCTGCTGCAGCACCTGGACAGGCACATAACCGCTCAAAGGCAGCGCGGGGCTGCTGCTGTCCACCAAAGTGTTGGCCGCCGTCCAGTTCTTCATCTGTGTGGGCTTTATGTAGCCAGTGTTGTTGGCCGCACCTCCTCCTCCTCCTTGGTGACTCCGGCTCACATGCAACTCTGTAGCCTGTCCAGGTGTGGTGTGCGTGTTGGGACTCTCATCATCGAAGAGGAGATTGTAGTTCATGGGCGGCACAGGCTGCTGATGATGATGATGGTGATGCTGGTGATGATCGTCGTAGATGCCACCGCCGCCGCCACCGCTAGAACTGTTGGCCAAGAGGAGCTTGGAGCTCTCGCTACCGCTGTTGAAATCATGTGGCGCATCTTGAGGGGAATATTGTGGTAAGTACTGTGGGGCGGTATCCACACGGGTACAACTGATGCCACCACTGGTAACACCAGTGCCTCCACCTCCCCCCGCACCATCAGCACCCATGGAACCAATCTCGATGGACTTTTTCAGTGTTTCCATAATCCCAGGGGGAAGAACCAAATCAATGTCGGACATTTTCTGATATTTCCGATAGCCGAGGTGAAAGGTCACAGCCAGTATTGCTATAGAGATGCCCGCCTCGAGCATGTGCAGTAGCATCTTAGCATTATTACGCTCTGGTGAGCAGCTGACCTCGTGCACTGCCCAACTGGACTTGTGAAGGCGATAGAGAGATGAATTCTGATACAAGGTAATGCTGTGCCAGTCGGAGTCATTTAACGGCAGCTGAGCCACACACTGCTGCAATTGCGACTCCGAGTGAGAGAAACGAAGTGACCTTCTGGCCTCCTCTCCAGACTGCTGCTGCTCCACTTGCTCTGCATTAACCGCACGCACTTGATAGTGGAAGCGATGCATGGGCGTGCAAACGGGCGTGGTCATCACACACGTGTGATTCTGCTGGGAGCCAATGTAGCTAAGGCGGTGCGAGATTAACGTATTGTTGGCATCACTTTCACTTATGGCAATCTCATAGTACTCCAAACGTCCCGCTGCACGCTGTGGTGGCGTCCATTCCAGCCATGTGCTCTGCTGTATGTTCTCCGGACGCTTAAGCATCGGTGCCGAAGGCACTGCAAAAGAAGAAAAGCAAAGAAAAGAAGAAAAGAGAGAGATTAGCAAAGCAATCTAAAGAAGATGTTTGTAGGTTAAACTCAATAACCTTAAGAGAGGGAGAGAGAGCTGGGGAGGGAGAATGAGCAATGGATTACCTCCAACTGCAGTCCGGAAAGTGATAACATTGCTCGGCTCAGAGTTGTACAGTGTCCTCGCCCTTATGCTGACCTCATATTGCGTATACGCCGTGAGATTTCCCAGATCATACACGACCAATTTCTCATTATCCACTAGCTCATCTGTGGAGGCAGGTAGCTTGAAGTAATCGGTCTTGTTGTTATGCCTAAACAGCCCTTCATAGGCGCGTACAATTCCATTTGCCTTGAGTGGAGGACGCCATGTGATGATCGCCCCGGAGCTGCTGACGTTGCTGTACTCTAATTGACGTGGCTGACTGGGCGCAGCTTCTCCAGTGCGTACTATATACTCATCGCTATATTTGCTCGCTCTCGAACTGGAATACATGAACATCTTGACACTGTAGTAGGTGTAGGGCTCAAGATTATAGATGACATAGTCGACGGAGTTGGGATCCAGCACTTTAGTGGTGCAATTATCGGGTTTACCATTCGAACGTTGACAGTATGTCAAGTTGTAGCCACTTAGGATGGCGGGACATACACGCTCAGTGCTCCATTTAACAGTGTGTTCTCCGGTGCCTTCCAGCTGAGCGTGTAACTGGAGTTGCTGGAATGATAAACACTGCGTATTTTCTTTGGCACACGCAGACGGGTGTCTTCGTTGCTGATCGATGGGATGATCAGACGACTGGCCTCCACAGAGGTGCCCACCTCATTGCGACTGCGAATGAACAGTTCGTGGCGTTTGTTTGGGTTCCACTTTACAATTGTTGCCGAGTTGGACTCCACTTTCACCTCGGAGCTGTCACTGCGAAGGGAAGAAATGGGGAAGGGAAGCATTGAAAGATGAGTCTGTTATCAATAGTATGTGATATCTTCACATATAGGAGAGGTAGCTAAGAAGAGTATGAACATAATTCGGTAGTTACCGATAGCAGTATTAAGCAAAAAGAGCAAACGACTTATCGAGGATATTAACTAGTTATCATGGATAGCAGTTCTACTTGATAGTCGAGTGTTACTATCGGCTAACATGAAAAGATAGTATACTATAAGAACTGAATTATTTAGAGCATTGTTTATCCAATCAATGCGATGGTTATCGATGGTGGTACTATACAATATTTCAATATTACTATCGCTACACACAAAAGGCAGATACTATCGAATGATAAGCAGAGATAAGGTTATCAAGGTCGCTGTCTACCATCGTTAAAGAATCGTACACATTGTGTAGTGTACACCCTGGTTTATATTAATGGCTTTCAAGCTCAGGCTAAGGTGACTGACAGAAACCTGAGCCCGGGGAGTTTTGGGTGCGGAGGATGTGCACTCTTGCTTTGCTCGGTCCAAGCTCGCCGGGTTGGTCGGCGTTTTCCTGGCCAAACTCCCTAGTACCTGCCACGTCATAAAATATAAGTGCACGGTTTAACTAGCATAGTGGTAATATCTACAAGAATGAAAAAAAAATCGGTGCCGACACACCTTCTCAAACGAATACTGCAATTATTTTCAGAGGGAACTAGATGTAGCTGCCCCTCGTCTCTACCCACCCTACCATGGCAATGTAAATAGGGATGTCTGGACATTGCCCCTAATATTTAATGAAACGATTACTAATTTATTTCATGTCGTCTCCGCGAAGATCCAGATAGACCCATAACAAAACATTTAGTTATTCATTTTCAATTTCTATTTTCACAATAATTCAATATTTTGACAGTTTTTAAATACATTGTCTTTTCTTTCATGAAAAGAAGACAAATCAAGGCAAAACAATACAGTTTCTAGTACTGCTTATAAAAAAAATGGGCCTTAAATTGGGGAATTTACATGTGGCATTTATATCCTAATATATGTTCAAGCTACTAGGTAAACTCACTCATTTCCATATTTACTTTTCTTTTGGTTTTATTTATCTGCAACTCTCTCGAACGATGGGCCCATTGAACGGTGGTTGGTTAAAGTTGGAAGCTGTATTAAAGATACTCAAAATAAATTAGATATATATGCCAACCATGTGTACATGCTCGTCCCAAAAAAATCAAATTAACCGGCCATAAGCAAGAATTTATATATTAGAAAATTACGTTACTTAAGCTACATTGGAATATAAATTTGAATTCATTTAGAATTCCAAAGACTTAAATTTTCATATAAAAATTGTTTAAATGATTTTAATTCGTTGAAATGATTTTAATGCAGCTTTAATGCCGCTCTTGAGTTCATTGAACTCGACAGCTGATCTCGCACAAAATTAATTCACTGGTAGCAGTTTGAGAAACATAGGTGACTTCTAAACTGTGTCTGGGGAAACATTTCGCGAGTTTTCTAATAAAGATGGAATTTGGTTTGCAGCCGAAAACTAGGTGATTATGTAATACTTGGCACCAGCATTGTACACAGCAATATCAGGACTTATCTTGATTAGATCTTATTGAAGATTAGGTCCACGGAACAGAACCAGGGGAAACCTTTATCGACCTTTGACCTGGTTTGGACTTAACCAAAGTCGGCCGAAGTCGTACGACATTCAGTGGGCTCTAGATTAAGTTGAAGATAGCGTGGCCAGGCCTTTTAGACTCCAAAAAAAACCCCGCCTGCCACACGGCTGAAAGAAAATCTTCACTTTAACAAATTTCACAATTATAGCACTTGTTACAATATCACCTTTTGAGGAATGTACCACCACTGCTCCAATTAATGGAATTAATCCGATTTTTATTTTTGGTCTTAGCCAGGGAATTGCTATGTCTGGTTTTATGACTGCAGCAGCCGATTGCAGATTTTTATTAAAACTTCTTATTTAAATTTTTCAGATCACAAAGATAATGCGTCTGTTTAACAAAAGAGCCGATCAAAAAATGTGCTATATCTATGGTAAAAGCTCTTTTTATAACTTCGAAGAAAAAGCTTTAAGTTAGGGTTACGGTTAAATCATACGATTAGACAACCGCGTGGGCGACTTTAAGAGAGGAGAGAGAAAAGTTTTATGCTGTGCTTACCCAGTGCAGTGTATGAGAGGGGTAATTCGAATATTATTTTTTTCGATTTTATGTTCGAATGCATTCTACTTGGAATACTACAATTGGTACAATGTTCTACAAATTAATTTCTTCCTTTTTTCAAATTTCCCAGCAAACAACCTTAAGAATTCCATTAATACTTTATATATTAACGTACACATGTTTTCCCCACTAAAGGTAACTCCTCCGCTTGGATTACCCCTAACTACTACACCCGGTACTCCTCCACTTGAGAGTGGTACTCTTGGTACTCCTTCAGATAGCTTACCTACTGCACCTTTTCCCGTTAAACTTCCACCAGTTATTTCCTCTGGTACTGATTCAATTGAAATTTCTTCGTTTGCACTACCGGATACCCCAAGTGGTTATGTAATACCTACCCATTCTGCTAAGTCCGACACGCTTGGATTACCCCTAAGTTGTACACCCGATACTCCTCCTCTTGAATTACCCCTAACTGCTTCACTCGGCATATCTCCGCATGGGACTACTACTCTTGGTACTAATTCAGTTAACTTACTTGCTGTAACATTTCCGGATGAACCGCCACCCGTTATTTCCTCGCATACATCATCGCAGACCCCAAGTGGTTATGTAATACCCGCCCGTCTTGCTAAGTCCGACATCCTAGGTGGTTATGTACATGTCGACACTGTTAAGGCCGGTACCCTATCGAATACCTTACCTATTACAGCTTTACCCGGTACTCCTTCGCATGCATTACCGCAAATACCTTTCCCCATTGCATACGATTATGTACTACCCCAGACTGGTATGTCCCGTACCCCTCCGGATGAACCCATCATTTCGGCTAGTGATCAAATTAAATTTCCCTGCGACGATATTGCCATGAAAGTATTTGCGTCTCGTACACCTTCGTTGTCCCGAACTGTTACATCCGTTACACCTCCGGTTGCCCCCTTGGAGTTGAATACCATACAAGCTAAAGTTTCTCCCATATCCGCCAAGTATCGAGAATCCCAGAGATGAATTAATACAATTAAAGTTTAATCAAATAGACCATGCAATACCAATACGTTGCATGTTACGCGCGGGTCTTAGACAAAACGAAAACCCACCTCCCGGCCGAGGGACAGTGTTACAGATAGAAAGGTGCCGAATAGGAGAGATGTTTCAAGAAAAATAATCTTATATTCTTGAAGGGTGGGACAAAAGGTGGCTACGGAATTCGTGTCAGCAATAATGGATAATTACAACATATTGCAATCCGAATAAAATTGCCTGTTGTACGATCTTCAATAAGGATAAGTTAATGATAAGAAGTTCATGGTAATTCTGATCGGGCAAACATGTGCCAAGTAACTCAACACTACTTAAATAGAGTTATTGATAAATACTACACCAACCACCGTTATACATTACCGTATTAGAATCGAAATTAGTATCCAAACTTAATTTCATTATTTCTACACTTTTACCTCAAAGATTTCTATTTGATTTCATTATTATTATTTATTTTTTTATAATGTTAAGAAATCCAATAATTGATTGTGCCATCAAGTTGGATAATCTCGAATAAGCCTATATCCAAACAGAGATTCTATAAACAACTGGTGTGAGGAGATATAAAGAGAAGAAGACAAATTACTATTTCTTTACTAATTGATTAGAAGGATCATCAAACACCCCATACTAACTCAAGAGGTTATTTTAAAAATCTTGAAAATATCACAGCAAATTCTTCTTCTTCTGGTTAACCCAAAATAATTCAACTGCTGATTAGCTAACATAAACCTAAAACAAAGTTATGGACAGTCTAGGCACAGTTATTCGGAAGGGAAAGGATCACTTCCGTAGTGGGATTCCTTTCACTTACTGCACTTCCGTTTGATCGTGAAACTTGCGTACTTTGACTTGGTTGGTGAAATTGGGTCCGTTGCGTTCTAGGTGGTTAAGTTGTTGCCAGTAGACGACCAACTGATGGTTCTCATCAACATACTGATATCCTCCATCCCATAGCGTTGGTGGACGACTGGGGATATCCGATTCCGTGGTGAACTTATATATGAAGGGTTCGCTCCAGCGCTTTCCAGTCACGAATTTTCGACTGACGTTCCATGTGTATTCACGGTAGGGATGGGGTAATCCCGCCAAGCAGTATGCCTCTTTCAAGGCAGTTTCATTCAATTCTTTCCAGGAAAAGTCTCGATCCAATTGCCACTCCGGCTCCTCCATGATGTGCACCTGCCATGTCACATTATCGATTTTATTTTTATTCTCCCATTGTAGGCAAATGGAATTATTAGTGAGATTAAGCTGCGTCGCATTGATTCCTGCTTTGATCGGGATTGCCATTTCCTTTTGAGGAATTGGAATTTCTTGCTCCTGTTCTCCCAGAGAGTCCTTCATAACAAGACGAAAATATAATGTACTATCGATATTGGGTGTATAGCTTTTTCCCGAAAAAATGCATTGTACCAACGGATCCGTGGCATTTGTTTTGCAGTTTTCACACATTTTTCCAAGACACAGTTTATATGTTGTATTGGGATCTGCATCGTAGCTCTTCTCCGGTCTGGTGAAGCTGCAGTACATGTTTTGTTCGCCGTAGTAGACAAACTTACAGTCAAGATCCTTCACATCCAGCACCTCGCCGATCATGAACTTGGCCGGATCCACTGAATGGTTATTCCATTGACCTTCAAAGGGAAAACTTGAACGGTGCTTTGGCTCCGCCCCAGTCATCTCCACATAGATTCCTGAGCCATTGGACATATTGCGGATTTTTGGATTTATATCTGTTTTATTCCACAGGGCAAATGTCATATTCTTTATATCGCACGAGTTCGGAACATTGTCGAACAAACAATAGACCGTGTAATTGGTGCCCCTGCGCAGTCCATTTTTAGGCTTATATTCTGCGTGGATGTTTCTACACACTTCAGCTTGCGATTCGGTGAGGGCGATAACGACGAGGAGGGCAACGACAACGGGAACGTAAAATGAAAGCTCTACAAAGCTTCGTAGCATTGTGTCGATAAGAACGTGTTAAATTAGCTGTATTTCTATATGCAAATAGAAATGATTTATAGTTTATTATTAAGTGTATATAATAATTTCAATAATATGTTATTTCAATTTCAGTTTTCGATTTTTGCTTATTTTTCGGATTCGGGTCTCCGATTCTCATTCTCTACTGCTCGACGAACATCACATAGCAACTTTTAAACCTAGCCTCGCCCGTTTCGACCGCTCGGTTTTATGTGCGATTTTTTGCTCAATTAAATCAGACATTGTAAAAATCGAAACATGCACTCGTGGTCGTTTGGTAAATACAAGCGTAAATATATTACTGATGATGACATTGACATGAAATTTGTCCCAGATGTCATTAGCAGTCCTACCAACTCAAGAAAAAAGAACTAGCCCGAAATGTTAGGCCCGCGAAGTTTAAATTGGAAATTTACCTTACTTTTTGCCCACAGTAGTATATGTTTGTACAGAACTATTTTCGAAGAGCCCTATCCGATTTTTTCATCTGTGTGTATGTTCTTGTTTTGATTTTGTATAAAATAGTTTTTGTTTGGAACCGATCAGGAATATATATGTACAATACAAGTATATTTATATGTACATACCATATGTGTTTGTAAATGTAGAAATACGTGGTATTTATCATGGAATTATTCACGAATAAACGGGCCCTCTCTTTCTCTTATCTCTCTCTCATCACTCTCTCGTTCACTCTTGCTCTCATGCACACTCTCCCGCTCTCCGTATTTCGCTCTGTTATCAATTTGTAATATGCTTTTCAAAATGCTTTTCAAGTACACGGCCATTTGAATAGAGATTTTGAAATTGATTATGATACTTTTTATTTGAAGTCATACATCAATAGAGTGTTATCTCTATGCACCCAATCCTTCATTAGTATGACGTTTCCAACAAAAGAGTTCATCCCATTTATAACGTTCTAGGAATTTCAGGCATTTGGAAAAATCCCATCATTCTGAGAATACAAAATTACTGACAAATGTTTTTTGCTGAATTATCATTATCAATTACTAGGAAGGATGACACATTTGATCTTTTAACTTTTGTGGAAAAAACCAAATTTTACTGTTAGATGCTCAGCATATAATTTAGCAAACCGTAACGAATATACATATTGACCAACACAGAAAACTGAATTCCATTATCCAGTTCGCAACACAAACCCCATCTTGGTCAGAAGGAGACTGAAGTGATACTCGCTAATGCAGACGCTGCAACCCATACCGTTTCATTAATAATAATAGCGCAATTAATTAATAATAGAATATACTCGGGAATGATCGATAAGATTGCAAATATAAAACTAATTATAATTACGCCCAAGTCAAGTTGGCGCCATTTAATACAATAATTAAAATGGTGCCTTTTTCGATATATTCCGATAAAATACCCAGTTTGTTATCGACTCGAATGCATGATGGTAGCAGCGTTACACAATTTGTCATTCAGATGTAAGCGATATTTAAAGGTAATTAATTAATTGCAAAGGAATGAAAGGGATAGTATTGAAATGGGAATTACGGGGAGCAATAAATAAATGTTAATTGTCATTAACACAGCTACGGCTTATCAGGAATAGAAGAATACAAATTAGTGAGAGTAATAAACGTCGTAGTTGTTATTAAAAGTAATTAATTATATGTATATTTAATGCATTAACTCTTAATCAGCTGCTTTGCGCATCGTTTTACAGTTACATATTTCATGTATGTAAGCACATTAGTATATACAGGGGTGGTCAAAAGTATTTACACAACGTGCTTTTTTTTCAATTGTCAACAAATTGTCAGCAATAAGCGATCAAAGTTGACAATTGAAAAAAAAAGCACGTTGTGTAAATACTTTTGACCACCCCTGTATATATATATATGTATATAGATTTATGTATATATATAAAGATAGATATAGATAGATTAATAAACAATACTAGAGTGTAAAATAACTTCGAGTGGCTCAAACATAAATTAAAATAAAAAAGTGCGATTCACACGAATCGAAAGGTACGAATTACAAATACGAAGAGTATACAACTGTGTGTGCATGTGTATGTGAAATGTCTGTGAGCTGATCGAAATGTTTGTTGGTGTGTGAGTGTGGAAGGCAAAAAGTAGCTGCTCCAAAGTGAATGCAGCAGGAGGCGTCGTCCGTCTGTTCCCCCTGCCCCAGTCCCTTACATCATATGGCGATTGTGAGCAATGGCATTCAGATCCTGCGGCGTCACATAACCTCCAATATGCTGGGGCTGCAGTCTGTGCAGTTGCTGACTTTGAGCACCAGGTGTCGTCTGCGTTGTGTGTGCTGCTGTAGTGGCTGCTGCTGCCGTTGGTGGCGCCAGTGGCTTCATTAGCCCATTGCGCTGCAGTTGCTCCATGGCTGTGTAGCCAAAGTTGTTGGCCAAGGGCGGCGCTGCTGTTGCTTTTGCTGTCGCTGCTGCTGCTGCTGTGGGCGTCACATAAGCTCCTATTGGAGGCGGCATCGGTTTGAGCTTATGCAGATCGGATGCTTGCACATAATTGCTGCTGTTGAGCAAGTGCATCGGCGTGGCGGAGGCGGGCGTAGGCGAAGCTGCTGCTGTGGGTAGCTGCGTGTTGCGCGCCTGCTGCAGCACCTGGACAGGCACATAACCGCTCAAAGGCAGCGCGGGGCTGCTGCTGTCCACCAAAGTGTTGGCCGCCGTCCAGTTCTTCATCTGTGTGGGCTTTATGTAGCCAGTGTTGTTGGCCGCACCTCCTCCTCCTCCTTGGTGACTCCGGCTCACATGCAACTCTGTAGCCTGTCCAGGTGTGGTGTGCGTGTTGGGACTCTCATCATCGAAGAGGAGATTGTAGTTCATGGGCGGCACAGGCTGCTGATGATGATGATGGTGATGCTGGTGATGATCGTCGTAGATGCCACCGCCGCCGCCACCGCTAGAACTGTTGGCCAAGAGGAGCTTGGAGCTCTCGCTACCGCTGTTGAAATCATGTGGCGCATCTTGAGGGGAATATTGTGGTAAGTACTGTGGGGCGGTATCCACACGGGTACAACTGATGCCACCACTGGTAACACCAGTGCCTCCACCTCCCCCCGCACCATCAGCACCCATGGAACCAATCTCGATGGGCTTTTTCAGTGTTTCCATAATCCCAGGGGGAAGAACCAAATCAATGTCGGACATTTTCTGATATTTCCGATAGCCGAGGTGAAAGGTCACAGCCAGTATTGCTATAGAGATGCCCGCCTCGAGCATGTGCAGTAGCATCTTAGCATTATTACGCTCTGGTGAGCAGCTGACCTCGTGCACTGCCCAACTGGACTTGTGAAGGCGATAGAGAGATGAATTCTGATACAAGGTAATGCTGTGCCAGTCGGAGTCATTTAACGGCAGCTGAGCCACACACTGCTGCAATTGCGACTCCGAGTGAGAGAAACGAAGTGACCTTCTGGCCTCCTCTCCAGACTGCTGCTGCTCCACTTGCTCTGCATTAACCGCACGCACTTGATAGTGGAAGCGATGCATGGGCGTGCAAACGGGCGTGGTCATCACACACGTGTGATTCTGCTGGGAGCCAATGTAGCTAAGGCGGTGCGAGATTAACGTATTGTTGGCATCACTTTCACTTATGGCAATCTCATAGTACTCCAAACGTCCCGCTGCACGCTGTGGTGGCGTCCATTCCAGCCATGTGCTCTGCTGTATGTTCTCCGGACGCTTAAGCATCGGTGCCGAAGGCACTGCAAAAGAAGAAAAGCAAAGAAAAGAAGAAAAGAGAGAGATTAGCAAAGCAATCTAAAGCAGATGTTTGTAGGTTAAACTCAATAACCTTAAGAGAGGGAGAGAGAGCTGGGGAGGGAGAATGAGCAATGGATTACCTCCAACTGCAGTCCGGAAAGTGATAACATTGCTCGGCTCAGAGTTGTACAGTGTCCTCGCCCTTATGCTGACCTCATATTGCGTATACGCCGTGAGATTTCCCAGATCATACACGACCAATTTCTCATTATCCACTAGCTCATCTGTGGAGGCAGGTAGCTTGAAGTAATCGGTCTTGTTGTTATGCCTAAACAGCCCTTCATAGGCGCGTACAATTCCATTTGCCTTGAGTGGAGGACGCCATGTGATGATCGCCCCGGAGCTGCTGACGTTGCTGTACTCTAATTGACGTGGCTGACTGGGCGCAGCTTCTCCAGTGCGTACTATATACTCATCGCTATATTTGCTCGCTCTCGAACTGGAATACATGAACATCTTGACACTGTAGTAGGTGTAGGGCTCAAGATTATAGATGACATAGTCCACGGAGTTGGGATCCAGCACTTTAGTGGTGCAATTATCGGGTTTACCATTCGAACGTTGACAGTATGTCAAGTTGTAGCCACTTAGGATGGCGGGACATACACGCTCAGTGCTCCATTTAACAGTGAGGGACGAGTTCGTTACCTCCTCAATGGTGGGTTCCATTTTCGCCAAATCATCGTAGACATCACGGGAGCAGCTCATCCAATGCATTCCAGTATTACGATCGGCATAGTTCGCTGACACGGCCATGTTTAGAGAGATTGGCTGCGAGCTACGCGTCGTAAATTGCAATCTATCCCTGGGAACATGTTCGAAATGTATCGATCCATTGCATTTAGATTGTACTGCGGGTTTGGCATTGCACCAGAAGACAGTGTAGTTGATCAGGTCTGTTGTGTTCTCCGGTGCCTTCCAGCTGAGCGTGTAACTGGAGTTGCTGGAATGATAAACACTGCGTATTTTCTTTGGCACACGCAGACGGGTGTCTTCGTTGCTGATCGATGGGATGATCAGACGACTGGCCTCCACAGAGGTGCCCACCTCATTGCGACTGCGAATGAACAGTTCGTGGCGTTTGTTTGGGTTCCACTTTACAATTGTTGCCGAGTTGGACTCCACTTTCACCTCGGAGCTGTCACTGCGAAGGGAAGAAATGGGGAAGGGAAGCATTGAAAGATGAGTCTGTTATCAATAGTATGTGAAGATATGGACATATAGGAGAGGTAGCTAAGAAGAGTATGAACATAATTCGGTAGTTACCGATAGCAGTATTAAGCAAAAAGAGCAAACGACTTATCGAGGATATTAACTAGTTATCATGGATAGCAGTTCTACTTGATAGTCGAGTGTTACTATCGGCTAACATGAAAAGATAGTATACTATAAGAACTGAATTATTTAGAGCATTGTTTATCCAATCAATGCGATGGTTATCGATGGTGGTACTATACAATATTTCAATATTACTATCGCTACACACAAAAGGCAGATACTATCGAATGATAAGCAGAGATAAGGTTATCAAGGTCGCTGTCTACCATCGTTAAAGAATCGTACACATTGTGTAGTGTACACCCTGGTTTATATTAATGGCTTTCAAGCTCAGGCTAAGGTGACTGACAGAAACCTGAGCCCGGGGAGTTTTGGGTGCGGAGGATGTGCACTCTTGCTTTGCTCGGTCCAAGCTCGCCGGGTTGGTCGGCGTTTTCCTGGCCAAACTCCCTAGTACCTGCCACGTCATAAAATATAAGTGCACGGTTTAACTAGCATAGTGGTAATATCTACAAGAATGAAAAAAAATCGGTGCCGACACACCTTCTCAAACGAATACTGCAATTATTTTCAGAGGGAACTAGATGTAGCTGCCCCTCGTCTCTACCCACCCTACCATGGCAATGTAAATAGGGATGTCTGGACATTGCCCCTAATATTTAATGAAACGATTACTAATTTATTTCATGTCGTCTCCGCGAAGATCCAGATAGACCCATAACAAAACATTTAGTTATTCATTTTCAATTTCTATTTTCACAATAATTCAATATTTTGACAGTTTTTAAATACATTGTCTTTTCTTTCATGAAAAGAAGACAAATCAAGGCAAAACAATACAGTTTCTAGTACTGCTTATAAAAAAAATGGGCCTTAAATTGGGGAATTTACATGTGGCATTTATATCCTAATATATGTTCAAGCTACTAGGTAAACTCACTCATTTCCATATTTACTTTTCTTTTGGTTTTATTTATCTGCAACTCTCTCGAACGATGGGCCCATTGAACGGTGGTTGGTTAAAGTTGGAAGCTGTATTAAAGATACTCAAAATAAATTAGATATATATGCCAACCATGTGTACATGCTCGTCCCAAAAAAATCAAATTAACCGGCCATAAGCAAGAATTTATATATTAGAAAATTACGTTACTTAAGCTACATTGGAATATAAATTTGAATTCATTTAGAATTCCAAAGACTTAAATTTTCATATAAAAATTGTTTAAATGATTTTAATTCGTTGAAATGATTTTAATGCAGCTTTAATGCCGCTCTTGAGTTCATTGAACTCGACAGCTGATCTCGCACAAAATTAATTCACTGGTAGCAGTTTGAGAAACATAGGTGACTTCTAAACTGTGTCTGGGGAAACATTTCGCGAGTTTTCTAATAAAGATGGAATTTGGTTTGCAGCCGAAAACTAGGTGATTATGTAATACTTGGCACCAGCATTGTACACAGCAATATCAGGACTTATCTTGATTAGATCTTATTGAAGATTAGGTCCACGGAACAGAACCAGGGGAAACCTTTATCGACCTTTGACCTGGTTTGGACTTAACCAAAGTCGGCCGAAGTCGTACGACATTCAGTGGGCTCTAGATTAAGTTGAAGATAGCGTGGCCAGGCCTTTTAGACTCCAAAAAAAAACCCCGCCTGCCACACGGCTGAAAGAAAATCTTCACTTTAACAAATTTCACAATTATAGCACTTGTTACAATATCACCTTTTGAGGAATGTACCACCACTGCTCCAATTAATGGAATTAATCCGATTTTTATTTTTGGTCTTAGCCAGGGAATTGCTATGTCTGGTTTTATGACTGCAGCAGCCGATTGCAGATTTTTATTAAAACTTCTTATTTAAATTTTTCAGATCACAAAGATAATGCGTCTGTTTAACAAAAGAGCCGATCAAAAAATGTGCTATATCTATGGTAAAAGCTCTTTTTATAACTTCGAAGAAAAAGCTTTAAGTTAGGGTTACGGTTAAATCATACGATTAGACAACCGCGTGGGCGACTTTAAGAGAGGAGAGAGAAAAGTTTTATGCTGTGCTTACCCAGTGCAGTGTATGAGAGGGGTAATTCGAATATTATTTTTTTTCGATTTTATGTTCGAATGCATTCTACTTGGAATACTACAATTGGTACAATGTTCTACAAATTAATTTCTTCCTTTTTTCAAATTTCCCAGCAAACAACCTTAAGAATTCCATTAATACTTTATATATTAACGTACACATGTTTTCCCCACTAAAGGTAACTCCTCCGCTTGGATTACCCCTAACTACTACACCCGGTACTCCTCCACTTGAGAGTGGTACTCTTGGTACTCCTTCAGATAGCTTACCTACTGCACCTTTTCCCGTTAAACTTCCACCAGTTATTTCCTCTGGTACTGATTCAATTGAAATTTCTTCGTTTGCACTACCGGATACCCCAAGTGGTTATGTAATACCTACCCATTCTGCTAAGTCCGACACGCTTGGATTACCCCTAAGTTGTACACCCGATACTCCTCCTCTTGAATTACCCCTAACTGCTTCACTCGGCATATCTCCGCATGGGACTACTACTCTTGGTACTAATTCAGTTAACTTACTTGCTGTAACATTTCCGGATGAACCGCCACCCGTTATTTCCTCGCATACATCATCGCAGACCCCAAGTGGTTATGTAATACCCGCCCGTCTTGCTAAGTCCGACATCCTAGGTGGTTATGTACATGTCGACACTGTTAAGGCCGGTACCCTATCGAATACCTTACCTATTACAGCTTTACCCGGTACTCCTTCGCATGCATTACCGCAAATACCTTTCCCCATTGCATACGATTATGTACTACCCCAGACTGGTATGTCCCGTACCCCTCCGGATGAACCCATCATTTCGGCTAGTGATCAAATTAAATTTCCCTGCGACGATATTGCCATGAAAGTATTTGCGTCTCGTACACCTTCGTTGTCCCGAACTGTTACATCCGTTACACCTCCGGTTGCCCCCTTGGAGTTGAATACCATACAAGCTAAAGTTTCTCCCATATCCGCCAAGTATCGAGAATCCCAGAGATGAATTAATACAATTAAAGTTTAATCAAATAGACCATGCAATACCAATACGTTGCATGTTACGCGCGGGTCTTAGACAAAACGAAAACCCACCTCCCGGCCGAGGGACAGTGTTACAGATAGAAAGGTGCCGAATAGGAGAGATGTTTCAAGAAAAATAATCTTATATTCTTGAAGGGTGGGACAAAAGGTGGCTACGGAATTCGTGTCAGCAATAATGGATAATTACAACATATTGCAATCCGAATAAAATTGCCTGTTGTACGATCTTCAATAAGGATAAGTTAATGATAAGAAGTTCATGGTAATTCTGATCGGGCAAACATGTGCCAAGTAACTCAACACTACTTAAATAGAGTTATTGATAAATACTACACCAACCACCGTTATACATTTCCGTATTAGAATCGACATTAGTATCCAAACTTAATTTCATTATTTCTACTCTTTTACCTCAAAGATTTCTATTTGATTTCATTATTATTATTTATTTTTTTATAATGTTAAGAAATCCAATAATTGATTGTGCCATCAAGTTGGATAATCTCGAATAAGCCTATATCCAAACAGAGATTCTATAAACAACTGGTGTGAGGAGATATAAAGAGAAGAAGACAAATTACTATTTCTTTACTAATTGATTAGAAGGATCATCAAACACCCCATACTAACTCAAGAGGTTATTTTAAAAATCTTGAAAATATCACAGCAAATTCTTCTTCTTCTGGTTAACCCAAAATAATTCAACTGCTGATTAGCTAACATAAACCTAAAACAAAGTTATGGACAGTCTAGACACAGTTATTCGGAAGGGAAAGGATCACTTCCGTAGTGGGATTCCTTTCACTTACTGCACTTCCGTTTGATCGTGAAACTTGCGTACTCTGACTTGGTTGGTGAAATTGGGTCCGTTGCGTTCTAGGTGGTTAAGTTGTTGCCAGTAGACGACCAACTGATGGTTCTCATCAACATACTGATATCCTCCATCCCATAGCGTTGGTGGACGACTGGGGATATCCGATTCCGTGGTGAACTTATATATGAAGGGTTCGCGCCAGCGCTGCGTCGCATTGATTCCTGCTTTGATCGGGATTGCCATTTCCTTTTGAGGAATTGAAATTTCTTGCTCCTGTTCTCCCAGAGAGTCCTTCATAACAAGACGAAAATATAATGTACTATCGATATTGGGTGTATAGCTTTTTCCCGAAAAAATGCATTGTACCAACGGATCCGTGGCATTTGTTTTGCAGTTTTCACACATTTTTCCAAGACACAGTTTATATGTTGTATTGGGATCTGCATCGTAGCTCTTCTCCGGTCTGGTGAAGCTGCAGTACATGTTTTGTTCGCCGTAGTAGACAAACTTACAGTCAAGATCCTTCACATCCAGCACCTCGCCGATCATGAACTTGGCCGGATCCACTGAATGGTTATTCCATTGACATTCAAAGGGAAAACTTGAACGGTGCTTTGGCTCCGCCCCAGTCATCTCCACATAGATTCCTGAGCCATTTGACATATTGCGGATTTTTGGATTTATATCTGTTTTATTCCACAGGGCAAATGTCATATTCTTTATATCGCACGAGTTCGGAACATTGTCGAACAAACAATAGATCGTGTAATTGGTGTCCCTGCGCAGTCCATTTTTAGGCTTATATTCTGCGTGGATGTTTCTACACACTTCAGCTTGCGATTCGGTGAGGGCGATAACGACGAGGATGGCAACGACAACGGGAACGTAAAGTGAAAGCTCTACAAAGCTTCGTAGCATTGTGTCGATAAGAACGTGTTAAATTAGCTGTATTTCTATATGCAAATAGAAATGATTTATAGTTTATTATTAAGTGTATATAATAATTTCAATAATATGTTATTTCAATTTCAGTTTTCGATTTTTGCTTATTTTTCGGATTCGGGTCTCCGATTCTCATTCTCTACTGCTCGACGAACATCACATAGCAACTTTTAAAACTAGCCTCACCCGTTTCGACCGCTCGGTTTTATGTGCGATTCTTTGCTCAATTAAATCAGACATTGTAAAAATCGAAACATGCACTCGTGGTCGTTTGGTAAATACAAGCGTAAATATATTACCGATGATGACATTGACATGAAATTTGTCCCAGATGTCATTAGCAGTCCTACCAACTCAAGAAAAAAGAACTAGCCCGAAATGTTAGGCCCGCGAAGTTTAAATTGGAAATTCACCTTACTTTTTGCCCACAGTAGTATATGTTTGTACAGAACTATTTTCGAAGAGCCCTATCCGATTTTTTCATCTGTGTGTATGTTCTTGTTTTGATTTTGTATAAAATAGTTTTTGTTTGGAACCGATCAGGAATATATATGTACAATACAAGTATATTTATATGTACATACCATATGTGTTTGTAAATGTAGAAATACGTGGTATTTATCATGGAATTATTCACGAATAAACGGGCCCTCTCTTTCTCTTATCTCTCTCTCATCACTCTCTCGTTCACTCTTGCTCTCATGCACACTCTCCCGCTCTCCGTATTTCGCTCTGTTATCAATTTGTAATATGCTTTTCAAAATGCTTTTCAAGTACACGGCCATTTGAATAGAGATTTTGAAATTGATTATGATACTTTTTATTTGAAGTCATACATCAATAGAGTGTTATCTCTATGCACCCAATCCTTCATTAGTGTGACGTTTCCAACAAAAGAGTTCATCCCATTTATAACGTTCTAAGAATTTCAGGCATTTGGAAAAATCCCATCATTCTGAGAATACAAAATTACTGACAAATGTTTTTTGCTGAATTATCATTATCAATTACTAGGAAGGATGACACATTTGATCTATTAACTTTTGTGGAAAAAACCAAATTTTACTGTTAGATGCTCAGCATATAATTTAACAAACCGTAACGAATATACATATTCACCAACACAGAAAACTGAATTCCATTATCCAGTTCGCAACACAAACCCCATCTTGGTCAGAAGGAGACTGAAGTGATACTCGCTAATGCAGACGCTGCAACCCATACCGTTTCATTAATAATAATAGCGCAATTAATTAATAATAGAATATACTCGGGAATGATCGATAAGATTGCAAATATAAAACTAATTATAATTACGCCCAAGTCAAGTTGGCGCCATTTAATACAATAATTAAAATGGTGCCTTTTTCGATATATTCCGATAAAATACCCAGTTTGTTATCGACTCGAATGCATGATGGTAGCAGCGTTACACAATTTGTCATTCAGATGTAAGCGATATTTAAAGGTAATTAATTAATTGCAAAGGAATGAAAGGGATAGTATTGAAATGGGAATTACGGGGAGCAATAAATAAATGTTAATTGTCATTAACACAGCTACGGCTTATCAGGAACAGAAGAATACAAATTAGTGAGAGTAATAAACGTCGTCGTTGTTGTTATTAAAAGTAATTAATTATATGTATATTTAATGCATTAACTCTTAATCAGCTGCTTTGCGCATCGTTTTACAGTTACATATTTCATGTATGTAAGCACATTAGTATATACAGGGGTGGTCAAAAGTATTTACACAACGTGCTTTTTTTTCAATTGTCAACAAATTGTCAGCAATAAGCGATCAAAGTTGACAATTGAAAAAAAAAACACGTTGTGTAAATACTTTTGACCACCCCTGTATATATATATATGTATATAGATTTATGTATATATATAAAGATAGATATAGATAGATTAATAAACAATACTAGAGTGTAAAATAACTTCGAGTGGCTCAAACATAAATTAAAATAAAAAAAGTGCGATTCACACGAATCGAAAGGTACGAATTACAAATACGAAGAGTATACAACTGTGTGTGCATGTGTATGTGAAATGTCTGTGAGCTGATCGAAATGTTTGTTGGTGTGTGAGTGTGGAAGGCAAAAAGTAGCTGCTCCAAAGTGAATGCAGCAGGAGGCGTCGTCCGTCTGTTCCCCCTGCCCCAGTCCCTTACATCATATGGCGATTGTGAGCAATGGCATTCAGATCCTGCGGCGTCACATAACCTCCAATATGCTGGGGCTGCAGTCTGTGCAGTTGCTGACTTTGAGCACCAGGTGTCGTCTGCGTTGTGTGTGCTGCTGTAGTGGCTGCTGCTGCCGTTGGTGGCGCCAGTGGCTTCATTAGCCCATTGCGCTGCAGTTGCTCCATGGCTGTGTAGCCAAAGTTGTTGGCCAAGGGCGGCGCTGCTGTTGCTTTTGCTGTCGCTGCTGCTGCTGCTGTGGGCGTCACATAAGCTCCTATTGGAGGCGGCATCGGTTTGAGCTTATGCAGATCGGATGCTTGCACATAATTGCTGCTGTTGAGCAAGTGCATCGGCGTGGCGGAGGCGGGCGTAGGCGAAGATGCTGCTGTGGGTAGCTGCGTGTTGCGCGCCTGCTGCAGCACCTGGACAGGCACATAACCGCTCAAAGGCAGCGCGGGGCTGCTGCTGTCCACCAAAGTGTTGGCCGCCGTCCAGTTCTTCATCTGTGTGGGCTTTATGTAGCCAGTGTTGTTGGCCGCACCTCCTCCTCCTCCTTGGTGACTCTGGCTCACATGCAACTCTGTAGCCTGTCCAGGTGTGGTGTGCGTGTTGGGACTCTCATCATCGAAGAGGAGATTGTAGTTCATGGGCGGCACAGGCTGCTGATGATGATGATGGTGATGCTGGTGATGATCGTCGTAGATGCCACCGCCGCCGCCACCGCTAGAACTGTTGGCCAAGAGGAGCTTGGAGCTCTCGCTACCGCTGTTGAAATCATGTGGCGCATCTTGAGGGGAATATTGTGGTAAGTACTGTGGGGCGGTATCCACACGGGTACAACTGATGCCACCACTGGTAACACCAGTGCCTCCACCTCCCCCGCACCATCAGCACCCATGGAACCAATCTCGATGGGCTTTTTCAGTGTTTCCATAATCCCAGGGGGAAGAACCAAATCAATGTCGGACATTTTCTGATATTTCCGATAGCCGAGGTGAAAGGTCACAGCCAGTATTGCTATAGAGATGCCCGCCTCGAGCATGTGCAGTAGCATCTTAGCATTATTACGCTCTGGTGAGCAGCTGACCTCGTGCACTGCCCAACTGGACTTGTGAAGGCGATAGAGAGATGAATTCTGATACAAGGTAATGCTGTGCCAGTCGGAGTCATTTAACGGCAGCTGAGCCACACACTGCTGCAATTGCGACTCCGAGTGAGAGAAACGAAGTGACCTTCTGGCCTCCTCTTCCTCCTCTCCAGACTGCTGCTGCTCCACTTGCTCTGCATTAACCGCACGCACTTGATAGTGGAAGCGATGCATGGGCGTGCAAACGGGCGTGGTCATCACACACGTGTGATTCTGCTGGGAGCCAATGTAGCTAAGGCGGTGCGAGATTAACGTATTGTTGGCATCACTTTCACTTATGGCAATCTCATAGTACTCCAAACGTCCCGCTGCACGCTGTGGTGGCGTCCATTCCAGCCATGTGCTCTGCTGTATGTTCTCCGGACGCTTAAGCATCGGTGCCGAAGGCACTGCAAAAGAAGAAAAGCAAAGAAAAGAAGAAAAGAGAGAGATTAGCAAAGCAATCTAAAGCAGATGTTTGTAGGTTAAACTCAATAACCTTAAGAGAGGGAGAGAGAGCTGGGGAGGGAGAATGAGCAATGGATTACCTCCAACTGCAGTCCGGAAAGTGATAACATTGCTCGGCTCAGAGTTGTACAGTGTCCTCGCCCTTATGCTGACCTCATATTGCGTATACGCCGTGAGATTTCCCAGATCATACACGACCAATTTCTCATTATCCACTAGCTCATCTGTGGAGGCAGGTAGCTTGAAGTAATCGGTCTTGTTGTTATGCCTAAACAGCCCTTCATAGGCGCGTACAATTCCATTTGCCTTGAGTGGAGGACGCCATGTGATGATCGCCCCGGAGCTGCTGACGTTGCTGTACTCTAATTGACGTGGCTGACTGGGCGCAGCTTCTCCAGTGCGTACTATATACTCATCGCTATATTTGCTCGCTCTCGAACTGGAATACATGAACATCTTGACACTGTAGTAGGTGTAGGGCTCAAGATTATAGATGACATAGTCCACGGAGTTGGGATCCAGCACTTTAGTGGTGCAATTATCGGGTTTACCATTCGAACGTTGACAGTATGTCAAGTTGTAGCCACTTAGGATGGCGGGACATACACGCTCAGTGCTCCATTTAACAGTGAGGGACGAGTTCGTTACCTCCTCAATGGTGGGTTCCATTTTCGCCAAATCATCGTAGACATCACGGGAGCAGCTCATCCAATGCATTCCAGTATTACGATCGGCATAGTTCGCTGACACGGCCATGTTTAGAGAGATTGGCTGCGAGCTACGCGTCGTAAATTGCAATCTATCCCTGGGAACATGTTCGAAATGTATCGATCCATTGCATTTAGATTGTACTGCGGGTTTGGCATTGCACCAGAAGACAGTGTAGTTGATCAGGTCTGTTGTGTTCTCCGGTGCCTTCCAGCTGAGCGTGTAACTGGAGTTGCTGGAATGATAAACACTGCGTATTTTCTTTGGCACACGCAGACGGGTGTCTTCGTTGCTGATCGATGGGATGATCAGACGACTGGCCTCCACAGAGGTGCCCACCTCATTGCGACTGCGAATGAACAGTTCGTGGCGTTTGTTTGGGTTCCACTTTACAATTGTTGCCGAGTTGGACTCCACTTTCACCTCGGAGCTGTCACTGCGAAGGGAAGAAATGGGGAAGGGAAGCATTGAAAGATGAGTCTGTTATCAATAGTATGTGAAGATATGGACATATAGGAGAGGTAGCTAAGAAGAGTATGAACATAATTCGGTAGTTACCGATAGCAGTATTAAGCAAAAAGAGCAAACGACTTATCGAGGATATTAACTAGTTATCATGGATAGCAGTTCTACTTGATAGTCGAGTGTTACTATCGGCTAACATGAAAAGATAGTATACTATAAGAACTGAATTATTTAGAGCATTGTTTATCCAATCAATGCGATGGTTATCGATGGTGGTACTATACAATATTTCAATATTACTATCGCTACACACAAAAAGCAGATACTATCGAATGATAAGCAGAGATAAGGTTATCAAGGTCGCTGTCTACCATCGTTAAAGAATCGTACACATTGGTACAATGTTCTACAAATTAATTTTTTCCTTTTTTCAAATTTCCCAGCAAACAACCTTAAGAATTCCATAAATACTTTACATATTAACGTACACATGTTTTCCCCACTAAAGGTAACTCTGAGAACAAACAGTTCCCAAAATTATATACGTTTTTTATCATTAGTAGAAATATTTGTACTCTTTCCATAAAAATATATCATAACATGCACACATTGAATCAAAGATTTCTCTACCAAGAAACGCCGACAGAATGCAATACACACACACTCAGACACAAACGGACGCCCACACAAACACACACCAATGCATTGCGGCATGCGCCAATTTGTTGCTCTTATTTTTCGACACGGCAAATTGCAGCAAGCCGCGTTATTAAGTCGAATCGCGTGCAATAATAAGTGTGCATGTATGTGTGTGTGTGTGTGTGTGTAGTGTCTGTGCAACTACAGTGTGTACACCACATGAGAAACAAAAAATGTACAATATATACATATGTATGTACATACAAACTAGAAGAGACCAAACATTTTTACGATCTGAAAACACGATATTCATTAATGTAGCACCATAAGGAAATCGGTAACCTATATTAACGATAGTAATATTCTATATTTAAGGCGCAATATTGGTGTGAAAAATGTTCATACATTTGTGGGATTTAAAACTACATAAAGGAATCGCTGCAAAACCTGTAGTATCGATAACAATCGATTAGACTCATTAATATTTATTTGAATTATTTTACATTTAGGAAGGCGCAATATTGGTCTAAACCAAAAGCTGTGTTGAATTAAACACGATAAGGGAACTGAACTTATAGGTTAAAAATGTGAAAAATGAATGTGCAGTTAATGAATTGATTTGTTCAGCTTTTGTTCGGCTTATCGCGCATTTGCTGTATCCGCATAGAAACATTAAACAATTTCCACCAAATTTTGATCTCTCCATACAGACAGAGACACACGTTTCCTTTCAATTACTTTATAAAGCGCATTTCTTATTAAAGAAATTCTCATTAAAACAAGAGCGAGTATGTGCGAGACAGATAGATAGATAGAGCGAGAGAGCAGCAGAAGCGAATTGAATGCCAGCGCAACAAACAGAAATTCAAAGAATTTTTAAAAATAAACAATTTTCAAGAAACGTCTCGGTATCTGTTCCGACTGACTCCCTCTATATGTATGTGTTTCTGTATGTTCCTGTGTGTGTGGAAAAACTTTGCGAATTGAACTTATGTTCCAACCTCACGTATTATACGAAATTGTAAGAGTCCATTCCGCCTTTCTTCGTCTTCTTTCTATCGTCTATCTGTCTGCCATATCTTTTCAACTTGTTTTCGCGCTATCACAATTACGCAGAACAGAAGTCGAAGAAGATACACACACGCACACCCACCAACACACACACACACACACACGCATCTACACAAATAGACACTCTATACAATTGTCAATTGTGTCATTTATTACACTGTCTAGCATAATTATGATAACAATACGATTGGTAGTAGCCCCCCTCCCCCTCTTAAGATCACTTGTTGTATCTCATACCCTGTAATACTTCAACAGTCTGATGATTTACAACATGCTAATGAATTCTTTACTAAACATTCTTTAAATTGCTATTCCCCACAGATAAGCATTTCGTGCTTAGTAATTAATCTGAAAGATATCGACAGCTAAATACCCTGTATGCTAAGTTTAAGAAATTTACTTTTTGATCATATTAAGTATTTTGATTTAAATATATCATAAGTCGATGTACCCTGTGTGAAATTCGCCTACGTTACAAGGTATAAAAAAAAAAAATAAACAATTTCGTGTATTCCATGAAATCGCGGCATAGTCATAACGAAAAAACAATTTTAATATGGAAAAACAAATAAAAATTAAAAAAACGAACAGAGGAAAGCACAAAATTATGAAAATAAATAAATAGGAAAATTACAAATAAACTAAATTCTTTATGGATGATGTGCGAGAAACAAATGTTAAATAAAAAGTACAAAAGGAGAAAATAATAAAATTAATAAAGAAATTTTAAGAAACGAAATTTTCTTTCAAAGATCGATCGAAGTTAAGCCTATACAAGTGCTTCTACTGCTGCAATATTACAGGGCGTTTCTCTGGTACTTACTCAATGTTGTCGTCCTTTCGATACTCGCTGATGACATAGGTAAAGTTATCGCCATTCAACTCGTGCTTCTCCAGCTGCTCCCAGTAAACAGTCAGTTGGGCCTCCGAGGAGTAGACATAGAAACTTCCATTGGTAATCCTAGGTGGACGATCGGGTCGCTCCGAGGCAGTGCGGAAGGGATAATGAAGAGGTTTACTCCAGCGCGACTTGGTCTTGTTGTTGCGCACGCGCAATTCGAGGACATAACTATACCCTGCATAGGGTAGTTCGGTGAGGCACAGAGTATCGCGCAGTGCCGACGAACTGTTGCGCCACATGGCACGCACAATGGTGGAGAAGTTTTCGGGTATCACATGCACCTGCCACAAGACACCGCCGATGAAGTTGCTGCGTCGTGGCATCTCCCACGAGATGCAAATCGAATCCTTCGTTATGTTGAGGACATTTAAATTTTGCCCTGGCTGTGCCAATATCATACGTTCCACATTGTTCACCTCAAAGTACTGCTGATCCTTACCCAAATGGTTCTCAATGTCCAGTCTGAAGTAGTAATGCTCCGAGAATTTCTTATACAGCTCTCCGGTTATGTTGCAATTCACAATCGGCGATTCATCGAAGTTACATATAAGAAAGTAGCGATAACTTGAGTTCTTCTGGGTCTCGAAACTAACATTATATTTTGTGATTATACTATTCTTGGGCGCGGTGAAGTTGCAGAACATATAATCCCAGTCGTAACTGGTGCAATTGAAATCCTGCACCTTTTGGGGCTTAGTCCCGACATAAACCTGAGTGGAATCGATGCCATAAGGACCGCACATGCACAAAAAGGATGCATCCTGTTCCGTTAGATTGGTGATCGTAAATAGTATAGTGGTATGGTTAATGTTCCATACATAAGGCTCCGTCTTATATGTGAACCCCTCTCTGGTATTCCCCACCTCGGTGCTATTCTTAAAGTACAGCTGCGATACATTGCAGGTTTCTGTCACCTCCGGCTGCTTGAAATAGGCCGGTTCGATGGTGCAGCTAATGTTCAGATCACTGCCAATTGGTAGCTCCACCTTAGAGGGCACCACCCAACCAGGTGTACCCTTAACGCAGTGCACTAAGTGTAGGTTGAGATAGACGATGCTCAGGACGACCAGTAGAGTCATTGTTCCCGTCATCTTAATGCGTGTGTGTGAATTGTGTGTGATCCTACAAATTACAGGATACAATTATTAAATTTATTATATTATTATTTTTATCTTTATATTTTTCTTTTTATTAGTTAAATTTGTTTTATTTCTATTTATTTATTTTGTTTGGATAGTAGGGCCACACTTGTACAGTAAGTACACACCTAGATATTCGAAAGAAAATACTACAGAAATACCTGGCGAGGCACTTGTTGTTACTTGTATTGGTAATTCTTGGAACCGTTTATATATGTTACCAAATTCCAAGAAGTGATTTTATGGCATTTTGATTTGATGCGTTTTACAAAAACTGCTACTAGTTAAGAATTCTTTCACGCAACTTTTGCAAACGTTTTATAATATATCCAACAATGATAAGCACATAAATCTTCGTCTATTTTTGTTTATTGTTGCGTTTTTATATTCGAACTGTTGCAAAGGTCTTACTAACTCAACCGTTTACTTTGCCTTGTGCGTTGCCTTATGCTTTACGTTTGCTTGGAATATCCAGGAATGTGGCCAGTTTGCAGTCTGATGAAATACACTTTTTTATGACAACAATACTGCCGTGTATGTTTATTAAATTCGACTTAAGCGCGCAGCTTAAATGCACAGTATTTTTAATAAACAGCATTAAATTAGGATCAAAAATTGTTAAACGCACTTTAAAAAAAAAAATGAGCATAGAATTGTATCAAGGAATCATTTGCTAAATGTGGAGCACTGCCCAAAGAAAAAAACTTTCTGGCAGCACTGCACACGAATTTCGTATTTGTTTTTCGGTATTTCTCCCCTAGTTGGCTGTTGGTCACACTTATTTGTGTGTGACATATATAAGTGTGTGTGTGTGTGTCGTATGTGAGAAAGTGACGAATTAGTTTTCATCAAATGGAAAATAATTTTGTTTGAAAGCACGTATAAATTTCAAAAGCTGATCACAATTAAAAAAAATTAAAACAAAAAAGACAACACTTGGAAACATATATTATTTTAAGAAAAGCAAAAGGCTAGCGCTTAAAGGGAAAAACAATCAAAATGGCCGAAGGCGGTGGTAAACGCATCAACGTGGTAGTTAAAACGCCAAAGGACAAGAAAACTGTTGAAGTCGACGAAGATTCTGGAATAAAAGATGTAAGTGCAAATTTTGGGTGTGTTTTAATGATTTCAGGGTGTAGGGTACAGGGTATGGGGGTGTCGCCTGCCCTGTCTGTCTGTCTAATAAAACATAATTATTGCGGCTAACACTATTCGAAGAGGGGTGGGCACACTTGTGCGCTGCTGCTGCTGGTTCACCACGTACGTGTGTGACACTCGATGACGGTGTGTGCGCTTGTGTGTGCCTGCATGTAATTGGAAGGTACAGTGCATAAACGTATATGCATATATAAATGTATATGTATTTGTATTTTCTAGAAAGGATGGCAAAGTGCAAAGCGCGTGCATGAGTCTGTTGTTTTTTTTTTATGAGGCAACACTGTTTTCAAAGTTTGATTGTTTTGTTATTGTTTTTCTCTCTTTCTCTTTTCTGGCCACAGTTCAAAATTTTGGTGGCACAAAAGTTTGAGGCGGAACCGGAACAATTGGTGCTGATATTTGCCGGTAAAATCATGAAGGACACCGACACACTCAAGATGCATAACATCAAGGATAATCTGACAGTCCATCTGGTAATAAAGTCGCCCACCCGCACCAATGAGGCACCCGCACGCGCGCCCGCTGATGTGAGGCAGACTCCGTTCGGCCTTAATCAATTTGGTGGTCTGGCAGGCATGGAGGCACTGGGAGCAGGTTCGAATACGTTTATGGATCTACAGGCGCGCATGCAGAACGAGCTGTTAAATAACGGCGACATGTTGCGCTCCCTCATGGATAATCCCCTTGTGCAACAGATGATGAACAACCCGGAGACGATGCGTCAACTGATCACATCGAATCCTCAAATGCAGGATTTGATGCAACGTAATCCGGAAATATCGCACATGTTGAACAATCCCGACTTGCTGCGTCAAACAATGGAGCTGGCAAGGAATCCCTCCATGCTGCAGGAGCTAATGCGTTCCCATGATAGAGCCATGTCCAATCTGGAATCGGTACCTGGTGGTTATAGTGCGCTGCAGCGCATCTATCGTGATATACAGGAGCCAATGATGAATGCGGCTACAGAATCCTTTGGACGCAATCCCTTCGCAGGCCTCGTCGAGGGTGGAGGAGCCTCCGCGGCTGGAGTGAATCCACAGCAAGGCACCGAGAATCGTAATCCTTTACCCAATCCCTGGGGTGGTGGCACTGGTAATCGTACTGGTAGCGCCGGCGGCACTGGTGGCCAATCCAATAATATCGGAGCAGGCTCCAATGCGCGCAGTGGTGATCAGCCACCAAACAATGTACTCAACACACCGGCAATGAGGAGCTTACTCCAGCAGATGGCCGATAATCCGGCACTGATGCAGAACCTTCTGAATGCGCCGTATACGCGCTCGATGATGGAATCAATGTCGCAGGATCCGGACATGGCATCACGACTACTGGGCACGAGCCCCTTGCTGGCGAACAATCCACAGCTTCAGGATCAGGTGCGTCAGATGATGCCACAGTTTATGGCGCAGATGCAGAATCCCGATGTGATGAATATGCTGACCAATCCTGAGGCAATCAATGCCATATTGCAAATCCAGCAGGGCATGGAGCAATTACGTAGTGCAGCACCAAATCTAGTGGGTACACTGGGAATCCCGCCACCACCGCCGGGTATAAACAGTGCAGCAACAGGTACCGGGGGAGTTGCAACTCCTTCAGCAGATCCCGCCAGTGGTGATGGTAGCAACACCAACAATGGCAGCGGCAGCAACAGCACTTCACCCGTGGCAGCTGCACCAAATGCGACCACGCCGGGCACAGCAGGAACGCCCACACTGGCGCCTGGTGGGGGACCCAATGCGCAGCTCTTTAATGATTTCATGATGCGTATGCTCAATGGGATGTCCAACAATGCGGACACGACGCAGCCACCGGAGGTGCGTTATCAGTCTCAGCTGGAGCAGCTTGCCTCGATGGGGTTCGCCAATCGTGAGGCCAACTTGCAGGGTAAGCAGGGAAGGGGGAGCTGGAGAATGAGTCACTGATGATGTTCTTGTATTTATTTATCTTTTGCTCTTTTGCAGCTCTTATTGCCACGTTCGGAGACATCAATGCGGCCGTGGAGCGTCTGCTCTCCTTGAATCAGCTGTCCCTGAGTTAACACTGTTAAGGCGGACGCCACCTCGTAAACGCCAAACGCAAAGAAGAATCAAATAAACAAAAGAAAAGCTAAGAGAAATGAAAAGAAAGCAAAGCAAAAAACAAAGGCAAAAACAAAACCATCTCTTCGTATATGTGTGTGAGCGTATATGCATATGTATGTGCATATATGTCCCCATGCATGTATGTATATATATATATATAATAGCTCGTGTATCGTATTGTTCACCTGATACGCCTCCTGTCACCTTCCGCTTTATCAGTCGATGTCAAAATATAAAAAAATGCTGATGCACACCTACATACATGCGCACGTACGCCGACATATAGAGGGTCAATGAGAGAGCCGGAGAGAACAACATGAGAGCTTAAAATCCTACGCACACACACAAATGCACAGACGCTTCAAAGTAATCGGCCAAAGTAATATCAATTTCAATATCGATAAAGATCGATAGCGTAATTATAAATTTTATAGGACACACACACACGCATGAGAGACCAGAGAGAACAAGAGAAAAGAGAGAGAGAGAATGCAATCAAATCTAGTGAAGAAGGGGTGCAGAGCAATAACAAAAGGATCAACGCGGCAAATTCGTTTCAAATAAAATTCGTGCTCCTATTAATTGTCTATATTAGTATGAACATATATATATATATATATAAATATATATATATTTTATATATACACTAATTTTTTTTTTCTTAATTAAGGCGAAAGTTTTGTAATAATTATTTTTAATTATCAATGAGGAACCCACACTAAGACGTGTATCTATTTATATATATATGTATATCATATCTATAAATAGATACGATATATATATATATATATATATATATATAAACAAAATAGGATCATCGACTTTGCGTTTGGTGCGGATCGAGAAACTGGCGGCGATATATGTATGCGGGATGCATTGGATGCTAATATTACAAAAATTGAGCTTTTTATTTTATGCTACTATACTACGAAACGAAGGAGAAAACAAGTAAAACTAGATCACACATGCATATGTGCATATATATGTATTTACATATATGTATATATGATGTACTATATATATATAAAGATATATATGTATATATATCAAATATTCCATGGTGTTACAACAAGAAAAACAAAAAATACAAAAAGACGTAACTATTTGAAATTCCTTAGTACCAAAAAAAAAAAAAAAAAAAAAACAAAACAAAAATTCTTTTATGTGTCACAACTAACTAATGTCGAGGTCGGCGGCTGTGGGCGGGGAAGCATTTTGAGTTTTTATCTAATGGGGGAAAGGACCGTGTAAGGAACACAGAAAAAAAAACTTTAAATAAAAACGCTAAAATCGGGAAAAACAAAAACGATGAGGGGGAAAATCGCCGAGAAAGAGGAAATAATAATTATTGGATAGGCATATACATAATAATACTACAAAATTTACGTTTACTTATTTCTGTATAAAATAGAGAAACAGAGAATAAATAAATAAATGTAAAATGGTCACATGTTTTAAAAACTTAGAAACTACGTGAGAATTTCTATAGTAAAAACTAAAAAGTTAAGAAATGAGAGAGAGTACTTCGGGCAGAGATTTCTTCTTTGTAAGAGGAGCTTATAAAAGAATCTGATTGAAATACCAAAAAAGGAAGGACAGATTGCTAACTTAAAAAGTGTATGAAATTCTCAAAATCTGTCTGGATATACCATATATAACTATGAAATAAATATGATACATTTATGCTTGCAAATAAATAACTCATTGCACCAGAATCTAGATATGTATGTATAGTTCTTTTGAAAGTTTCTAGTTTCTGAAAGTGTTTATATTCGCATCAAATATACGAAAATTACAAAATTGAAATATGCTTTTGTTTCGATTTCTTTTCTGGGAAGTTCTCACGAAAAGAACAAAACAATAGTTAAAATTTCGGTTTAGAGCGAGAGAGAAGTAGTTGAGAATTTCTTAGAATTTCATATAGAGAATAGAGGTCGGAGTATAAATAAAGAACAATGTAATTGTCACGTTATATTATATTTAAATTCCTTGGCACTTTTGTGCCTCGTTTATTAATCGAACGGTGGCAACAAATCGCAGATTTCTGGAAACATAAAAATAAGTATGCTATAAAAATATAGAATAATACATATCTTATGGCTATTTCCACAGTCCACAGATTTCTACAGTTTAGAAATTACAAATTCATATATAGTTTACAGTTGCAGGACTATCGCTAGTACTATCGCAAGGAACAGGGTTTCTAAAATAGGATATTCAAATCTTAGATAAGAGTATTACCCATCGAAAGTAAGCTAGAAAACCAATACAAAGCGAAGACAAGAGCTAAAATTTATGAACTAAAACGATAGCAATAGCACAATAGTTGTGCAGCGCGTTGGATTGGGGGTATGCCAGGCAAAATCTCTAGAGCTTTTTAAGGCTCTCATCAATATGCAAAGATCTACTTGAGTTGAGTATTACCCAAGAAAACAAGACGCGCACTGGTTAAAAGACAAAAGCCAAAACTGATACCAAACGATATTAATACTACGATAGTTGTGTAGCACGACTAATCGGTGGAAATCCTAGAGCTCCTCAAAGAAGGCAACCCGCGCCTTGGTCGATCCGGACTTGAGTTTCTTGAGCGTCGAGTATTTATTCTCGCCGGCCTTGATTTGTGCCTCGCTTAGTATATCCAGATTACTCTGATTCTCCTCAATCTTGTGTGGGGCAATCTCACTACGGAGTGTCTGCAACTGATTCTGCACTTGCTTCTTGGACTTGCGTAGATACTCCATATGACTGCGCTCCATCTCATTGGTGATCTGTTCCATCTCGTTGTCCGTCAGTATAAATTCCTTGGGCTCAAAATCATCGGATATTCCACTTGAATTATCACCCATAACAATATAATGATGTGATGCTGATGCTGATGTCGATGTCGTCAACTCGGCACCGCCAGCTGTTTCCATATCATTTGTGGAGCTACTTGTGGTCAGGGAGGGGGTACTAATTGCCGCAATGCTCGCAGTATTATTGACATGATTCGGATGAGATACTGTAGATGCAGTTAGCAGACTGTCTGTAGAGGATTTACGTTCCCGGTTGAGGAAGTTGAGCAACCTAGCAGTCGCCTCCCGTTCTGCCATCTTAGCACAGATCAACTCCTTCTTAAGCTTTTCCGTTTCCGCTTCACGCTTATCGTTCTCCACCGTCAGCTGCAGCATATAGAAATCTGCATCGCGTATCTTCTTCTCCAGATCATGTTTCTCCCGCTCCACCTTCATTTGCCGCTCCCGCAGACGATCCATTTCCGTCTTGAAATGATTCGCTTTGCATTCGGTCAACTGCATCTGCTCTTCGTTGACGCGACTTTTCTCGAAATACAGTTCCTTGGTCTCCTCCGAGCGGCGCTATAAGGCAGCAGGAGAGGTTATCATTAGATGGGTTAGTTAGAGATTCCTTGAGTTCAGTTCACCCACCAGTGCATCGCTAGCCATGCGCATATCGTCCTGCAAATGCTCCAATCGCTTTTCCAGCTCGTAGCGCTCATGTTCCGCCTTCTCGCGCAGCTTCTTCTCCCTGATAAATTTTTTGCGTTCGATCTGACGTCGCTGCTTCTCCTCCTTTGCCTGTGTTTTCATCTGCTGTATCTCCATGGTGTCCGGCTTACGGCGTCTCATATAGAGATCATGATTACCCTTGCACAGGTCGAGTATCTGTAGAGCACTTTTGCATTAGTCTATCTATCTTGGAAGCAGTATAAATCTATTACCATCTTGTTGATGTGCAGATCCTGTGAGTAGAATATAAAATTGGACACCTTGGCGTCCACGAAACGAATCGTGAATTTCTTATCATCGAAACTAACGTGTCGTATCTCGTTCCACTGAAACGTTGTCTTTGGCGTCAGCTTGTCCCGTTCGTCGTAAATGTTTAGTCCTACAGCGGTCACACCCAGCCACAATTTGGTTTTGTTCTTATTCTGTCGGGGAATGAGGAATATATATATTAGAAAAGGATTGTTATATAAGTGTAAAGAGAACTGTATATAAAACTCTAATCCGAGTACTCACTGTAATAGGAAAGTAATTGACACCATACATGTCCAGATCTTGTGCGATTTTCAGGTATTCCATTTCCACCTCATCCCGCGTCATGGGCTCGTGATCCATATACCTTAAAGAGAATAGAAATTAACTGGTGTCTCGACAAGGATTAAGAGTCTAATCGCTTACCAGGTCTTAATGCGCTCCTCCCACATCGCGGGCGTCATCTGATATTGATCGGTAACCCCCTTCGGGAGCAACTCTGCCCCTGCCAACATGCCATCCTTGTAACTCTCATAGTCATAGGGTCCATACTGAACATGAACCGCATATGAAGCGAGCAGCACGGAGGCCTCGGGTCGGCAATAGATATCCATGGAGAGTATCGATTGTTTCACTTGCAGAAAGAACAAATGTTGTGTTATCTCCTGGATGAGCTCCTCACTCACAGTCTCTGGAAAGAACTTGGCATAGAAGCTGAAGACATAAATGCTGTTGTTGGCATGCAGCTCAACCCGTTGATCTTTGACCTTTTTGTCCATCTTCAGCCATGAGACATTGTTACGTGTATCCATATATTGCAGCCCAAAGTACCAGGATTCTCGCAGTCCGATCGTACGGCAGACTAGATCAAACAACTCCTGACCAGAGGCGCGCGGCTCCAGTTCAAACTCCAGTTCCGAATCAAAGGTGCTCACGCGCACCGGCAGCGAACGGTTCTTTTTCGAACCAAAGAGGCTCATTATGAAGGGGATATATGAGTGTGTGCGTGGGTGTGTGTGTGATGTGGAGCTATGTGTATCGTATCGTATATGGTATATAATACATATATCTAAATACGATATTTGCTGCTGTTTTGGATTTTACTTGTTGCACTCGCCAAAAAAAAACATTTTCCATTCCATTTCGTTTGGCATTCGCACATAATGCAGCAAAAAGATATTGTAGAAACAACAACAACAACAATAACAATTATTAATTGGTGTGAATACTGCACTAGCACAATATGAGGCACTTATTTGTATTTTAAAACTAAGTTTTTAACAATATATTACAACATTTAACGTTGTCAAAAATAAACTACGAGCGTATAAATAGCAACAACAAAGAATGAGTGTGCTGTTTGATATATTTCTTTCGCTGTGTGTGTACGTATCTGTGACACTGTCAGTGTGTGAATGCGACTGAGAGACGGAGAGAGAGCATGCTGGTCAGTCTGCTCAGCAGAAGAGCGTACCACATGCATTTGTTTTTGTTGCTGTCAAAATTGAGAAACTAACGAACAACAATAACAACGCTGCATTGCTCGCACGCACAGTGGTATGCGATCGCTTAAAATGTCAGAAACTCAAGTCTTGTCTTTAAATTCTTATAATACTTTATTAACAGTATTGCTGTTTCAAGCATGGCTTAATTTACATACATATCTTATTGAAAACTAAATGTCTATGTATATATTGTAAGTGTGTTTTGGGTGTGTACGGTAAAAAATTGATCAGTTAAGCACTTGTGCACATTTAACTCTAGAATTTCTAAAATATTACATCACCATGTCAATGTTAACTGATGCGTCGTATATTGCTTCGGATTTTTTTCGCAAATTCTTATATCATATTCGCCGGTATATAGTGGTATTTCCAAAATATTTCTAAATACTCTGTACATTTTTAATGGTCTATTATTGGTGTTGATGGGTTGTGATAAACGGTAAGCTTTACTTTACTATATATATTTACTATCGATAGTCGCAAACAGTTCGAACACAAACAGTTTTGGACATTAGCAAAAGATTTACAAACAGTCCATTCATTTGTGACTAAAGTTTAAACTTTAATCACAAGATAGAGAGCAACTTATTTACGATACGATTGGCTTACTATTCCATCTGAGATTTTCTTTGAATTGTTGGCACTATAAGCTATCAAATTGCAATTATTAAATCTTTTTACAAATGCGTAAGACGTTTCTTCTTTAACTTGTAATTTAGTGTGTTATTTGAAACTTTGAGAATTTTTTTTTTCTTTTTTTATGTAAGTTAAATTAGTTTATCACTCATCAATCATAGCTTAACAATTAACATGCTCTTTATAAAATAAACAGACTTTTTCTTTTTTTCGTGTTGCAGCACGTCTTCAGTGACTGTTGCGCTTGACACGTTCAACATGCAAGTCATACAACATTTTGTTTTTTTCATAGTAGTAGGGATTTTGATCTGCATTCAATTCCGGATTATATTCGTATCCACCGCCTATGACTTCAGCTGGTCCACCCCCACCACCTCCGGCATTGATCGTTGGCATGAGATAGTTGTTGTTGTCATTAATTAAACCTGAAATACTGCAGCTACTGCTACTGCTGCTGTTTCCATCATCGTAGTTAATATTTAGATTGTTTATACGCTTTGACAGTGGCGAAGATTCGCAAGGCAGATCATCTTCACGGCTGCGTTTTCTGAAAATTAAATTTTTAAAACAATTATTCTTATTTTTGTTTTACTTTCCCTTGATCAATTTAGAAACACAATATTTTGTTCTAAACTAAATAGGCTGTATGTCACTGTTGTGTGGAAGTGCGTATGCATGTACATATGTTTATCTATTTAGTTAGGCATGTCTGCATTAGGTCGCAGTTCGATAGGAATTTATATGGGCATAAATATCATCTGTGTTTTCCAACAATAGACTCACCTTGTTCTTAAAAATCCAGCCATTTCAGTTTCATGCCCTAGGTGCCCAAATAAAAGTGCCCTAAAGAAAGATTTTTTGATTGCCTACTTTGTTGTCGCTAATATTTCTCTTGTTCTTGTTCTTAATGACATCTGTGTGAGTTGCATTTGAAATAAGTGGCAACTTTAGATTCAAAATAGCGTTGCCATTTGTAAACGTCAAACGTAAGAAAACTTGCGATTGCAAACGCAGTGGCAACCCTGTGCTTCGTCATTCGCACGCATACAGATTACTATTGCTGAAGAGAACGAACGAACACACAAAAGAAAAATAGTAGTTTTCTATACAAATTGACGCCCAACCCAGCCCAAAAAAGAACACATTTGTTGCCGTTTTCAATTAATATCAGTTGTAAGTAAAATTGCACACTGTTTTCGGTGGAAACGCACGAAATGTAGCATAAAAATCAATTCATCTGTTCCGCTAAGAAAGAGAAAATTCTAAAGTGAAAAGTGACGAAAAAATGTTAACGGCGATGACTGCTTTGGCCCAGTGGCCGTTAATGTGTATGTGTGTGTGTAAAAGTGTGCATGTGTGTGTGTGAAAAACGATTAGTTCAATTTCATTCTTGCTGCTGGCGAATTTTCGAAATTCGACTTTAATTTGTGCATTTCGCTTTGGCTTTCTAATAATTATAAACTTGTATGCACACCAATGCGTCGTATGCATGTGTGCGATGCATACGAACGAATTCGTACGTGCGTGTGTGTGGTCGTTTTAGTGTGTAGTGTATATTTTTACCTAAGTGCATTTGTGTCAAAATAAATTAGCATATTTGCTGCAGCAAAACTACGTCTAAAAGCTACACACGCACGCGTACGCATCAACGTGCACATATTTATAAGCATATCTGTATATATATCTGGGTGTGCGTGTATGTGTGTATTGCAAGGTGTGGGGAGCGGGTTGCATATTTTCATATTAGAACTGTTCGCTTGCGAGCTTAGCTAAGTACTTTGTCTGTGTGCTAGTGTATGTGTGTGTTGTGTGGTGCTTTTTTTTCTTTTATTCTGCACGCACACATACACAGTTTGAGTCATCGTCATCGCAGTCAGCGTTGCTGTCGTCGCCTGCGGCTCTCTGCTTATGCTCCACTAAAAAAGGAAGCCGGCGCGGCGACAACGTCGGCGATACAGCCCGACTATGTGTTTGTATCGCTGTCTCCAACTAGTGTGTGTGTACTTGTGAATGTGTGGTTTCTGTGTACAAAGTTCCACAGATACAACTCGTACGCATAGATAAGACAATAGCCGAGCAAAAAAGCGAAAAAATATATGAGTAAATAGCAATTTGCGTCTCGGAAATATGCATTGACATGTGTGAGAAAGAGAGAGTATGTATGTGGGTATGTATGTATGTGTAGTGCATGCAATGAAGCTGTGATAATAACAAAGCACACTCCCAACTTTGACAGCAGAAGCCAGTGTGACCACTTCATTCATACTTGCACTTCACTTCCCCCATTCCACCCACTGTCAGTGTGTGCACCCCACCCGACAACCCTGTAGCGACTTGGCCGGACAAGGGTCTTCACTACGTTGCGAAAGTAATTAAGGCATATGAGGAGTGCAAACACGACACACACAAACGCACACAGGCATGCACAGTGTACCCCAAGCATTAAACATCATATTTTCCTAAGCCATTTCCGAAGGTGTAACCACACGATGGTTCATTTTTCTACGCAGTTCTCTCAAAATATTTCTAAACCGGTTTATCAATCAAAAAATAGAAAAGAAAAAAAGGAAACATTTTCATTTACGTTTGACGCGCGCTGATTAATCTGATTAATCTGTAAATCTCCTCTCCAATCAATCGTTTAATTCTTGCTCTCTTTCTTCTGTTCTTTCAGGCGTAGAATCATCAGATTTTCAGCAGGCATGCAAACAATCAAGTGTGTGGTCGTCGGCGATGGCGCTGTGGGCAAGACGTGCCTACTGATTTCATACACAACAAACAAATTTCCATCGGAATATGTGCCAACTGTATTTGATAATTATGCGGTGACGGTTATGATTGGCGGCGAGCCTTATACACTGGGCCTGTTCGATACGGCCGGGCAAGAGGATTACGATCGATTGAGACCGTTGTCCTATCCGCAGACGGATGTATTTCTTGTCTGCTTCTCGGTGGTCAGTCCTAGTTCGTTTGAGAATGTCAAGGAGAAGGTGAGTAGAAGATAACTTGGCACTGTCAAGATATATATATATATATATATATATACATATATCTATATATATTCTTGTTCTATTAGTGGGTGCCCGAGATAACGCACCATTGCCAGAAGACACCGTTCCTGCTTGTGGGCACACAGATCGATCTACGTGACGAGACAAGCACGTTGGAGAAGCTGGCTAAGAATAAGCAGAAACCAATAACATCAGAGCAGGGCGAGAAGTTGGCCAAAGAGCTGAAGGCCGTTAAATATGTCGAGTGTTCGGCCCTAACACAGAAGGGACTGAAAAATGTATTCGATGAGGCCATATTGGCCGCCTTGGAGCCCCCAGAGCCCACCAAGAGGAGGAGATGCAAATTCCTATAATTCGCTTTGTTCGTTTCGGTTGTTTTTCTTTAGATCCCCCCTCCCTCCCACTACACGTGCCCCTCCCAAAATCAATTATATATGTATTAATATATGTATATATCCAGCTATATATGTGTATTTATATGTATATATCATATAAAACTCTAACCCTTTGACTGAGCTGTCATGGAATATTATCTCGATTCGATTAGCAATTTTAAATTTGGGAAATTTCTTGAGGATTTAGCAAATTTTAAATTGATGTTCGCAGTATTTAGATAATTCAGATATAGTTCCATGTCACTCCGAAACACACCCCTCTCCAACCCTGCCAGAAAACACTTTCTATATCCATCTATATAGTTACCTATCTAACTATCTATCGATCTATTTCTATATAATGTAAAATTTCTACATTCTGTTGCTTTGTCGATCTAAAATCAAATCAAAATTCAGCTAAAGCGCCCCGGCCCTCCCTCCCCACCTACTCCTCTGTATTGTTTTGGCGCAATTTTCGTATAACATTAAAAAGAAACATTATGAAAAGCAAAAGCAAAAAACAACAACAATAACAATATAGCAAACAAATTATTTATATATATACATATATACAAAATTAAGAGAAGAGAGAAGATAAGGAAGGAAGGATAACAGGAAGAGAAACCACATAAGCAGCGAAGAAGGAAAAAGATAAGGAAAGCGAGAGTAAAAAGAGAAAGGAATACACAATTTTCTTTTTTGCATAAAGAAGAAATGAAAAAATTAAAAATAAAGGATTATACAACAAAAACAATAAAACACAAAAAATAATAAGCAAAAGGCGCAATAACAATAGAAAACACACACGAAATGCGCTCGCAATAAAACTAAAAAATATAATGAAAAAAAAAGAAAAAAATAAAATACGTATGCGTAATGTATTTAACGCTCTATTATGTAATAAAAGTAAGAGTATTGAAATATTTAAGTAAAAGTTGTAAAACAAAACAAAAAACAGAGCAAAAAACTTCAAAAATCTTAACTATATATAGGGCATAATCCATAAAGTAACAACAAAACAAAACCAGCAACAACAACAGAAGATGATAAACAAAGATTTGTATTGTAGTTCAGCAAAACGGAAAAAGAAAATGTAAAAGGAAAAACAAGAAGAAAAACGAAAACGAACTAATGCATTTTTTAATATTTTTATATTATATACATACATTATCAATTTTTACATATTTTTTTTTAGACCTTAGACATTTCGACATTATTGATTTCAGATATTATAATAAAAAAAAAACCAACAACAAGAAATGAAAAAAGAAAATAATAAAAAACCAACAAAAAAATTATATAAAAAGCAAATGTGTAAAAAGTTTTCTCTTGTTCCAGAAGATAAGATATTCTCTTATACATATATATTTTCAATCCTATAACGCTTGTAAAAATATATAGTATTGGTCTGTAGATTATATTTTTCATAGAATTTCATGATAAGAATCAGTTGAAATTTAAGGTCTTCATATTCATTTCGCGTCTTTTAATCTTTCACTTCCTTTTCTAAAAGAGAGGGGTGAACGAGGGCATATGTATATTAGCCACTCTATAAAGGGATATATTCTTTATCTACAAATTATATTTTATTTTTATTCCGACAACATAAAAACAGATTATCTTCTATAGATTTCATAAGAATCAATCGAAAATCGAGATACTCATTTATTACAGACATCTTTAAATCTTCCTCGAACTCAAGAAAAGTTTTATTGAATCTAAGTACTATTATTTCTATATAATTAGCATAGCAAGTATCGTCGATGACTTCTGGAAAGTGTATGCACAATTCTGCATGCCAGAGATTTCTACATTTCTTCCTTTTTCTTAGAGCGGCTTAATCCACTTGCATTTGATGTGGGCCTCAACAAGTTGCTGCTCTGCGGAATCTCGAAATCCTTCACTGCCAGATAGGTAGATCTCATCAAGATCGTAGCGCAGACTGGCGTCGCCAGTGTGGAGAAACTGCTCGATGCCGTGCCAGGCAATCATGACGCCATTGTCGGAGCAGTAACGCTTCGAGGGACGATAGCAACGGCAGTTGTAATGTTTGGCAAGATGCTCTAAATTGGCATAGATCGTATCATTGTTGGCCACGCCACCCGATATGACCAGTGTGGGAGGTGCCGAACCAAAAAGATTCCGCTCTGGTTGCAGGCAATATTCCAGGGCGCGCTGAGTGCGATGCATCAGATGGCGACTAACTGCGCGCAGTAATCCTGCACAAAAATCCGCGTAGTTGGTAATGATGCCATCGGGTGGAGTGCGTTCCGCACGCTCTTTGAAGCGTATGGCACGGAAGGAATTGTTCTTAATCCCAGCAAAACTGAAGTTGCAATTGCGCTGCGAGGCCAGTGGCAGGGGGAACTGGTAGGCATCGGGATTGCTGGCGAAACGGGCCGCATGCTCAATGGCCTGGCCACCGCTGCAGAGCCGATACTCGGGCAGCACGTACAGGCGCAACCGGCGGGCAATCTTATCAAATGCCTCACCAGGTGCATCATCCAAGGTCTCGCCTAGCAGGGTCAGTTGGCCAGGTCCTCGCACTAGCGCCAGCTGACTGTGGCCGCCACTGATGAGCAGACAGAGGAAGGGATAGCTCAACTCTTGTGTGTGCTCCATGCGCGCCTGCAGTGCATGTGCCTCCATGTGATGCACGGGCAGCAGCGGCTTCTGATATCTGCGCGCCACATGACGTGCAAAGCGTAGTCCAATGAGTAAGCTCAACGGCAGACCTGGCCGTGTAGTCACCGCAATAGCCGCCAACTGCTCCGGCTGCAGTTGCGCCTCCGCCAGGCAGCGCTCGTAAGCTTTTTCAATGCGCAATCTGTGCAGGTCCTGTGCACGTGGTGGTATTATGCCGCCATAGCTAGCAAGAAAGAGGAATAGTAGAAATATTTGTGGAGCAATTGGAATTTCATCCTACTCTTCCACTTACCGTGTGTGAAACTGCTGCTGTGAGTCGAGCACATTGGCGCACACCTTGCCATTGGTATCGACTATTGCAAGGCCAGTGTCATCGCAGGATGTCTCAATCCCGAGTACATAATTCACCATACGACGTGTGAAGTCTTTGTTGTTGGCCCGTCTCAGCTGACCTGTAAGTGCGTACATAATACATCCACAAATTGCCGGCTTTTTAAATTACGGAGGAGAGGAAAGCGAACAACAGATAACGAACACACATCTGGCAACGCCAAAGGCTGCCATATGCTATTTAATATATTTATATTTTACTTAAAGAACTTTTTTTGAATACAATTTATATATAATTAGTTTTGCCCATTGCGTTGTAAGTAATTTATACAAATATTTAAACACACGAATCAAACAGCACTTAGTTTTCGTGCAGTTAGTGTCGCATCTGGCAACACAGTCTGCAAATATTTGAATTTTGGTATGCAGGTTATGCTTTTAATTGATTTTTATTTTCAAACTATATAATAAATAATATTAATTTAATCATTTTGCAAATGGAAAAGTGAAATTTCTACTTAACGTACTTCAACACACGCAAAACCCCCCTCCCCTCTTTATCTATTTCTTTCACGTCCTTCATCGGTTATCGTCTTTCTTCACTTTTGTTTTGGCTTTCGGCTTATCGATTTATTTACCGTTCGTAGTAAACGCGATAGTAAAGTGTTTTGGAACGCCAAATGCTGTAGCTATTGTCGAATTTCAGCAAGTAGACACCCTCACCGGGATAGGAATGGGAGCCGACATAGACTTCGTTGTAGCATTCGCGCCGATAGATTGGCACAATTATCGATATCGGTGCTTTAAAGGCTCCTGTGCCGACGCCAACGCTCTGCGTGGCCAAGGCATTGCGATCCAGGGATAGCGATCCAGATTCCAAATCCTCCGTGGTCGATAGATAATCCTCATCGACACAGTCGTCCTCCTCATCACTGTCCGTGACATGCACAGTGACCTCGTTGGTGACGGGCTTGGCCCATTCAAAGTAAATGCCGAAACCGATATCATAATTATCTGTGGCGAACTCCCAAAAGATGCATTTCCCATTCAGATTAGTGGGCACGCGCACCTATCAGAAGAGAGCGTTCAGGATTAGTAGATTTTATAGGGAATATGTTAACGGGGGCGAGTTAGTCGAGTATATCGGGAATATATTATCGAGAGAGAAATAAAGAATGAATAGAAGCGTATATCGGAGGGGTGTTACCGAGACAGACGTAGAAGACGACTAGAAACCTATATAAAATAGACGTTATCAAGATTTTCTCACCGTCACCGTGTCCCCATGTCCAATAGTAATGACACCGTCTCCGTCGCCGGCGGATACCTCAGTCTTGAACTGTCTTATGTCGGGACGTGTCCACATCTTGGCGGGACGTATCAGCACATACTCATCGTATGTCTCCGACTGCACACCTGTTTCCGCGCACACATCCGCCGCCTGTGCCTGGAACTGTTGGTCGTCGAGCTGGTGCTGCTCCTGTTCAAGGTCATTACTAAGCTGCAGGCCCCCCATGGCATTGATCAGGTCCACGTTGTCCGGTTCGTTGATTGCAGGCGTCGGCTGTCCACATTCTCCTCCTCCTCCAGGTGCTTGGTTCATCTTGTTTGCCTCCTCTCCTCCGTCTTTTGTCTGCGCCAGGCTCTGCGTTTGCAGGTGCAACTGTTGCATATACTGATGGTAGTGCTCCTTCTGCAGCTGATGGATAAGCACCGCCTGCTGCTCCGGATTGCCAGGGAACTGTTTCTCTGCATACAACTGAATGACAGAAAGAGATAGAGGGGAAGAAATTAGGGGTTGCCACTTAATCCTTGAATTTTAGTTCATTCCCTTTATGCGCGCTGTTAATTGGGTCGCAACCTCATTCGTTTACACACCCACGGAGCCCCCTCTACCTTCCGCCCACCTGCTTAGCCGCCATACAATACCATTCATTATTGACATTTTACGGCGTCGCAACAACAGGTGCACATGTTTCGTCTAGACGCAGCAGATTGCGATTGACAAGGGAAAGGACGACGTCGTGTAGTCGGCTAGGCAATACCCTGTTTTCTTAGTACATATAAGGAAATCATTTAAGTTTTTTTGTTGTATTTATCTTAATAAAACTCCTATAAAAACCTAAATATCTTAGAAAACGTATCTTCAATAAAAATGTCTCGAAGAATTTCTTCTAATCATTTCAATTCATATGAACCAGCTTAGCAAAGCAAAATTCGAATAGGAAATGTAACCTGCGATTTGCAGCCAAATGGAATTCTAATCGGATTTCCCACACCAAATTTAAATAGGACTAGTAACCTGCACATTTAGAGATGGCCTCACATACCCGCCTGAGTACGCATTTATCGTAGGAGATATTAAAAAATCGATTGAATATTTACCTTAAACTGCTGATATGTTTGCTTATTAAGCGCATCCTGCAGCTGGCGTCGTTGCAGCTCCTCCTTGTATCCCTCCTCTAGCATTTCCTGCTGCTCGCGTTCCCTCTTCTGCTGCGCCTCTTTCTCCTGCTCCATACAACGCAGTTCGGCCTTTAACGTCTCATCGCGATTCTGACGCACTGCCTCGATATATGGTCGAAAGGCGCTGCACATCGTGTCCAGCAGATCAATGAATCCCTCCATGGCCTGCTCCCGCGTTATATCGCCCAACAGCTGCCAGTGCTGTTGCCTGTCGCGTCCGATCACATCGAGGACACCCAAAGCCGGCGCATCTTTGGTATTGAACGGTCCAAGCGAAGCCTGCTGCTTGAAGGCGATCAACTTGAGGTTATCCTCGTACGACAGATGTATTGCCTTTCCCGAGTTCTCTGCAAAAAGAAGTGAAGCCAGATAAAAGCCGAGAGTAATCAAAGAGAAACAGGGGAAATTTGTCATCTCTTTCACTTACGTTTGTAGAATGTGAATGCGAGGCGGTAGAGCTCCTGTAGCGGAAATCCCCATTTTTCCAAAGCCGGTGTATTGCTGTTGTCCATTCTCCGTTCTCTGCTTTGTTTTCTCTCTACCAATTTCCTTGGCGCTTCAAAATCTTCCGGCCCCACTAGCAGAAAACAAAAATAAATAATAAAATCTCGCCGTGTGTATGTGTGCGTGCGTATTTATATGGGAGAAATATCGAAGTAAGACGATTATCGATAACTAGTTAATGGTCGACACGTCATGGTATAAAGAGGAAGCACATGTTGTTACCGCGCCATAACATAAATTTGAATTATCCTACTGTATTCACATTCATAGAAATTTTAAAAGAATATTTTGACTTTTGGGTAAAGTATTTGATATGTATTGAATTAGTTGCACATAAATTTATTGCTCAAAAGTTGATGCACAACTCTTAACAGAAGTTTTGTCTCTATTTCATATGTTTTTTTTACCTATTATATAAAAAATGGCGATTACAATCCCTTATATGTCAGCTTATTTTGTTTTATTGGTTTTATTGTTTATTTAATTATTTATTTGAAATTATTATCTAAAATAATTTCAAAGAAAACTGTATTTAAAAATAGTGAGACCATAGTCATCTCTGCGCAGTCAATATCGGGTGATTTTACTTTTTGAAAGCTGGTCACAAGCAGGACATTTCAGCTGGTAAATTGGATGGAAAATTACGACTCATCAGATGCTATAGTCTATATCTTTTAAACTCACCGTAAATGGAAAATTTGTTCCTAACATTTTCTTCTTATCTCGACTGACATCAAATTAAGGCGCCACGGAAACAGCAATCTTCCTGTTTTTCAAACAGCTTATTCTAGGTTTTTAAAAAGTGTCAGCACCAATGACCATCTCTTGTATCAATCGAATGATACAAGTAATCGATTTGTTCGTTAACAGCAGCAGACTTGAATACGAATATGAGTGGGAAAAATCGTGCTAGTACTATTGCTATCTCACTTTCACCCCACGCCCAATACATATTGTATGTACGCTAAGTATCACGTCATCTTATGCACATACACACCAACACAATTAATATGCCCATAGTCCATGAGTCTATGCATACATATGTATGTATGTAGATACTGGTTGTATTTATTTTAAGTTCAATTGAAATGCAAATTGTGTTGCCAGGACTTGCGTCTACGTGCACATCTCTAATTTTTTAATGTCAGAATGAGTTGCATTTTGACTCTGATGGCGGACATGAAATACAGCTCTGCGCTCCTGGGTTGCATTTGCCATTAATTTTCCTGGCAAAATGCAAAGCTGATTTAAATTTGCCTTTTGTTTTTTTTTTTTAAATATTTATAAAAATTACAATCAACGCGATTTATTGAGTTCATCTTCGAAATGGAATTATTCTGATTACGTACATACAAATTATTAAATTTTATTTACAGTTTTTTGATGATTGTGAACGAAGTTATCGCTCGTATGGTATTTGGGGGGTGGGGGTGTGTGGGGTGGGCGAAGCTGATACAATTGCTGTTCAGTTATCCTCAGTCTCCAATATGATTTCATAAATGAGCTCATCGTCGTTATATTCCTGACCAACCTGCTGCAGTTGCTGCTGTGTCGACTGGAACTGCTGCTGAAGTTGTTTCTGCTGAAAGCTACCACCATCAATCGCCTCCAGATACTGTTCGTCATCATCCTCAAGTAGCTGCTCGGTGTGGTCATCCTCCTCGGGCAACTGCTCGACAAGCAGACTTTCATCATCGTAGTTATTCTCCTCGTACTGCTGGACAAATTGCTGGTCGCCATTGTCGCCCTCATCACCCGCCTCGTGCAGATAGTTTCCATTAATTGTCTCGTAGATGGTATCGCCGGGCAGCTGCTGCACAACACCATCGCCACCATCGGCATTGGCATCAGGATCAACATCGGCGTCCGCATCGCCATCAGCCTCAACCAGCAGACCGGCATCTTCATCGAAATCCTCCTCTAACATGCCAGCCAATTGATCGCCTTCGCTTATAAAGTTATTATCGTCCTCACCGTTTGGTGCTCGGTCCTCGCCATCAGCACCCTCAGTCTCATCCTCGGTGACCATGCGACGCGTATTGCTGCGACACTGGATGGAACGTTTGTGAGCATCGAAGTAATTGATATCGGTGAACTCTTCCTGGCACAAATGACAGACATATGTGTCCTGATTGAGATGCATCTCCTTGCGATGCCGCGCCATTTTGTGAGCATCCCGACACTGCATGCCGCAGAAAGGGCACTTCAGCATGCGTCGCTTGCCCATGTGCACGTTCCGAATGTGCTCCTGGAGGGAGAAATTCTTATAGTATGCCTTCTGGCAGTATTGACACTGAAACCTGCGCTTCTTCTCATGCGTCGCCTCACGATGCCGTTTTAGCTGTGTATGTTGGGCAAACGTCTTGCCGCAGATCTCGCAGATGTGTTCCTTCTCCAAATGCCGACGCTGGTTGTGCACCCGCAGATCCTGCTTGGTGGAGAAATACAGTTTGCACGGTTCACAGACATACGGACGGATGCCCATGTGGCGTCGTGCGTGCCCGGCCAGATATTTGCAATCTCTATACGTTTCGGTGCAGTAGATGCATGCGTAACGGTTTGTACCAGGTACCAGGTGAGTCTTTTGATGCTTGGACAGTTTGGATTTATGCATAACATCTGGACAAATGCCACATTCCACGGGAAGCTTCTCATCCTGTATGCTGCCAATCATTGAGAATTCCACTATCGGTGTACGATCCTCATCGAAGTCCACAATGGTGGCGATCAGTTCGTCGAAGAGCATGTAACGGCGGGGTCCCTTGAACAGGTCAAGCATCTTGTCACTGGGCGTTGCCAACTTGGCTGGCTCCTCACTAGTTGCCACTGCCACAGCAACCTCAGAAGTTGTACTTGTTGCGTCTGTCGTCAAGCCAATCTCTTCGTACGCATCCAAATCGTCCATCAGCTCGGTGTGGTGCAACTGCGATGACGACGAGATGTAGCCGCGTTTCAGGCTCTGTTGTGTAATGTTGTTGCTGGTTTTGGAATGAGCTTTGGCTGCTGCTGCGCTCGCAGGTGGTGCTGCGGGCAGTGGCGATAGAGTTGGTGCAACCAGCTCGATTGCCTCCGACTCGGCTTCTTCCTCGGGCGATTGCGTTTGCAGATAGTTCCATTCAAATTGATGCTCCTGTATTTGCTCCGATTCTATATTATCCTCATATTGCTCATACTGCCCTTCTTCATCCTCTTCCAGTTCCTCCTCCTCGACCAGATCGTCCAGCTCGTCGGACTGTTGATCTGCAACCATATATTGTACCTCCTCGAAAGATTCCATCTTTGGCACGCGCAGCATTGCCTGATGCAGTTCGGGGCAATTAACAAGCTGTTGATGCAGTTGGGTATTACCTATCAGCAGTTCACTCTCGGGGCCTTCATCGTTCACTAGCAGAAACTCCTCGTGTTTATAGTCGCGTCCAACATCAACAGCATCCAGTACTACATAGCGATTTTTACTCTCTGCTTCGTCGTCGTCGCCGCCGCCACCATCATTGTTGTGATCCGAGTATTCGTTCTTCATTGGCAATACGAACTCAATTATGTCGGACATGTCGATGTTCAGGCTCATCGAACTATGTTTTTGCAATTTCTGCTGCCTTTTTTATAACTTAGTTTAGCCGCTTCGCTTGTAATTTATCGTGTGGCATTTGTGATTAGTGATGAAAAAAAAGGAAAAATTGGTGTGCCATCTGGCGATAGATTGTGGTGGCTGATCGATAAATCATATACGAAACAGCTATTTTTTGCTAGGATTTAGCTTTTTTTTTAATAAAAGATAAAATTCATCTTGCGGTTCAAATTAACTATTATTTTGCGTTATGAAAAAATTAATTGCAGCTAAGTTTTATCAGAATTGAATATTTGTAAAAGTACGAAATAATTTGTTTTTAAATGAATCTAGAAACAAATGAGGATCTAGATATTAATTTTGTAGACTATTTGATAACAAATATTTTTCAATTGGCTTTTGATTTCTAATAATGAGAAAATACTGTTATTTGACTAAGTCTTTAAGAATTAAAGAGATTAAATAGAAGACATCAATATCTCTATTAGTTTACAAGCTATATATAGTCTACAAAAAATCTCTGTTTTACGAACAGTCAGAGTTACCAGTGGGACCAGTTTTTGAAAAGTTAAATCTCTCATGGTGTGACCAGAAGCAAGGTTGTGGTCTCACTGTCAACCAGCTGTTTTTGTTTACAATTTTGTTTTTATAGTAAATAAATATAATAATATACAAATTTTTAAATTTAAAATCTGGTGAGGAACATCAGACGAGTCGTCATAACGTTTTTAACGTTCATACTTCATAAGTTCTTTGAAATAATTTAAATGCAATGTTGAATTATCAATGCTATTGTATATTACTATCGGTAACCAACAGAAAGATGCCGCGACAAGTTGGCAGCATTGCAAATTTTAAATAAAATGGCGCTTAAATCACGGCTGATGCGTAACTTCAACATTCCTCTCACTATCTTCTTCTTCGTTCGACCCCTGTGTCGTCTTCGTTGTGGTTAGCCAACTTCTTGGCCCGTCCAAGTCCACACATTGCATTTCTTGCGGCTTATTTCATTTGCGCACTTGGTAGCGTGCGTTTGTGTTTTGATATTCGGTGCCGCCTCTCGAAGCGAAACATTACTTACTCTTTTTTTGTTTTCGCTGTAGTTTCCTCTTGTTGATTTTCGTGTGATGCCCGCGCGCACATAGAGATATTTGCTGCAATTTAAATATTTTAAATTTGCGGTCATATTTCTGTTCGTTGTTTACAAACTTTCGTAATTGATGCGTTATTTATTGTGTAAGCAATTTTTTTTAATAATAATTATTTTTTTCCTGTGTGGTATGTGAATGAATTAATATGAAAAATATATAGTCTCATAAATTTCCAAGACGGAAATGACATAAAGTATTATTTAAATAACGAATAGAAAATATTACAGATACATAAATATATACAAATTTTCATCTATTCACATAAACAAGTTCTGTTTCAAAATGTAAAATATAAAAACACTCAATAGTGCAAGAATGCAAAAAATACTTAAGGGTATTTGGTTTTTATATTGAATGTTGGTACATTTTTGAAAAAAGTAGATCAAATGTAACTGATGCTGATGCAAAGCTTTGTTAAAATAAATAAAAAAAAGGAATTCCACGAAATCTGAAATTTACAAATTAATTTACTTTTTGGAATTCAAACAATTCTTTATGGAAAAAACGGTTTCGCTTTTTGAATTTTAAGACCAATAAAGTTCGAAAAGTGCAGAGCTCTTTCAAGTGCCGGATTCCTCTTGCCCTTTCCCCCTTCCCACCTCCTTCCCTATCAGCTGTTGTGGGTCAAGGTCAGTTCCTTATCGACTTTCAAGCTTCAATGGAAGCAACAGCAACTTGATGGCTTATAGCATCGGATGGACAAATAAATAAATAGCGACAGCAAAAATAAATAAACAAACACAAGAAGCACACAGGCACAGACACAGCCACAGTCAAATCAAATAGGATTACGCAAAGTTGCAAAAGTCGATGATGTCCAACTCGAAGTTGATGTTGATTTAAGTTTTAGTTCGACATTTATTCGCCTTTATTTGCCTCGCAGTTTTATTTGTTTAGTCGCTGCTGCAATAGTTGCTGGCCCGATTTGACGGGTGAATGCAAACTTGACCTGCTTTCTCTCAACTATCTCGTATCCTACTTCTCCCCTCCCCTCTCACTATCTATGCTTTTTTGGGCATTTGAAATGTGGGAAGGGGGGACAGTGGCGTCTATATCGACGGGCGGAATGGTACAGTGGGCAGCTTAGCCTTAATTTTGTGTAATTACAAAACATTGAAAATTGTTGTTGGTTTTTTGCTTGTTGTTACCTCCCGCAGAGATTCTTAAGACCAGCCAGGCCAATAAAGACCACCCGCCCCCGCTTGCGCCACCTGCCCTGGCACGCCCATCCAGCTGGAAACCACAAGACGCGACACTGTAACAGGTGTCGACTGCAACTCCAACTTCGACGAGGAACAGCAACGCGACCAAGTGGCATCATTTGCGGTTGCAATTGCGGCTCTTGTTTTTGTTGTTGCTGCGCGTCTCGGGCGCGAAACGGGAAATTGGAAAATCGGAAACATGTTCTTGCAGCGTCGCCATCGCCAGCCCGTCACCAGCCCCTGCCCGAGTCGCCGTTGTCGCTGCCACCTGCCATCGCCACTTGCCGCCGTCGCCACCGCGCTTATCGGCCTGCTGCATCGCCGGCGGCGGGACTCGGTGACGTTTCTGTGTCACGCTGCTTGGGCAACCAGAACAGCAATAGCGCTGCTGGTATTGCTGGCAGTCGCCACCGCCAGTACAACAACAAGAGCAGCTGCATTGAGCACAGATGCCCCCGCCCCCGCTTCAGCTGGCCAGGCCAGTGGCATGCGAATCCAGACGTTGCTGGTGAATTGCACCAGGGAACTGCTGGACATGCAGTTACAGTTGAGTCAGAACTTCCATGGGCTGCTCTACGCTAAAGATTTTACGCTGGAGTGTCGCTCACGGGGTCAGAATACCGCCCATATTCAGCTCCGTGTGCCTACCTCGGGGTGTGGTGTGCGCGCAGAGCCAATGCCCGACGGCGGCATGGAGTATACAGTAAGGGTGATGCTGCAAATGGAGCAAAAGCTGCGCCAGAGCAGCGACATACTGCGCACCGTTCGCTGTCAGCTGCCCGCCAAGGCCATGGGCATGGCATTGCCCCCCCTCACCGGGCGTGATCGGTAAGCAGGATCATTCAACTCATTCAACCTCATTCTTTCATTTAAAACGAATCTGAAGCACCTTTGAAGTTAAACTCGCAAAAATAACGAACATTAACCCCATATCTCATTATCGATTAGTCAATTATCGCACTTTAATCATGCGCTTTTATCAATTCCTACAGTAATGCGCGAATGCGCGCTTTGGTCGCCGTTTCGTCTGGGGCAACGTCCACATCGGCGTCGGAATCGGGCGCGACAGCGGCGCTTGCGCGTCATCACATGGAAACACCACGCGTACGCATCTGGCTAGAGCTGGGCGGCCCCAATGGTTCCGGCTCGGTAGAGGTGGGCGTGGCAACCACTTTAACAGTGCGGGCCATCGTGCCCGGGACGATTGGAGTGCGTGTTGTGGATTGTGCCGCACTCGATGGCCTCGGTGAGTCCACGCAGCAGCTGCTCGACGCACGCGGTTGCCCCATCGATGAGCAGGTGAGACAGCAACAACAACAAGCATTTTTTGCATAACTTCAGCGACGATTCTGCCAGACAGCAATAGCTACAGCAGATTGATCGCTCTCATCTATAATTAATCATAATGTGTGTGTGTGTGTGTGTGTTTGAAGTGCCGTTGCTGTTGTTTATCGATTAATTGGTAAAACTTTCGTTTTTATTATCGCTACGAAAGTGAAAAGGGAAACAACAACAAAAAAAACGGCAATGTATTCTCGGCAAGTTGGCAGCCCAATGGCAACTATGTATTTGCAACTGTTGTGCAATTGCTCCACAGCCGATGCGCATCATTAATTATAACGGTTATTACAACACTAGCGTCGACTGTAAAACTGTTAGACGTAATTACGCGCGCATCGTTAGAACAGTTTGCGTTTGTTGCGCTTATATTCGCGTTAGCGTTAGCGCTGCTTCTGCCTCTGCTGCCGTCGCTGCCTGGTCCGCTGCCAAGCTAAGCGGCCATTAAAAAAGAGCAACCCGCGCGCTAAACAGTTCTTCTGCTGCGGCGGTTCTTCTTGAGTAAATTAGGAGGTCACAACAATTAGCCAGCAGTGAACAAAGAAATAGACACAGGCCCGTAGCGGGCCATGTGTAGGGTGTGCGGTGCATAAGGGCCGTGAAAAAAAAATAAAAATAAATAAAATGGAACGGACGGACTGAGGGTCCCACGGACATGGCTAATTTTACCATTGATACTGAGCAATAAAATACATTCTTTGTGGGGTCTGTTACGCCTCCTTATAGCTCTTATATATAATTACGATGTACAATGGGACCAGAATGATTAAATGGATTAGCAATATTATCAATCGATTATAAGAGGACCCGAAATATAGATTTCCCAAAAAACTATTGATAAGTTACCAATTGAATTAGGTTTTTTCATTTTGTAAAAAGTTTTCTGTACTAATACATACTATGTTTAAAAGCAAGGCCATTACAAGAGAAGTTTAGCATAAGGGCCCCCGAGTCGCTACGGGCCTGCACACACACACACACACACACACACAGATAGAAGGATGTTTAGCAGTGGATGTGGAAGTGGAAGTAGCAGCGACGCCGTCTCCGCTTTGTGCACATGTCATGCCAGAAAATGGGTCAAACAAATCTTTGGCTCTCGACCATTGTGAGGTTGAGGTGCGCGCGTTGGCTAGAAAAATCTCACGGCTTAATTTGTATTTCTTCTTTAACGGACAGCGGGCAAAGTTAAGCAAAAAACCCATTTGCATTTTATGTTTGTTTTATTGTTCATCACTCCGTCAACCCATCACACCTACACCCCCCTTCCCTCTCCAACGCTTACTGCTCTCTCGCCTCACCTTCAGGCGTCATCTGTGGTTGCTCTTCTTGTTGCTGTTGTTGTTGTGCGATTAGTTGGTTTAGTTTTATTGTTTAACCAGCAGCAGCAACATGCAAATAATTTATGCACGCGCCCATTGCTAACTTGGATTATTTGTTTGGCTTAGAAAAGACTTCTGGGTCAGAGAACAAAGTCAGCCCCAGCTGAACTGAACTAGGGCTCGAAAGTGAAACAGTTTGCGGCTGTGCGCGACACAGTTGCTGATGAGAATGTAACCCACAATGTCCAAAACTAAATACATAGATCTCTGAACTTTCATAATATCTGAGTGTTTGTTTGCCTCTTTCTGCTCGAGTGCCGATTGAATCCGCAAAGGAGTGGAAGAAAAAGTCGTATAAATTCAGTTATGGAAGAACGACTCGTAGCATAGAGAAAATGCATACTGAGTTTGTGGGCAGTTGGTACAAGGAAATGGTGTATTACCTTTACAAATAGGGCAGCTGAAGAAGTTCATTGTCCATCCGTATGAACGCCTAAATTTCAAAGACTAGAGCTAGGGTTCTAAGTGTCTACAAAATGTTTTTTTTTTTTTTTAATTTGGCCAAGTCTCTTTTCGTCCCGTGATTTAATTTGAATCGTGTATTCAATTTATCAACACCCAAATGATGTCCGAATCGGATTATAAACATAAAAGTTAATTATGAAATATATTTTGTTCAACTCAAATAATATATCAATTTAAGATAGATTTCTGGACATTAACAATATATGTATTTGGAAATATATTGTGGCATCAATATAAAAAAGGATATATCTATCCATAAAAAGGCCAAGATGGCAGCACTGATGCATTGTGCATTGCTTGTTTCTCCTGCAGTTGTTGTTGGCACTTGTAAACTCATTTGAACTTCCGCAGCAATTTGAATTGTTTCGTATTATTGTTGTAATTGTTGCAAGTTTCTCACACACACACACAAGCACACCCGGACACGCAGCAATACACGTGCTTTAAGTGTGTAAATTGAAACCAGGTAGCGGCATCTAATCAACGTGCCAAGTACCAAGTGTAGCAAGTGGCTGAAACAATGCACTATGGGCAAATTTGCCGTTTTTGTGCGGCATCAATACACATCATTCAAAAGTATTCAATCTAAAGAACTTGCAAATGTCTAATACTTAACGGATTATTCGAATTTTAGCTTAGTGTTCCATATACAAATGTTCCATATAATTATGAGTTTAAAATTGGTATAAATTGTCAGCAGAGTTGCTACATAACATACCCTTATATATAATATAGAACGACAAATTCTTGAGCTAAACTTTAAATTCCTCATATGAAGCGAAACTATTTCGAGTGATTATATCATAATAAAACCTTGTACACCTGCTTCTGACAGCACGTTGTGAATATGATCGTGGCGATATCGCGTATAGCTGTTTTACAATCTATAAATACCTTAAAACTTTAATATGCTTCCAATTTCATCAAAACCTGACTATTATATCATGTGTTTGCCCTAACAATCATTACTCGAATTTCGAATCATTCTTTTCACCTTTCCTAAATACTTCTTGGGGCTTATATAACAACATTTAAAAAGAAAACCCATTAAAAATCCTGCTTTGCTGCAAAAAGTTAAAATTCTCCATGGTGCAATAGTGGCAAGACGTAAGTCACATGGCCCCCTCTGTAATTTCATACATTTTCATATGGCATACATAGAGGCAAACACACACACACTCATATGTGGCACTCACACTTGTTTGCATCAGTAAGGGAGCATTGTTTTTGCCCGTGAACTTGGCACATGACTTTTGTTACCGTTGCTCTGCTTGCTGCGCCGCTGTCTCGTAACGGAAGTGCCCCTCAAAGAGAGCGCAGCCAAGTGGGAGAGCAGCAACAGGTTGTTGGGTGTTCAGGGAAAGCGGGAGCGGGAGCGGTGAGTGAGTGCAGACTGTCATTGTCATTGCCAATGACATTAGCTGTCTGTGTTTGCGTATATGTGTGTGTGTTTTATTACCATGTGTCGTCAGCATAAACTTAGTTTGTATAGCCAACATTAAACGCCGTTGACACTAAAAAGAGTAACGTACAAAGGGCCACTGTGGGGATAGTTACCCAACCCCAGCTCAAGTGGCATACACTCGTTAAGTTTATTAGGATGATACACTTTCAATTTTAGTCGAATTCAAAGAAACCAAACTCGCGTAACAACTGAATGGGCGAGTTATGCGTATGACAGCATAGGTGTGCAATAGTGATAGTAAAGGTGCGAGCGGAGGTCAGCGGATCAAGCCAGTAAAGAAGGCAATACCCGTACTCTAAGTTTGATACCGGGTACAGGGGGAGGTAGACATATGGGCGTAAGCTGGGCAGAGGATTCGATTATATTAAAGGAGGAATTTCGAACGGCTAAGCAGCCAAAGATTTGTATAAAGGAATAAGGAATTGAAACATTAGGTCTACTGACCTCAAGAGGTAAAGGCAAATGATAGAAGTAAGTAAGATTCCCTTAAGAAGGTAGGCTGAGGTTGGCCTACCTCAGCATCACTATGCAAGCACTTTCTCGAAGTGGATAAGGTCCAATCTAAGCTTAGTAGAGCTGCAATGCATCTAAGAGGTTTAGACGGTGCCATCTTTTCTAGTCAATCTCTCTTGCCGTCCAAAATAAAGCTATATGTTTACCATCATCATCTACAGGTTATGCCGGCGCTGCACACGCGCTTCAAGCCCGCCGAGGAGGGCTGGTCCAAGCAGCATGAGGAAGATCTGATCGAGCGAACGTTCATGGCAACATTTCCCGCCTTTAAGTTTCCCGATCGCGAGCGGTTGCACGTCAGTTGCGGCGTGCAGCTCTGCAAAGGGAAGTGCCCGAATGTGAGTACACGAATATTTTCATATGTATGTATGTATGTGTGTGTGTGTTTGTCTGACTTATGCAAAATTTACCAAGTAGCAAACAAGGCCCAAACTGTGCAAATGAAAATGAAAGTATGCTCGTCGTGTGTGTATGTGTGTGTGTGTGTGTGTGTGTGCGTTGGTGCAGCAGAGCGGCAACTGTGCGTGCAAGTGTGTGTTATGGCGCCGCTAATTAACGTGGTTATTGCACCAAAATGCACCGAACTGCAGCAAACAATTGCCCAAAGTGGTGGGTGTAAATTCACTTGCACACTATATACTATATATATAAATAGCTAGCAGTACCTGGCACCCGTTATCCGTTACACATGTCAACTCACGAAATTTTTATTGCAGCTCAATTGTCGCCCCACTGAGCAGCACCACCAAGTCCAGCTAAACGCCGATCAGCATCTTGCGCGGATTGAGGTCTTTAACTCGCTGGCCGTGACAGCTCCGCAGATCGAAATGGATCGTCTGCGCTACGATCGGCGCTACAATATAAGCGGTAAGTGTTACCACAAGTGTTGTCAGGTAGCTGACCAAAAAAAAAAAATGAAAAAAGAGAAGGAACGACAGAAAATTCATAAATTTATGTGGATTTTAAGGCGAATTTAATAATGTCTTCATTCCCTGGGCTTAGTTCTTTAATTATTATTACTATTAATTATTTTTGATTTTCGGTTGTTTCTTTTTAATTTTGACTATTGACCTAAGCTTCATAGGCGAATCGAAAAGCCACGATAACGATTTCTGAACAAATTATGTGGCGGTACATCAAATGTTAGAAGGCTGATCCTTTACGATTAAATTTGAATTTAATTTATAATACACAATTATAACTAAGAAACAAACCTGACCTTGGAACACTGACTCTCCTTTACATTTCTTCACCTCTGTATATTTCTGGTTTACCTTTTCAGCCGAAGATTACGTGCCGCATGTACGTACGCTGGCAGGCGAGGGCACGCTGTGCCTGTCCATCTCCAAGCTAGCCATCTCGTTCTGTGTGCTTGGTTCCATCTTTCTGGTGGCCGTCATTGTGGCCATTTTCTCGTTGTTACGCACACGGCGACAACGTCAGCAGCAGCAACAGGGACGAAGCGGCGGCAGTAGTGGGTTGGGGCTAGGCCTGGGCACCACCACCAGCACATCGAATAGCAGCAGTCGTCTGCATCGCGCCGAGATCTGCACTTCCATGTTCTCATCTAGCAGCGAGTCAGCACAATCGGCGCCAAGGTTTGGGGGCAAATTCCTGATGCCGTTGCCCTACTATCCGACAAATTTGCCCTATGGTCGTGTTTATTGAGTTCGCGCATAATTTAACTTATTTTAGTCTTACTTATAACAGCAACAACGACTTCTCTATAGACTGATGTGACGTCTTCAATCGTAAATAACAAAAAAAAAAAACAAATGCACACAAACCTGTGTATGGAATTCGTTCAACGAATACTCAACATGGTTATCAAAATAAGTTTTAATGTTTAATTTGGAAAGCGCCTTGAAAGCATTTTGCTCTGCGTCGCTAAAATGTGTTTTGATGCGTTTTCGTATTATTAATTTCAAATTTACGTCTATATACATTTTTTTTGTGCTAAACTTGCTAATCAGTGCAATAGTAATAAAATGTTAATTTTATACTTAAGCGCGTATTTTGATTTCGATTACTTCACCATTTGTAGCCTAACGACACTGCACAGTGGCGGCTTTCCGATCTTAAAGCAGTCATATGTTTCATCAACAAGTTTGCAGTTCCGTTTGCCATTCCGATTGTTCGATAAAAGATCTATCGATTGTGCGACATAAAGTGCTTGAGCACGTTGTTCTATTCGGCGCACTTTAAATTAGATTTGTTTTGTTTTTAACTAGAAAACGTAAAAATGGTGAAAGCTGCGCCGAAAGAGCGCAAGAAGCCGCAAGCACGTTATTTTAATGCTGGTGCAGATGATGGCGATGCAAAACCGGTGAAACTGAAGCGTAAAAACCAACAGAACTTCACAGGAGATTTCGTTAAGATGCAAACGCATTACAAACTAAAGAAGGGAAACTTGGCCAAGCGGCCAGACAAGGAACGGAAGACTCCAGTGGAGAAGAAGCCAAAGATATCAGAAGAACAGCTTGAGAAATATTCGCGCGGTGATGCAGTCAATCCGCGTGGCGTTAAGACGCGTCACTTTAAGGATCAACAACAGCGACGCGAGGTCTATCTGAATTATGCCACCGAGCAGGCGGCACGCACAGAGCTGCTGTTGCAGGAGACGGCCGGTCAGCTGGAACCCGACGAGGAGGAGATAACCGCCAGCTATAGACAGTCAGAGATTGCCGCCAATGTCGATCTCCAGTCGGCGGCCAAGCATTTTTCGCTTAAGCTGGATCACGGTCCCTACACGATGCGCTACACGAAGAACGGACGACATCTGCTGCTTGGCGGTCGTCGTGGTCATGTAGCCGCCTTCGATTGGGTCACCAAGAAGCTGCACTGCGAGTTCAATGTCATGGAGTCCGTGGTCGATGTGCAGTGGCTGCATATTCCCACCATGTACGCGGTGGCCCAAAAGGAATGGGTCTATTTCTACGATAAGAAGGGCACCGAGCTGCATTGTGTAAAACGTTTGTCGCGGGTGAATCGCATGGACTTCCTACCCTATCATTTCCTGCTGGCCACCGGCAACAGCGTTGGCTTTGCTTCGTGGTTGGACGTGTCCATTGGTGAGTTGGTGGGCAATTTCAATACAGGATTGGGTGATATACGGCACATGCGTCACAATCCTAGCAACGGTGTGCTCTGCATTGGCGGGGGCAAGGGTGTCGTCTCCATGTGGTCACCGAAAGTGCGCGAACCGCTGGCCAAACTGCTCTGCCATTCCACAGCCATGACAGCACTCACAGTTGATCCAAAGGGCGTTCATCTAGTCACTGCCGGCCTGGATCGCATGGTGAAGGTGTGGGACGTGCGTCAGTTGCACGACAAGCCGCTGGCCACGTTCCGCTTGCGTCTGCCGGCCAATGAGGTTGAAGTCTCACAACGTGGCATGCTGGCGCTGTCACAGGGCACCTACTTGGAGACGTACACGGATGTGCTGAGTGGCGGCGGCACGGGGGATTACCACAAGTTGCCCTATCTGCGCGAGCGTTGCGATGCCTTCATCCACGGCCTGCGCTTCTGTCCGTATGAGGATATCTTGGGCGTGTCCAAGGCGAATGGATTCCAATCACTGCTCGTGCCCGGCTCTGGTGAACCAAACTACGATGCACTCGAGGACAATCCGTATGAGACAACGAAGCAGCGTCGCGAGCATGAGGTGCATGCGTTGCTCGAGAAGATCCCGCCTGAACTGATCACATTGGATCCACATGAAGTAACTGGCGTGGATGCACCCACGCTCCAAGAGAAGGTCGACGCGAAGCGACAGCTATTCCAGCTCAAGCCGCCGCGTATTAACATGAATCCACGGCACAAGATGAAGGGACGTGGAGGCACTGCCAAGGCAGCACGCAACAAGCAGATTGTCAAGGACCAGCAGCGCAAGGTAAGGAGTATACATATACATATACATATACTTGTATAACAGCTTTATTTACATTTGTTTTGTTGCTCGGCAGGAATTCATTACGGAGGTGCGCAAGGCAAAGCAAAGCGTCATCGCTGCTCACAAGGATGAGTCGACGGTTGAGGGCGAGAAAAAGGCAAAGAAGCCAAAGCCGGTACGATCAGTTTTGGATCGCTTCAAGCCGAAGAAACAAAAGCCCCGAAACTAGTTGTTCTAATGATATAATTTAATCTATTTAGTTAATAATAACAAAAACTTAAGACTCTTTAAAGCATCATTTTACATTACTTTTTTAAATGTTAAACAAATAGTATTGTGAAAGATAACGCTGCTATCTCCAGAGATGAAGAGAAAAGCAGGAATGCGGGAGGAAGTTAACCTAAAAATTGGACAACATGTTTAAAATTTAGTTTTTTTTATAGGATATTTGCGTTATATATTTAACTGAAATCATGCAACTGTTTACGGTGAGCATCGATTTTTAGAAAAATTGAGTAAAAATCATGTCTAAGAAATACGACAGATTTTTATCAGTAAGCCATATCCCTGGCTAGATTGAAAGATCTGCTTGGATAATGTCTAAGTTAGCAACGCTGATCATGATTTTTCAAGATATCCAAGTAAAATTCTAGGAAGTTTGCGATTTCATTTAAATTTTACAATTGACTCACATTTATCTTTAAATTGATTCCAATCTCGTCTCTCTATATACATATATTTGGGATATTCTACACTACATCAAGTCAGAGAATCGATCGAGGCCAGCTTAATCCCCTCCAGCTTCAGTCATAGCTAAATATGCACTTAAAGTAGTTGGCAACGCGCTCGCTGGCATTCTGCTGGAGAATGGTCTGCAGTCTGCCAGCTCTGGCTCCAGCAGTATCGTCGTCCACTTGGCGGACATAGTAGAAGAGGTTGAGGATGCGTTGCTGTTGCTCGAAACGCTGGTCATCATCGCTGCTGGAATCGTGACCAGTGTTGACCTGCAGCAGTACGATGTTGGCGAGCACTTGTTCAGCACTCTCGGCAAGTGATGCCAAGAATACCTTGTTCCTTTGGCGACACAGCGTTGACATGGCCAACAGGGTGGCATCAGCCACGCTTGGCTTGAGCAGCAGCTGCGGCAAGTATTCCAGGAAACGGGCAAACTGATGCTCCGCTCCGTAACCTTCGTAGAGCCGAGGATGCTGTACAATCTGGCAGAGCAAGCTGAGCACGCGTGTTGCGACGCCTTCCTTAGTGGTAAACTGCTGCTCCACATACTTTTCGATGCAGTTCTGCATGATGCCGCCCATTTGATGAGCCAGCATCTGCAGCAGCACAGCGCCATTGTCCAGCAGTAGAGCCCGCAAGGCGGCCACCAGACGTAGTTGCTGATTGGGCGTCAGGGCCCGCACCTGCCGCAGGCACTGATTAATGTAGTGCAGCAGACTACCGTAATCTTCGCGCTGCTGCTCGCCAGGCTGTGGCCAGAAGTGGCAGGCGAGGAGGACCACGTTAAGGTTCTGAGCTCTGCACAACTCATCACCACTTTCGGCACTCTTGTTTTTTGCCCCCTTAACCTTTTTGTTCTCTGCCAGCAGCGGCAACTGCTGATAGGGAAAGACGCTTTCCTTGAGGAAGTGGCGCACAAAGTTGTCCGCATATGTCTCTCGCATCCAGTTGCTTAGCTCGTGTGTGTCCTCCTGCTGTGTGGACTCGAACTGCAACACTAGTTGCCACAGCTGCGTCATGATGTTCAGCACAACGTGTAGACTGTCAGCTGCGTCGGCATTGAGCAGCTGCTGCTGTTGAATCTTCACTGTCTGCTTCTGCTGCTGTTGGGGACGCACTTCCAGCCAGTTGTCCTGCAGCAACGGCATTAGTTGCTCCACATAGCTGCGCAGCTGCTCATCCTCGGGCTTGCGCATGCGCTCCTGTAGGATGGCATGTAGCGGGCGGTTGTCCACTTCGAATGGACAGAGCACGTTGTAGTGTTGTTTGTGGCTTACATCGTAATGGACAACACGAGTAGCGTGGTCACGTGACTCTTTGGGATTGTGGTGCTGCAGAAGGAGCGTGTCGAGTATCTGCTGTAGACGCAAGAGCACCTTGGTGCGCCACTTGATAGTCGTCTGCTGGCCCTGACCCTGACCCAGGCGCACAGTGAGCAGGCGATTTGTGTGCTGTGTGTCGTGGCGTGTGCGCGAGATCATGTCAATGAAGTGACCAATGATGGCGCTGGCGCTGCGTTCGGCAAGTAAACGCGAGGGCACACGATGCAGCAAAACGTCGAGCAGCAGCAGCGAGTCCTCCTGTATGGCGGGCTGCACGTGCGTCATGGCGCATCGCAAGTAGGCAGCGATGATGTGAAAGAAAGGCACTATCGCATCCGATGGCAGCGCCTCGAGCAGTGCATCCAGCGTTTTGAACGAGTCACGTCGCACCTCGCGCTCTATGTCCAATGCGCCAGCTGCAATTCCCTGCAGCAGCTCGTGCAGATGTCCCACTAGATGCTCCGCCTGTCCGAACTTGACGGCGTCTCGTACATTGCGCAGTGCATCTATGCGAAACTTGATGTTGTGATGCTTCAGTCTGGAAAGTGTCTCCTTCAGATTTAACTGCCTCTGTCCGTTAATTGTTGAGAACGCAGACGAATCCCTTAGCTGCTCTCGTATCTCGATTTTGCGCACCTTAAAGTCTGTCTTAGTCACATTCAGACCCTTGGGCAGCTTGGCCCCCTTTAACTTCACCTTTGCCTTTTCGGCACGTAGATTCTTCTTGTGATGTCCGCCCATTTCTATTTAACAATTTGTTTTCTTTTTGCAATTTCAAATTTCACTCGTAGCACATGTGCCAAACAATAGAGCTGGGTCGATCACTCACTTCGTTTCGATATAAAAATGCTATCGAATATATCGATAGCGGCAAATTTTGGACTAGAGCTAGGCCGATCACTCACGAAAATTTCGATATATAAATGTTTGCCGTTTACAGTAATAGATTCCATATAAATATATTTCCGATTTAATCGATTGTGGAACTTGTATGGCTCGTTAATCAAATGAAAAACAAATATGTATTATCTTTATCTAACTTTTTAGCTTCGTTAATATAAGTTATTTTAATTTAATTTGCAAATTAACTTTACTTTTATTTAACACTTACTTTGATTATTAAAAATTGTTAAATAATGACGATGGTGATTTCCAATGATCGAAGTGTATCAGAAATCAGATGACAATAAAAAAGACTAGTTTCTTTTTGAAATATGTATTTATTTTCACACATCGAATTGTTTTTTCTAATTCGTTTACTTAATAATAATAATTCTAGAAAAACTGCAATAGCAATAAACGAAACTGTTCACAGACTTAATATAATATGTGGAAATATTGCAATGTACATATGCAAAAGTTATTTAGTTTAAAAAAAAGACAGAATACTTGAAATTCTTAAATCTAGATAACAGATGCTCGGAGTTTTCCATTTCTTGTTGTTGGCTGAAATTTTCAATAATATTTTCTTTTGTTTTGTTTTTTTTTTTGCTAGCTGCGAAACTATCTTTGTTTTCGTTTTTTTTTTGGAAATAGCGTTTCGGTATATACACGATACTTATTGGAACTAAAGACGAACTTAAACAAGTAATAATAAAAAGTATTTATATATAATCATGTGTTTATCTGTATCAGTAGTTATGCTATCGTATCGGTGATTTTCTCCTTCGCTTTTTGGTACATTTAGTTTTCGTTTTAGGTTCTTTCTACTTATCAACCGCGCTTCTTTGTGCATCCACCTGGAGATTTACTCGACCTTCTTCTTCTTGAACTTGTTTTTCAACAGCCCAGGAAGCAGCGAGGCACAAGCACAAAGTGTCAACACGCCCATCGAGGTCCAGGAGAAGGCCTCACTCGAACTGCTCATCTTCTGCAGGGTCTTACCCGCCTGGATGGCCATCACCGATGGCGGAGCTACCCCACAAAATGTGCCAAGTGCGAATGTATGCAGTGGCACTCCAATTACCGGAGATGCCAGATTTATGAACCAATTAGGCAGGATCGGTGTCATGCGCAGAAATAGCATATAGTTGAACAGACTGTCCCGGTACTCCTCCACATGTCGTGACCATTCACTCGTCTTCTTTGGCCAAAAGTGTCGAATTAGTCGTCTTCCGACCAGGTTGGAAAGCGTATAGCATAGCGTGGCGCCCAGCGCTGAACAGAAGCATATGAGGAACAGTGCTATCGGGAATTTGTACAGAAATCCAAGTAAGATTGACAGGAATAATGAACCAGGAATGGCAAATGTTTGCAGGCTAATGAGAGAGATGGCATCGAGTTAAGGTAAACCAACAAGTTAAACTTTATATCACATCTAGAGAGGGGCTATAAAAAGATTTCAGATTCTTTGCCAATTCGGCTGCATTATATATATTGTCTGGTATGTGAAATGTATCGTATGAAAATACTCAAGAATACCTTATCAGCTTGAATGTATGTTATTTCAAAGACCAACAAATTTGTAAAGTGTTCGTCATACGATAAACACATGTTTACATGTATATACTATACACATATACTTACACACATTTGATCAGCACTTGAGTGGCTGCTGATTTAGCGGATTATAAACAAGCAAACTCACACATATGTAGACCCACACAATTGCTCGATTATAAACGTGCGTTGAAATCAAATATGAGCGAGACAGCACTATGCACGAGGCAGTTTGAACGTGCCGATTTCATGTCTGCACAACAACAACATGTACACGGGGGCAAACTGCACTTGCACGTTGCCATCAGCTGTTCATGCAGACGTCTGTCTCTTTCTTTTTTCTTGTTATAGAAAAGTACAAAACAATCGTGGAACTTGTTCTGCTCGATAGCATCCACAACCAGGTAGTGTTGGCATTTGTCAAATTTGCATTAACGTGTAACTTTGTATATACTATAGAAAGTAACAACGACGACAGCGGGTCTGTCTTTGTATGTGTATGTGAGTGTGGTGACCTTGAATACGTGTGTATGAATTCCTCTTTCTCTATGTTGATCGTAGTTTCAATGAGGTCAAGGTTATAAGTACGTGGTCTGTTTGCTAATTCAATTATTTACGTGGCAATGGATGACGGGAAGTAGAGGGTAGGGAGGGGTATTTGATCATTCGAAGATCGTTGTTGTAAAAGGATACAATACATAGGCGACCACAACGCCAAACATTACTTCAAAGTAATACATGTCCTTGTAGCGATCGAGGACCTTGGCCAGCATTTTAGCATCTTGAATATCACGTGGTATTTTTAAATGTTGCTTCTCAGAGCTGCAAAACAAAACAATTACACAAAAAGAGTTATTAACAAGTGTTTTTTTTATAAGAGTGTTCATGGGAAAACAAGTGTGTGTGTGTCTATGTGTGTGTATTATTGCGCGCCGCAACTTGTCGGCGGCAGCATCTGTGTGTGTGTGTGAATGTGCGAGGTGGCGTGACTTGCACGGAAATCAGATCAGCACAGGCACAGAGCAGGCACAATGGGTGCACTTAACACTTCCCACACAGGGAAAAGAGCATAAGAGAGTCGATCACACTTACGCATTTAGCTCAGGGAATATCGCATAAACATAGAACATCGCCACCAAACTGGCTATAAATATTGCTACTACAATGACTAGAGATTTCTTGGTGGCTTTGCGCTCATCTGCAGACATCGCCTGCTTATGCGGCGTCGCTGGCTGTTGCTGCTGTTGAGACTGTTGTTGTTGTTGTTGCTGCTGTGACTCTTGTTGTTGTGTCGGTGGTTGGTGCTTATCATTTCTATTTCTTTCAGCGAGATCTGTATGAATGAAAATGACAAGATATGAGATCCGGAATAAGGCGATTAATTTGGTCCACTTACCACCACCACTATCAAGGCTGCTTATCTTACTGTTACTGCGGCTACTGCTGCTGCTACTTTTCGACGTACAAGACATGTTGGGAAACTATGATATATTACGCGATTGATGACTTTGTGTGTTAAATACAAAACGTATTTGCTTTGTTGTATTCACTCAAAATGTGAGCGCATTTACGCACCAGCAATTGAGGCAGCGAACCTCTGTGGTACACATACAATTTAATCGATAAAGACTGTGAACAAAGAAAACCCACTCGGTTTAACACCGACTCACTCACAAAAATTGCACAAATAATTTAAGCTATTTACATTTGTATTCTGAATATTGGAAACACTTAATATTTTATATTTTTTGGTTGCGTTTTGCAACAATTCATGTTTTTCTATATCATTTATCAATTTTGTTGCGAACTTGCCCGACTTTGTGTTTCGCGTAACACTATACGCGGTGTGACCAAGCACAACTAATGCTAAAATAACCAATTTAAATGAATAATACTGTTGTGGTCAAAGGATGCACTTTAAGCAGTGTGACCACATCATTAAATACCCGATATACCGAAACAAAAATGTTGCCGATTATATCGATATATCTATGGAACTTGTGTATTATTTTTAATTTTTTCTCACTTAATAGAAACATTAATTTAATTACAGTGTTTAATAAATTCAAACAAAATAATTTTTTTTGAGTAAGTTAATTTAAATACTATAAATAAAAACATAATGTGACCATAACAAAAAATAAACATATAAACATTGGCGCAATATTTGAAAGACACTGGGAAAAATAAATAAAACAAGTTTCTTATCTGAGTTTATGTCTATTATGTATTGATCTCGAGGCAGCCGTAAATATAATAATTATAGTTACAATTAAAATAGTTTTCTTAAATCGTTCGTATGTTATACAATCGTAGAAAATAAAAACCAATTCATATCGATTTTGCTGCCAGTTATATCGATAGTTAGTGTCTATATTGAAACTGATGAGCGCGCCTAACGTAAGCTTCTTTGCTTGTTTTATTTCCGATTCAGGTATGTGTCACTGTATTTTATTGTACATATATATATATATATATATATATATAAATATGAATATATATATATATATATATATATATATATATATATATATATATATATATATAAATATGAATATATATATATATATATATATGAATATATATATATATATATATATATATATATAAATCAAAGCCTCGATCCTTGGAGGATTCGATTTAAAAACATCCATCCACTGGATAATGAGCCCCCAGAAATGTCTCACACGACACGCAGTAGTGGCTGGTGATCAGGCAGCTGGTCGTCAGATAAGGGAACACACAGGCGCAGCAGCACCATCTGGTTTAAAGATACTTGGATAAATGCTAAGACTGCATTCAAGGGACCACACTCACCCTATGGAGCACAGCCAGAATGCCCACGAATGAGTGCGAACATTGGGTGAACGTTTCACTTGAGTGTTGCCGTGAAACCCACAGGCAGGACACACAAGAGGGCAAGAGTCGGTGCCCAGCTTGGGCTGTGGTGCCAGAGCAAAGAAATCTATGAAAGTATTATATCACTGGAGTATCGCTTTACATTTGTGAGGTTCGAGTACCCACTGCGGACTTGCGGTATGCTGCGCTTTTGACGACCGTTGGAGTTCTGTTGAGATAGACACTCTTCCGGTGTGCAGGCTTCCGCCAAGGGTTGCATCTGAATTGCATTCCCAATATCAATGCTGATGTTGTCACCGTCGTCATCAGGCAGTGACTCCGTCCGACTGTTCTGCCGACTGTGACGCAGCGGCTCAGCAATGGTAACGTTAACGAATGAGTGATGCCTATTATCCTCCTCCTCCTGCATTTCGGCCAGATAGTCGGATATGTTGGCGGTACTCAAGCAGCGCAAAGAGTTTCTATGAGAGATGGCTTCTTCGTAGCTGGGTGGCTGCTGGATGGATAATGAGCTCGGGCGGTGCACGGCTTGACTGGGATCTTGGCCTTGGAAGAGCATGCGGTGCTTCTCCTCAGCCATGTCTGTCTATCCCACCAGTTATCGAACGTTTGGCTTTGTCCAAGACAGACTGCATTTATTTATGCCTCCAGCTGGAGACATGCCACCAGAATCAGCAACAAAACAGTTGTCGATAAGTCTGTGCACTACCACGATGCGTTCGGTAAATAAATAATTAATTCAGGCCTGCAAAGCAGGCCAGTAATCGCAGCAGATCGAGGGTGCATCACAGCCTAATTGCGTATACGCCCTGCGTGCCAAGCATCCCAGTCAGTCATTTGACAATCTTCTCTTTCCATTCTGCTGCTTTTCGCAGATTGAAATTTGCTATTTTCTTGTTTGTCATTTAATTATACTCAGATATTTGACTTTCTTTGTGTATTGTGCATTTCTTACGGACTGAACAAAGCATATACTACATATATATTTATTGCTCATCATGAAGATTAAATATATGGTACAATTACAATGCCTCAATTAAGAAGATTTCTGCTCAAAACACTTAATAATTCAATCTCAATATTTCAAGTTAAATATGAAAATCGCATCCTTATTAAAATGAGATGTCTCATACAGTTAATCTCTTAACTCTCCGACGACGACCTTGCAACACTTTTCCTGCAAGTTTACCGAATTGGAAAACTGAAAACATTGACAACTTGCAACTGGCGGCAACTTGCGACTTGCAGCTGCCGGCATTGCAGCAGTGTGGCGGCAGAAACCCGTTAAAGCGTATCATGGCCATCAGACAATGCGGAAGGTGTTTGTTTGCAACTTGCCAGGCGCTGCAGCGCCTAATTGTGGGCCGGTGTGCCGCTGCCACTGCCGCTGCCACATGCTGCCATGCCGCGTCCGTTCGACATGTTTCGGAAGACGGAACCGAAAAACAACAGCAAGCAACAAAACCAGCGTTAGCATAAGCAGTAGGCAGACATGCGGATTGTGGATATGCCGCACGCAGTGCATACCCCTTATCAATTGAGAAATTGTATTCGACTTGAATTGATAATAAATCAGATAAAGTATAAATTAAATACCATATTTTAGTTGCTGTTTTGTATTTATTGCGATTTCTTGCTATCGATTAAATACGAGTGTTGCCACGTTGTTGTTCATATTCAAATTCTATCAGGGCTACCAGCTAAATACAATATTTATTGTATATTCTGCTTAAAAAAAGTCATTCAACTACTCTTACTGGATTATATACTCACATAGACTTTTTTATTTACAGGGTATGACGTCTGGGGATACCCGTGCAAGTTGCTTTATTAAACTTGAACTTGAAACATGCCCAAAGTGAAGTGATTGGGCGCATGCAACAATGTGCACAGAATGCGCTTTGTTGCGCTTTGTTTTACCTCACTCCCCCGCCAACACTCCATCTATCGTCCGCCTCGCTTTGCCTTGCACGCAAGCTGCAGCGGCTGCGGCTGCGGCCGCTTGCAACTTGTGGCAACTTGTGTGCTTCGGTTCAACTGCTTTTAATGGCAATTGAGGAAAATTGCGGACTGCTTCCCACCGTTCGCCATCCCCCGTTCCGGGCCGCCCCCTTCCTGATGACGGCAGTCGCTCCTGCTGCAGTTGCTCCTGGCAACATTGCTTGGCGGTATAAAAGTCGCTTTGCAGGCATCGCTTACGTTAATCAAAGCGCGTCGCTCGATAGTCGCGGATTGCTGCAAAAGTGCAAGTGTTTCCAGCCAGCAACACCGACAACAACAATAGTAACATACTACCACTACAAGATATTAGCTATAAAAACGCGTGTCTGCAACCCAACAAAAAAAAAAAAAATAAATAAATCCAAACCGAACCCAAAAACGTAACAAGCCCAAGTTGTAGCCAAAGGTGAAGCGTTCATTTCATTTTTGCTCTTTCTGTTTTATGTTTATGTTTCTTCTCTTTTTTTCTGTTGTTTTTTGTTACTGTTTTAAGCAGATGTTGTTGTGCGCCTAAGCATAAGCATAATTGTTATAAAACTACAAATTAAAACGCAGCAACAACAAAAACAACAACAAGTGAAAGTGAACTTTTTTGGGCGAGACTGTTTCGTGGAATTTTGTTTCGTGTTGCGCTTTGTGGCACTTGTTCAACTCTATATGTGGCCCTACTTCTGCTTCTGCCACACCTCTTTTCTGCGTGTGTGTGCGGGTAAATTAAGGGCTCACTTCGTGCAGAGCGGATCGGAAGTGCTCGAAATGCCAATCCCAAAATAAGGGATTCCCCGAATCACCTGCCTGCTTCATTTGTTATACCCTTCGTAAATTAAGAAGTTTTTGTAAAGTTCTAATGCGCTTAACAAGCGCTAAACAGCATTTATGAATATTTCTGATCACGTCGGTGTGAACTCACAGATCTCAGTTATTATTTTAGCTAGAGACAACAAATTTGGTATTTGTTGAATATCATATGTTACTTTGAAAGCTTGAGTGCCACGCCCATTGCCCTCGCAAGCCGGTTATTTAAATTAGCAATTCGATTTGTAAGTATCTCTAAAGATACAATAATCAGTTTAGGCATATTCTTAGGGTACTATAATATGTATCTTTCCTTAAAAATCGAATTCAAAAATTGCTTCTTTGAATTCCTTTACTTTTCCTCTGCTTATTTCTTAATTGCTTCAACCGACAGCCTCACCCACTTTACTCGCTCCTCGTCTCTTTCAGATGCCGCGCCAAGGTCGTCTTCATTGCCTGCTGTTGCTCGCTCTGTTGCCCGTATTCCCAGCGCTACCCGTTTCCAGTCCGGAAATTGCCAACAAAGTAGGCAACTCGCCCAACAACTTACTGGCCCAGCAGCAGCAACAGCTTAAGACCAACGGTGGAGGAGGAGTAGTTGGCCAGGATGCACATCTCAACTCATTGAATGCCTATGCCGGCAACTACGATGCTCTGGCCACGGCACAGTCGCAACCGCAGCTGGGCACTGAAGCTGGCTTCAAACCGTCCTACAAGTTGCCCGAAATGGAGACGAACTTCACGCCCATGCAGGGCGCCAGCCTGGCAGGCGATGCAGCCAACAGTTTGACCAACTTGCCCAGCACGCCCATGCTGATGCAGTATCTGCCCGCACAGACGCTGCAGGATGGCAGTGGTGGCACTGTCCAGTATCTGCAGCTGATACCCACGCGTCCCATCATTGTGCCGATCAGTCCCTATCTGACGGCAGCCGCTGCCGCCGCCACTGGTAACATTCAAGCGCCGGCGCCAGCACTGTCTCCCGCAGCCAATCCTGGTGCCACATCGGGAACGGTGCAGCTGGGCACGCTGCCAGCCAATTCGGCTGGACTTGCGGGCCTGCACTACGCTGCCGCCGGACTGCAGGGCTATGCGAATGCCATTTCGCCGCTGGCTGCCTATCGCACTGGTTATCGCATCAATCGCGAGGCCAAGGACAAACCCTTCCCAGGCACCTTCAGCCTCAATCTTAATGAGTATCTGCCGGGACACGATGCAGCCGCCACGGGAACGGTAGCGCATCCGCATACCCAAATGTACATCAGAGCCAGGCCATAGTTTGAGAAGGAGAGCGAGCATTTCATTCCACTGAACTCCAAAGCCAAGTTTGTTGCTTAAGTCATTTGTTTAGCATACCTTGTACGCATGAACAAGTGGGTATATTAGGTTTTTCATTATACACCCTTGCAGAGGGCGAAATCTTCGATGCTGTTAAGCATATATATAATAATATTTGTATATATACCTTAATATATATTCCTAATCGCTGTTGACAGGAGAGTCAAACAAGCCTTGTTAGTCTGTCTGTCTCTCAGTTTCGCTTCAAGTGGAATCAGATCAATGTATCAGATCGTATAGCTGCCATAGCACCGATCCATGTCTGCCTTCTGCCATGAATATATATGATGCCGTTTAAATGTTCTTTCAAGTCGGATAACTATAATAATCTGTATAGTATAGTAAGAAGATGGCGAATTTGGTATCTGTATCTGTCTTCCTTTTTAATATTACGCACCTTATCAATGCACTATTTATTAACACACCCTATTACCCCCTACAACCATTTTCAATATCATCAAAACCCTGATCACCTACAGCTTTTATAAGAATTATCAATCAGAAATGGAGGTTTTCATAGAAAAAACTTGTATATGATCAGTGATTACATTACGTAATTCTGTATTATTATAATTATATTATTATTATCAGTGAACATTGAAGCCAATAGCCGGGTGTAAACGTTCGGCAAGTCTAAGATATCCTTTCTTTTCTGTTTTTTTTTGTTTTTTCGTAAACAACAATATTGTTAACTGTTGAAAGCTCAATAAAGCGCATGACTAATATGAACAATGTACTCTATAATCCCCACTCTATACTAACAGAGTGTGTATTACTCATTGTATTGTAAACCATGTTGGAAACATAACACATCATGAAATTAAAAAATATATGAATATAAAGCATTACAAAGATCGAATCTGTAAAAAAGTACTTTTGCTCGTATAACGTAACTATGCTCTTTAAAGGTACCTATACCATACGCCATGTACTTGCTCTCATTGGCAGTATAATGTGAGGTTCAAAATTTCTGTAATTTCCCTTGACTGATTGGATATAAAGTGCTGAGATTGTCTACTAATTATCATATTATTCAAAAAACAGAGCTATCAGACAAGTGTCATCATGAGTTTTATATTTATCTAGACTCATTAAAAATAGAAAAATAAATATTTACAGCGACGGCTGGAAGACTCTTCAGATCATCCACAAGTCAACAAATCTTGGTATAATATATTGTCTCCTAGTTGTGTGAACTTGTCAAAATATTTACTCAACGTATGATAAATAGTATTACCCGGCGGACGTCCATTACAACACCAAGAAAGAAAACAAACAAAACCGTTGACAACAAGGTCAACGTGGGTCCAGCACAGAATGCATTTCCATTGTTTACTGTTATTATTTCACGCTCTCTCTCTCTCTCTCTCTCTCTCTCTCTCTCTCTCTCTCTCTCTCTCTCTCTCTCTGTCCTGCTCTTTCTGATTTGTGAAAGTTCACAGCAATTTCACGCCCAACATAACCATGGGCGATGGGTAATACGCGCACTTCTTACACATGCCTCGACTGACACATTGCTGACATTGCGCATTGGCAACCTTGACGCCAGTTGACGCAACTTCAGCCTGAGCCCAACCCCAACTCAAACGGGTGATCGGTTCATGTTCATGCTCACATTCATATTCATGTTCACATTCACATTCACATTCATTCGACTAATTGTCGCGTTTTGACAAATTCATTTGGCATTATCTACGAAGGGCTTTTCACTTACCACTCGATCTTGCGCTCAATTAGAGGCGTCGAAAAGCTTCTTTCACTTGCGGCATTATGTGGAGCAATTTCCAATGGGGCAAGTCAAAGGTACGCTACGAACTTCGGGTACTCTATGAAGAAGGTGAAGGTTGAATATGAATTGAGTTGATTTATAAAGGGGAATGGAAATATGTAGCATATTTATGTAGCATAATATAAAATAAATAAATAGGTAAATCAAATATATGTCGAATATTAATATAAGACGTACAGATATTTTTATGCCACGAGATACACAGAAATATATAAATACATATGAATGGGGAGGAAGATAGATTGGGATATGTAGACAACTAGCGAGGAAATATACTCACCGTATATGAACACATAACTAGAATGACGATTAAAGTAGATATCAATTTTGAGGGACAGATTAAGATACATATATCTGTACATTTTGTTGCACACATATATGTTTATTTATTCACATATATATTCATAGACATATCAAAGTAGTCGCAGCAATCGATATACCCCTACTGCTTTTCGATGCGATGCCTCATGTCCATTTCATGCCGCAATTTACTTCCAAGCTCTAATGGCGATGATGACGACGCCCTGCGGCGTGTTGCTCGACTTGCTCGTCTTGTGGGGCCATCGCAACGAAAAGTGCTTGTGGATGGGGATGTACTATAGATGTGGATGTATACGTGGAAGGGGATGTGAATATGTTTGGGCCTGATTAGGCCCACTTGGCGAGTGACTTTTGACTGGCTTGATGACGACGAGCGGGGCGGAAGTGAACGGTTAACGCTGTGACGAGCAGAGAAACAGCAACAGCAACAACAACAGTAACAACTACAAATACAACAACAGCAACAACAACAGCAACTACAACTACAACTACAACAACAACAGCAAGAGTTACATGTGCTTTCAGTAATACTTGTAGTTCAATTAATGGTCATGTTTGGGATACTTTGGATGCTTGGCGCAGCAGGTGAGCTCAGTTGGGGAGTGAAGTGTAGGGCTACAGTGAACAGTGAAGAGAGGTGAAGGGGGCGAATGTAGCTGGAACTGGTCGCCTCTGGCTGAAGCTGTTATAACGCTCTTAAATGCGTAAATTAGCTTTGATGACTGATTCGAAACGATTTCAATTTCAATTTCAATTTGTATCAACTCCTCGCGGCTCATCTGGCTCTCCTCTCTACTCTCTCCTCTGCCTCTCCACCTCTTCTCCTCTCCTGCCACCTGCCTAGCTGGAGCTATTTACTTTCCATTTCAATTAATTGCGCGCACTTGGCGCCGCTTTCAACAGCTTTTTTGACTTGGTTTCAATTGAAATCCTTGCTTACCTCATCTGCATCGCCAGACATCAAACGTTGTGAGTGTGTCTCTCTCTACCTCTCTACCTCTCTCCCTCTCTGTGTCTCTGTGTCTCTTTCTCTGTTTTGGGCAGGTGGCAACAATGCGTCTACTTGTTGGCCTGCAGAACGACGGCTTCAAGTCGCAGGTCGCGCTGCGTCTCGTGGTATAAAACGCTGCGTTCGTGCTTCGCTCTGCCGCAGTCGCATTTGCTTCGTTGTTTGGTTTCGTTTTCGTTGTTCGGTTCCTGTTTCGGATTGGTTTTTTGGCTTTTTTTTGCATCGCCTGCATCTCGAGAACAAATCGACGAGTGTGTTTCAAAAAGGCGATTATTATCGTTATTTGAAGTGAACAAAACTAACTCAATGGTGTGTACACTGAGCGAAAAAATTTACAGCTTTGTGAAGAGTTTATTTATATTTCAATGCATGAATTCATTGGAAAATGAAAAGAACATTAAAAGAATATTCAAATATGATATGGATAATGATTAATAAATAGTACAGCAATGATTACAGTTCAAGTTTGTCAAAATAAGTATAAAACAATTGGGCTCTTAATAATAGGAGTGCAAAACGTAGTACAAAGAATAATATATAAACCGATAATCCTGACAAGAAATTCACAAATTTCTTCTTAAACATGAATATACAATGTAATAGCTAACTCCTATTATTTTGATAAAAGTTGAACAATCTAAAGCTAAAAAATAATTACGAAATCGGTTAACATAGTTTTTTGCCTGCCTGAGCTCAGCTTAACCCCAATTGAGACTGACTTTGGATTAGACTTATGCGAAATGAAACTTTTGATTATCCCCAAAAATGTTTTAATTAACAAAATTGCAAATCAGATTAAGTTGAGGCGCCGCAAAGTTGTTGCTCGGATGGTAAACTTTGCATACAGATGTGTAAATATATATACGAGTGTATGTCCATACAACATGTGTGTGTGTGTGCATATGTCTTCATACTTGAACTTAACTTCAATACTATGGCTAATTACCCATCAAGGGGGCGACAGACAAAGATTAAATTATGTTTGACAGCAAGCTAAGCCATTAGCCGTGCTGGCTAAAGACCGCCCGGTAGCTCAGCGACATTCGCAAGTGACGCACGCATGATTGATTAGCAGCGTCCTTGCATTGCACTCGCTAGCCGTGCGAGTTTGTGCCTTAAGTCTTTTGTTTTTACGCACCTTAACGATGCCAACGATCGACAGAGTCCATCAGCAGCAGCAGCAGCAGCAACAGCAGCAGCAGTACAGTGTGCCATCAATCAAGCGCTGCATTTGCATGCCCCGCTCTCAACACTGGCCACCATTTCTAGCCATATCTAGCCATGGCCGAGCAGAGATTGCTGAGCTAAACTGGCGCACGCATCGCCACGTGATTGTTGCTGAATTGCAACTAGTTTTATAGATATTTTGCTGTTTCTGTTTCTGTTTCGATTTCTGTTTCTGTTTCTGGTTTTGGAGTAGCATCAATTTTTGGTATTACTACACAAAATGCAATTTTCGATTTTGTTTTTGTTTTCGCTTCAATTTGAGGCTCACTTTGGCTCTGCCTCCACTGACTCTGGCGTTGGAGTTGGCTCTTGCTCTGTCTGTGTCTGTGTTTGTGTCTGTGGCTGTGTCTGTGGCTGATTGGCGAATTGTTGAATGTGGCAAGTTGAATGCGGTTCGCATTTGTGTTGCAATCATTGCATTTGCCGTTGCGTGTGCGTGGCGTGACAAATGGCCGTTAGTTTTTGGTATTTTCGGTATATATTTTTGGTATTTTTAGAAAGGCAAATCATCTTATCAGTTAGCTTATATTGTGGCCTTGTATCGTTTTGCCAGCAGTGCCACCTGCTGCATGCCGCATGCCGCATTCCACCTGCCACTGCCAGTCACCCACCCATCGCTGGTGCAGCCATTGAAGCAGCAAGTGCCGCAAATTGGGGGAATAAACGGACGAAAAACTCGCATAAAAAACTCCAATTAAACGCATCACTGGGCGCTAGCTGCCACGCCCACATGGCAACGTACATATTATGGCGAAAGGCGAAAACCTTTCACCGTTGCCAGAGCAAAACACACTCACTTGCCACACTCATTCGCCGCACTCACTCACAGTATTCGTAACATTTCGGAACCCCCTTCTAATATTCTCTCTCTCTCTCTCTCTCTCTGCCTCTCTCCCTCTCTCTTTCTATTTCTTGCAGCCACAACTTCCGCTGCTCTGTGCGCTGCTGGCTGTGCTGCCAGCGATAAGAGCAGCGCTGCCGCCCACGCAAGGTATCTACGACGACGATAGCAGCGCACTGCAGCTAAGCCTGGAGGATCTGGAACGCGAGGAGGAGCAAGCGCAGCTGCAGGCACAGCATCATCATCATCATCAGCATCAGCATAATCAGCATCATTTAGATCTCAATCGACCGCCACTGTTGCCCACACACTATGCCTGGCATCCAAGCATTGCGGCCAGCGTGCCACCTAGCTATGTGCGCGATGCCGCCCAACTGGAGCAGCAGGCGGAGCAACTGCGTCAGCTGCAAGAGCAGGAGCTGCAGCTACGGCAGCTGCACCAGCAGCATCAGCAGCTGAGCGCGGGCTATGCGTTGCCTGGTCCAGCCGGATTGCTGCTCTATGCTGGCCCTGACGCGTAAGTATGCAACACGAGTGCGAGCTTAAAGCTCGCCTGGAGCTTCCAAGCTGAGCTTGCTGGGGCCTGCTTCGAGTATCAACTGAGCCAACTAGAAATAATTGGCTAAGCTAGAGCTTAGAGCTTTCTGCTCAAACTTGAGCTTAGCGGTTTACTCGCCACTTGAGCTTAGAGCTTTAGTTGTGTTTTGAGTTTGAAGCTTGCTTAGAGCTTGGAGCTTGATCATTATATCCTATGTCACAAGCTAAAGCTTTTGAGTTATTTTGTTGTTTACTTAACCAAATCATCACCATTAGAAACTCAAAAAATTATCATTGCTCGAAGGGTATAAAGAGTTCCATTATGATAACTTAAAGAAAGAGATGCTTACCCTAAAAAAGAAAAGTCTCGATAAGGAACCTAAAAAGAAGCTTAAATTGGAAGACACACAAGCATGAATAGGTTCTGCAGAAAAAAGGTCAACTAGGGGACTAGTTTGCACAGCAAACTAAATATAGGGTATATAATACATTATACTCGTAATGTACACTGACAAGCAGATAAGGGAGAGCCACACAATATATAGTAATATAATAATAAAATAATAATAATAATAATTGTAATAGTATATATAATCTTGATCAAGATCTGTCTGGCCGTCTCTATGTCTGTCTGTCTATCCCCTTCTGTGAACTCACAGATCTCAGCTATTTAAGAATCAGAGACACCAAATTTGATGTAAATTTTTTCTTCAAATTTACATATATCAAATTTATAAATATGAAAATACAATTGCACCGACATTTTGACCTTGAGTTACCGAAAACGTTCTTATTATCAAATATAAGCTCGTGCAGCAATTTTCTTATGTGCATATACAACATATATACAATTTTCAATTTTTTTTTTTTTTTTTTATTTAATGTCAACTAAGACAGTCGAAGATGAAGAAAAGAAGAAAGTGTAAGAAAAGTATAGCAACGTATAACTTATTGCCTTATCATACAGCTGACTATAATGTCTATATGCAATATAGGATATATGGTGGTCTATATATAGGATAGTAAACATATAGTAGAAGTTATTAGAATCAATTGATTCAGAGTTCCAAGTACCTTAATTGTTCCAGTTGGCTTAAGAGATGAACAGACTGATTGAGTATGCACATTTGTATGTTTATAGCTGATGTGGGGTAAGTCTTCAACGGGATTCCTAATCGTCAGGCCTAAAATGGCAATGAGCTCTCATTGGGACTCTCCAAGACTTTTGTTGGCAGGCAAATTGGCAGTGGGGCAGGCGAATTGCCTGCTATGTGGTGCAAATTGCGGGCTTGGAGCGGGCGCCCTTCGAGCCGTTTAGGCCAGTTTAATGCCGGAGCGAGTGCCGCGTCTAATGACCGAGTAATGCTGGGTTAATGCCTAATGGATGAGGCAGGAATGGCCGTGGGGGCAGCAGACGGAGCTGGGACAACCCGGTGGGCGGGTGTTGAAACGGCAGTTTCACTCACGATTGTTGCCGCCGTTGGCTTCCGACAAATGGCAGCAATGATTGCCATAATAAATCGCCGAGATTAGATAAGAGCAGCTCGTTAGGCTCTATTAAATTGCAACTCATTCGCCCTCTCTCTCTCTCTCTCTCTCTCTATCTGCCACTCTACCACTCTCTTTCTCTGCAGCTCGCCCACGCCGGCGACAGCGACAACAACATCAACAATCAGGCCGGGAACGCGACTGCTGCAGCCCATTGTGCCCTACGACGATCTGGACCTGCATGTGAATGGCGTGCAGTATCTGAATGGCAATGCACTGCCACGCCCACTGCCCAGACCAGTGCCACGTCCCCTGCGTCCACCATACACAGGGGATCCGGGCAGTGCCACTACCAGCGCCATTCCCCCGCTTGTGCTGCAGCAATCCAAGCAGTTCGCCTATGCCCCATTGCCACAACGAGCTTATGCGGCCGCCCCACGCATTCCGCTGCCGTATCCGCCCAGCTTTATAAGCTTCACCACCCGCAGACCCAACTCCGCCTCCGGCTTTGCCGCCAGCTACGCCAAACCCTTCCGGCCCTCCCAGCCCGATCTGACGCCCGATCTGTTCGCCGGTCGCGAGTCCAAGTCCCTGCTGGACTCCTACATACCCAGCTGGGAGGTGCTGCGTCTGCAGCAGCAGCATCAGCAGCAGCGCCACCAGCATCAGCAGCCGCGTGCAGTGCAGCGACACACGTTGGCCTACTCCGTGCCCGGTCTGAGGCTCTTTAAGCGCGACTCCAAGCAGCAAGCAGCGTCCGAGCAGAGTCGAATCGTGAAGAAGTCGCTGCCCCAGGATGCGGGGAAGAACACTAGGCTAAACTAGGCTCAATCCTCAGTTCTCAGTGCTGTGCCAGATCTAGGCCCAGGTGCAGGCTGTTGTGTATAGTACCCATGCATTTCTATAGATACATAGCATATACATCTTTTTTTTACCATATCTGTTATACGCATCTGATTTAATTTATTAACGCGCACGAAATAAAATAAAAAAACGAGTGACGAAAGCAACACGCCTCTTTAATATCTTGAATTAACTAGCTCATAATAATATATAAAATAATATACATATAATATAATATGTAATATGATAATAATATACATATAATATAATATAACTATAATAATAATAATAATAATAATAATAATAATAATAATAATACAATAATATCTTCGCAAATTGAGTTCCTGCAGACAGATGATTGATGATTGATTGAGAATGAGCCGCGAGTGCTGGTGAAATGATTTCTGACAGGACTGTAGCGGGGTGTGCGCTATACAAGGGCCCCCAACTGCCAGGAGCCTCTGACAACTTACCAAAAGAACGTTTTTATAGGAAATTTATTCTGCCAATTCAATTCCGGTGGTGAAAACAAATACATTGATACGTTTAATGTTTCAGATTTTTTTCAAGACAGTAATTAAAGAAGCTGTGCCCAATATTTTTGGCAAAGGGCCCCCGACACCCTCGCACGGCCCTGCTCTCTGATTGAGTCTCATCTAGAAACTTAACCATATAACTTTAGGTGTTGCAGCTGAAGGGTCTCGTTGCCCTGAGGCGTCTCCAGGTATCTACTGAGTGTGAAACCCTAAGCCTAAATAAATATAAAAATATCAACTGAAGGGACTTTTAATCATATTATCTTAGGACACTTCCAGTTCGTTCATAAAGCGAAATGAATAAACTTAATGGGTGGGTCACTCTGGCTGCAACTCACTCTTGCTGCCACTCGCACTTGGTGTACCCGCAGCAGGCTGCAGTTGTACTTGCTGCACTTGTACTTGCCACAACTCGTTGGCCACTTCAAGTGCATTCTCGAAAGACTACCCAGTCTGCACAGACTTCCTAGTCCAAGTGAATGCAAGACACGAAGTTACCCCTGGCCAATTCGCTTTGGAGGTCGAGTTCACCCAGAGACCCATTGACCCGCTGTGTACTTGTGGGGTACCAAACAACAACAACAGCAACGACATCGAAATAAAGAGAAATCTCCCGCTGCGCATGACTCGGTTGCATTTGCAGCCCATCCGCAAAAAAAAAAACAAAAATAGCCAAATAGCCAAAAACCACACGAAGCAACCGATTATACAAGTGACTTTTAAATTCGCGTCTATGTCCAGCATTAGCGTGTGGCACGTCCCTCGCCCCAGTCCCCGTTGCAGTCCCAGTCAAGCATCATCTTCATCTGCTGTCGGGTGCTCACATAACACAGGCCACGTCCAGGCCATGCCAGGCGAGGCGCGATGGGGCGCGATGAGGCCATTTAATGCGAGGCGCAGCCAATGCAATCATGCGACAATCCGAGTGCACTATGTGACTTTGGCTGCTGCTGATGTAATCGCGTCCATAAAGCAAACATCCCGCAGTTATCCACAAATGTTTGGATACATACGGTAAACGGTAAACAATTACCAGCCGGCCGCAACGGCAGATGCATCTTCGAAGACTAAGACGCTTGAGCAGATGAAGACGAAGACGCAGCGGAAGACGCTGATATGGTCTCTCCTCACCTCAGCCTTCTCCGGAGTCAGTTTTCCTCAGTCTCCTCCTCAATGGCCATCTCAATCCTGTCTCTGCACCAGTCGCCCTCCTGTCTTCTCTTTAGTGTTCCCCTCATATCCCCCCCTGCTTTCTCCATAGTGCTTCTCCCAGTTTCCACCCCAGTCTTCTTTCCAGTCTCCTCCTTCGACCTCAGCCCCCCTCTTCACCACAGAGGTCTTTTGCCAGTCTTCTCCTCCTGCAGCACAGTTTCCACTGCCCAGTTTTCCTCTGCATTTCCCCCTTCGCACAGTTATGATTTGTGTGGCAGTGTGTTTGTTGTATCGCCTGCTACTCTCAAAGTCGGCAACTGAGCAATTTATGCAAGTAGGAAGCGTTGCAAAGCCCCAACAGCCACGACAGCATCAACAACAACGACATCAACTGTGGCATCTCTTGATGAAGTTGCCACCGCCGAGGGCCTAATTGTTGCATTGTCTGTTTTACCGCAGTTTGTTTGCCGTCAATTAAATGCGAAAAGTCGAAAACTGAACAAGAAAAGCAGACAGAGAATGACGGGGCTCTGTTTCCGCTCAGTATCGTATATCGTATAATATAGACTAAGGACCGTGATTTTATTGACCTTAATTATTTCTGTGTTCTTGGGGTCAAACATAGTGTTGTGCAAATGAAAAGAGGGAGAGATAGGAGAGAGAGACAGAGAGACAGTTTTACTGTTGAACAAGAATGTATACACATATCGTATCTATATTTAAAGATCTATACCACATCATGAAAGGCTCTTCTGCTTTGCGTCCTTCTCTATATCATTGCGTGCCCGGGAAAGAAGATTGTCTCTAATTGAGATGCAAACGAACTTTCCACAAAATGTTGCATAATGCATTGTTATTCTCACTATCGAAATTGCATAGAGCTACCATCTATGGTAAATTGCGGCTAAGTGCAATAAAAAAAGCAATGAAGAAGAAACGGGTTTTTATCTCATCAAAATCCCATTCATTTGCAGTAAATTGAATTATTTCTCAAAGTATTCAACGTTCGCCAGGGACTTAAGACGAATAAATCGCCAACTGATTCCCAATTTATATGCGAGATATTCCCCAGTCGCAGGTGCTTAAGAAGCGCTGACTATTACAAAGTGAAGGCTTTGGAAACTCGCAGCTCCAACTGTCTAACAGTTTTTCGTTTGCAATTAGCGAAAATCAGGCTTTCTTATACGAGTATATTGTGTAATTTACTATATAGAAATCTGATTTTATTTTTTTAATTTGAAAGACTGTTATTAGTTCCCGAATACAAATGCAAGCAAATCTACAGAGCTTCACTTGATTATGAGTGCGGTCGCCCCCGGGTAAACTGAACAATTGCTCAGTCCCACATTGAAGCATTGCTTGAGTGTGACCTTGTGCGGCCCAAGGGCTTGCTCCAGATGCTCCACAGTATTTAAATAGAGACACGTCAGCATAATAGGGGGAACTCACCTTCGGATCGAATCGAATGCAAGTCGATTGTTATCGTTGTTCAATACGAATATCTTTTCCTTTCTTTTTGTCGGTTTTCAAGTTGTTTATTACCTCAAATACACTACAATGCAGGGTTGTCTGGCTAATGGACAGAGTTTTAGGTTATATACATACATTTATTAAAATATCGATAGTATGTGCATTTGAGAGTTGCGATAGTTTCCTTTAATTCATTTATTGACTCATGTTTACTGATGTTGAACTATAATTTATCGATAGTCGCTACAATAGTCTTCTTAGATAGTCACAAAAGTGTTAGGTACGATAACGATATCGATAGTCGTTGCAATATTTTTCGATATTTCTTGCGATAGTAAGCTTAATTTTTTAGTTTCCTTTAATTAATTTGTTGACTCATGTTTACTGATGTTGAACTATAATTTATCGATAGTCGCTACAATAGTCTTCTTAGATGTGCGATAGTCACAAAAGTGTTAGGTACGATAACGATAACGATATCGATAGTCGTTGCAATATTTTTCGATATTTCTTGCGATAGTAAGCATAATTGGCAGTTGCGATATCGATATCCATATCGATAGTTGCACGATAGATGTGCTACAGTGAGCAAAGTGGCAGATGTAATATGGATATCGATATCAATAGTAGCTACAATAGTCTTCAATAGATGTGCATCTGCACGTCGGTCAGCCCGTCGCTCTTTCCTCCTGCCTCCCTCCTCACCCCCTCTACCCCTCTACCTGTGGCCATTTGCAGCTGCAGGGGCAGAGCCCACGTTAACCTTCTGTATAAGCTGCACTATCATTGTCCAGCATTATGATATATCATATTTTATGGGCGCATCTTCGTGTGGTCGGGGAAGGGAGCACAAAAGTAAATAATATATTGTAGTAACTTTTAGCATTGTTAATAATAACAACTCTAGTGACGTATCTCTAATAAAGTATGCGCTGACCGACTGACATTGTTGCAGCGATGACGAGGCTGACGAGAAGAAAGACTGCCCAGGCAGTGCAAAGCGAGGGGTGGAGGGGGTGAGGTTGTGATGGGGGGAGAGATTGTGCAACAGGGTGTTCCGCTGGCGCTGGACTGTGATCAACATTTCAATTGCTATCGATGCGATCAAAGCGAATTTGTAAAAGCGCAAAACTAAAATCAAAACAAAAACAAAAAATAAAACATATCCAAAAATCGAATAACAACACCAACACTTTCAAACAATGCAACCGAATGTCGATTGTGAATTGTCGATTGCGACGCTGGCGCGTGATCATCGCATCTTTTTTTTTTTCGTATTTCAGTTTCAGTTTTCTCATCTTTCTGCGGTCGCCGCTTCAAATATTTTTATTGCTATTATCGTTATCGCAGCAGCCCGTTGTAGTTGTTGTTGTTGCTGTTGTTTTGACTGTTTTAGCTGTTTCTGTTTTAGCTGCCTAGCTGTGTTTTAGCTGGATTACAAAACTGCCAAAAAAGTGAGCAAAGTGAACCGTTTGCCCGTCCGCCTTTTGTTATGCCATTTCTCTTTTCACGCAAGCCTCGATCCACATCCCCCCATCTCCCATCCCCCTGCTTATCCCCACCTATCCCAGCTGGCTGTGACTTTAATGCGCCAATTAAATTGCCACTACTTGAGGTGGAGCTGATCGGATTCGTGGGGTTCGCTTGGCGCTCTCTGGGCTACGCGTTGGCTCTGCAATTGTTTCTATGCAAATTCGCTTTCGATTGGTTCAAGCTTTGTCCGCTGCCCGCTTTGTGTAAGCGGTCTCCCTTCTCTCTGCTCTCCCGTCTACAGTCTTCTGAGCCCATCGTGCGCAATGGCACTCATAATAATAAGCATAAAATGTATTCATCTAAAATGAAAGGTCTCCAGATTGAATCTCGTGCTCAAGCCTCAAAAGTTGCGCCAGTTTTATTTTTTATTTTTATGACTTTGAACTTGAACTGGCCCAACAATAACAACAACAGAAATATCAACAGTGGTCTTTCTAAAAAGAAATTTCATCAAAATGAAAGGAATCGCAGCTCAAACACACATTGACGGCTTGACGGCCCATTCCATTCATTCGAATGACTTGTGAATAATCGTGAATAGGCTGTGCGACAAGGTCATCGGGGATTATGACTTATTTTTAGCCAGAAATACCTAGTGTCTGTCATAAAGATGCAGTTAACTGAATGATGATGCGCCGCATGTATTCTTGATCAGCTTCCATCATCCGTTTGTCTGTCCGTATGAACACCCTGATCTCAGACACTATGAGGGTTAGGAATACCAAATTTGGTGAAAATATGTCTTATAACTGCACTTACAAAAGGGATTCTTTAGGAACTTCGCCACGCCCCCTTACGCCTCTGTAAAGCCAAAAAAAAACACTTGTCGGAATATTTTCAAAGAAAGCACATTTATTTTTGGTGTGTACAAATAACAATAATAACAGTCTAAATAATATGAGTGTAAAATATAAGATGTTCCTTATAGATTAAATATATCATATTATAATCTAAGTTGATTAAATATAAATAAATAAATAACAATTTATTTTAGCCTTTTACCCGTTCATCAATGTTCGAGCAGAGTCCATTTTCTTTCTTTGCAAGTAAATCACAAAGTATATTCTGCATAACTCTCACGTTCATGAATCTATATAGTATATATGCCTGGCTCCAGAACTGGTAAAGATCGTAGAGATCTATTTATAGCAACGAAGCGGATTTCAGTGCAGACTTGTTGCAGTTTAATGGCTGCAACAGCGTCGGCTCCAACCTACACCTTCAGCTACACACTCTCCCATACACACTCACACACACACACGCACATACATAGAGGCATGTGTGGTGTCATTGCCTGTGAACTCGTCCAACGCTCGTTCCGCACGCTCCCGCCTGGCTGACTGACTGGCCAAGTGACTTGGACTTGCTGCAACGAAGACGTCGCTGCTGCTGCCGTTGCTGCTGTTGCTGCCGTTGCTGCTGTTGCTGCTGCTTATTTTGTTGTCGTCTGTTTTGCGGGCATAAAAACCAAGCACGTCGCCAGCGCCAGCCACAGTTAGTCGCGCGACTTTTGAACGCCTGCACCGAGCGCTGCTCCGGACCAATCCGAACCAAACTGAACCGAACCCAAGCGAACTGAAGCGAATTTCCCACAATTTTCTCCCCCGTCAGCATCTGTTTTATTTTTTCTATTTTTTCTGTTCGAGAAACTGTATCCGAGTGAAGTGTGCAAGAAACTCTGTTAACTGAGCCGATAAATATAGTATACGGTATATGGTATATGGTATATCTGTCTATATACTATATGCGGTATTTATTTATGTGAAAATCTATAATTAAATGTGCATTGTCTGCGACTAGCTGAGCGCGCAACACGAGCATCCAGAAGGGCAACCATGAGATTGGCATTGATACTGGTGAGTATACTGGGTGCATTGTGTGGGAGATGCCCCCGATGAAACACCAGGAAGTGCATTACTAGCAATGGATTCCCTTGCCCTGCCCTGCCCTGCCCTGCCTTCATCTGGTCTGCCCTGCCCTGACCCATCCTGTCCTACCCTTCCTTGCCCCACCTCTTCCTTGCTCTTCTCCAACTGATTTGCAAGTGTTGTTGTTGTTGTTGTTGTTGCTTTTATGGGGCGTGGCGCAACGCCCGCTCAACACACGAGCAAAGCTTCCTACTCCTGCTGTGCCGTCATCCGTTGTCGCTGCCGAAATTAATTTGCATTCCAATTGCAGCAGCCGACCCAGCCGGCTTGGCCTGCTGCGGACAAAGGGGATGGAGAGAGAAAGAGAGAGAGAGAGAGAGGGGGGAGGGGGCAGTGGTGGAAATGGGGTTGGGAACGCAGGCCACGTAATGGTGCATACACACAGTGGGAGTTGCATGTGCCACAACAAGTTGCACAGCAACCACAGCACTCAGTTCAGTGATCCTCAGCTGCCTGGGGGGAAAGAACCATGACCGACGCTCAACATACCCCTTAAAACGTAACTCTCTCTTTCGTGTTTCCCAAGTGTAAGTGCCACACTTATCTCCCTCTCTTTTGATGCATGTTGTGGCATCCTAACTGGCTCACCCTGTATATCAACTTTTCCCACTTCGCAATGTAAACGAACTGTAAACGAAAGCACTTGGAAAGATCTTTAACTCGCCAGCGTAGCGCTTGGCTGACCTCCCCTCCCTCCTCTTGCCCATTACGCACCACGTGCCACGACCACGACCACTGCGATGGGTCGCCCTTGCCCTTGTCCCTAGCTGGGTATACAACCGGCCTCGCTGCAGGCACTTATCAGAGTCAGTTCGGTTCCATATCTATTCGCTAATTGGCCCCAGTCGAGTCGAGATCTCTGCGGATTGCCAAAGTATTTATGCAAATGTGAGAAGAGAGGGCGAGGGGATAGGAAGGGGGGATTACTAGTTTGCTGTTGCGGTTGTATGTTGTCTAGCTGCATGTTATGTAAGAAGAAGAGAAACTTATTACAGCCAAAAGGATCATTTGCAATTGAGCTTTCGCGTCGGCTTCGGCTTCAGCTTCGGCTTAGCTTAACTCGGCTCGGCTCGGCTCGTCTCATTGTTGTTTAATTTACATTTTATTGTTATGCTTTTCGCTCGGCTCTTATTGTTGCATCATCAGCAGCAGCATCACAAGCAACAGCAGCAGCAGCAGCAGCTCGGAGTAAGCGATTAGACGCCGCCGCAGACACAGACGCAGCAACGGTAAAGTAGCCGCAGCAGCAGCAGCAGCAGCGCGATGAGACGCGGACTAATTTGCACGCGTTGCGTGGCGCACAGCGACAGTAATTTCTTTGTTGTTGTGGCCTATTCGCTGGCCCGCAGCGAGTCACGAGACTCACGCAGCACGACACGATATCATTCATTGGAATTTTCGAAAATTGCACGCTGATTACTTAATCAGAGCAGGAAGAGAGGGCTGCGGGTGGGAGCCCCAGGTGTGATGACAATTGCTGCACAATGTTCTGCCTGAGCTGCTTGAAAGTGCGCCCGACACATTTTTGCAAAGTGAAAGGCAAACGAAACAACAACAGCAGCAGCAGCAGCAACAGAAACAACAACAACAACAGCAAATGTTTTTAATTAAATTATTACACATGCCTTTTTGCGCTGTTGTTGTTACCAAAGATAAATCAATGCTAGACAAGCTGCCAAGCGAACAGACCAACAGATAGGTAGACAGAAAAATAGAAGAAAGAGTTAGATAGACAAACCTACAGACAGTGAGACAGTAGAAACAGATAGACATACGGGGAGATAGAGAGACAGAAGGGAAGATAGAGAGACTAAAAAACAAAGAGACAGACAGACAGATAGATAAATGGATAAACAGACTAAGAGACAGGGAGGAAGACAGACAGATAAAGGGACGAACAGACTGGAAGACAGACTGATAGACAGACAGGGAAGCTGGCAAGGGGATGAACCAACAGACGAATGGACATACGAACAGACAGACAAAAAGATGCAGCAACAGATTGACAGACAGGGAGACAGAGCTACTGACAGGAAGACGAACAGACAGGGAGATAGAGACACCTAGTAACAGACAGATAGACAGACATAGAGATGAACATACAGAAAGATAAACTAACTTGGAAAGAGAAAGACAGGCAGACAAATAGACGGACAGACAGTGAGACAGAAAGACAAGCAGACAAAGAGACAGAGAGACGAACAGACTGGAAGACAAAAAGACGGACAGTCAGACAGTTAGACAAGCAGACCAAGCAGACAGGCAGGCAAACAGACCGACAGACAGACACAGAGACAGCCATCGGTCCAGTGGAAAAGACTAGGCATTTGCTGCTAGACGCATTACATAAAAGCGTCAAAACATAACAACAAAGATCACATAAATTCGCTTGTAAGCGAAACTCGACAACTTCCTCACACCTCCCTCCCCCTCCTGCCCGCTTCCCTGCTCCCTCAGCTTGCACCATCCACAATGTTAACATTTGACAGAAATTATTTCTGCTTTTTTGAGCATTTTTTGCAGGTGCGCCCGTGCAGCAAGTGAACGAACGAAGCACACGGCAAAAAAGTCTTCCTGCTCAGCCGACAGACAAACACACATACAAACACGCACACACGCAGACAAACACACGCAGGGCATACGTACAGATGGGTCATACACATGCGCATGGTAACTAACTAACGGTATCCGATGTTAGTGCGCTATTAAATTATCCATCGCAAGAGTCGACTTGACACACTGTCCCAGTTTCGGATTTATCGTCGCTGTAATTGAGTGGCAAAATGCAATTAAAACTCGTCCATTATTGCGGCTTGCGTCGCTTGCCTCGCTTGCGTCGTGGCTTGCGTTGTCGCTTGCCGCATGCAAAGTGATGAAATTGCGGCCAGGCTGAGATAGGTGGGTGGAGTTGCTTGATGCCAGAGTTAGATCAGGGAAGTCCAAGTCGAGCCTACCCCTTTCAAGCCCCTAGTCCAAGCGTCAACTAAGCTGTAAAGGGGTATGCAAATACCCTGTAAATTGCGTAACACCAACACCAAAAGAAACTCGATAAAGGAAAAAGACTAAGGACACAAACTTGGTGGGCAAATCGTAATGACTTAGGACACAAACTTGGTAGGCCAATCACAATGACTTAAGACACAAACTTGGTAGGCAAATCGTAATGACTTAGGACACAAACTTGGTAGGCAAACCACAATGACTTAAGACACAAACTTGGTAGGCCAATCACAATGACTTAAGACACAAACTTGGTAGGCAAATCGTAATGACTTAGGACACAAACTTGGTAGGCCAATCACAATGACTTAACCACAAACTTGGTAGGCAAATCGTAATGACTTAGGACACAAATTTGGCACTTTGACCTTTCTGTGTTAAAATAAGATAAGCAATAGCATGAGCAATCGAGTGACTTGGAACACGAACTTGTTAAATGATATCTCCACCTCTCCTGGGGAAGCGACTCAAGCGAATCGTTTGATCCAAACAAGCCACAACCCCCGTCGACAATGGAGTTCACCCCGAACATTCACTTTGCTCATGCAAAATGTCAAATGTAAACAGCTTGTGTGTATGTGTGTGTCTCTCTCTGTGTGTGTGTCTCTGTGTGTGTGTGTGTGTGCTTGTTTGTTTTACTGTCCGTTTGTGATTTTATTATTGGCGCTGAAAGCGGCGTTTGCTTTTATTGATTTTTGATGGTTTGGCTTTTTGTATCGAGACCATTCGATAGCCAAGAGCACAAAAACAAAAACAAAAACAAAAGAGCTTTTTGGCGCAATCGCTCAGCGAAGCACCGCGCTCGTCTCGATTGCGCGTCACCTTGAGCCCAAACGCGGAGCCGAACAAAAGCTGCAGACGAACAAAGCGAAAACCCAAAAACGGCGGCAGCTGCCTCACGCTTCTGCCCTCCCCCCGACCCCCTTGGCAGCTCTGCTTTAAATGAAATACATATCTCTAATCTTGCGCATCCCCCTCTCTCTCTCTCTTTCTTTGCAGTGCACACTGAGTGCGGCGCTGTGCCTGGCCACCGCTGTGGGGCAGTCCGAGGCGCCGACAAAGTCATCGGCCAGCGGCTACCCCAAAAAGGTGACCACCCTGAAGAAGCGACCAACCAAAACGCCCAGCACAGCGGCCACCCTGGCAACCACAACGAAGCCTAGCAAGCCACGCGTCAAAATCTCCAGCAAGACATCTGCAACAGCAACAACAACAACAACAGCAACTACCAAGGCGCCCGCATTGACGGCGTTGGTTGATGCCAGTTTCAGCAATTTGCCGGCCGACGATCTGGAGTTCATCAAGGAGCTGGACAAGCAGTTCAAGTTGCACGGCAACAAAATCAAAATCAAAGTGGAGCGCGACAATTCAACCAGCAGCAGCAGCAGCAGCAGCAGCGGCGGCGGAAAGAGCAACAACAAACGCACCATCGACGGGGAGCTCGGGTCAGTGACTTCTTCTCCGACTAAGCCTGCACTGCCAGCGCACTGCGTTTGTTGCACTGTTCCAACCAGTTCGCACAGCTGCAGAGCTTTCGATTTTCGGATAGTAAGCTAGTCAGACTTGGGTGCATTTAGACGCAGCTAATAGAGAGAGAGAGAGATCTCAGCTGAGCTAAGGCTGTGGTACAAAGTGTTCTTCATATGCACTAAGATTGTTCATCAGAGAAGCTAAGCAAAGGAGCCTTCAATGTCTTTCAACTTTATACTTCTTTATTTAAACTTATAACTTTCGGTGAAGCCGGAGAAACATCGATGTTACAATGATGGATTGGAGAAACATCAATGTTTGTTGAGGTTTTTCATATGAAACAACGACGTTTATCGATGTTCCATCATTGTAACATCGATGTTTCTCCAGCTCTACCTTACGGCGTATATAATATTTATTTACTTTAAACTATGTCTTAGCTAGTTGAAAACACTTTAGATCTTCTAGACCCTTACAACTTTATTGCTACAAGACTGAGATATTTCTGATATTTGTTCCGTTTGATTTAGACTCTTATAATTTTAGGTATTTATACATTCTGATCATTATATCTACAGACCTGTGAACTGTTAACCAGAAGCCTTCAATGGTTTATACGAATTTTCATTGCATCTCTATACTTTAATCGGCTTTCTAGATCGTTATCATATAGAGCTTATCATATATATTGTATAACCTTAATAACTTGAAAGGATATCAGATTTGTATACCCTTCGACCATAGAAAAAGGATAAATAGAGGGTATACTAACTTTGTGCAAATGTATATATACTAGCTAGAAGGATGCGAGGGAGACTCCATTAATTGTATATATTCTTGCTCAGGATCACTAGGATCACACTTTGGGATCCAATAACTTTATCCCCCTTAAGCTTGAGAGCCCTATTTGTAGTGCTAGACATTTATACTACAGTTATGTATTAGGTATAAATTTAGAATATTACATCTTTAGACCTTTACCCTTACACTTGCAGGTTTTTCAGCCTTTAGGTTTGTAGGCCTTAAAGTACTTAGACCTTTAGGTCTCACAACCCTTTGGTCTTTAGGTCAACCCTTAGGCACCTTTCGGTCTTTAAGGTCTTAGATCTTCAGACTATTACGTAACATAGCTCAACATATTAAGCTTGTGATAAAGAATACAATATAGAATGCAAAGATTTGAGGTATGCAACGCATTAGCTTCTGCAGATATGCAAACCTTCGAGCTCATTCGCTCTACATAACCGTTTGATGCCCCCGTCGCAACGGATAGTGCGAAATCATATTATAAATGTAAATTTAGCATTATTGCAACTGCATATCGTTAAGGTAGCGGCGCTAATACATTAATATTCATCTTTGCGAATCGTTACGAATCGAGTTGACAAGCTCAATGCCGCATCAAAGTCAAAAGTGAACGGGAGCAGGTTGCGAACTACAATCGCAACCGGAACTGACAGAAGTGTAAAGAGTTTAATCATCATCCCTATCTCTCTCCCCTTCTCTCCCATTCGTCCTACAGCTATGGCTATGCGCATCAGGGTTACGACTACACGCCGCCCAAGTTCATGTTCTATCCATACTCGCAGCACGATATACCCGCCACGGAGTCACCAGACATCTACACAGGCTACCCCCCTGCGGAGTACGAGCAGCCGCGGGAGACCACGCAGCCGCAGCAGCAGGTGACCAGTGTGACCATCGAGCCATCCTACTCATACGAACTGAAGCCACAGACCAGCTATGAGTCGCAGCCGCAGTCTCCCGACGTGGTGCATCCGGCGGAGCAGCCGCAAATCGATTTGCCTCAGCCACCACAACAGGCACAGCAACACGAGTCGACAGGCCCGTCGGGTGAGGATGCAGGCGCTTATCAGGAGCCAGTCATTGTCTTGCGCATACCTGGACCGGCCAAATATGCAGCGCATCTGCAGACGCTGCTCCAACAGTATCTGGAGATACGCGCTGCGCAGTATTTGCAGCTGCTGCAGGAGGCCGAGCAGCGCAAGCAGCAACAGCAACAGCACCAGCACTTACCACAGCAGCAGCACCATCTACAGCAGCAGGAGGAGCAACTGGCACCACAGCCTTATGCCACGCCGGAGCAGCACGAACAGGCGCATTACCATCCCGATGTGAGCTATGCCCATCAGTTGGCGCCGACTCCCCCGCCAGTGCAGTACGGTCCCATTGACGATGTCTATCACACGTACAAGGGGCGCCATCACCAGCAGCAGCAGTACGAGCAGCCTGCCCTGCCGGAGTCATACTACACGTCCAGCGTCTATCAGCCACAGCCACAGCCGCAGTTCTACTACGCGCAGCCGGCACAGCAGACGGCGGCGTATGGGCACGGCTATCAACCACATGTCTACCTGATTGCCATGGCACCACACGATCAGTATGAGCAGCAGCACCAGCACCTGCCACAGCACCTGCCACAGCCCCAGCAGCAGCCCATCTATGTGCCCGAACAGGATGCACCAACGGCGCCGGCAGCGGAGCAGGCAACGGGTCACGAATTGCCCATCACAGAGAACAATCCGCGTGCCACGCACACAAAGGTGATCTTCAATGGCGGGGGCGGAGCTGGGGGCGGTGACTATGCTGCGCCCATGTACGAACTGCCCTCGATACAGCAGCAGTACCACGAGGTGGCAGCAGAGCAGCAGTCGCATCAGCCGGAGAGCGCTGCACATGTTGTGGATGCTCCCTCGCCGGATGACTATCAGCCGGTGCAGTCGAGCGGCGAATCGATATCCAGCGTTACACAACCGCCCTACAACTACCACGCCCACGGACTGAAGATGCCACGCCAGCTGCGCCAGCAGGGCAAGCGGGCAGCCAATGTGGAGCAGGCGGCCGATCATCAGCTTCAGCAGATACGCGAATATGTTCGCGAGAAGCTTGGCGCCGAAATGGGATCAGCGGTGGAGTACAAGACGACGCAGCTGCTCGAGGGATAGAGGGGCTGGGCCGGGCTGCATCTGAATCTATTGTTAATTTTATTGTACTTGTTGTTGTTGTTTCTGTTTAACTTAAAGAAAAAGAGAAAGTGCGAGAGCGAGCGAGAGCGAGAGATATCATTAATATTTATTCTGTTTTGAAGTCGAGCCAGCTATACTTGTATCGTATATGACTAGATGACTTCAATCTTGCATTTCGAAATTTCAATCAATCATTTTTTCATGCCACTCTTTCTATCTATCGTTATATTTTCTTCATTTATCATTTTGTTTTATTATTTGTATTATTTTTTTAGTTATTCTTTCATCTTTTTCAAAATTTCGCTAACAACAACAAATTGTGTTAAATATGTGCAATAATTAGTGTGTAATGATCTGTGTGCTTTCGAATGTTTATTTTGCACAAATAAAAGAAATGAAAAATCCGACAGATGAATTACAGTTTGATTACAGATAAATAACAGTTAAATAACAGATGAATAACAGATTAATAACAGATTAATAACAAATGAATTACAGATGAACAAGTAAAGATTTATTGAATTACCTCTTTGTCTATTGTTTGATCGGATTTCTATTCCAAGCATAGGTTTAAAAGGTTTATTTTAAAGTGTGTGTAAGTCGAACAGGAAAAGAGAGAGAGATAGAAAAAGATATAGAGGGAGAGTGAGAGATGTTGAGAGATAGGCAGCCATGCATTTCTTTCATTGTTCAAAAATGAATTTAAGAAAGAATCCTCAAATTATATACAACTTATTACAATAATACTTTTATAACATATTGTATTATGCTTACCGTAAGACTAAAAGCCCTGGTAATTATTCCGCTAGGGTCTTAATTGTTTAGACTTTGACATTTGTATTAGTATAAATTTACTTGGTCTTACTATTGTATATAAGCTATTTATGTGGGACTTACTATATAAGGTATTTGTGTTGGTCGCTGATTTAACCTTTGTGTATAAAAAGCTCTCGGTTTAAAACCCCCATGTCCAAGTAAACGATTTATGGGCTATACGAGGTGTGTTCAAAAAGTATCGCGAAAGTTTTGCTAACAGTTTTCTTTGAGGATTGGACAAACCGTTGGCACAAGTGTATAATATCTCATGGGGATTACTTTGAAGGGGACAAAATAGATATTAATGAAAAAAATAAATAATTTTTGAAAAAACACAAAATTCGTGATATTTTTTGAACACACCTCGTATTTCTAGCTCTCCATGATGAGGTAAGTAATGTCCTAAATTGACTTTGCTGATAGAGCATTCAGACGTCTGCTTCCACTCCCGTAGCCTCTCCACTGATCAGTTGAAATTAGACTCGCCGCCTAAAAGCATGCAACAGTTTTCTGCGCTGCTCACTGGATGGCAACAAGGAGACAAACGAGAAGCCCGTTGGGCGGCCCCGCGGGCACAGTTAACGCATTTCGATGCGGAACATTAATCGATCCCCCAATCCTCAATCCCCAATCCGCGTCACTTATGCAATTTGCGGAGCACGGAAGTCACGCATGAAGTCAATAAACAAGCGCACAATAATATCAATTCGTAGTTCGGTAATTCGATAATCATGCAGTGCTTCTCATTTGAATTTCATCGGTGTTAAACGTTGCCGATTTTCAAATACCACAACGAAAAGATCCCGAAATTAAAAAGAAGTTAAACACGAAACCCATGAAACGAATACGTGTACGTGGAGGGAAAAACAATAACAATAACAACAGACAAATCACAAATCACGCAAACTTGTACAGGAAAACTCGGCAAGGTGAAACGAAACGCAATTAACGTACAAATCGAATCCGACTCCGAAATTCAGCTTTATCTCGCATCCCATTCGGTTTTGGTTGCACTGGTTTGCAAAGTCATTGGCATTTCCCAAATAAGATAAATCAGTTAAGTTAATTCAGTCCATTAAGTATACAAATCTTGCGGAAAGCTTCCGAACTATGCGAGTTCAAAATGATTAATCCAACAGCTGCTTGTCGAGGGAGCTACAACTATGTTCAAGTTGTAGAACGATGTTTCGGATTGCATTCCGAATGGGGCAGAGTTGCCCTCAAGTATATCACTCTTAGAGGGAGTTTGCCTGGCTTAGTTCTATGTTTGCGCCATTTCTTCTCTCTCAGTTTAGCCTCCACTTTGAAGTGCAAGTACTGCCTGACTTATGGGGTATAGCACTGCTCTTTAATCACAAGTTGATTTCTTGTCGATTCTGATTGAAGATCCCTTTGCAGCACACAATTAATATCCTATTTTTCTACCCGCTAAACACATTGTAGTTGCATGTATTGTATTCATGTTTACATGATCGTATGAGCATCTTTATCTCAGAGACTTTAAGAGCTAGGGCTACCAAATTTTGCGGACAATATATCTTGATATTGCAAAGAGATAATTATTGTTTGCGAGTTTTAGCCACGCCCTCTTTCGCCCCCTAAATCGATAAAAAGTATATAGCAAGCGTAATTTAAATGCTAGAAAGTTAATGCTTGGTTCGAATAATAATAACTATACAAATCAGTTTATCAAATGATTACATTCTGGTCATAGTAATACCCGATATAGAAGAGAGTTAAATATATATTCTTGGCCAAGATATTCCCCTTGAACATCCTGCTCTACATCACCCCCCGCCTTTTCTCCTGCCCCAGTTCCGAGATCATTTTGCACAACTTTCACCTAGTTCGTGGCGCGTTTCGTGCTGCCCGCTTAGCCTGTTGCCACATCGTTTAAGCGGACTTGCATAAGGCGGCAATATGCAAGCAAAAACAATTAGCATAATCAGCTACGGTAAATTGTGCCAATTTCAATAATATTTCCCATTGTAATGCGGCAGTGGCAGCCCGCGCGCGTCTTCCACACGTATTGAAATTATGAGCGGCAGCTTGCAACGCGAGGCGGAAACGAGAGCGTCACTTCCAGCTGTAGATCAGATCAGATCAGAGCTGCCTGAGATCGAGATATGCCGTATACCCGTGTGAGATCTCTGCCCTGCTTGCCAAGCGACAAGGAAAGTTTTACCAGCCCGCTTGGACATTGTTGTCACGCGTCTCGCTGGGCTGGCACTGGACTGGCACTGGCCTGGGGGGCTGGGCAGCTGGCCAAGACCGCGCCCCAGCTGATCAGGTGGGCTAAGGAAGATGCAGATAACTTTCGATTGGCAACGCGGCCACTTTGCGAGCTAATTTAGTCATTTAACGGCGACACTTTTTGACACGAGGAACGAAGTGTGAGGGGAAAGGGGGCAATAGTCTGAATGGAGGCCCATCAAAATGTACAATGATCTAAATGCTGGCATAACAATGGACCCATAAAACACAGCTAACAACAACAACGACAATAGCAACAGCAACAAATTAATAACTAAAACGTAACATTTGCCAACATTGTCCAAGCGTTGCGAACGGAATCGTTGCACAGTGGTAGAAAGTGCTTGAAAATCGAGTAAATATTCAATATCAAATTGCGTTCAATGTGTAGTGAAATATTCACTGCTTGCCTCGACATATTTGCCCCACTGTGCGCAGTTATCGTCTTTGGTCGTTGCCGTCGTTGTTGTTGCTACCGCTGTTGTTGTTGTTGTTGCTTTTCTAGTTGCAGTTGCAGTTGTTATTGTTGTTGTTTTTGTTGTTGTTGTTGGCTTTGGCCATATAACGCGCATGCATTGAATCCACGTATTCGCATTGGCAAGGTTGTTGATCTTCACATATGGCATGCCCAAACCCAGGCAAGATCCCCTCTCCCCCTCCCCTCCCCTTCTGCCAACGCCTTTCCGCTTCCCCAGTTGCTGTTTTTATCGCACTGTTATTGTTCAAATTGGGTGAAAATCATAGCAGGCGTGGCAGATCATTTAAACTTTATAAAATATAGGAGATATAGTTGAAACGATCTGCAATGCAGATCAATTGTAGTATGTATTCCACACAAAAACATCGACAATCGATAAATACATATTCTAATATATTTGGTATATCTGCTGTTTCTATAACCATATACATATATATATATATATATATATATATGTTGCTATAACTGATTTTTATCAAAAGAGTAGAATAGTATTCATCTTAATATCAACCGAAAGTAAATTAAGCAGTAAAATGCATCAATGTCAGTCAGTGCGTCTGTATGAACACCTATATCTTAGATAATATAAGAGTTAGAAATGCCAAAGTCGAAGACAAATTATCTTATATTTGCATCATAATTTAGCCACGCCTTCTTCCTTCTCAATGTCAGTCAGTGCGTCTGTATGAACACCTATATCTTAGAGAATATAAGAGTTAGGAATACCAAAGTCGAAGACAAATTATCTTATATTTGCATCATAATTTAGCCACGCCTTCTTCCTTCTCAATGTCAGTCAGTGCGTCTGTATGAACACCTATATCTTAGATAATATAAGAGTTAGAAATGCCAAAGTCGAAGACAAATTATCTTATATTTGCATCATAATTTAGCCACGCCTTCTTCCTTCTCAATGTCAGTCAGTGCGTCTGTATGAACACCTATATCTTAGAGAATAGAAGTGTTAGGAATGCCAAAGTCGAAGACAAAATATCTTATATTTGCATCATAATTTAGCCACGCCTTCTTCCTCAATTTCAAGCGTTATTTGAAAGTTAAAAAGTTCATTATTAGTGTTTACGATAATAATCATCATTTTATTAATTTCAGTAAAGTATCTTACGATCGGCTAGAAAATATAGAAGTAAGTGAAAAAATAATATTACTGGAAGAACAGGTGATGCTTTGGGCAGCAGGTATATCACAGCCGAGTACTCGGTTGGTTGTATTTTCAACTTGTTTCTCTGCAATTTATCGCACTTTGGTAAATCACTTTTATCACAGTTAACTGTGGCTAATAACTGCGTCAGAATCATTCATATAATTATAAGAAAGAAAATAAAATAAAACTAATACGAGTACAGACTGTGCATGGAGCGAGTGAACCCAGTTCACCTTGCAGCGATAGGAGAGCGTAAGAAATTAATTAGCCAGCTTATTTATATTGGTCTGCAATCGAAATTGAAATCTTATTTCATTTTCTTTATAATTCCATTCGCAATGAAATTTTCGCCGTCAAGATTGTGGTAAAGTGTGCTCTCTGTCTGAGTCTGAGTCTGAGCCGGAGTCAGAGTCAGAGTCGGAGATAAAGTTGGGATCGTAAATTGTGCGCAGCTCTCATACCGCCCATACCAACCACGTTCCGTTCCCCGCACTCTTCGCCAACTAATTACTATGCACTTAGTCAGTGGCCATGAAGTAACTGAAACCTTAAAGCGCATCTAGATGAAAATGCTGCAAAGTAAAAACTCTCATTGCTGTGGTTGCATTGAGCACTGTGGCCACAGCAAGAGTGGAAGACAGGGAGTGTAGGGGTGGGGCAGGGAGACTGTGAGAGGGGGAGAGGCAGAGCATAGTAGATGATCTGCATGAGGGTCTCGCAGAGATAAGGGCACTGAGCAAGTGGCAATAGATGACTACTCGAACTAGAGATGACCCTCTCTCAAATACTCTGCCAATACCCATTAGTCGAATCACTGTCGGGTGGTTGCATTGCCGTCGCAGTGTGTGATGACAGACATTCATTGAACTGCATTTTCACTGTGAATTTATGGCTTCGTTTAATTGGCCTCCGCAAAATGGGGAGTTGACGCGTGAAACCTGTCGATAGCTAAGTATTTGACAATTGATTCCTGTGTGCGACAGCGACATACGTGTCGTATACGTTACGGCTCATAATGAGGTAGCCTGAACTTATCACGCATACGCAGTGCTCTTAATGACCGTTACTATTTGAATGTCCAGCGTTGAAGTTGCCGCCACAATACACCGTTGCACCGTTGCACCGTTGCACCTCGAAAGCGAATGTCTCTGTAACAGCACATCGTTCTCTCCCGCTCCCTCCTCACTCTCCCTCTCCCTCTCTCTCTCTCTCTCCATTGCACACTCTCTTTGTTTGCCCCTCGCAATGCGATGCGCACAATTCGCCAGTTTTCTTTTGCACTGCACATTCGCATAAATTTTCCGCTGCGCCGGCAGCTGCATCGTTATAAAAGCCTCGTCTCGCCAGCACGCCGCTAACAATTCACATCCAGTTACAGACGCGACATGATCCGAGCCATGCAAACGCGTCTGCAATCCGCCAGCAGCAGGCCCAGCCCCGCCAGCTACCTGCGCCTACGTGGGCTCTGCCTCGTCGCGTCCCTGCTAATCGTAAGTAGTGCAGCAGATCAGGAGAGATCAGGAGATTCTCCCCCCTCACAAGGATTCTCAACTCGCGCTTTCATTTTTTTTCTGTGTTTGCCGCCCGCGTTGATGTGTGTACTCGTATGTGTGTGAAACTATATATTCCTTTCACGAACTGAAAAATGTGTTTAAAAATCTACATAATATATGATTCAATATGTAAACATTCCAACTATCACGAACAATCTTTTGATGAACAAAAACGTAGAAAGCATCAACCATATGCTAAAAATGTTCATAAAATGATCTTGAAATAGAACATATTTATATTTATTTATCAAATCGAACTTGCGACAGTTGAATATATTTTGGAACTTTGCACTTCAATATTTGTGAGGTATTTCTAAAAGAAATACGCAGAAAAGAATGATCTTAACACGATCTATGCAATTTAAAGCTACAATATAATAGGATTCGTTATAGTGTACTGTCTAGTATACTAGCGAATAATGACTCAAACATTTCAAATAAAAACCCTTAATAAGTAATTTGTGAGTTGCATTAAGATGTTTTGAAACTGAACCCAAACAGTTTTACAATATTTGTTAAATTTCAGTCTACTGGAAAACTGAACCCTGAAGATTCTTCTCACTAATTTTGCATATAACTCTATTATAGTTTATATTACGTGGTTAAACATTTAGCTAGCTAAAGGCTCTTCACACTCTATACTAACAAAGGGCATCAAAGAGTCAGCTCAAGAAAACTCAATGTCAATTGAAAGTAATGAAATAAAAGCGCGTAAATCGCAGATATCTTGCGCTATTAATTGAAGTCTAGCTAGATTATCTGTTGTGCGATGGCTCCAGATATCACTGAAGTCGTGGAGCGTGCCGTGCCCAGCTCAGCTGGAGCTTGAGCTTGAGCTTGAGCTCCAGTTTCAGCTTTCATAATCGGACAAGTTCAATTACAGCCAAATTGCGTGTTCAAAACATTTCATGTTGAGATTGTTCAGATTCTCCCACCCCCCCCCCCTCCCCTGCCTCTCCCTTTTTCTCTTGCCACTCTATGTACGCTTTGGGGGCAATAAACTGGCAGCGGACGCAGAGCAGCAGCGCTAGTCAATCATCCGAAATTGCAAGTGCCGGCACAAGTGCAGGTGAAGGCGAAGGCGGCGACAGAGGCGAAGGCGTGGCATCTGGCAATTGGCCCGCTCGAGTCGGGTGCCCCGTCGAAAGCGAAAGCGAATTGGCTAACTTTAATTAACTTAATTACTACACAAAGCATTTCTATTTGTGCAGATTGTTTACGTATATATGGTATACATATCATAGATATATATCGACGGTGTTCAATATGTGTATATACATTCATATATAGTTTGTACAGCTGTATGTAAGTAGTAGAAAGAGCGTGGTTGACCCGACAAAGAATATAAATCTGTTTATTCCTGATCAGCGTCAATAATCGAGTTGATTGAGCAATGTATGTCTGCTCGTCTTTCTATGTGTGTCTGTTTGTCTATCTTTCTATGTGTATGTCCATCCATCTATCTGGCTGTCAGTTTATCTGTCTGTCAGTCTGTCCATATGTCTGTATGAACGTAAAGATCTGAGTAAATGTACGAGCTAGAGATGCCGAATTTAATACAAAGGTTTCTATATTCCAAACACTGCACTTTCATTGATAAATTTGTTATTATTAGAAGAAGTATTTAAGTTATTATTTTAATATAAATAATATACAGCTATGCACCTATGCACCTTCAATGCGATCAGTTAAGATATAAAGCACTTATGCAAGTTAAAGTTCTCTATTGTTCTCAACAACTCTGCCTGTCTGCGTCTATCTCTTTCTACCTCTCTTCGTACCCTTTAGATCTCTTTAGAAATACTCTCACTCTATCTCTCACTCTCTCTGTCTCCCTTCCTCTGACTTCGTACGTACTTCCTCTCAGTTCTCTCACCCTGCTACTTAACTCTCGCCTCATTTACAGCTCACAACGCAGCTGACGCTCTGCTTGGCGCAGTCACAGCCCCGCATGGGGCCTCGTCGTGCCGCTGCCCCCAAGGCAACTGTTGAGGAGACCAGCGAACGCTCACACGTGCCTGATCAACTGGCGCTGGCCGCAAGTCGAGGGGATGGCCAGGCCGGCCAGGCGGGGCGAGGTTATCAGCGTCGCGGATCATTGATGCACACCAGATCGAAGGATCCAGCGCCAGGTGAGTGAGTGATCAAGTGGCTGCTAAGACTCTCGTTAAGCTTTCCGAGCTTTCGGCTAACTACTAAGTTAAGCTTAGTGTTAAAGCACACTATCTTTAGCCACACAAGCTTTGCCAATGTAAAGATTGATCGCTTTTGGAAAGTGAATCGAAACTAAAGTAGATTAATGATCCAAAGCTTGAAAAGTTAGGTGGAAGTGAGCTTTGAAGAGCTTTAGGTTCTCCTTATGTAAAGAAAACATTAACAACTAAAGCTTGTTCAGCGACTGAAAGCTCTTGCATTGCAGCTTTACTGGAAGTTTGAGAGCTGCAACTGCACAAAGTTCCAACTGAAAGCTCTTCAAATAAACTTACTGCCGACACACAGAAAGCTTCTTCCTGTTGCTTAACTTTGGACTGCCACTGTACACTCTTTTCTCTCTTCGCACCTCTCACTTTAACCCTCCCTCTTCCGCAGACTACAGCTACGGCCAACTGGAGCTGAACCTGATACGACCCGAGCACGAGACTTCTTCACTGTCGCCTCACGGCAAACTGGGCACCTACTACGGCCTCAGTACGACTGTCGAGTCGGCAGTGGCGGACACAAACCACGAGAAGGCGATCAGCGTCAGTGCACTGGAGGACTCCGAGACGGCGGCCGAGTATGTGGCCAATGCCATGAAGATGGCCTACGGCGGAGGCGGAGCAGAAGCCAGGCGGCACAAGGAGCAGCCAAAGACGCAGGCACAGCGCAGCGCCGGCACTAGTGCCAGTTCCAGTGCCAGTCTCAGTGCCAGTTCCAGTTCTAGTTCCGCCAGCCGCTACAACGATTACAAGCTGGAACAGGATCAGGCCAAGCAGCTGAAGGCGCAGGCACAGGAGCGGGCGCAGGCAGCGCTGCTGGAGGCACAAATGCAGGCGGCGCTGCAGGCGCAGCTGGTGGAGCAACAGGCGCTGCTGTTGGCGGAACAGCAGCAACAACAGCAGTTGCAGCAGCAGCAGATGCAACAGCAGCAGCAGCAGCAATTGCAACAGCAACAACAGCAGCAGCAACAGTTGCAACAGCAGCAACAACAGCTGCATCAACAACATCAGCAACATCAGCAGCAGCAGCAGCAACAACAAACACAACACCATCAACACTCGGCTGATGCGACCGCTCCGGCGCCCGTCTACGAGAAAGAGTCGGGGCCGCGCAGCTACGAGATCTACGAGGCGCCACAGTCAGCTCAGACATCTCAGTCACCTCAATCGGGAGGAGGCGCTGCCGCCACAGGAGGTGCAGGCAGCGATATCGAGCGTCTCTATCGCACCAAGTACCCGAACTACTCATCGCACTCGTCGCACTCATCGCATCTGTATCGCAATCTCGAGGCCGATGCCGAGGAGAAGGTGCGTGTCTCCGCGTCCACTGAGATACCCAAGGCGGAGATAATGAAGCAGATCGAGAAATCGGTTATCAAATACATGCGTGAACTGGAGGCGGAGGGCAAGATCATTACCACACCACAGGAGCTGGTTGGCCCGCCTGCCACAAAGACCTACTACAAGCTGCTCTCCAATTCAGGTGGCATCTCTGGCGAGGAGAAGCGCTACAGCGGCAGCACAGTGCGTCCCAGGTACAAAGACGCGCCCTCGTCGAGTGAACGCGGCGCACTGCGACAGCAACAGTACCAATCCCAGTCGCAGCCACAGTCTCAGTTGCAGTACCAGTCCCCATCCCAATCGCAATCCCAATCCCAGTCCCAGTCACACTCGTCAACCCAATCGCATCATCAGCTGAACAAACCCACGTCTGGCAAGCCGCAACGCTATCAATCCGAGACAGAGACCGCCTATCAAGCTCCCGATCTGCCGGCAGATGCACTGGCTCCCAATGTCGAGTTCATCTACAAGATCAAGACGCGAGCGCCACTGCAAACGGCCACCGTAAAGACGGTATCGAAGCCATATACGCTGCCCCTCAAGACCAGCGCCGAGCACTTTGACCACGGCGCAGCACTCAAGAACATCGAGGAGTTCGATCTATCGCATGTGGTAACGCAGCCAGAACGTGAACAGGAGCCGCAACAACAGCAGCAGCAGCACCACGTGGTCAGTAAGCCGCAGAAACTGTACTTCAACTCAGAGATCTACCACGACATCAACTCGTTGCCGTACAAGCCGGAGAAGCTGCGCGTGGCCAGTCAGCTGCACACGCTGCCTTCCATGTCAGCGGAAACATATCGCCACAAGCTGAAGAGCAGCAGCAGCAGCAGCAGCAGCTCCGAGTTGCATCCGGACTACAAGGGCTACTCGGGCTACTTTGCCGAGCCGAGCAGCAGTCTGGAGCTGCTCGAGAAGCAGCCATTGGCAGCTGGCGGCAGCTTGCTGGACAGCAGCGAGGCCAGCGAGGAGGGAAGCTATCCGGGGGGATTGCCCTATCAGTATGTGCTCAAGAAGGAGCCACTGTCCAGCAAGTACGAGGAGGAGCGCGACAACTGGGAGCAGTCCATGCGACTGGCGCATGCCAAGCCCTCAACGGCAGCAGGAGGAGGCGGAGGGATCTACAAATCAGCAGTGGCATCCGCGGCGGCGGCAAACCCCAGCCTCGACTACGATAGCTACAGTCCCAAGTTCAATAACAACCCCGAGGGCTATGGCTATCAACACACCTACAAGACCAGGAATCCCAATGGGCAGGCTATAAAGCGTGGCAAACGTGGCGGAGCTGCGCCTCCTGGCGGCGCCCTGCAGCCCGGCAAGAAACTGCTACGCACCAGCGGCGGCAAACTGATCAAGGATCTGGAGGCCAATTTGGCGCTGCGACCACCGCCGCCCAAGAAATAGTCCATTCCCAACTAGTTTATTATATGCGAAATTTCGTTAACTCCAAAATCTTGTGTTATTTTTTATGTTTTTTTTGCTTAGTTATTTAATTGATTTATTTATTTGCGTTAAGAGTACATGGAGACATGGGTTCCAATTGGGCCTCAGCTCGAAGAGCAGCGAGTCCAGGCCCAGATGAACAGTTGCGCTAGAAAAATACCAACAATAAACAAAATTCATGAAAATCAAAACAAGAAATTGTCCGATTTAAAATACATGAAGGTTACCGAAGAGGTTCTTATGTATAATAAATGATGTATACATATATTTTCATATTTATATATGAAGCTTTATAGCTGTCCGATTTTAAGAAGATTTTAGATAGAATAAGAACGATATAGTTAGTTTGCTTATGCTATCTTGAAAACTCAAAATACTTTACTGATAGGTTCTATGTCAATTATATGTTATATGGTTCCGATTCGACTCGCCCCGACTTATTTAGCGCGTGCATTAATAAGAACATGAACAAGAATATATACCAATCCAAATCCAAAAATTGGGGAAAAGTTACCCATCGCAATCATATAAAATATAATGCAACAAGCCCGAGCTCCACTTGCACCAAGCCCTGATATCCTCTCGACGGCACTGTATATGCCCTATGGGTTCGGAGAGGCTTCCAAAATATGCCCACGGTAAGAGAGCTGTTTCCAAAGTGAAGCACAATATTTACCGATCCGTGTTCAATAATACTCTGGGCGAAACTTTATTTCACATAGATGAGAAAAAAATAAAAGTCTTATCAATATATTACACATATATATGGTATGTATGGTACAGGGAACTGTGTCTGTGATGATGAACATTTAAGATTATTTGGCAAAGCGGGAGCTGATTGAAGGGGACTCGAATTGGAACTAGGGTGCAGGCGTGGTTTCGCAATGCTACGGCCAGTCTACTCGGTTCTACTCATGGTGCGAATAGTGCTCATAGTGCTCGGAATGATGCACTGGCTCCTCGTAGTGTCCATGCTCGTGCAGATGCGACTCGCTGTGATTCTCCAGCACCAGTCCATGGTTGTGATTGTGCTCGCTCTTCGGATGCAGAATCTTCAGCTTCTGCTTGGTGCCGCCAATCTCGATGGGCTTCTTTACCAGGTGCTGATCCTCCTTCTTGATGTACACGGGCACGGCGTGGTAATGATGAAACTTGACACTCTGATGCGACGTTGCGTGCTTGTGATCCACCTCATGATGCACCTCGGTCTCCTCGTGATCTGGCTCGTATTTTGCGTGCTCTTCGTGCTCATATTCGTGAATTTTCAGTGCGCTCGCAGCAACGGCAAACAGCGCCAGGCACGGGAGCTTAGGGGAAGGGCGGGAAAGACACAAAAGGATAAACAGAAAAAAAATTCAAATTAATTCATATTCCGTGTAAACCTTTTCGTTAAAAGGATTCCATAAGGATCTAGCGAATATGAATTATTATTATAATATTCAGTCCGAGCATCCTCTTGCTACGGATCTACCTAGATATATATTATTATAATAAACTGCTAGCGCATATCCTTGGCTTATCCTTTTTCTTGGTTAAGGTATTATTTGATTTTCATTGTCGCTTTTCTTTTGCTTACAACAAACTTCAGCATTTTGTTTTGGTTTCGCTTTTTATGCACAACACAAACACGAAAAAATATATATGCAAATTAAAAACTTGAATCTCCTTATATAGACACTATATAAATCGGGTTCGTTATCCTTCGCTTGTTTTGGTTGTGAACTCCTTGACGTTGTCGCACCGAATGTGGCTCAACGTTTGGGACCAGATTCGATTTATACCCGAAAAACGATGACGGCGCGCCGAAGCGCAAGTGAAATGTGCAACACGATCAACAGCAACAGCAACAGCAGCAGCAGCAGCAGCAACAACAACTATTGAGTGAGCGCGGCAACGAACTTCAAAACGGGCAACAAATACAACAACAGCGAGAAACGAAATCCAAATCAAAGGCGAAGTCGCAGTCGAAGTCGTTAGCATCGTATGCCCAGTTGTCGCCAGGTCTATTGTAGTTGTAGCTGTTGCTGTTGCTGTTGCTGTTGCTGCACGCACACACACATGCGTACGAAAGTCGTACAATTAAAAGAAATTATTACGTATACGCCGCAGTCACCTGCGGCACGACAAGGCTCGGCACGGCAGGCGTTTGCATTAGAAACTTGTTGTGTGGCAGCCACAGCGGCGGCAGCAGCAGCAGCAGCAGCATCGCAGCTTGCAGGCGGGTTAACCACCGCCGACACAGTCCGCAGCAGCATTAACCGGTCGAGTGGCGCACAAAAATGTTCAGCAAGTGCAAGGTAATTGAGCAAAAAACACACACAATATATGTATTATACGATGCGATATATAAGATATACTCGCATATATTTATAACGGCACTTTCTGTAAACAAAACAAACAAGCGAATTAAAGTATTTGTAAATCTGCGCACTCTTGTTTTTTTTTATCAATCACGCTAATTGGCCCGCAAGAGTGACATCGATATCGCAGGCAAAGACACTAATCGTATGTATATCGAGAAAACATTCACATTGGGGGCTTTCCCTGTGCAGATCTTCCTGTTAGCTGGCAGTTAGTTATCTATTGTTTTTATTGTTGTTGCTGATTGTTATTGCATGTGCATAGCGTGTTCTCTGCATTGCAATCACTTCGATAACAATTGATTGTTGCACTTTTCGCTTCCTTGTTCATTTATCGAGCCGCGCCCAAGAAAATGTAAATATGAAATTTCTGAGTGCTTCAGAAATTGTTGCATGTCTGATAGATTGACAGGGCTAATTATGATGAAGGGTTGTGGCAACACTTCACAGCTTGCAACATGCACTCCAGGGCTTGGCAGTGAAAGGTGCTCGGCTCACTAATGGATGAATGGATGGGGATAGTTGGAGGGGGAATATTTTAAAGCCCTACGTACTGCTTACTTTCCCAATCTTCTGACCAACTCATCTAGCAATGGAGGGTCGATTCGTTCGTACAGTTTCCTTGTGCTCCAATTACAATTTAAATGCGCATTAAATCGAAAATAAAAAAAAAACGATTGTAATTAAAATGCAGCACGATTAGATAATCATGCAGTGAATGGTGCGGTTTGGCTCAGGAAGCAGTTCAAAATTGCGAAAATTTCCAAAAATCAAATTGTCGATTTGAGACGAACTTTGAAGCCGCTTTAAAAGCATAAACCGCCTGCCAAATGTTGTACCTGCTTTATTGTTGCTGCTGCTGCTGTTTGTGGCTCTGTTGCTGCTCTTGTTGTCATTATTATTGTTGTTGTTGTTATTGTAGTGCACTTTATGTGCAATTCAATTGCATATCATTGGGTTAGTATGCTTCCAACAGTAGGCAACAAAAAAAACAACAAACAACCAAACAACAAACATCACATATTGTATGCAAAAGTAAAAGTTAACTATATGCTCCATACTTTCCCATAGAGTGACGACGAATATTTTGCATAACAAGCCGTTGCCTGTTGCTGAAATATGCGCCTGCTACACAAACAAAAACAAAAGAAACAACACCAAGAAAAGCGATTTAATTAATAATTTGATAAACGATAAGCCGTTTACATAACAACAGGCCTCTTCCCATACGGCAGGAAGTGCCTGATACATGGGTTTGGCGCACAATTTAAATTAAATCTGCTAATAACCGGTGCTCATGAATCTGTCACCTGTTGTTCACGCAATCGATTAATCGATAACGAAATCAGTCAACTTACCTAAGGTTGTTGAGCAGTCTGGCTTAGTTTTGTGTCATGAAATATGTTTATAGCCGCTACCGATAGCAGGGTAGCAGGGTATTATAACTTTGTGTCAACCAAAAATATATGTGACATGCAGAAGAAGTCATCCTCGACCGCACAAAGTACATACCTATATATTTATACATATTTTCTTAATAAACACCTGCCAAGCAGTCACGCTCCTCCGTCCGTCTGTCTTTCAACATCTCAGAGACTATAAGAGCTAGGACTACCAATTTTAGTAACCACAAGCCTAGTTAGAAATTGGCACGCACCCGTCGGCCCGGTAAATATACGAGGTGTGTTCAAAAAGAATGGTGACTTTTCCAATTTCGCGGGCAATGTACTTTCGATTATCGATTTTTTTGTTTTGTTATGTTGGTACACTCTTTCCGAACGTCTGTTCCAAGATTCAAGTGAATGGCATTTTTTGTTTGCTTGTGAGAGGCGTAAAGGTTATAAGTGTTTTGCGTGCTCGGCGATTTTTTCCTAATTTTTGACCAAAAGAACCGTCGCATGAGCATCGCGCAAGAGCTGTTGAATGACGTCAACGATGACCCAGATTTACTCAAAAGGGTCATAACTGGTGACGAATCATGGGTATATGGTTATGATATCGAAACCAAAGCCCAATCGTCCCAATGGAAGAGCCCATGTGAACCAAGACCGAAAAAAGTACGCCAAGTTCGATCAAATGTCAAAGTTTTGCTCGCTGTTTTCTTCGATTACCATGGCGTAGTGCATCAGGAGTTCTTACCATATGATCGTACGATCAACAAACAGTATTATCTTGAAGTTTGCGCCGTTTTCGAGAAGCAATGCGAAGAAAACGTCAGAATTGTGGAAAAACAATTCATGGCTTTTGCATCACGATAATGCCCCTGCTCACTCATCTTTGCTTGTGAAAGATTTTTTGGCCAAAAACAACACACCAATCATGCCTCAGCCACCATATTCACCGGATTTGGCCCCATGTGACTTTTTCTTGTTCCCAAAACTAAAGAGACCTATGAAAGGACGGAGATTTGCAACGATTGACGAGATAAAGACTGCATCGCTGGAAGAGCTCAAGGCTATACCGAAAAGTGCTTATGAGAAGTGCTTTGAGGATTGGAAAACCCGTTGGCATAAGTGTATTGTATCTGAGGAGGATTACTTTGAAGGGGACAACATATGTAAATATTGATAAATATTGTAAATAAATATTTTTTCTTAAAAATACAAATTCATCTTACTTTTTGAACACACCTCGTATAATAGGTGCATTGCATGCGTAATTTTGATGCTAAGAGAACATACACTTTTGGAATGCATAGTTATTATCATTCTCCAATTGATTACTGATTTCTAAAACTCATTCAAATAAGCTACACTATTATCTTATCTAATCTGTTATATTTTTAATTTTGAATTATAAAAAAAAATTACGGAAAACAACAAAATAATTTGTTAATAATTAAAAAGTTGTCAATTGTCTTCAGTTGGGTATTCCAGTCATAATATACAGAGAAGTTGCTATTTCTTCAAAGACGCATTGCGTGGAAAACCTGTACCGTAAGCATAAACCCAGAAAACAAAGTATTATCAAATTTCAAAAGCAAACTGCATACACAACTGATGAGCAATGTGACTATAGTCGTGAATTTTTAAGAGACTAAAATATGTTGATTATAACATCACACCTGACACTTTGGCCGCCAAATTGTATTTCAAAATGGGACTTACTCTAGGCTAAATCTCAGAAAACAAAGTATTATCAAATTTCAAAAGCAAACTGCATACACAGCTGATGAGCAATGTGACCATAGTCGTGCATCTCTACGGGACTAAAGTATGTTGATTATAACATCACACCTGACACTTTGGCCGCTAAATTGTATTTCAAATGAGACTAGGAAACAGGAAACAAAAGTCTCACCTCGTGTATCGATATTATCACGATCAAAACGAACATTGGGATCGATTTAAACACGCGTTATTATTCATATAGAATTAAAGTTTAATATCTTAAGAATTAAGTAAATATGAATAACACAAAATTCAATATACACGACAAATTGTAACGATGTAAATTGTCTGGCAACGCCAAATGGCCAGGGCTGCAAAACAATGCTTGGCGCGTTCATTTCAATGACACTCAACGCTCTTAAGCATTTTATTAGCACTTATTACTATGAAACAAAAACAACTTATCACAATAGTGTATTATATAGAAAAATTGCTCTATATAGAATGCTACAGAGGCATTAGGTCGGCCAAGGATTCGGCGATTGTGCTATCACGGAAGCGTCCGATACGGAGCGCATAGGAGATCACATGTGCCACATAGCTCTGCTCGTGCACGCCGTGGAACAGGTGAGACATGGCACCTGTAAATAAATAAGAACATGAATCTATACAGATATATATATATAATAATATGCATTTCTGGCTTACCACGCGCATGTAACGTCACATCGGAGCCGCCGTGCAGATTCTCATCAGTATTGATTGCCGCTTGCTGTTGGTACTCCCAATCTGTAGTGTCCTCCAGTGCGGGACTTTGTCGCTGCAGCCGTTCGGGATCCACCTGGAAGCCTTTGTAACTCGTGCCGTATGTGAGTGTCGTATATGGCGTCTCTTCTGTCTTGGAATTGCCCGCCATACCCAAAATATCAGCGCCTCGCTCCGGATGCCCATTGATGGTCAAGGTGTGCGAATGGTCTGCGGTGACAATTAACAGCGTCTCGTCCAGTTGATCCCTGCAACAGCAGATAGAAAACTGAGTACAATGCACATTGGAAATCAAACAATTTTTGACTAACTTGGCCTTAAGATGCGCTTGTACGGCTTGTACTGCCTCATCGAGGGCCACCACCTCGTTGAGAGCCTTTCGTGCAGTGCCCCGATGATGCGCCTGATCGATCATGCCCGCCTCGACGACCAGCAAATAACCTTTATCACTGTTACCCAGTACTTCGAGCGCCTTGAGGGTCATGTTTGTCAGGGACGGCATGCCGGCATCGCTTTGATTCCGCTCGTGATCGTACATGAGATGCCCGTTGGCAAAGATGCCCAACACATAGTCAAGATTCTCGGTGTCCAGTTGACGCAGTTGACCATTGTTCTGTACGACAGCATGTGAGACACCCTGTTGGGTTTTAAATTGCTTCCAATCATCAATTAAATTGCGTCCGTCTGAGGAATGACCCGCCCAAGTGTCCAATGGGTCTTCGGCTGAGCCACTCACATTGGAAACAAGCATCTGTCGACCGCCGCCCATGATGACCTGCAAGGTAAGCCATTTTAATAAGGTGATTCTTTATCCCATCCCTGTACTCACATTAATTTGCTGTCCCGTGGACAGCTCCACCAGCTGACGTGCTATGTCGAGGCAACCCTCCTTCTTGGCATCGGCCGGCAAAGTCCCATCAGATTCCCAACGGCGATCGGCCACATGGGCGTACAGTGCCGCAGGCGTGGCGTGTGTAACACGTGTTGTTGTCACAAAGCCAGTTCGCATGCCATCAACCTGTGCCCAGTTGAGTATAGTCTGCACATGATTGACTGAATGCAGTGAGGCACTGCAATTGCCCAGCGGCACATTTGCATCAACGCCGCCCGTCTCGTAGTTGACTTTCACGCCACCGAAGAGCGCCGTCGCTGTGGAGAATGAGTCGGGCACCTGCTTGTCCGCACAGTATGTCTTTAGCAGACCCATGTGCGGAAAACGTTCCCAGCTGAGCAGACCCTCCTCCTTGTAACGATAGATGCGTGCCGCTGTCACCGTATTTGGCCCCATGCCGTCACCCACAAAGAGAATCACATTTTTTGCCCTTCGACGATTTAGCTCTCGATTCAGGGCCACCTTTAACTCAGCAATGCCCCGATCGTACCACTCCTGCTGCGCCTTGGGCAACTTGACGTGCCAATACGAGGCGGTCTCCATGTCACTCACATCGCCAGCGAACTCGTAGTGCACCAGAAAGCCAATGCACATGGCTATCATTAGCACTGAGGAGAAGGTGACCGCAATGATAAACACTTTCGATTTGAACACATTTTTCTGCTGCTGCTCCTGCTGTAGATCGGATGACAGGTGTTTGGTCCTTGGTGTGCCACCGTTTGAGGCGGCGAAGTTATGACTAGAGTCCAGGCTGTCTAGTTGCACCTCAATCAGACCCACATCGGCCAGTTTGGTGCTATCCGTGGCCGTGGAAGACATTGCGCTAGATCGAAGGAATGACGTCTACGGCTATGGCTCGGGCGATCTATAAAAGAAACCGACGTGAGATAAACAATAATCGTATCATAATCATGAAGAAATCTCAGGCAAAGTTTGTCTTCCACAGATAAGATTTCCCTCCCGTCTAACCTGGACAGTTTCGAAGAACAATTGGCAGCGCTCGAGGCATTTAAGCAGCTCTTAAATAGCCAAATCGCAGTTAGATTATATTGTACTACACGTCATCGACAACAATTACCAGATGGACACAGGTACACAGCTAACTTCGTCCCGCAACCAGTTGACCCGCCTCCACTTCTGGCTTTCGTTCTCTCGCGCCTAAAGTGCTTCCTCTATACGTCGTCGACAGGGCCGTGTGCTTTTTTTGTGTGTTTGCGCGTCTGCCATATTGGTTGACATATTCAATAATACCCTAGCTGGGAGTAGAATATATCACTTTGATTGCGGAGTATGCACCACACAGCAGGGTGAAAATTCGACAGAACTTGCACAAATAAAAGTAGTACATTCTATATTCTATGGTATGTATGCAGGTCTCTCGATATGTCGCTTAAGTAACTATATCCATTAAAGAACCTATTCTCCCAAATAAAGCAACATATGTAAAGCTTTTGTTAGCTCATTCATCGACTATGTAGCATATTTAATAGTATTGCAATTTAAAGTCTATAAACAGGTAGTTGATATAGAAGTTCCATAAAGATATATTATGTGAAACTAAAGATTTTAAGAAAGTTTTTACGATGGCATTTGATAAATTGCCAAAAGAAATTGACTTTACTTAGTCTCGAAAATATTCCTTTAGACTTTGCCGTAAATCAAACAGATACTGCGGTGATTCGTGAACATATACGGCATCTAAGACGTCGACCAGTCGCAAACAGACCGACCACTGATACCTTTCGTCTTGAGGGTTGTGGTAATTGCCCGCATCGCGATAAGGCCAATTGCGAGGAGCAGAGGTAGAAACCATAATAATAACATTGTGCTATTTATGACCACTTCAATTTGGGTACGTTGAGACAGAGGTACACGTAAGTTTAGGTCTAATATTTATAATCTGTCGCTGAGCCAGTTGAGCGCACGATGCGATAATTTGATTCCCTATCTCTATAGGAACAACTGTCAGGAGTTGCATAGAAAGTGAAAATCAATTACCCAACTGGGGTTTGACGCACGTTTATTAATGAAGAGGGAGAGATAAATGTATGTAGACAGGTATCTCTGGGATCCATAGATTAAAAGAGGCCTCCACTCGATGATCAACAAGTTTCATCGCTAAGAAATGAGTACTTCTTTTGTTTTATTATCGCTTTGGGGAGTAATGTTTTGATTATGAATTGCGTTCGTCATTATAAACAGGCGCATTCGAGCTTGCAATAAGGTCGGTAATTTCCCAGATTCGCCTTTTATTGTATATCATATTCGTAGAACGAAATTGTATAATGTAATCTAAATGAAGCATTCATCACGTATAGATTAAGAACCTGAGAAAACTATGTTGACTTTGATAACCTAAACAATAGATAAACAATAATTATCAACGGGTAAGCATGCAAGACTCAGGGATGCTCTGCTGGGTCTATAATATTAGATTTTAAAAGAAAGCTTCAATATTTATTCTAGTCATGATATTCCAGATTTCTAACACCCTATCGAATGATAAATCTATGAAGTAAGAAAAGAATTATTTCTAACTAATTGAGGAGCCAGACGAAACACTTGTTTCCCAGAAATTTCCATTGGTTTTCTGATAATTGCAAAAAAGCAGTGGGAGGAGTAGACCTTATACTGTTTATATACATATGTAGTATAAATTATAGTAGTAGTAGATGAGTCTATCGTGGCACTGAGTAGAACTTTTGTTAGTTAGACATGTAGGCATGTCCAAGCTAATTGATTTATAACAGAAATGGCACAGTGGGCCGAGAAACATGATGCAGCGCATTGCCGTGCCAGATGAACGTAGTTAGAGAAGGGGGAGGAGGATGAAAGACAACTCTGTTTGTCCCCTTCCAACGCGTACTCTTTACTGACCCCTTTCGTTGTCGAACATATATTTTACTCACTTGACATTGGCTAAAAAGGCACTTATTGTTTTCGAATTTCACCAGTTTTTTCTATTGTTTAGTTATTTCCAATTTCATTGAGGTTTATTTATAAAACAAAAGCAAGAAAAAACAAAAGGTTTCGCAAACAAAAGTTACGAAATTAACCGAATTTCTAATAAATATTAGATAGTTTAGGCGTTCGTGTAAATTTAAATAAATTTTTGTTTTGATTTTTAACCCATGCAAAAATAACAAAACGCGTACCACACCAAATTCGTCCGTTCGCGGTGCACGTTTCCAACGCTTTGCAATCAAAATAGACTAAATGAAATCAAGAAAACTAGTTTCAGGTTCGCCGCACCGAAGCGCATATACTCTACACACAGAGTACAAACGTATGAGACGTAAAAGCAAAACAATTCAAATAACTGTCATCGTTCGGTTTTTATCAATTCACGGTTTTTAATTGAGCAATCGGGTCGTGTGTGTGTTGTAATATGATAAAGTTAATAAACCCGCAACGACGAAGCGAAATAACAAGAGAGCAACAGCAAACAGCGACGTCAAACATCTGCTCACAGAGCAAACGAAAGGTAGTGAGACAGAGAAAAAGGAAGAGAGCATGCGCTGTTAGCAATAACATTTGCCAAACAGCTGATGCAAACAGCATGTTTTAGCGCGCAATGTTACGAACTTGAACACCTGGGAGTAGGCACAAGTGTGTGAGCGAGAGAGCAACTGCCTTAACAGCAGTAATGTTACTACAGTTACCGATAACAGTAGTCGATAGATCTGCTGTAACTTAGCATGTGTTGTCAACATATCGTTGGCGCGCAAATTTTCAAATTTTCTGTTCCGTTTGAGTAGTAGGCATGGAAAATCGAGACTTGTTGACAAAAGAAAAGTGAATTCCATTACAGTTTTTTGCGTGCTACACAATCAATCGCACGAAAAATATAAAATACACAATCGTTAAAAATATTCATATAAAAAATAAATTGCATAAAAATTGAACAAGATGTTGCGAATACCAGGTATGCCCCTCTTGCCGGGCACGCTCTTTCGCGATGTGAGTAATCTGTATTAAATCTTCGCACTATATGCATTGTTGTTCATAATTCTTGTTCCCTGGCCGTTGTATAGGTCAATAAAGTGTACTATCCGAAATCGCAATCGTTAATGAATTTTCGTGGCTTACCTATGCTTAGTGACCGGCTGCAAGCGGCCGTAGACCCTGCAAATGTTGTCATCGATATCAGTTGTCCGCCGGCTGAAGCCCATGCTCTATATCCGCCACGATCGGGTCCACGGCTGCCACCTTGGCTGGCGTATGATAAGAAGGTGCTCGCCTTCAAGGCATATTTCAAGCAGACGCTACAGGAGAATTTTCATGCACCCTATATGGTGCGGCACGTGAAGATCTTCTATTATCTGGAGGATGGCACCATTGATATACACGAACCAAAGGTTATCAATTCGGGCATTGTTCAGGGCTGCATTCTGCATCGACAGCGAGTTGCAAAGCCACCGCCCTGTGATAATGAATTCCTTTCCATAGTTGATCTAAATGTGGATCGCACTGTTGAAATTTTCGATCGCAAATATCACATTGTCGACTGTGACGATTTCACCCGTAAATTTCTCAACAAACGTGGCATAGTGGTCACCGATCCGGTGGTACCTGCCGTGTAAGTCAGCATTATGTGCAATTACTACACATAATACTACTAATGTATTAACGATCTTCATCTCTAGTGATCCTGGTACTGCAGTGCGTAATCGAGGCAGGGCACGCGCCAGTGCACCCCGGGAAAAGCGTCACGCTTTCGCACAGTTCCTCAAGTACGATCGTCAGGTACTCAAGTTCCAGGCATACTGGGATGATCGCACCGACTTGGGGGATGTGCGTAAGCTGGAGATCTGCTATTACCTTGCCGATGATACGATCGAGGTTAAGGAGGCGCAAATACGTAACTCCGGCAGGGATGGCCCGAGGACGTTTCTCAAGCGTGCACGCCTCCAGCGCGTAAGTCGCAGATCGCAAAGATTTTAAAGCTCACCCTGATCACACTGATCCTTTTCTGGTTGCAGGAGTTCAATGGCATGTTGCTGCCAGGTCAGGCCACACCTGTGACGCTGCTCAATGTGATGGGCAATGCGCGTAATGTGCGCTACTGTGTCGATCCATTGAATTTGGGCAACAAGGAGATACTCTACTACAGTCAGCGTGATCTGCAGATCGGAAGCGTGATCAACGTGTATGGTCGCGCCGTGGTCATCACCGATATGGATCCCTTCACGCGGCAATACTATCGCGATAACTACGGCATCGATCAGTTCACGCCCCTGGCACAGCCTACGCGATCGGATATCTGCAAGCCGTATGACAAGTCGGTACGCACTCTGCCGCCATACAACGGCTGGGGCAGCTACGAGGACTCCGCCGGCAATTGTATGTCGATTGTGAATAAGCGTCCCAAGACAGACTTCCGCAAGTTCATCAAATTCGATCGTTATGTACTGCGCTTTGGCGCTAAAATGTTATCGACAATCAAAGAGAACTGCGAACGCATCTTTGTGATCAGTTACTTTCTCTGCGATGACTCGATGCAGGTGCTGGAGATCGCTGTGCGCAATTCTGGATTCCTTGGTGGCGAGTTTATGAAGCGTGGTCGTGTTCTTATACCCGGCCAGGAGAAGTTTACGTGCAAGCAGCCGCTATACTATAAACCTTGCAATCTGTTCATTGGCTCCACAATGGTAATAAAGGATTTCATTTTCCATTTGGTGTCCGCAGATGAGTTTACGCTCATGTATATGGAGCATCATCAGGATCAATTTGAGCAGTGCAATATCGAAAAGATACTTGAGAAAGTGCGCAAAGTCCTGGAGACGCGCATGTCTGACTTTGTCTCGATATGTGTGCCAGATTGCACAGATCTTGAGGAGAAGATGGAGAAACGCACGGTCTTCATTTCGTACGAGAGCCTCAAGGGTGCCCTGGTTGCACTGATGGGTAATACGATATCGGATCATGAGATTATCTCGCTTTGCCGTCATTTCTCCGGCGAAAAGGCACCTCCACATGCCTGTTCGCGGGACAAAGTGCGCGCCGCTGCCCATCTGGAGATCAAACGTGCCCTTTGGAATGGTAGAGACGAGTTAATGGAACACTTCCATCACATCAATCCGACAAACAAGCCATTTATGCCCGAATCCCAGATACGCTCCACACTGCGCGGCTTCCGAATGCCGTTCACCATGGAGTTGATCGATAACCTCTTGTCGGTGCTCAATCGCAACGATTGCGATGAGATCGAGGTCTGTGATCTGATGAACTTCATCGATGTATCGTGTTTCCGTGGCTGTGACATGCCGCCCATTAACTACGCCTTTGAGTTGTGTCCCAAATTGCCGTTCCAGAATAGAGGACGCGTTGTGGATCTTGGCTGCCTGCTGAAGGCTATCAATCTGCCCCTGAGCCTGCCCCCGCCAAAGGCTCAACCTGTTATTGGCATCGGTGAAGCTAGAATCATGCCACCCACGGACTCGGCGAACTGTTGATCCTCACCCACACCCACACCCGCCCCCACCTTAACCGCCATTTCATTTGTTTTTTGTTTGTTTTGCGTTTTCTGTTCGAAATTTCATGTACCAAACCAGTACACAAGATACCCTAGAAAAGTACATAAACACACTTGGGTGAGAGAACGAAAACTTGGCAACACATATGTGTAAGTATATTTTGATAGTTCACACGAAACAAAAAGCGTCACCTTAAACCAAAACAATTAAACGAAAAACTACACCTATCTTTCTTTTAATGTTCTTATGGGTCAAAACATAAAATAATCTATCTCGCTTTTAATGGTATTTTGGATCTCTAGATTGAAGTTTTTATCCATCTTCCATTTAAAATTGTTATTTTCTATATCCATTTCCCTTTGATTACTTCTTTGATTCTTTATATGGAGTTATCTAGTACCCCTTGGGTACTATTCTAGATCTCTATTCATTTGGAATACTCTGGCTAGATAAGTCCATCCTTATAAACGAGGCTTGCCAGCCCCTAACCTTGCCATATACCCTTCAATAATTTTAACTCTATAACATCTACATTCATTGTATCACAATACCCACTTATTATAAATGACACGCATTTGTACATTTTATAAGTCTCTATTTATTAGATTTCTTGAAAATAGCATTTTGGGTTTGCACAAAAAAAATATTAGGGGTTTTTTTCCATTAAATAATAACTTAGCATAAGAAAAACTGTATCATATTGGGGTTCCATTTTTTTGTTGTTTTGTTTTTCTGTTCTTTTTTTTGCTGTGAATTTTAGTCAAAAATGCAGCTAGTCGTATATATATTCTGGTATTTAGGCATATTTTGATTAAAGTTATTATGTTTCCTTTTTAAGTTGTGTTTGTGTATCTGTCAGTGTGTGTGTATATATATATTTTTAATAAATGTACGAAAAATTCTTCAAGTTGTAGTTATTGAACATTTGCATTTGAAAATTCATTTTTATTGTTTTCTTTTTGATTAAATATATATTTATATATCATTTTGAATTTTATATGCATATTTGCGAATTAATTACGATTTGAAAGCCGAGGGAAATCAATTTACAATTACAAAATTAATATTAATTCTTTCTATTTGCCATTATATTTCTTCATCCTTCTGCTTCAGCGTTTAGCTTAATAAGTACTCCACTTAAAATTAATTAAACATTTAAAACACGTAAAAAGAGGAGGGAGAAATGAAACTATTATAATGTTATAAGATGTAGTATAAAGAAATATTATATAATCGGGGGTTAAATCAAATTGTCAACCACGACGAGATGTAACACCAAAAAAGAACAAACTAAATTGATTTAAAAAAAATACACTACAATCGAAAGCCAAAGATAGGACTGATTAATCATATTGTTGCAAAACATTCTCATAGTTGATTCAGATGTTGTTGTTTGTTGTTGTTGTTGGAGTTGCACTAGTTGCACTGCAAATTTAGTTGTTCTTGTAGTTTACTTATTTAATTTGAATTTAGTTTTTATTGTTACAAATGTTTGTTGGAAGTGCATGCAATATAATTACAATCGAAATGTCGTGAAGCAGTTCATCAAAGTTAATGAGCACGCGCCGCCGTTTCCGCTGCAGCGATCCCCTCCCCACAAACAGAGGTTCGTTGCTAGAGGTGTCCCTACGAACAGATGGAGGAAAGGAAAAGGGGACACGGGGTAGCAATTGCTGTTGAGAGATGATGTCGGCGATGGATGATGAATTGCGACAACTAGAGATGTGCGCAGCAGCAATGCCTCACCCATCACCTACCTATATGCCTTCCTATGCCCGACAACGTTCGACGTTCGCGTTCCGCCAGCCCCAAACAACAACAATCTATTGTCCCACTACTATGGTGTGCTCTTTTTAGATGTCATCGATGTCTATCTCATCACCATCCTCATCGTCCAGTGCGTTTTTCTTGTTGGCCGCAACGACAGCAGCAGGCGCAACAACCTTAAGCGGCTCGACACGTGCCCGATCATCGTACTCGATATCCACATCCGAATCACGGCCAGTATTCTCATCATCATCCGATGATGATTCCTCCTCCTCGGCATCCTTAAGCCATTGAACAAACGGTGCGACCTTTTCGTGTATCTCGGTTGCAATCTTCTTCGACACATGACGCTTGCTCACCTTCTGTGCCCAGTCGAGTATCACCTTCTCGTCGAGAATGTCCAGGTCATAGAAGATCTTAAATATGCCGGCCACCTTGCTCATCAGTGTGTTGGCATGCAGCTCCACAGTCTGCTCGATGCCGCCGATCAGATAACGTTGACCCTTCGGGTTGTTGTGCGTGAAGCGTAACAAGAGAATGCGATTCTTGCGCACATCATTGATAATGTTTTCGGTGAAAAGCAGCTCAGCCAGTACCAACGGTGCCTTGTTCACAATATCAAGACGTTCAGCTTCGATCAGCAGATCCTTGTGCGTGGGCACATCATCCAACTGCTTCTTGTCGCGCTTGCTCTTCACCAGCTCATAGAAGATATCGATGCGCTCCTTCTCTGTCTTGTCGTAATCATCCGAAATGGTCATGCCCTTGGCACCATCGGTCAGATCCTGCAAGCGTGCACGAATTGCCTCCTGAAAATGGAGAGGGATAACTGTGTTAAATAGGTAATTACAAAGCTCAAGATCGCATAAAATATTTATATATAGCACGTTTAAGGTGGCGAACATTTCTAGCCCCTCGCCTCACCTTGGACACATCCACACTCCAGCAGCCATCGTCATCATCCTCGGCAATGGTCTTCTCCGGAATGGCGGCACTAATCTCAGCCTCTGTTTGGCTGGCATGATTGGTGCCATTGCCACTGTCCGATTCACCGCCAGAATTGTTGGCCATCGAATTGTTGGACATGGAACCATCGGAGTTATCGTTCTTATGCTTCTGCACACGCTTCGAGCGTTTACCCTCGGTGAGCGATGAGCCCTGGGCAGCCGGATTCAATGATGGTGGATTCTTAACAATGTACGTATTGACCTTATGATTGACTTTCAACAGGCCATGGAAACCACATGCCTTGCATGATTGCGAGATGGTTTGATTTTTAGCCGAAACGGTTAGGTTTGTTTCAGGATTATCACACTCAGGACAGAGTACAAATTTGCGTATGAAGCCATCGAGCAAATCCTGCAACTTGTTCACATCATGCGAGCCATTCACAATAAAACGCTCGTTCTTCACGACAAAGAGAGAGAGAGAGAGAGAAGAATGAATATATATTATAGAAAGATAAGTTGATGCTCCATTTGAACTTACCTTATGATCGAACTGCGTCTGGGCTCCCAATTCGCAACCAAAGTACTTGGTCGGATATGTTGCTGGGCGTCCGATGGCGCGTGCCACTTCGGCCATGTTGACCAGGACGGTCTTGATGCCGTTACCCTTGCCCTCGACCTTGGCCTGTAGACGTGGCATCTTGTAGCGGTAGAAGATGTCCGTCACGCTGCGATTAACGTTAACGGTCGCCATGTTGCAGCTGTTCTTGTTCTTCTTGTTGTTCTATCAGTTATGTGGGGGATATTGTATTGATATATATGTATATATACTATAGTATTTTATCGTGCCTTTCAGAGAACTCTGCTAGTATTCGCTCGCTTGCTCACTCCGTATCTGTGTGCGTGTGTTTTTGTAATGGGTGCACGAGTGTAGGCGTTGTTGGCGTGATTGCGCGGCTTCTGCTGGCTTCGATTTGGGGTGTAGGTGTTGTTGTTGTTGTGGTGGTTGGGGTCCTCAGCTTTAAACGAGTCTATGGCTGGTTGTGCGCGCGGCTGATGGCGGCGCCAATTTTGTTGACTTTGGCGGCTATTTTGTTGCAGTTGCTTTGCCCTTCGTTTCCGTTCATTAAATTTGCCTTTTTTCTCTCTCTCTCTCTCTTAATTCGCACTTTCCTTTAGCGTATTGTGTTGTTGTTGCGGGCTCTGCTGCTGTTGCTGCTTGTCCAACGCTGTCGAGGATTCCGATTGGGACTCGGATTCCGACCTGAATTTCACTTTACTTCCACTGGGCATCGACTCGCAAATGAATATCCCTTTCGCTTTCCCTTAAGTTGCTGCTGCAGCTTCCCACTCTCCGGTTGGGGGTGCACAGGCGGGAGGATTGTTTTAGCGTTGTTGCTGCTGTTGTTGGTTTTCGCAATTGCAAATCTTCTCTTCTCTTCACTTGTAGTGCGTGCACGGGCGTTGTTGCTATTGTTGTAGTGTGTGTAGTTCTCTATCTCTTCTATATATCTGGCATAGTCTTAACTATTTGGTGTTTTCGTTTATGGTTATTGGTATTTTTTTTTTGTAATTTTTTGTTTTAAATTTTTTTTATTTTTTGTTTTTTTTTTTTTTAAATTTTGTTTAAGTAAAAAACTATTGGAACGGTACAATGCTTATTGGCTCACGTGTACCTGAACGGCTGTAACTTCCGATGTCTGTTACTTGAAGTCCTGCAAGGGAGAGATAGAAAACAAAAATAGTTAGAATTTGATATATCCACAGAGAACTAACAGCTGTTGTTGTGGCACACTTTCACTAACAGTCTACCAGGTTAACATATTGCACGCACTGTTAGTCAATCGATGACAGAGACAGAGAGAACTACGTGTTGACACCTGTAATTTACTTGATGAACTGAAATTCAAAGTACTCTCGAATCAAGAAAGGAAGGATAATAGACTGTAATTGGGTCAAAAGTTCTGCGCGCATACCGACTTTTCCCAGGCGGCAGCAGCATACACGCAGAGAGAGAGGGAAAGGGGGAGAGAGAGAGAGAGACACGCACAACCACTGCCTGCAATCAATAGAGTGTCTGTGTGACCCATTAAAAAATCAGTTTAGACCCCCAGAAAAATTTGGTATACAAAATGTATGTACTACATGCACATCCAGGTAAATACTGAGTCGTATATAATAGGTTGCAGTGCAGTACAACCTCCCTCTCCGTATTGCCTTTCCAGTATTTAAATATTCATCAGTTGTTTTCGATATCCAGGCAGTATCTGTAGCTTACTTACCGATGACTTATAGTTCGCCTCTTTGAATTCATGCACAGTTCGAAGCTTTTACTCCGTTTTTGTGGAATTGGAGGTGCGCCTTTTTTTGCTGGTGTTTCTGCAATGGAAAGAGTAAAGATAATAATAAATTAGAGATGGAAAGAAGATATAAAGATATATGATAAGCTTTTTATACAAAACATGTATGGATAAACAAAGGGAGACCGCTTCAGCTTACCCACATAGGTATACAACAGTTAGGCCAGCGATCTGATTGGTGCATAGCAAGTGAACATTGGAAACCCACTTCGACACACTTAAACAAGAACACACAAGTAAACAATTTTAACCACGAGGTGGGTGTCGGTATTTCGAAAGAGAGGATACGATAAATACTATTGCATGTAGGGCGGGTAGCTGTGTAGGGAAGAAGGGGGATAGGGGGTGGGCTTGTAGAACGATTGATCGCTTGCTCGCTCTTGCGCGCCTGCCTGTTAATGCGACCTCATCGATAGCTTAGTGACGAACTGCACGCATCGGTTCGTCTTCTTTTTATACGCAGTAATTTTGAACCAAAGCTTAACCGAATGTTAGACCACATCAAAAACGAATACAATTTTGAATAAAATCGACAAAAAGAATATATATGGATGATGGATAAATTGATACAATTATAATGGTTCTTGTGCTATCTTGAATCCACGACCAATTTATTTTTTATTTGCAATTGCATTTCTTGCAAGTGTAATGTTGTTTTAGTCAGTTATATTGTAAATTTGTTGTTTTACACTGAGAATTTCGCAAGATAGAATAATATCGAATAATTTCAAATTCAATTCCTGGACTGAGATTTCTGTAGCTGCTGCTCAACCAAAGCCCGAATGACGTCTAAATCAAAGCCAAATAAAACATCAGAAAAAACCCAAACGAATGCCCAATTTCAAACATGAGAAGCAAAAAATAAATTCAATTAATCGATAAATATTTACATCACACATGTTTTGCGAATACATCAGCAGCAGAAACAGCTGCTATTCACAATAGCAACAATAGGAAGAGGATAAATCACAGTTGTCTGTTGTTATCAGTTGTCTGTTGTCATTGCTGTTAGCGCTAACAGTTGGCGAGAGACAAACAAATGTGACACGACTAGATCGCAAAGTGGCACGAGTACGCGCAGGAGGGAAAGCTCAGTGCTTTCTTCTTCGACAAAACCAGGATCCTAAATGCGCAAGTGAGAGCAGAAAAGGAAGCTCAGATTCTCTACTCTCTCCCTCCTGCGCTCTCTTCAATTCTGTTGAGTTTGGTGTGGTGTGGAGTAGAGCAGAACTTGTATACATATGTGTGAGTGTGTGTCGTGTTGAGAATTTAATTAACTCACCGCTGAGGTCATAGGTAATGGCCACAGTATGTCGCTGGATGGTTAAATCGCACAGCATATGATGCAGCTCGCTTTTGAAGTTTGTTGTCACGAGCAGAAGCTGAACGAGCGCGGCCAGAAATTGCAACGGCAATGGCAACGTCAACGTCAACGACAAATGCTTGGGCGGCGTCAGGTTGATTGCGTCGTCTTTTCCGTCTGGGTCTGGCAGCACACAAACACAACACACCACAGTGGTAAATTGAGTCAGGATTTGAATTATTTTTGTTATTGTTGCTTCTGCTGTCGCTATTGCCACTTAACAGTTGTTGCTTCCCAGCTGCTGTTAATATTGCAACTCTTCTTGCTGCTGCTGTTATTGTCGATCGATTTGTTGACTTGCGCTTTGTTTTTTTAATTTGTGCCAGCGCGTTTCGTTAAATTTCTTTCAATATTCGTTGTTGTTATTTTTATCGTTGTTATTGTTGTTGTTGCAGTTGCAGTTGCATTTGTTGTTGGTGTGGAACCAACGTCGTGAGCGTCGCGTTGACATAAACGTTTGTTTGTGTTAGCCCGGCGAGATAACAAAAATTTAAGAAAATAACAACGACAAAGCGTATTGGGCATTAAAAAACGTTTAACAACGAAAGTTGTTTTTGTTGTAACAGAGAGTTTGCAAGATAAACCAAATAAATATCAAGAGTATTTACACACACAGGCACACGCACTCACACTAATAAATTCGTATGTAAATGTGTACGTGATCCAAGTGGCTGATCGATTGCTCTCCTATTGCTGCTGCTATCGATGAACTTAACGGAATTTATCGATTCTTCGTATCCTGCATCGATGCTTGCCGTGTCTGTCTCTCTTTTTCTCATTTGCTCTTGCTAAGACTTGTACTTGTATTACCAATTTGGGTATTTTTCACATCGGAAATTATCTATGAGTTTACATATGTGTATATATAAATATATATTTATAGTATTTATATATACGTGTAGCTCAAGTGATGCTGGGCACCTTTTTTCGATTGAAAAATGAAGGATAACTCAACAAAGGCAAGTTTTACACACACACAGATATGACAGCAGCAGCAGCAACAACAAAAAATACATTAAGGAATGCTCTACATATCAAGCACACACACACACGCAATTCAGGAAAATCCAATAATTACAATGCCAATTGGGCACGGCAAATGTAATTTCTGCTATAGTTTTTTGTTGGCCCCAAAAAAAGAAAATCCAGTAAAAAACAATGAGAGTGAAAGGAATGAGAAGAGAATGTGATAGCGAGAGGTCGCAGGGTGGGTTCCAAGAGTTGAGCGCGTGTGTTTTTGTCATTAGCATTGTTGCAAAAGCAGAAATAAGAGAAAAAAAAAAAAAAAACGAAAAAGTGTTGAATACTTTTCATTTTATGCCTTTTATGTCACACACACACTATCACATAAACGCACACACACTCACAGAGAATATGCGTGGAAAATTTTCACGTTTCGAGAACAAGGCGGAAAAGTGTCGGAAAAAACTTGCGATTGGTTTAACGCTACCGAATAAACTGACTCGATTCCGTTGCGATGCTGAGTTCCAGAGCCCCCCGGACGACAACGACAGGGTCCTATGTGTCCATCCTGACGGGGATGGAAAACGACACCAGACGAGCCACGAGGCACGGACAGAACAGAACACAGCAGGTTCGTGTGGCAATCATTGCGCATGTGCTGTGGCACATGGCCTGCAACAACAATCAGATGTTCTACTGCCGCCAGCGACTGTGCGCGTTATCCCCCCCCCCCCTTCCTCAGCACATTACTTAACCCCTTTCGAATGCCATTTGCTATGCAGTTGCTGCAATTTAATTGCAATATGCAGCGCCAGCTTAAAAGTATGCAACGAAAACAAGCGAATTACGGGAAATGTCGAATTTTCAGCAGCAACAGCAAGGAGAAGAACAAGGAGGAGAAGATACGCTCACACAAAACTGCAGGTCATGCATTGTGTAGAGAGCTTCGCATCCGAGCAGAGAAGAGAACGCAAGCGCAGGCTGTGTGAAAGACCAAAGAAATGTGCACTCTCCTCCTACTCAAGAGCGAAAGCTGCTGCTGCACTGCACTTCGCTGCAAGGCAAAGCGAGAGATTTATGACGCAAACGTTGTCATTGTTGTTGTTTTTGGTGGTGCTGCTGCTGACCACCAACAACACGCTCAGAGACAGAGACGCGTCATCAATGGAGTCGCTTGCAGCAGCAGGCAACTTTTATTGACTTTGTATGCCCTATAAATTTGACAAGGGTGACGTGAGGTATATTAGTGCTGTTGAAGGTTGATTTACACTTGAATAATTGTTCTCTATATATTCTTGATATTCAGTCAATAATTAGAGATATTTTAAAATAATAATTAAATTTATATTAAAATAATAATGATAATAATAATGGTATATAAATTCAATATTGACAAATTTCAAGTTATATATTCATCCGTTGACTGTTCTATTTTAAGAACGATCTTTCAACACTTGTGGCTATTCCTATACGTCCGCAAATATCGCTTTAGCTGCACTTAAACAACCATGACGAACCACTAGACTTTTTGTATTACTATAAAGAATTGCATGACAAATGCAATTACCTGTGGCAAAATATTTAAAACATGTTGCATGCACTACATATCGTATGTATGTACATACAAATATATATTGTATATCTAGTATATGAGTGCAAGTCAGTTGTTCCAGATTTTTCGATTACTCGGCATTTGCTTTTGCAGTGTTTCAAAAGAAAAGCGTAAAAAGACATACAAGTAAAATAAGAAAAACAACGTATAGTACTAATTTTACAAAGAAAATCATGAACAATTGAACGCACAAAGATAATACTGAGAATGATAAATAAAACTTAAATGACTCCGTCCAGTCCAGTTTGAAGTGGACGGAGGAAAAGGGGGGCGGGGAAAGAGAGTGAAAGGAGCCTCGGGTTGAAGCTATTTATAGTGCAGCTCTCCTCCCACCCTCAACACTCACAAGATCTATAGTATATGATATACATAGCATCGGTCCGAACGTCTGTTGCATTGTGTGAAAATAAACAACAACAACCAGTTGTGGCACAGGTTGCTGTTAACGCTAAAAGTAACGGGAAATCAAATGACACCGCACGTCACGACAAAGAAAAAAACACAAAAACGAAAGACAAAACTGATTAAAACCAAAAGAAAATTGATTCCTCTAATATTTGGTTACAATTTGAAAGTTACCTCGTTGGTCTTGAGCCTTTTTCACCCAATTGTAGCACCCACAAAAAATACAAATAATAAACGCAACAATTGTTGCAGAGCTTTTTACACTAAAAAACAAAGACAAAAGGTGCAAGATATACGAAAGAGGAGGGGAAGCGGAGAGGGCAGGGGATGAACTCGCAGTTAAAAGCAAGGCATGTGATGATGATACCCATTTCGAAGAGTTAACAAGTATGGGAGGGAAAGGGGGAGGAATGGGGAGTAAGGGGCTACGATCATCAGTCGACCGACCAATGCCATAAACTGGTTTTCTACTTTTATCAGCGTATGCCTTTTTGTTATTGTTTGGGCACGCTTGCAAAATGGCAAAGAGAAAAAGAAACAACAACAGCAGAGGTAAACCAAAACCGACTGACTGCAAATGCAAATGGAACTGAACTAGGTATTGCAGGAAAGAGCTGGAAAGACGGTGAACGGAGCCCCCCTTTGATTGAGATTGATTGCGTATTGTCTTTTGAGCATAAAATTATAACAATTGCCCCGCTCTTCATAACATATATATATGCACACACACACAAACCAAGTGGTGTATTATAGAGCTCTGTTAGCTAAAATTATTTATCGTCGATCGTCGCTGTTAACGCTTAACAGTGGAACGAGAAATGGTTCCATGTGCGAAATCGTGTGTACATAGTTGTACATACATATATGTACCGATATACCTGTGTATGTACGGTGGATCGGTTACGGCATGCGCACATTAAACTTAACAGAGTACAACAAATCTCATTATCCACATACATACATACATACATTCATACATACATACATAGACAGACGTATCACGTATCTGTAGGACAATGGAAATAAAGAAAGACACCATGTAAAATTATGATTTTCACTTGATATCGAACAAGCTGAAAAATTTTACAAAAAGTGCTTACTCATTATGAAAATAGTGTCCCCCCAATTGGAAAATGTATAAATATATAAATAGTTTCACAAACTTATGTTATGGGGCAGGGAGAGAGGGATGGGAAGGAAGGGATAGGTAGCGATCGAGGGGCCTACTACCTGAACGTTATCTGTCGCTGAACTTACACAACTAAATTATAATGGTAAATGTTTTTATTTATTTACATGGAAATAGGCACACACACATATGTACGAATACGCTCAGGTACACACACATGCATGCATCTCGTGAGGTAATTTAGCAATTTTTACTTACCACTTAATCTTTCAAAAGTCATATAAGATATTATGTTTCCCCTGCTTGGGGTGTGCAATGCAATCTCACGAATTAGATAAGAAACTGGATGATGTACCAAAATCTCCTCAAGGCCTCCTCTCTTCAAAATGTGGCTCGCGTTCTGTTCCTTTCCTGATTTGGGATTTTTATTTTTTGGTTTCAGTAAAATCAAATCAAATTATATATGCTGGGTGTATTTACCGTAACTGAATATATGGATTATTTGATAAACTATTTGTGAATAACTGTAACTTCCTTTTTGTTGATTTGTGCAATCTTTCTTTTTCTATTTTTTTTTAAATTTTGCCACGTGAGAATTTCGAGCAACTACAAAAAAAATAGCTTCGCGTTTTGCGCGATGGCCGCTGGCAACGCTAAACCACGCGTAAGCTTTTAAAAATCGTTGGGTTTTTTGTTTTTGAATTTTTTTCTGCTGGTACAGCCAAAGCGAGAACTCTGCAAAAAAATAGAATAATATGAAACTCAGTTGAAAATGCGACAAATTAATTGAGATAATAATGAAAAAATACTTTTAATTATGCAAATGTTAATTGCGCATATTGTTCGACGACAGCCTCAGCTGTTGCTGTTAACTCGCTGTTACCGCGCCGAGATGTGCATGTGTGTGTGTATGACTCGATCAAATTTGTTGTTGATTTTTGTGCTGTTGGCTACGATGAAATGAAATGAAACGAAACGTACGCAGGTTCACTAAAAATAAGAAAATTCTTATGGGTATTCTATTCCAAATAATAGTTTATGTCTTGTACAGAAATACACACACACACCCTCCCGCGCACATACATTCGAGCGTTCTCACGTTAAAGGTAAATTTGCTACTTTGGGAGTGAGTGTGTCAGTTTGGCAAATTTGTGAAATTGAACCCTTATCAACGCGTCAGGGCAGTTGAACTTGATAAGCATATTTATAAAAAAAAGAGATAAATATAAACATATAATGCCAACATTGCACGTAATTTTAATTTTTATTGCACACACACACACATGCACATGCACATCAAAGAAGCCACGCCATTTCACCATTTTGAGGTTGTGTTTACATGATTTACACATATATTTAGCTTATTTACCTTGTTTTAAACACAAAAAATACGATTTTTTAAAACACCAATTTAAAAGAACGTTAATTTGATTTGCGGATATTTAATGCGATTTAGACTTGATTTTCCTCAGAGAAACGACGACAAACTGTTGTGCACTATTAGTGATGTAAGATAACCACAAAAGTATCGATGTATGTGCTTCTTGCCAAAACGATGGTTCACAATTGTCAAAACATCGCTAATGCATTTCCCTATTGTTGCGTTTTGCGATTCATCGACCACCTTGAATATGGCGGTTTACAATTGCCTCTGCATAAACAGTGCACGTTATAACATATCGATATGAAGCCTTTATTGTTGCACAAATAATTAAACTGTGTTTTTGTTAATTAATATTTATTTTGAATTTTTTAAGTTTGAAATATTTTATATAGAAGTCTACGATTGAATTCAACCCATTCAATTGTAAATTGCTATGCTATCGAGACATCGATATGTGTTGAATACACTATATCGATATTATTGCGCACCGTGGCCGTCAGCGTGTTGTCATATGGTTTAAATAAAAATTCAACATATTGCTTGATTTACGGAGCTATTCGGTGTGCTGAAGAGTTCCAACGTCATGCCCAAGGAACAGTTTCGCGCCTCGGCGCTTAACAAGAAAATGTAAGTGCATACCAAGAGTGTATTGTCTCAATTAATCTAACTTACTTTTTGCCGGGCACCACAGCTCACATGTGCAGTTCGGCATAAGCGGCGCCGATGAAATTCAACAGGAATCACTTGTGCGAATTATATCAAAGAACTTGTACCAGGCCCAGCGTGTGCCGGTGCCATATGGCGTGCTTGATCGTCGCATGGGCATCAGCACCAAGGATGCTGTATGCGAGACGTGTGGCCAGGGGCTGAACGAGTGCATCGGTCACTTTGGTTACTTGGATCTGGCGCTTCCAGTCTTTCACATCGGACACTTTCGTTCGACCATCAATATACTGCAGATGATATGCAAGACGTGCGCACATGTTATGCTCAAAGCTGAGGATCGTGCCATCTTCGAGAAGAAACTGCATAATCCGAATTTTTCATACCTGGGGAAGAAGGCGTTGCATTCTCAGATGTTGGCCAAGGCCAAGAAGGTGACCAAGTGTCCGCATTGCGGTGCAGCAAACGGTGGTGTTAAAAAGGGACCCGGTCTGTTGAAGATTTTGCATGATCCGTACAAGGGTCGCAAAAAGGATGCCCTGTTCACCCAGCACATGGATGAGATGCTGCGCTCCACAGAGCTGAATCGTGATCTCAATCTGACGCTAAGCAATTACAGTGCTGCCGAGGAACTGACTCCACTCATGGTGCTCGATTTGTTCGAGCAGATTCCGCACAGCGATGTAGCTCTGCTGGGTATGTGCTCGCGTGGCGCGCATCCAAAGCATCTCATTGTCACCAGGGTATTTGTGCCGCCGGCCTGCATACGACCCTCAGTGCTTTCCGAGGTGAAAGCTGGCACCACCGAGGATGATCTGACAATGAAGCAGAGTGAGATTTTACTGATCAACGACGTGATACAACGACACATGGCGACTGGTGGCAAGATCGAACTTATACATGAGGACTGGGACTTCTTGCAGCTACATGTGGCGCTCTATTTTCACAGCGAGATTAGCGGAATTCCGCTAAACATGGCACCGAAGAAGACAACGCGTGGCATTGTGCAGCGTCTAAAGGGCAAACAGGGAAGATTTCGTGGCAATTTGTCGGGTAAACGTGTCGATTTCAGTGGACGCACTGTCATATCGCCAGATCCAAATCTGATGATAAATCAGGTGGGTGTCCCAGTGCGTGTGGCCAAGATACTTACGTATCCGGAGCGAGTAAATCTGGCGAACATCAGGCAAATGAAGCAACTGGTGCGCAACGGACCCAGTGTGCATCCAGGTGCCAATTATGTGCAACAACGTGGCTCCAGTTTCAAGAAGTATCTTGCCTATGGCAATCGCGAGAAGGTCGCACAGGAACTCAAGTGTGGCGACATTGTGGAGCGGCATCTGCGCGACGAGGACATTGTGCTTTTTAATCGGCAGCCATCGCTGCACAAGATGTCCATCATGTGCCACCGTGCCAAGGTACAGCCGCAGCGCACATTCCGTTTCAATGAATGCGCCTGCACACCATATAATGCTGATTTCGATGGGGACGAGATGAATCTCCATTTGCCGCAGACTGAGGAGGCGCGTGCAGAGGCTTTAATTCTGATGGGCAACCAGTCGAATCTGGTGACCCCGAAGAATGGAGAGATCCTAATTGCAGCCACGCAGGACTTCATAACCGGAGGCTACTTGCTCACCCAGAAGGAAGTGTTCCTCACCAAGGAGGAGGCCATGCAGCTGGCTGCCTGCTTTCTCTCCAATGAGGATTCAACAATGTCCATTAAAATGCCACCGCCTGCCATTTGGAAGCCACGACGCCTCTGGACGGGCAAGCAGATGTTCAGTTTACTGTTGCGACCCAACGATGAGTCCCAGGTGCTGCTGAACATGGTCAACAAGGGACGCAACTACACGGGCAATCTGGATCTATGCAACAATGATTCTTGTACGTATTGCCAGCTGTCTTTACCTCTCTCGCCCCCACTCTATTATTGCTGTCTTGCTCTATTTCAGGGGTTCACATACGCAACTCGGAACTGATGTGCGGCACCATGGACAAGGCGACAATGGGTTCCGGCACGAAGCAGTGCATCTTCTATCTGCTGCTGCGTGACTTTGGCGAAGCATTTGCCACCAAGGCGATGTGGCGCCTGGCCAGGGTGCGTATATACAGTTCTTTTCATAGGCTCGGTTGGGGCTTTCTTTCACTTCACTCAACAACGATAAATCAAACAAAGCTGAAATAGTTGGGGTTTTCGATGACGATAAATGTGTTGGTTAGAAATCTCTTGCTTTCTTTTAACTCGACATGCGGTAGAAGTTAGGGGCATTATCACAAGAAAAGCATTCCATAGCGGAACTCTCTAGTTTTCGATAATGATAAGTCTATTTGTACTGCCTTGGGGTCATCTTCCCTTTTCGATAAATCGATAACAGCTTGTAGGTAGAGGGAACATCCATCCATGGGGGACTTCCCTAGCTTACTCGATACTGCTTACAATTCTTCACTTGATGTGATTCCCATTTCCTTATCGATAATGACCATATCGAAAGCAAATATTGACTATGCAAAGTACAAATAGGATGTCAGAGAGAATGTATTGTCCGCACGGAGGGGATCTGCACAGTCCCCTTACGACGAACAACGAGAAATCATCGATTCATTTTCATTAACTGTCGCTAGCCGCAGCAAGACCCACTTGTCATGAAGCACGTCGGTATCTTATCTGATCTGAGAGACAAGCGGACGCAACTGGACTCGAGTGGAATATTTACGTTTTATTTAGGAAATCCAAAAAAAGAATTCACGATCGTCAATCGATCAACTGAGCGTCAGGCCCGTTGTCTCGGCAATGTAGTCCAGGAACGAGGTGAGTCGCACATATCCCGAAGGCAAACCCGATGTGCACTGATCCTCGGCTACAAAAGAATTAATGCCGATCTGTTGCCACGATCCCACATTGCTGTTGTACGCAATGAGTGGACCCCCGGAGTCGCCACTGCAGGTGGACATGTTGCTGCCCGCATAGCCGTCGGCACACATTGTCGAGGCGATCACCACGTTGGGGCCAAAGATTGTGGTGCACTTGTCATTGGCAATGATCTGCACCTGAGCGTAAAGCAGCGACTGCGAGTAATCCAGATATTCATCATCGATCAGCCCGAAGCCTGCGATCGTTGCCAGCGTGCCGACAAAATTGTTGCTTGCCTGGGCACGTGTCACGAGCGCAATGGGTTGCACGGTGCTCGAAAAGATCAGCTGCTGTGGCAACTGCACCAGCGCCACATCGTTGTTCATCTTATCGTTGTAATTGGGATGCACATAGAGCGCACTCGATGTCATGTTCAGTGCCTCCGCTGCATTCAGTTCGATGCTGCCGAATATCAGATACAGCGAGTCGCGTCCATAGCAACAGTGTCCTGCTGTGAGGACCCACGTGTCCGAGATGATGGAACCGCCACACAACAGATCATCCCACTCGTCACGCTTGAGGATCACCTGCCAGGGGAATTGGCCAGCTGACGCCTCTCGACCCGAGATGATGCGTCCCTGCTATGATGAGGAATGATGTCAGTAGATGCGCAGCTTGTGCAAATGTTCCTTGTGCCTTACCTGTGGCGCCGCCTCCGCTACACCCGCCAGCAGCTGCAGCAGCAGCGACGACAGCAGCAGCTTGCTGCAGAATCTCTTTTTATCCGTAAACGTTTCTCGCATTCTTCGCCCTTCTGCGTTCTTTTGTTGCTCGCTTTCGTCTGCGCGACATTGCGTTGGTTTTCGCAATTATATGCAGCCCACTTAGTGACGCCACCTGCCTCACCACCTCCTTCTTCCCCTCTTCCTTCTGTTCTCTCTTCTCTCTCTCTTTGCTCGCTGTCTTACAATTTGTTATTAACACGGCCTGTTCGTGTTTCTTGTTATTTGGCCAACTCTGGCAGTTCGCACCTTGATAAGATTAATTACTCAGAGGCCAATTCAGTCCCCAACTTGCTCTGCTACTGTCGCTGCTTACGCCGACAGCGCTGCCAGCGTCGACTGCTTAGCACCCTTTGCGCTTGTCAATTCCTTTTGTCCAACAGCAACGAGACAGTTCTCTTATCAATGATAAGGTAACGGTTGTTTTCCCACACTGTGCAGCAAGTCTTGAAATGGGAAGACTTGAGGGAAATCTTTAGGTAAATATATTTAAGAAAATCCCGAAGAAACAATTAAAAAACCAAGCCTGACATCGGACAAAACGAAAGGAAAGGGCTACACTTTAAAGTCAAACATGAAACTACAGTAAAAAAATGTAATGAATGTAGCAGCCAGTAAAACGTTTGCGAAAATGAGACGAAGGAAAACGAGCAAAATTCAGTGCATTAGTTCTTTGAAGTCACCCAAAAAAATATATGGAGAGATAGGTAGATAACATATATTTTAAAGCAGCCAGTCAAACGTTTTCGAAAATGAAACAAAAAAAAAAAAAAAATAAATAAATAAGACTAGTCTGAGATGGAAAAATGTAAAGAAACTCTTTGAAGTCGTCCAAAAGATATAGAAATTTTATCGGTCTTCTTTCGGATTTTCACCACTCTTGTAGTGAAGTGTAATTTAATTAGTTCGCCACCTTGTGTTGCTTGTTCCAACAAGCGTTTTAGTCAATTAAACGCTTAAGAACGCAACAACTACGTGCTTAACACACTTTGTGGGCGGACAGAGGAAGAGAGAGCAAGAGAGAGACAGGGAACCGAGATCGGGATCAGGTGCCTGAGTGGCTTATCGCTATCAACAACGAGTTGACTTTCACCAGAATTGTTTGTCGGCGACGAGATGATTACTATATGGCCTCGGCGTCGGGTGAAGAGCTTAACGACTACTGGGGAAATCAGTGAAGTTCAGACGAACCCGTAAATAACTTTGTGTATTCTATTTTTGTAACTCTTTCAGATCGCATCGTATTTCATACAGAATCGTGGCTTCTCGTTCGGTATTAGCGATGTAACACCCAGTGCCAAATTGTTGCAGCACAAGCAGATTCTGCTGGAGCGTGGCTATGCCAAGTGCAACGAGTATATTGATCAGTTGAAGGCGGGCACGCTCCAATGTCAGCCTGGTTGCACGCCGGACGAGACCCTCGAGGCAGTGATGCTCCGTGAACTGTCCGCGATTCGTGAGCAAGCAGCCAAGACCTGTTTCGCCGAGTTGCATCCGACAAATAGTGCATTGATCATGGCCCTGAGTGGATCGAAGGGTTCGAACATCAACATCTCTCAGATGATCGCCTGTGTGGGTCAGCAGGCCATCAGTGGCAAGCGTGTGCCCAATGGATTCGAGAATCGTGCTCTGCCACATTTCGATAGACACTGTGAGTAGAAATTTATTAGTAATCAGTCGCTGTAACTTACTCGTTGCATGCTGCACTATCTACTAGTTAGATGTAGTTTCAGTATTTGCTCCATTCGTTTCAATTCACTAACATCTACATATATTCATTCATTGTTCATTACGCAAATTGATATATTCCTAATGTAACTAACTACTTAATCGTTATTAATTTTACATAAATCTAATGACCATGTCTGAATACTCGTTAGCTTATACACGCTTGCTTTAATTTATAACTCTTTCGTTAGTATAACACGTAACCTAATCTCTCTCTCCCTCTACTCGCTATTCATTACTAAACTCCTTTACCCAATCGCTCGCTATTTGTTACCTCATCCTCGTTATGAACGTTAGCTTTAACCCTTTAGCGTATACTCTTTAGTTTGTATTCGTTAGTTTATACTCGTTACTCTACTCTACTCGCGACTAGTTACCTAAATCTTGTTATGATCGTTAGACTTTACTTGTTTGCTTTAATTTCATTGCGTATATTCTTCAGTTTGTACTCGTTAGTTTATACTCGTTCCTTACCTTATTTGTGTACTCGTTAACTCTCGTTATTCTCATTTATAGCTGCAATACCCGCTGCACGTGGTTTCGTACAGAATAGTTTCTACTCAGGCCTCACGCCAACCGAATTCTTCTTCCACACCATGGCTGGACGAGAAGGTCTTGTCGATACGGCTGTCAAGACTGCCGAGACAGGTTATCTGCAGCGTCGTCTGGTGAAATGCCTTGAGGATCTTGTCGTGCACTACGATGGCACCGTACGTAATGCGATCAACGAAATGGTCGATACCATTTACGGTGGCGATGGTCTAGATCCGGTTGCCATGGAGACACGTAATAAGCCCGTCGACCTGAATCATCAATATGACAATTTGCGGGCACAACTACCATGTGACAAGAACGATGCGCTGCTCTCCAATCAGATTATGGATGTGACGGACACATTGCTGAAGCAGGAGTTTGCCGAGGCACGCGCTGACTTTAAACTGGATGTGACGTTAGTTCTGGAACAACTATTCGATGATCTCAAGCGAAACTAATTTCATCTTTATGTTCTCGTTTTCAGAAAGCATCTAACGACTGTGGCCAAGCGCATTGGACAGCTGCAACAGCGTCTGGGGAAGGAGCATCTGCCGTTGTGCCACCAGATCGAGTGCGTCAGTGCGGATCAATTGCGGGAGTTCTTGCATCGCATCAACGATCGCTATAATCGTGCAGTCACTGAACCAGGCACCGCTGTGGGCGCCATTGCGGCGCAAAGTATCGGCGAGCCGGGCACACAGATGACCCTGAAGACGTTCCATTTCGCTGGTGTCGCCTCGATGAACATTACACAGGGTGTGCCACGCATTGTGGAGATTATCAATGCCACCAAGACTATTTCAACTCCGATTATAACGGCTGAGTTGCAAAATAGCACAAGCATGGAATTCGCTCGCCAGGTTAAGGCACGCATCGAGAAGACCACGCTGGGTGAGCTGTCGTCGTATGTGGAACTGGTATGCAGTCCCGATAGCTGCCATCTAGTCATCGGTATCGATATGGCGCGCATTAAGGTGCTCGGTCTGCACATCGATCTCGACAGCATTGTGATGAGTATATTGAAATCACGGCTGCGTGTCAAACCCAATCAGGTGTACGCTGTGCCGAAGAAATCACGCATCATTGTGCGTGTCGAGACCACAAGGAATGCCACAATCAATGCGGAACTGGCACGTCTGGGAACGACCATACAGAACGTTGTCGTTGCGGGATTACCCAATATAGCACGTGCTGTCATTGCCGTGGACGATGCCGCACAACCGCCAACCTACAAGCTGTGCATCGAGGGCTATGGGTTGCGTGAGGTGATTGCAACGCATGGTGTGGTGGGTGAGAAGACGCGCAGCAATAATATCTGTGAGATCTATTTAACGCTGGGCATCGAAGCGGCACGCACCATCATCATGAACGAAATCACCGATGTGATGGAGGGACACGGCATGAGTGTCGATTGGCGTCACATAATGCTGCTCGCAAGTCAGATGACGGCACGCGGAGAAGTGCTTGGCATAACGCGTCACGGTTTGGCTAAGATGCGAGAGAGTGTCTTTAATTTGGCATCGGTAAGGCAGCAAAGAGAACTATGTTTCCCACCCCCAATTCATTTATTAATAATTCTGTACTTTCTTACAGTTCGAAAAGACGGCTGATCATCTATTCGATGCGGCATATTATGGCCAAACGGATGCAATCAATGGCGTCTCTGAGCGTATCATATTGGGTATGCCAGCTGGCATTGGCACTGGCATCTTTAAGCTGCTACAACATCACGAGGACAAGGAGGTGCCGCCGGTAGAGACAACCATCTTCAATGAGCTGGGACTGCAACCGTGCACCTAGCCCTGGCAGGAGAAGGAGGCTGCCATCCGTCATCCACGACTACGCCCAATACAACCGCCCCCCGCCCGACACTCAGTTCCTGTGAAATGCCGTAGACGTAGTAGTTCTTCATCAACCGTAGTTAGTCAGCTTAATCCGCCCCCTTAACTGCTGCCTCCGCTGCTACTTTAATTGTTGAATGATTAGATTTTTAGTTAGCCTGTTTTATATATATATTTTTTTGCAATCCACTTTGCATTCACTGCGCCTTGTGTGCGATCCAGGCGATTCAGCACGCTCCTCATATACTTAGAAATATATTTATATATACAATACATATATTTGAAACCCGTACAATAAACTGTTAAATAGATAGTTGATCAAGGCAACGATATACCTGCTTCAGGAGAGAACTTCCATAATAAATGCCAACCAATTTCAAATTGAAAATGTCGTTTCAACTTTTACAATCCAATGTTGCTCCCAGAACAAACTTCCGTATTCGCATTAGATACACTTAGTTTTTTATTATATAAATATATATATTTATATATATTTATATTATATAGTAAGGTATATGTATGTTTTAAATAATTAAGGTTATTTCTGCTTCGCATAGTATATGGTATAATGTAATTAACGCACTAATCATAATTAGGTAGTATATGCAGTCCGCAATAGTTTTTGTTTTCTAATTTTATTAATATATATGTATATATGATAAAAATTCAACTAAATTCAAAGAAATTCGTTCAATCGCCACTAGAAATAAGGATTTCCACTTGATATTTATATAGTGTGTGTATATATGTTATATATATATATGTGTAGTATATATATCTAAAGAGATAGTTTTTATAAAAGAAAAAGAACTTGATATTATATAGAAAACTTAAATATGCATATCACAGGATTATTTTTTATACAAATGAAAGTGTTTTTCGTTTTCTGCTCGTTTTGTAAAAGATATAGAAATTGTATTATAATTTAAGAACGCATATAAACAAAAACAAAAGAATTCTATGAGCTTGTTTTGTTTTTCGTTTCTTCATTTCGACTTTAATTTCATTTCAATTATTTCATGAAATCTAAAAATAAAGTAAAACTTTCAAGTTAAAGCACATAATAAACTTGAAAGGAGCAAAAGCAGTTACAGGGAGCAGAATCTGGATCAGACTACTAAAAATTCTAGATTAAGGATTAAAGACCTAACTTGGATCTGATGCATATTTAGATTTAGTTTGAGCTTAAAACTAATGCACGCAATGAGTGATTTTCTCTTAGTGCTACTAGATAATTCAGTAACATCGACTATATACTCTATATATGTGTACATATATAACTGACTATGACTATAAAAAAATTGTTTACTTTGGGTTTGCTTTCTCTCATTAGTTCTGTTCTTCATTCTACGCCACTAAAGCATAATTAAAATTAGAAAAAAATAGATTAAATAGATTGAAAAAAAAAAAAATAGTTTGCAGCGACGCATCGCCTAAAATTAGTCACTAAGAATATCCGAACTGGCGGCCCCGACGGGACTCGCATCCAGTTCGGGTTCGAGTACTGCAGCACCCGCTGAATTTGCCACTGCTGCCACCACCGCCTCCGTTGCTGCCGGCTGACCAAACCCTGCTCTTCTGTCATGAATGAGCATTGAGAGCGTCTCCAAGCTGCGCCGCACCTGTGAATTTAATAAAAAATTATCCCTTTAGTTATTTATAACAAATATAAATTCAGACAAATATAGATTGGGACTGTAGTTTTATACAGTATGATATACAACATTAGCGCTGATAAAGCATAACGAGATAAGCTTTCAGACAGACGGTCTGGGCGGTCTGTTCCCTATTTCTGTCCATCTTAGACTGATTAGATTAGGTTTGCAGAGTGCATTGGCCAAAGCTTTTGTAAGCTCTGGGGGAAGTTCCTGCTCAGTAGTGATTGCAAATTGAAACCAAACATGCTAAAGAAAGACCGAACTTGGTATAAGTTCTTAAAGCTCATTCTTCCCCAAAGTTTCAACAAGCTAAAGCTCAAGTTTGAACATTCCCCTATCATATCTATACTTAAGATTCCTTCGACTCACCTTGGATATCTGTTCAAGATTCTTGGATAAAATATGCTGAGCTTCCGCCGTGCTCTTGTCCTGCAGCTCCTTTTGCCAGCGCAGCGCTTCCGCAAAGATGTCCTCATCGTTGCCCGAGCGCTAAACAGGGAGATGGAGGAAGAGAGAGAAAACCATTTTAGTTGAGATATAGAATGAACTTTGCTATATATGACTACCTACCGCATTGAAATCAACTGGTGTGTTGTAAAGATTGGTTTTGGCCTCAATGTCCAGTATGCGATAGAGCAAGAAGACGGAGAACAGGGCCAACATGATGGCCAGCATGATGCCTAGGTAGAGCACATGTAGCTCCGTCAATGTGGGCAGCTGTAGCCGCAAACGGGAGCGCAGCAAACTGAATTTGGAGCCTGCAACTGTTGGCGCTGTTACAGTTGCTGGCACGCCTACAACAGTAATGGGCGACGATGAGGAGATGGAAGGCGGCACTGATATGGAAGGCGATGTTGATGATAGGAGACGAGATCCTGTGGGGGCAGCCACATGCTGCTGTGGCTCCTCATAGTGCACAATGGGCGGCGCAGAGCTTCGTATGGTCACCTGGCCATGCTCCAGAGCTGACGGCGCACTCTTGCCAGCTAGATCTGCAGCATAAATAGGAGAAATTCAGTTATTAGTAAGAGTTGGACAGTGCAGTTGGGAAGAGCTACCGGAATGTCTGTCGCGCTGTCGCAGACTCATCTCCGGCTCGGAGGCAGCACCCGCTGCCGCTGCCACCGCTGCTGCTGCGTCGCGCATCTGGGGTGGACTTTCATTGCCGCTTATCGAACAGCTGCTGTCATCGTCGAGCAGATATTCCTCGGTCAACTCCACATCCGCCAGGGGCAATGGCTTCGGCAGAATCTCCATTCCGTTGTTCAACTGACTGCTGCGTTGACTGCACACGCTGCACATGAGTCGAAAGGCAGCTTCGCGACTGATGAAGCTGCCAAAGACATGGCGTTCATCGCCTGCGGCCACGCCTACAGCATTCGGTATTATCTTGGCTGTCTTCTCTTTGGATATCATCGTCACCGATGATGTGGGTATGACAACCTATGTAAATAACGATTAAGTTTAGAGCACTTTCTGCTTATATCACATATCAACTCACCTTAGTCACGTAGCCAAAAACGTTGGAATAGAACGCAAAGTGAACATCCGTTATGTAGAGATGACCCTGCAACGGAATATCGCCAACCAGTGCGCACGAAAAGTCTACAATGAGTGGAGTAAAAATGTAAATAGGTAAAGGAAACTTGACTAACATCATGTTTGTATTCTCGAATCGCTCGGACTTTTGCTTAATATAGTGATATATGTACGTGTATAATCTAATCTACACAGATTTATTATTTATTCCTATTACCAAGAGATCAATTGAGAGAGAAGAGAAAACTTAATATAACTCTATGATTATAAAACATTTGAATGTAATTCTATAAACTATTAATTCATCAACTTTCCATTGATTACATTAAGGAACTCGTATAAAAAACTAGGGTTAGTCCTTATGCTTTCAAAGTTTTAATTATAGAACATATGTATATAATTATGGTATATACAATATACATATAACTATAATATTATATACGAGTATATTTGATTCCATATAACTTACAATTGATAAGCTTCTCATCCTTGGTGACCTGCGAGAAGTGTCGATGGAATTTCTTTACACGCGAACTTGAGACCTCTTTGCGTTTCTTTTCCTTATCCTTGTCCTTCTCGGGTTGTTGAGAGGATGCTGCTGCTGCCGCGGCAGCAGCTGCAGCTTGTGCAGCATTTGATGCCCCAGTTGTTGTTGCTGTTGTTGTTGTGCCTGTTGCTGAAACGCCAGCAGCAGCGGCGGCGGCAGCAGTTGCTGGGCTGCTTGCTGCTGCCGCCTGTTGATCATGTTGCTTGGCCGTGTTGAAGCCTTTACCGGCCGTTGCGGCAGTTCCTTTGCCCTGACTGCTGCGCGGACTTGGACTGGGACTGCTGCCGAGGCTGTGGGCACTGCCGCTCGATTGTAGCGGTGCGCCGGAACTGCTGTAGCTTTGTGGCAAGGAACTGCAAGAGGGAGAAAAAAAAGATCCGATTAGTTATGGCAAACGTATTGAGGGTTTGAGTTCCACAACATCTTTAAGTCTTCTTGAACCCTGCAAGATCAACATGAGCTCAGTTTTTATCTCATAATCAAAAAAAAAGCTGCAAGCTTTCTTCATTTTCTTTTTGTTCATCTACGAGGTGTGTTCAAAAAGAATCGCGAAAGTTTTGCTGACAGTTTTCTTCGATTGCAGGGGCGTGGTGCATCATTAGTTCTTGCCACAGGGTAGAACGGTCAATAAGGAATATTACCTGCAAGTTATTCGAAATTTGCGCGAACCAATCCGCCAGAAATTTGTGGAAGAACAAAAATTGGCTTTTGCACCACGATAACGCCCCTGCTCACACATCGTTGCTTGTGCGCGACTTTTTGGCCAAAAACAACACACTAATGATGCCGCAGCCACCGTTTTCCCCAGATCTGGCCCCCTGTGACTTTTTCTTGTTCCCTAAACTGAAGAGGCCCATGAAAGGACGACGTTACGATTGACGAGATAAAGACGGCATCGAAGGAGGAGCTCAAGGCTATACCGAAAAGTGCTTTGGGGATTGGGAAAACCGTTGGCACAAGTGTATAATATCTCATGGGGATTACTTTGAAGGGGACAAAATAGATATTCATGAATAAATAAAAAATTTTTTAAAAAACACAAAATTCGCGATATTTTTTGAACACACCTCGTACTCGTGCTATATGGTACATATACCCAGTCAATTCTTCAGAAATGCATTTAGCAATATTATCTGCATGGTCACCAACTTATCGAGTGGGACTTACTGCAAGAAGAACAAGGTTTTGCAGTCTGTAAAGAGAGAGGGAGAGAGAGAAAAACCTCAAGGGCTTTCCGTCCTTGTCTCTGTCCCAGAAAGTAAATATCTCTCAAGATGCCTGTGCAGCAGTGGTATAAGGTTGAGGCCTATCGCTATCAAACCTAGTGTCCGACCAATTGATTATTTTATTGGGGGCAATTAAGGCGAGTAGGAAGTGGCGTTTGATTTTTGAATCGCCCAAAAGATACCACGCATTATAGTTGAAAGTCAAAGAGTAGAAACAAAACAAACTTTATATAAATCATTTCTCAAGGATAAACCCAACTATGTATATCTTGAATTTCAAACTTTTAAGTATTCCAAGAGGTAACAGAAACGGTTTTAACTTTTCTACAGGGTATATGGTGCAGTTTAGCTGCGGGGCAGTTTATTACCCAGTTAATGGTACAATTAGCGATAGTAATAAAGCCACCGAAAGGCTGTGACAGGTGCCGAAAGCAGTCAGGTGCTGTTGGAAGGCCAACGTCATGGCCGAACAGCATATTGAAAGGTAATAAAAATGATCAGAAATTCGGATGACCCAAAACACAAAGATGTTACAAGAGAAAGAAACAGAGACAGATTGAAAGAGAGGAAGAGAGGAAGCGAGGAATTGCATTAATAGCTGCACGTGCGTGTCGATTTACAGCTGCAATGAAAGCTTCTTCTCACCTCTTATCTCTGTCCGCATTGTCTGTTGGGGATCGTAATAATCTAACATGATATTTAGCACCGCATTCCACATTCGACTGATAACTCAAGAGCCGCATTATTGTTGTTGTTATTACAGTTGTTGTTGTCTTTTATCTATACCACGAAACAAGGCGTGAATCAGTTCGCCATCGAGAGAGGAGAAACACAAGGGGAGCTCTTCTACGAGTGTGTGTCATTCACACACTTTCGACGCTACAACATAATTATGACACGGGCAAGTGCACAGATGCGATAATGCCAATTGGGCTTTGAACCGATTACCAACACCACGGCAGACACTTGGCATGGTGTCCAATCATAGCATTGTTGACCTTTTATTGTGAACTGTAACCCACGTCATATGTACAGAGTTACTGACGTAACTGAAACTGACCTCAACCCTGAACCCCTGCAAATTTTGTCGACTCATTTCAATGATGTTGTCATTTGCTAACTTTAAACATAAGTTTTTGGTTTATCTGGCATACATCGGCAGACTGGTGCACCTGTTTTAGTCTTACGAAATAATTACACTTTGAGGAATCATTGCAGAAGACGGCGAAGCCGATTAAGCATTTATGACAACCAAAAGCGACTCATGCCATTTCATTGTTGTTCAGCGATTCTGCGCTTCTTACACATGTTTTAGTTCTAGTTTCGTAATTCATTGATTACCATGCAAGAAATTATGTATTCTAGAAAGTCCAAAATACAGAATACATTTTATGTATTAAACAAGGGGAAAGGTTAATGATTTCTACAAAAACAAAGCAAAGAATCGGAGAAAATAAATCGAGAAATTTTTTTAAATAAAATAAGTATAGAATAGAGATAAATAAAATATTCAGATGTTATGTAATATAACATACGAATATATAAAAAATAGAGCTTGCTGAGTAATTGAGAATAATTTAAAGGGATTTTTTTAGATTTTTAAATTTAACAAGATCATTCATTTGTTAATCTTTAAAATCTTTGTTTTAAAACGATTCTTCAACCACATTTGGCTTTCCACACTTTGCCTGCATTTAATACATTTTATGTATTAAACAGGGGGAAAGGTTAACGATTTCTACAAAAACGAAGCAAAGAATCGGAGAAAATAAATCAAGCAATTTTTTAAAACAAAATAATTATAGCGTATAGATAAATAAAATATTATATAATATTCAGATGTTATCTAATATAACATACGAATATATAAAAAATAGAGCTTGCTTGGTAATTGAAAATAATTTAAAGTGATTTTTTTAGATTTTTAAATTCAACAATCTTTAAAAACTTTGTTTTAAAACGATTCTTCAACCACATTTGGCTTTCCACACTTTGCCTGCAAATTATTCAAATTCTCTTCATAATTGTAGATTAACATCGTTATTTTGTAATTTTCTATTTATATTACTTTGTGTCGAAATGAATTTTCAAGTCGGTCTCTTATGAACCCCCCACATTTTGTACAGTGTCATTTGGTACCTTCCCCACTGAGAATTCCCTTTCGATTTTTAGATTCCTGATTTTGTAATTTTCTATTTAGATTGCATTGTTTCGGAACAAATCTTCTAAGCAAAGTTCACCCAATTTTGCACATTTGATACCTCTCCCACTGTGCACTGTGGTGGTTGCGCATCACTTACGGTGATGAATTGTAACGTTGCTTGTGCTTGTCATTCGCCTTAAGCTGCTCGACGTCGCCATCTTGTATGACTTTCCCACGGATGCTGCTGCTGCTGCCGCTGCCTGACTCGATGAGAGACATGCGCTTGAAGGTGCGAGCCATGCTGCGTGCGCCACCGACGACAGCGCCGCTGGCAGCATAGACAAAGCTGCGCTCGCGTGAACGTGGGCGTGTAATGTTCTTGCGGCGACGCACAACAGGCGGAGGCGTGGCACTGTTGCTGTTGTTCAACTCGCTGCTATCGTTGTGTGCGCTGCTCTCCATACTCTCGTTGAGGTAGTAGAAACTGCTGTTAAGGCTATCGTTGTTGTTGTTGCTATCGGCGGTAAGAGGCAACGAATCGTCTACCGGCTTACGGCAGATTTCGACCCGCTCATCTTCCACTGCCTTCACTTCATCGTCGTCGCCGAGATCCTGCTCGTAGAAGACGCTGAGGCGGCCCTGAGTGCGCGAGGTGTCATGCATTTTATTAATGTTTGTTACTTTTAATTAATTTATTATTTATCTATGCTTTAAATTCGTTTAATCCTCTCTTTGCACACTCTTCTTCGTTGCATTGGCACAAATGAACACTGCACTGCGAGCTCGTCAAAATGAAACTGAAACCGCAAAGCAAAAGAAGCCAAACAGAGGCTGAGCATCGACGTCGACGACAACGTCCCGGCGCGCTCTTTAACGGTTAACTGTATAACGGCTCTTGGCCGCTGTATTGTTGTTGTTATTATTGTTATTTGTTTTCGAACTCTTTCGACCGACGGCGCGTGGTGTCTGCGCCAGCGTCTCGCATTAACTGGCATGTATAACAGCGCCAACAGCAACAGCTGCTGCTGCTGCCGTCGTGCGTCAACAACGAACGCCGCTGTGTTCGTCGGCGTTCGCGTCGGCTGCTGCTGCCGAAATAATAATAACAATTGATCAGGATAAACTCTACACCCCACGCGGTTATGTTTATTACAGCTGCACTCATATGTAAATTACAGCTGTACAGACATATAGAGAGAGAGATTTATTTACCTTGCTAACAGAAAAAAGAGTGCAATGCAACTGCAAGCAAAGCTCTCTTTTGATCGTGTAACAGTATAGTGAAATGTAAAGTTCACAGATCTGTTAAAACAACACAGGATAAACTCTGTTAACATATCTGCAGCAGCAGAGTGTTAATTAACTTAATTGATTGATAAGCACCCAACTTAATTAACTGCAGTCAAGAAACGATAATCTTATTGTAGATCGACTATCAGATATCCATTATTCTTTTTGTAATTAAAACTTGTCTCGTGTACTTTAACTTTAAGCTGGACTTAACTGTTAAACACAGTTGTTCCCATAAGAACCTGAGAGTATGCAATAAGCAATATATATGTATATACGTGATTAGCCTGTAATTAGTCATTCATACCCCACTAGGTATGCTTATTGGGTATCAATATGTACCCATAAGTAAATAAACATTGTTTTGCCCCGCTTCTTTCGTCGGTTTGTTTTTCAGATTGTGCACGCCTTGAGATAGCACTCACTGTGTCGGGTCCCGAGTCTAACACAATTAACTAATTGTTCTTCTACTGGGAATTTTTTGCCGTTCCTTACCAGTTACACCCAAGCGAGACAAGCGAGTTGTCTATCAACTATGCCAGTATCTGATAGTTCCCGACAAATGAAATGCAAATAATCGAATGCAAGAAATACCGCATGGGCCCAGCCCTCCTACCTTATAAATAGAGAAAGAGAGCGAGAGAGAGAGATAACAACAACAGACAATTGTTGTCAATGTGATTAACAAGCGTTAAGGATAATCAATTAGTTGGAAATCGAATAACATTCAAATAAACACGCTTACAAATCGGCAGGCCCATTGGGGGGCGAAATGATTCATCAAAGTGGGATCTATAAAATATACTCACCTGGTCACTGATTATACCCCGCTTGCACCACTCACACACACACACGCATTCTTCTATGACATTAATTGTTTGAACAATTGGCTACCTATTGAGCGACTCTACGACACTACGAATCTGAGTCATCATAGCTTACAGTACTTGCCTGTCGCCTGTCACTAGTTCGGGGGGCAGGGCACGGAGCAAGACTTGCTCTCTCTATCTTTCTACCCCATTTTATCACTGCTCTGCATGTGAGCATGTGAGTCATGTGAGAGTGGGGCCGCCTTATCAAGCATGCATGCAATTCACACTTCGAGTGAATATCAAACATAAATAACATGTACTAAATGTGTACACATCTCTCGACATATGTTTGCCCGATTCCACGTGCCGTTTATTGCTTGCCAGCCAAGTTTGTTTCGATTGTTTATCAAACTGTTTTCATTTTAAATTCGATAAAGCGCGCGTAGTGATCGCTTATCGCTCTGCTGCCTTGCGAGTTTGTCGGGTGTGAAGTTATGGGTAAGCTACACAACAGTGATCGATTTATGCAGAATTTGAAAAGGGATTTATGGGCCGATATGAATTCAATTTGTTTCAGATGAAGTTGATTGAAATCAGAAATGCGCCAACGCAACTAGTGACTCATTCGGATTCCGCTAGCGACTCGTTGCCATGTGTAAGGAGTAACGAGTTCACTCACTCGTTGGTTCAATCCAATGAGTAGAGGCTTCCTTAACTCATTTTTTTAATGAAACGACCAATTAGTCCATGCACTCGTTGGTTCAATGTAACGAGTTCTGAATTGACAGACTCGTTTGCCTAATGTGCATTTCTTTGAGACTTATGGATTTTAGGACGACCACTGAAATAGTTATTAAAAATGTATACAATAATGAATAACGAGTGAAACGAAGCAACGAGTGTACTCCAAGCTACTCATACACGTCAACAAATATGTATATCAACGAAAAACGATTAAGTGAAGTTGCAGCCTCGTTCACTCGTTCAAAAAGCAACGAGTAGTTGCCAAACACTCATTCACTTCTAACTTTACGTCTCTCGACACTCGTCGTCCACTGCAAGTTGACATTCACACGCCAATCAAGGCAAAGCTTCCCCGTCCACCCCTCGCCGCAACAATTGATAAACAATCGAGTCGGTTATCGTGGACGAGTTGATTAGGCTGCTTCTTCCAGCTGTTTGTCTACTCCGCAGCTGGCAGCTGCACACGGTGCCACCACCTGGTCGCAGTAGGCGTGGGGCAAGGCGAGGCAAGGGTGTTCCAACTCGAATTTTTAAACTTTTATGATGGGACAAACAAGCAACAACAACAAGAAGAACAACAGCGACCATACACAATTTCCGTTAATGTTTTCTCAGAAAAGTCATATTTATCGATAACACATGACTTTAGCTCATGATCTGCTCTGCTTGCGCTACCCCCCTCACACATATGACCAGCCAGTAAAGCAGAGAAACGCGCATTGCCCCACAGTCGATAAGCCAAAATGGCAACAGGTGGGCAAGGTGGGAAAGGTGGGCAAGCAGCGCTTGAAGCGATCAGCGTCGTTAGGTGAGCATTAGCCAAGGGACTATCTTATCGTTGCCATCGACGACGACGACGACGACGAGGGTCGTCGATTGCTATGGCAATTTGTATATGCAGTCAGCAGCACAGAGCGCAGATAGATGTCTCATGAAATGGGTCAGGCGGACCGTTATGGGGAATGAGATAAGCAACAAGCTGAGAGCCGATTTGTTGTTCGTTTATTACGTAAGTGTTTAATACCCTGTAATTACGAGAAACCGAACTGTGAATGTTGTTTGCTATTGCAGCTCAAGTTTGATCAAGTTCATCGATGTTTGCTGAGGTTTTGCATATGAAACATCGCTGTTTATTGATGCAACATTGATGTTTCTCCAGCTCTACTTCATATCTATTAATTTATCTTATAATGAACGCTTTTTCAAAATTCTACTTCACATGCCCTGTAAGTCTTATTGAATCCACAAACAGTCTGATATCCGATCAGTTTTCTAATATAATATCCTGCACTTGCTTATCATATCATCATCATTATATAACAAGGGGTTATACCTTGTATTATCTCAACTCTCGTTGGACTCACCTATCCTCTTCTAGGCCAAATGTCTCCGGCAAACTCAATTGTTGACAATATTGTTGTCGTCTTTGTTGTAGCTGTTCGAGTTGTTGTTGCTGCTGCAGCAGCTTTTGCTGTTCGCTAAGTGTTGCTGTTGCAGTTGTTGTTGTTGTTGTTACCGCTGTTACTGCTGCGGATGCGGCGGCGGGTGAGCTGCTGCTGTCCTTGGCTGTGGCTGTAGCTGATGCTCCTGTTGCGGGCAACTGCAGTGGGGCCATGGAATTGGTTGCACGCTCATCGGAGATGCCAGAGTTGCCACCGTTGGCGTTGGCGACTGTGTTAACAACGCTGCTCGTCGATCTACAATTAAAATCAACGGCCAAAGCGGCGTATGAGTAATGCGTGTCAAGTGGCAGAGCGAGCGAAAGTGAGCGTGAAAAAACTGTTGCATGCTTTCAGGCAGCACCGAAAAAAAGCAGCAGAAAAGTGAGCCAACGTTATGTGGGGCGTATACGCGATTTTGATTTAATTTAAAATGAAATGACAATATATATAGAAACATATAAATGACAAGAATATCAATCAATGTTTACATAATTGCGTGGCATGACCGACTAACAGTCAGTATAAAGTTCTCTTGTAATTGCTTTTGTACATATTTTAACCATTAGTTCTTTAATTTTCGCCTTCTTATTACGAATAGTTCTCTCTCTCTCTCTTTCTCTTCTTCTGTTTGGCCTCATTAGAGCAAAACGAGCAATTGATGAGCACGCGAAATAATTAAGATCATGTGACAATAGTTAATTAACCCCCATTCGAAATAATTGACAATCCCCATTTGGTTGTCAGTTTCCGTTACAGACCCAAATATCATCAGTATCATCATCATAATCATTATTTATATGGCTTAGTATAGCTGGTGTGTGCGCGTCGCACGCATCGATTTGCCACTCTCTGAATTATTCAGCTGCACGTGTCAAGTGCATCGTCAGCGAAAGCCTTGTGCTAACAATTGATTGTCATCTATCAATAGTTGCCCAACCGCCTGCCACCCATCCCCTAGGGGGAACAACCACTGACACGAAGGTAAAATGCATATTTTATGAGCGCTTTGTCCATGCAAAGCGTGCGGAAATTGTAATCAAGTTGTAAACGATAGATTTGCGAATTGGTTATGAATCATTAATGAATGTCAGTTGGATCAATAGGGTAGCACTAGTTTACGCACTAGTTTAATAATTGAGTTATTGAGGGCAATCTAAGTGGCTCTAATTTGATGTTAATTTGCTTTGAATCCTGGCTAAAATTTGACGTCTATAATGCATGAAGATCTGATGCTATTAAGCGTTGATTTAGATTAGGGGAGTTAAGATAAATAAACTCAAGTAGCGATTTAAGAGTTGCTCATGAGAGTTTACTGTCTATAACCTACTAACTATAAACAACAGATATTTTGATATGGGTGGAAGGGTATTATAACATTGTGCCATTCGAAAATGTATGCAACAGGCAAAAGGAGTCGTCTACGACCCCATAAAGTATAGATATATATTCTTAATCAGCATCAACAGCCGAAAACGCCCCAGTAAATCGATGAATACCGAGTTCCAATCATAATTTTAATGCCAGGCAGTTCATTTCTAGTAAAAACAATAACTATCAACGTCGAAATGATTTCTGAATTTGGTTGCAATCTGATAATTAACATGGTAGTTATTTAAGAAATTAATTTCAAGTAGACTTACCGCCCACCCGAACACGTTGGCGAATGATCTCGTTGACCCCATTACCCTCCGACGTCTGAAGAGAATACATCCCCATGAACTCCTTACCCGCAAGATAGCATAATCGCTCATTTGTACACTTGTATATATTATTATATATTAAGGCACATTATCCATTATATTATTTTTAAGCTACAGATTAGGTTAAGTTCAGAAGGAACTGAACGATTCCCAATGACTATAATAATAATAATAATAAGGCTACATTAAAAAAAAAAAAAAGAAAAAAACAAAAGAGAATTGGATTCCAAGTAGCTCCCTGTAAAGTATGCAACACGAAATAGGCTAAACATAGAGATTATATATTTAAATCGTTTTTGTCAACGGAGTAGAGGGTGTATAAAAAAAAAAAAAAGGAGAGGGTGTAACACAGTTGGGCACACTCGACTGTAGCTTTTGTGGTAGTTTGAATCAAAAGTTCCTAAGTTCTGAAAAATCTAAAGATCATTCGATTTCCCATTGATCTTTGTGCATCAGATATCTTTCATCCTGAGTTCGTATTGTCTTTTATTCGAAAGTTAACAGGAATCTCAATTCGCATCCAAGTTGGCGTGATAAACGAAACGAGATTTAAACGCTTTTTGGGTCGCAGCAATCGCCAGTCGCTTTTGGGAAACAGCACACAGAGCATCAAAAGTATTCGTAAATTTGAAGTAATAATTTCAATATTGTTTTAAACCCGAACAAAAACAAGATATTTACTTTTTTCGGACCGCAAGAGATCAAAAAATTATTAAAAAGCGCTGTTGGGAAAAACCAATGAAGAATTGATTTAACGGAAGAGCAGCCAATTTTACATTCAGTGTCTTCAAACATCCCTTAATCACACATATATATTTCTATATATATACATATATATGTCTGAGCACATTGAAAGATAGATCCAATGAAAAGTTAGAGGGGGAGAAGGACGAAGAAAGAAGAAGGAAACGCGAAGTCGAAAGAAAATAAATGCCAAGAATGGCTGGTGGCAACAAGAAGACAACGCTTAGCCCCATCGAGCAATATGAGCTGAATCAATGGCTCGAGCAGAACGAGATCCATTCGAACAATCTGCGACGCTCCTTCACTGACGTATTGCCCCTGGCCCGCCTGCTGTCACGTCACTATCCGGAACTGATCGATCTTAACTATTATCCGCCAAAGAATAGTGTGCACAACAAGCTCTGCAATTGGGAGTCCTTCAACAAGCGCGTCCTCACCCGGCTGGGCGTGCAACTGTCCCGTGAGCAAATGGTGCGTGTGGCACGCAGTGTACCCGGCTCTGTCGACTTACTGCTGTACAGTGTAATGCGTGTGCAGTTGTCCAATGAGCGTAAGAGACGCGAGCGCGAAGCCTCCTCCAGCAGCAGCAGCGAGGAAGAGGATGCGCATCCCAATGTGGCACCCAAAAATGCTGCTACTATCCCAACCGAACTGGATCAGGCGGAAGAATCGGCGCCAGCTAGTGATTCTACACATCGCAGTGCCACAGCGCCGAGCATGGAGAGGACAGGACCGTCGATTAGACAAGCGAAACAGGCCGCTGGACGTATGATGCGCGTCAGAACAGGAAGTCCGGCGATGGGAGCAGAGATGAACAGCGCAGCGACAGCCGGGGGCTTTGGTGGTGGTGGTGGTGGCGGTGCGGGCGGTGGTGGCAGCGATGTTAAAAGAGGTGAACTACTTCATGATACTACTCAGTTATCTGTTCCTAAAATACAACAACTACTCCAATTACATGAACATCAAAATTATAACAATCCACATGAACTCCTACAATTCTCGCCCTCCCTCCAAACGCATGTACATCGTAAATTAAAACGAACGGTACTCTATTCGCATTACATGCAGGCCGTCAAACAGCTGCAGGAAAAAAACGATAGGATCGCCCGCATCGACCAATGGAGTGCCCATTTAGAGAATATGCTGCATCTGAAGTGCGATCGCATTGATGATCTGCAGAAGCAGGTGGCGCAGGCGAAGAAGCGATTGAAACTGGCACAAGAGTCAAAGAAGGCGCAGGAAGCCAAGGCGGCAGAGTTGAAGCAGAAAGAGCAGGAGGAAAGAGATATGGAGGAGAAGGAGAGAGAGAAAGAGCAGATGAGGACGAAGGAGAAAGAGAAGCAGATGCAAGAGTTGAAGGAGAAAGAGAAGGAGATGAGGGATAAAAAGGAGCAGGAGAAAGAGCATAAGGTAGCGACGTTGCTGGAGAAGATGCTGCAGACGATGAAGATCACAGAGTCTAAAATGACGAAGGGGAAAACGTCAACGCCAGACGAGAAGACCAAGACGACGAAGGCAACAAAAACGGCGACTAATGAGACCAAGACGCCGACTACAGTTTCAAAGACAAAGACAATGCCAAAGACAACGACAGCGACAACGACAAAGACAGCGACAAAAACGATGCCTAAGACGATGCCCAAACTAACGCCAAAGGCGGCCCTGAAGACGGTGCCAAAGTTGACACCGAAGACGATACCAAAGACGACGTCAAAGACGATATCCAAGACAGCGCAAAAAACGATGCCAAAGACGACGACGACGACAACGACGAAGATGATGACTTATTCCCAGTTGCAGCCTGTCAAGAATCTGGCAAAGATGTTCAACGCATATAGACGTCAGTATCTGAAACAGCGACGCGTCAGATATCGCCACAATACCCAAGCGAAGATACCCATTACACGTATATCTGCTCACGCTGCAGGCGGTGATGGTTGTGGCGTCGCAATACCCAGGAAGCTGTACGAGTTTCTTTAGTTTATACGGACACACCATACATCCGCACAACCCGTAACTTCGTGCACACGTTCCATACCCCACACACCCTTCACACTTCCTAATCTTGCGTTTCTTTCTTAAATATTTATATTTAGGCTATAGAATCTTTCAAGCTACACGACTATGCATGCTAAATTATAGTGCCTTTTGAAATACGATATTATTGTGCAAAATTTTAGTTACTTATTACTTAAGCTTTCATTGTTTTGATAAAAAATAAAAACTAAAATGGGTTAACTAAGACATGCCGAACGCCAAACGGCTGAAAAACCTAAAACGACCTTTAGTTTTATTTTTCCCAGAGGAATGGGAAGGTCTTGTATGCTTTATGTATACATACCATATAGTTCGAGCAGCTTGGGAGTAAATTCATTATGGGTGCCCGAAGATCGATGCATGAAAATCCTAAAGAGTTCTATAGATTTGTATAAAAGATAAGTGTAAAGATCTTAACCTTTACTAAACTGCTTCCCCCTGATGACTACTGCAATATAAATGAAAAATTAAAATCTCTCAACTTTCTAAATCGTAGTACCCTTCGAGGCACCCTTCGTTTCGGCTTCTCTCAGTCCTCTGTGTTTACTTTCAGCTGCGACACTAGCAATATATGTATACACAATATAAATCTCCAGTGTATGTATATGTGTGTGTGTCGTCTACAATTGTAACTAAATATATATATAGCTATATATTTTGTTAATATTGGACATTAGTGGGAGTTACGCTATCCGGGCATGCACACCATAACGAGCAAGAATCTGAGCAACGAGGAGCTCGCCGAGGTATACAAGTGGCTGCAGCAGTACGACATCAATACGATGCGACTACGCCGCGAATTCTCCGACGTATTGCCATTGGCAGAGATCATGAAACGAGATCATCCCCGTCTGATCGATTTGAACAACTTCCCCAAGCGCAGTAGTGTCCAGCTGAAGATGGCCAACTGGGAGACATTTAACTATAAGGTACTGTCGAAGTTTAATCTGACGTTGAGTCGAGATATCATGGAACTTCTATCGGCCGGTATACATGGTGCTGCCGAGGTGCTGCTGCATGAGATAATGCGTTTGAGGAAGCGTCAACGCGTTGTCGAGACACGCAATGCGATACTGGCCCAGGAACAGATATGGGAGGAGAACGATGAGGTGAAGACAGTTGTGGTAAATAAACAGATCGGGGATGGTATAGTTCAGGTGCCCCAAAAGATGATACTCTATTCGCTCTACGAGAATTTGTTGCGAGATAATCAGGCCAAGGAGGCAATCATTGAGGCAAATCAAAAACGTTTGGATCACATGGAGAACATCATCAAGGTAAAGACCGAACGCATCGATGAACTGCTTATGCAGATGGGCAAAAGTCCCATCAAGGTTGCCACCAGCCCCAGACTGAACTCATCCAATGCCACATGCGCGCCATCAACCTCATTCATTAGCTACGAGGCACTTGGCACAATACGCAAACGTCATCCCAATACGCCAGCCTCATCGGAATGAGAGCTAGATGGAACATATTGGGATTTGTGGAACACAGTAGAAGCAAAAGAATTAGTACGAGCATTAAATCTGGATTTCTATTTGTTTATAGTCTTATTTATGCAAACATGTATATCATAATCATATCAATAAATTATCACATTGTAACTTGTATTCACTTCGTATTCAGATTGCATTTTCCATTCTACCGTCTCCCTCCATTTCGGGTTTCATTCGCTTTTCACAATTTCCTATTGGTTTTTCAATTTTTCATTGATTTTTGGTGGAATTGATTTGTGTGGAGCCGAAATAATCCAGGAAAACATATAATTTGTAACGAATTCGAAAATATGAAAATTGACAGAAAAAGCGAATATTGGAATATTGAGAATTGAACAGAAAAATAAAGAATGAGTGTTTGACAGGGTATACTCGTAAGTGTTGCACAGGGGTAAGAAGTTATTCTCTAGATTTATAGTTGTTCTATAGATTTATTTGGATCTAGAGGCCAACTTCCTCTCTCTATAAATGTCTTTTCGTTTGTCCCATTTCTCAGAGTCTCTATTGAAAATCTGCGTTTCATTTGACATTCCTTGAACTTTACAGTTGCTTAAGTAAGACTCAAGACTGCAATCAAAACACCTTACGGTAGTCAAATTGAAAATTTAGGCGCTCAAGAGTGTTTCATTTCCAATCGTTTCACCCTAATGCGCAATTTGTCGACACTTTCCCAAATGAAATCACGTAAATAAAACAAAAAACAAAAAGAAATAAGGCTGTTGGCTCGACTGAAACGTATGGAATTGGAACTGTTTTATAGCTAATTGATCTGTATAGCTAGCTGCGTACCTGGCCTTGAGTAAGACGCGCTTCTTGCCTATTTTCTGCGACATTGTGGAAACTGTCGCTTCACTCTTGTTGCCGTTGCTATTGTTGTTGTTGTTTTTGTCGAAAAAAGTGTTGTTGTTATTGATGTTGTTGCTGTTGTGGCGACTCCAGTTGGCGGCATGTGATGCCGTCAGGCTCTGCGCGAGGCACAGCAGCGCGCTGCCACTGCCCGTGCGATACATTTTAATTTCTGTATGTTAGTAGTCCCTTTCTTGGCGAAAGTATCTCAGAGATACGCGCGCGTCAAATTTCCAGCTTGATAGCTTAATTTAATTAAGTTTGATGCGCCTGTGTGCGTGGGTGTGACGTTGTGATTGTCTGTGTGCGAGCATTAAACGCCTTGATAAGCATTAAAGTACACACACACATACAGACACACACTTAGCGTGTCATGTCACTCGCATGCCGTGCGCGTCTTCTTCGACTCGAGTTACATGTGCAAATTTGATACCGATTTGCACTGCACACCAAAAAGAAGAAGAGGAGAGCACACATGTGTACATACATATACGCACACACACAGATACACCTACATTCACAGTCTCACACGTGTTCAGTAGACGTTCACGACAAACTTGCACTTGGCTGACATTAGCATTTTTGCTTGGCACGGCACAAGAACTCGATGCGAACTGTTGCCCTAAAAGCGCCAGCACATCAGTTTTATATAGTCAGCTTAGCCAGGCTCGCCTCCCAGGGCTGGCAAAACAGTTGGCCAAAGCCAAGCAAAGGACGAGATGGCAAAGCCGTGGAATCAATTCGAGATGAGCTCGAAGAGTTGAGCTATATGAAATATTAGTATTATTTATGTCTGTATTTGATATATGCTATAATATTGATTTTTCCATACGTATATGATCAATAACATCTATATTCAATAAATCATCCATATATCATATATCAAAATATCATCTATATCTACATTGTATATATCACAATAACAACAAGTAGATTTGCTCAAAGCTTCCTCTCAACTTGCAGTTTTAGTGTTGTTAAACAAAACCTGTGCGTTTCGCAACACTACAAGTAGTTGTTCTTACCTTTTATAAGTCCCCCTGGTCTTCACATAGGCCCCAATTGACAGTTGTCTGATTTCTCATGGTCATGTCCCTGAATTTTCTTCTTCTTCTTTATTTTGTGAATTGCATTCTCAATTTTCTTTTATGGGGAAAAATGTGTGAAAAACAAGTGGGCAAAACGATGTATAGCAGCAGAAAGAAGAGCGGGAGCGGGAGGAAGGGAGAGAAGAGAGTGAGTACTGCACAAGTGCTACATGAGTATCGATTACCAGCAGAGCAAGGCTTAGCAAGGGACTGAAGAGTTTATGCAACACAACGTTGCCAGTTTCAGTGTCACAGAAGACATTACGAGGGTAGCTCGAAATATTGCACATGTAAAGGATTCTGCATAAAGCTGAATTAGGGATACAAAGAAGGAAGAGTGCAACAGATTACAGGGTATACCTGAGGTAATGTGTCTGCAGTTGGTTTGGACCTCAATTAGCAATGCAGGTTGTGTACTAATTACAGGGTGTACTGCCAGACATTTCTGCTTTTAATTACCCATTCTTCATGCACCTCAGCCAAGCTATTTATAGAGCCACCCCCCGATGCAACCCTCTTTATGAAGAGAGAGAAAAGAATTAAATCGCTTGTGGCTAAAGCCACGGGCAAGGCCAGAGTTTATTAACCCATTGTGTGTGTGGCAAGTGCAACCACCGATGAGGAGAGTCGAATGCAACACAAATTGCATTAAGCAGCGTCAAGCGACGCCCACGTCTGTCGACCACGCCCCCTGCCCCCCTTGCCACGCCTGACGCCTATGGCGACAGGTCAGCATTAAATTTTCATGCCTGTCGGTAATAGGCGTCTTTCCCAGAGGCACCCTGTGGCGGCGGGGGTGCTAGGTACATATATTTATGTGGTGGACTGTGGTGACCAGGCGAAAGTCAGCACGCAACTAATTAAATGGCGACGATGTTGTCTGCCTCTCACTCTTGCACCACACAAAGTGAATAAATAAATCTACCATGCCTTCTTTAGCCTATTAAGTACACACAAATTCAGTATACCCTTTGTGAATCACATTCAAGGGTATAAAAACAATAGACGGGCAAATCGTGCGATACTTTTTATGTTCGTTTTAGCGGAAATTGCGGCTGTAAATTATCGTGTGTATGTACATATGTATGTGGCTGTATATATATGTGTGTGTGTGTGAGCTATTAATTTTATTAATTATGCAATTTACTGTGAAATTGGCAATTAAATAGTCAAACGTTTTCCGCACACAAGATTACAAGACAAACGTGTAGAGAGAGAAAGAAAACTTTACGAGAATTCCAAATCTGCAGCCGACGAAAATATATGTATATGCGAATTTTTTCCATTTTTCCATTTCCCATTTGACGCTGCTCGTAAATATTATGGAAAACTGTTGAAAATGCTATTTACGTCCGCAAAAAATATAGCCAGACCCAGAAGAAGAATACAGGAAGAATTACACATTGAATACAATGAAAGAAATCGAAAACAAACTATAGACACGGTGCGATATATAGATTTATATATGTATTTATATATACTGTTGATTATGTTATACTGATATATAGATTACATTAGATGGCTCAGGGTTTTAGCCAAAGAGCTCACTGTGGCCCATACCAGACCATACTAGTACAATATATGAGAAGATGTTATATTCATATGTTGTGTACAATAAGGTACCGTTAACTGACTATATATTCTAATATAAATATCAGCCAAGGGAGGTCTTATCAGGCCAGCGACAGTATGTGCGTAACGAAATAACGAAAATATTTATGCTTTGTCCTGCACAATGGCTGAACACCCTGCACTGAGCTTAAGATATATTCTAGCTTTAACATAACATTTCTGCAACAGTTTTCAAGGCAACTAACTCTCTTTGGGTCTCATATGAGACCTATTCTTTGATATATTCAGTAACTATTAATGGAAAATTTCCCGTTGAGGAACTATAGATAAGCGTCATAGATGTATTGTTTGGAAATTCCCTCAATCGTGGATCATAATAATTTGAAAAAATTTCATCCCCGTTTATCAAATTCTCCCATTACATTGCATTGACTAGATACATTTGTAATGAATGAATCATTCATCTATGGAAACTTATATATTGGAAACTTTGTATAACTCGTAATAAGAGTCGCCTTACAGTTAAATAAATTGTATTTTTATATTAAATATTTGACATGTTAAGGAAATTTATTTATCCATCTAGATATTTCGATATCTTGTAAATCTTTCTCTTATATTATTTTATTATTATATCATATATTACATTTGATAATGTAGAATTTTGAGTGTTTGTTTTTTCAAAAAGGCCACAAAACAATTGAAGCGGGAGAATAAAGAGGAGAAGGCAATAATTGGCCATTTCGCTTGCGTCAGCTTTGAAGTTCACTGCCATATCGCGCGTATAATTGCCCGGCCCTCTGAACTGTATACCATACATATATTATTGGCATACTCAGCGATCTTTAGCGATTGCTTGCATATTTAAGAGATACAGCATGCAGTTGATAGACTTTTCGGTATCCGGTATAAAAGGTTTTGTGACAATATCAAATAATAAGGTTATTTATTCATGCAGGGTATACAAAGTGCGTTGCAGGAGCTTAATTGCCTTATCTATTAACGCTTTATCTATATACTATTGTAAATTTGATATATGTACTTGATAATATCGAAAGCTCATTGTTTTGTGCATTACATAAGCTTGTGTACGCTTTTTGACCGAATTTTCTGTCTTCTAAGGTCTGAATCGCTACTTGTCTCTCTCTCTGTCCCTTCTGTCTTTCCTGACTATGTTTCTCTTCTATGTAGGCTGCTAACAGTTATTTCTATCTAAGCTTTCTTCATCGTTCCTTCTTTTACCTTTTCTTTCAATCTCTCTCTCATTTCTCGAGCTTCATAGGTGCAAAGATAGGTCTCTTCTTGAGTTTCTTATATTATATTATTCTTTTAGTCTTAGTCTTTATACCCTATCTATGCCATTTTGTCTTTCCTCTCTTCCCTCTCTTTTCTCTCTCTCTCTCTCTTTGATGGCATGGCTCAAAGAATATATGTGATCTTCGGTCTACGTTATCGGTGTCAGTCCATTAGTCTCCCTAACAGCACCCATGCTCAACTAAACGGCGTATAGCTCTATCTAGATTCTAGTATATCGCTTCGTATAGTTTAGCACAAAGTTCAAAATTGTTTACGACAATATTTGTTACGCTCTTTCATAATTGTGATGATATAATTACGACAATTTACCACGTTCTTCCGTCCATTAGGCTTTCACTCCGTCTATCAGTCTATTTGTTCGTTTGTTTGTTTATTTTTTTGCCACTTTGCGATAATTTAGTTGTTTTGCTACCCTCTGTGATCTGCTATTTTTATAAAGCTTAGAGCGAACCGGTTAGCACTTAGAAGACATTAGATTAGGGTTGATATTTATAAACATCTCTAGATACGATGGTAGGTTAGCTTAGTAAGCTCACCCCGAGAATGCACTTGTTTTTGTTCTTGTTGTTGCTGTTCTTACTTATCGCAATGATGTTGCATACCTGCAAGAAGAAGAATGAAAATGAAATTTGTTTATTACTCAAGAGTCTAAAGGTTTATCTCAGATAATACACGTATAAGAATAATCGCGCTAAGTTAAATCCAACTGCAACTGGTTAGCTTTATATACTCTTGTCGAGGCGTATACTTTGAATTAGTTAGGCGTTATGTATGTCTGTATGTGTCTCTGACTGACCTACCCAACTAACTATGCGAACTCAGCTCAACGTGGAGATATTGTATTGAAATTAAGAGAGATCGACAATAGTTATATTATAATGCTGAAGAGGTGCTATATTCGGTGTTTATACAAGTCGTTAAGAGCCACAAGTTCACTTTTTTCAGGTTAATTTAACACACTTGATTTAGCACGATCCACAATAGGTATATAAACATTATAAATAGTGCTGCTCTCACATTCTATTCTGCGAACAACTTTCGTCTTTCTTAAATCATCAAGAAACCAAAAGAAAAAAAACCAAATCACTTTCACTTTGACATTGCGCACAAAATATTTGTACAGAAATGAATGAATGATCATTAAAACCTACCCAAAAACAATTTATGGGGTGTGCTTTGCAATGCGAAAACATGTAAGTAGTTTTTTCTTTTTTTCTTCTTTCGTCGTATTTCGAATTTATTTTGCGGCAAATTTTGCCGGTCGCTCGACGGCAACTGAAACGACTGACAAACTGAAATATGTGAAATTATTAAAATCCATTCAATGGCAGAGCATCTAAGTAGAAGTACACACACTCACACAAACAGACAGTCACACACACACACACACTCACACAGATACAGTCGTGTGAATACACACAGTCACTCTCTCGTCTCGCTGTCAATTGAATGTGAAGTGTGTTTCACGTCGCACGTTCTCAGGCCCATTGGGGTGGCCAAGCCAAGAGGAGGGAGAAGAGGAAGACGAAGGGGAATCTGTAGGAGGGCAGCCACAGTCGGTGTGCGTGTGTGAGTGACACTTGTCTCTGGGTGTTTGTTGCGAGTGCATTGCTTGAAATGCAAGCGATTATCTTTAGACAAAACGCTAATCTCAGCCCAGCGCACGCTGCAGGGGGCGTTACGGGGCAGATCGCACGCAGTGCTTCAGGAGGGAGAGAGGGAGAGAGGAAGAGAGAGAGAGAGAGGGAGAGAAAGAGAGAGAGGAACTGAACTAGGCTAAGTATTTGGTGCAGCCAGTGTCCACATGCTAATCATGCAACCAGCTGATTGTTGCTATATACATATGTATGATCGGTCGTATAGTTTTTGTTCTGGCTTTAAACTGGAGCACATCAATCGATAGATCATACTTTCCAATCTGGTTTGTGGTAGTTCACTCTCTTTGCTCTGCTTTACACAAAGGGCAAAAGAAGAAGAAGAAATCTGCGATATTTGGTTGAATCTGTCAACAATGAATGAACTTGAAATAAAAAGCACATGAAAGCTTTGAACTACTTTAAAAGTGAGAGCAGCTTTAGCTTTATTATTTGATATATTTAGTTCTAGCTAGGCTTATACAGCTTTAAAGCCCTGCTTTAAGCTTAAGCTTAGTTTTAATCTGTAAAGCTTAAAGCATATGCAACGTTTGATCTGTTGTGATCTGTCGAGAAGATTCCTTACACACACATTTAGTAGATATATTGTGGCTACACAGCACTCGTACAGAAACCATAAATCATTGCAAGTCTCTCCCACAAATTGTTTATCGCACTGTTTGCAAAAAGCTTTTTTCAACTTTGTTCTGTCATCAGTTTATTAAGATGACACGACTCAACTTGGGCTTGTTCAAGAATATTTAAAACAATATTCACTTACATCTGTTAACGAATTGCAATCGAATTTAAAACCTATAACGAACAATTGACCCAAATGTGGGAAGGTAAGAGGGTAGACGAGACCGAGACAGAACCAGAGAGAGGGAGAGAGAGAGAGAGGGAGAAGAAGAAGAAGCAAAGAGGGCTCCCACGGGCGTCGCCTTTGATAACAAAAGCGCTGTAAATTCAATCAACGCGAATGCACTCGAAATATTTTACACTATTTCAAGCTAAGTGATTCGTTCACATGCAAGCTTACACATACACACACAGATACACACACAGAGGCACATACGTGCACAGCCTGAGTGCAATGGACAGCAGCAACGCCTACAAATTGCACGCATCTTAACGCTCAATTGCACAGATTGCATTTTCTGTCTGTGGGGCACTAAAGGGTTAATGTCTTCCGCAAGCATGGACAGACAGCATTGAGAGGGGGTTACTATAATAAATTGCACACACACGCACACACACATACTCATACACTTAGCTCTTATGCGCTATAATGTCAACTGAACTTGGCACTTTGACAATCTCAAACGAGGAAAGCAGTTGACACTTTTTCTCGTTGTGCAAACTTGCATTTTATCTTAAGTGGAGAGTTTACTAGATATAATACTACATATACATATAATTATTTATATATTCATATATATATACAAACATATAGACTTTGTCCTGAGATTATCTGCATGAGTTTTCTTGATACTTCCAGTGTGATCTGAAAAGTCGCAGAACTTGCTCAATTTGAATTAGTATGAGACTTCGGGCAGCAACTTCCTTATCGTATCTTCTATTTAACGATGTAAGTTACCGATTATATTGCTAGATATACGTAAACACTTTGTTAAACACCTTCTTCTTATTAGCTAGTTCTTTTTTTAAACATATGCAATCCCTGATCTGTTTTCGCTCTTCTCGCCTTATCTCAAAAATGATTTGCATTCCAAAAATCAGCAAATTTGACTTAATGAGCTTTTTCTTTTCGGGTGACGTCAATGAAAATTCCATTACTGCGTCGACAACAACACAACTTCAGCTTTGGCAACGGCAATTGCATTGTGGGGCCAAATAGAAAAAGATATGGACACCAAATATGTCACGGCATTATGTCGATGTTTGCGTAATTACTCGCACAACTGTACAGCACATACTATATATATATATATAGATATGCATATATACTCATGTATTTATCTGTTGCGGTGTCTCCTCGTTTTGTCACTCATTCAGTCAATCGCTCATTGTGTCTCTTCTCCCTTCTCCTGTAGCAGTCTGTGAACATTGTCTGAATGCAAATCGTAGTATAATCGAGCGATCTCAATTGGCCCATTGACGGATGGCCGATTGGGCAATTGGGGAAGTCGTTTATCGTCCATGATCACTGATCACATATCGTATCCGATCAGACCTCATTGGGTGCAGAGCAGAGAAATTGACATTGGTGATGAGCTTTAAAAGGTTTGATACGGATATTATTAGTTGGTCAGTCAGGTAAGGGTATATAGAATGATCCTGTTGCATGGTATACAAGTAGTAGATCTTTCTCTTAGCTTGAGAAGGCCTCAACAAAGAAATTGTTTCTTTTAAGAAGCTTTTTGTTCATTAAGCTGGAAAGCTCATTAAAACTACCCAAATATAATACATAAGCGTACAAAATAATGCAGACAAAAGCCAAGGAAGCAACCTCTTCTGGCTCAAGAATCACATTTAAGCTCTATTAATAAGCTTTTACACACCTAACAATCTTAATTTATATTCTACAATATAAAGATTATACTTAGGGAAGCGATTACTCCAGGCTTATAAAAGCTTTCTAAATAAGAGTGGACATAATCTTTCAATATAGTCTCAACATATTCTAGATTATTGTTCCACAAAGTTACTTAAATCTACATCCAAGCATATAAGAGCTCTGTAACTGAGTCTGTTACTATAACCTATGAAGATTCTAGCTTTATACAGTGGACATACGCTTTCAGTATACGCTTAGCATTTCCTACATAGTTGTTTAAAGCTACATGATAGCTTAGATAAGTACATTAAAGCTTTGTCCATGTGCTTTTTTATGCCTAACAAACTTGATGCTCTGCACTGCTTACCTTTTTGTCAACCTTAGGGCATCCGAATAATCCGAATCCAGCGCGAGGTTGCGCTCATCTTTGAGCAGCAGGACAACGGGGGTGGGCAGGTATTCGTCGAGAATGTGATTGTGAGCCTGTGCCTTGGCCAGCAGACTGATGGCTGCCGCGGAGGAGCACGAAGAGGCGCAGAAAGAAACCGCCGAGGAAGTCGATGATGTTGTGGAGGCATTCGATGATGCGGGCGAGTGTAACGGTGAGGCTCCTGCTATTGCTCCTGTACCAGCTGCTGCTCCTGCCGATGTGCCGCCTATCGATAACTTGTTCGAATTCTTATTTGAACCAAAGCTGCGACGTATCGATTGCAGGCTCTGGCGTAGAAACGATTCCCGCTTTATGTTGGCACCGCGACGCTTCGCTGGCATTGGCGCTGAATCCATTGAGATAGGTTCGATGTTAATGCGACTACCGGCCGCCGTATCGAACAGTACCTTGGCGGGCAATGATTGGGGGCGTGGCAACGAACCGTGTGTCGTCGAGGGTAAATGCTCCAACAATTCCTCGTACTCGTGTGCATTGCGACGACGCAACAACTGTGCTTCCTGCTCATCCAGCTCCGGTTCCGGTTCCTGTTCCTTCTGCTGCCCCATCCCCTTCGCATTCACCGTTTGCTGCTGCTGTTCCTGTTCCAGATTCGTTTTGTTCCATTTGTTCTTGGCTTTGTTTTTTGTTTTTACTTTTGGCTGTTTTTGTTTCTGCTTCGTCTTATTCTTCTTTGTGTTCGCCTGGCTGTCCGCAGTGGCCTGTGCCAGCACCAGGGAGGCTATATCGGGAAATACCTCCATATCCGGCGACAACAGCAGCTCAGCCAGCGGCGCACTGGCTCGGGACATTTTGCTGTTGTTGTTGTTATTATTATTGTTGTTGTTATTAATGTTATTATTGTTGTTTCGCTCTATGAAACTGTATGATTTGATGAGAAACAGATTGGATTTGTTCTTTTTGGCTTTCAGCTGCTGCAAAGTGCTCTCCTCCGCCTCCTCCGTTGCTTCGACAACGTTGCCGCCATCGTTGTTGTTGTTGTTGTTGACCTTCTCGTTACCAGTGGACATTGTTGTTGTCTTTCTTCTCTTTTGCTTTCTCTTCCACTTTTCTACTTGTTTCTTTTCTTGTCTTATTTTCTTTTTATTTCAGTCTTTTCTAGTTGGCAGCCTTAGCCTATTTTCACTAGCAACATCATCATCATCACTATTATCATCCGCTTTGTCAACTCATTCACTAAACGGAAAAATTCAAATTATTCTAAATACACTTTCCCGATATTACGGTGCAGAGTGAGAGACGCGTCTGGCAACACTGATAAATGATCCCTTTCTATGGGAGAGATCAATGTCTAAACGAACTGAAGCTGCAACTCAACTCAATTAAGATCCCGTAAAAGCAGCAATAAAAGAATTTTAAAGCTTTAATAAGTACAGTATATATAGTATACTATAGTAGTATATATATATATACATATATATAGTAGATAGATATATAAATCATACAAATCGAGCTTATTTGTTTTCGAGATACTCAGTAAATTACTCTGGGAATTGATTGAATACACCTGGCTATACCTAGTGCCTGGTAACCATGTTATAAGAGGGTATTCATATATATGACTATATACTCTTAATATAATATTCATGCAACAACCTTTGCTACTGCAATTAGTGTGAGTACAAGTGCTGAATTATCATGGAGCATTCTATTTTATACGTTAAGTAACATTTTTATCTACTTTATTTGTATAAACCTTCTTTTAATATGTTCCCTGAGTAATATTTTTTCTACCAGTTTTTTTGTTCGATGTAGTAACTTTAAAGCCCCAAAAAAAATTGATTTATGCGTATCGCCACGCCAGCTGCCGCTATAACTGATAATTATTTGAATTATCAATCAATGTTTTGCGCAGATTTAGATAATACAATAACAGATAATGAGAACAGAGCATAACGCTCTCTCTCTCTCTGTCTCAAACACTCTTTCTCATTGCACATTGCTCTCTCTGTGTGGGGGGAGATCCAGCATCAGCTGTTTGGATGGGAACGCCAGTAGATGGCGCCACACACAGCAGCCGCCCGGCATTTTGGCTAAGCTCTCTTACTAAGCGTCGCCCACTCTCTCTCCCTCCCTCCGTTTCTCTCGCTCTCTTCTCTCACTTTGCTGGCCAACTTTGCTACACGCGCACTCTCACTCCGCGTAGTTCTTGTTGTTTTGGTTTTTGTACATCACGTTGTTGTTGTTGTTGCTTCTGCTGCTGCTGTTGTTGTTGTTGTACAATTCTTTCGCTTTATTTTGCGTTATTTTTTGCATTTATTTTTGGCCCACAGTTTCCGTCACTTTTTGCTTTATGATGTCACTTGGCGCGTACCGTTATGTTTTGCTGCTGCTGCCTCTACTGGCGATCGGTCGCGTCTCTTGCGGCGTTTTTGCGGCTTTTTGTTTTGTTGTTAACGCTTAACGCTAATTCGTCACAATTTATAAACACACACACACACACAAATAGCTTTTTATTTGTTGATAAATTTTGTTGCTTCCTCTTCCTCTTCTGCTTTGTCTTTGTGTTGTTGCTGTTGTTGTTGTTCGTGTGCAAGATAGCTGCGAATGGCAAACAAAACCAAACACACACACAGAAGGTACACTTAAAAAAAAATAAGAGAAGACTCAAAACAAAAAAATTGTTGAAAGAAAGAATAAAACAGCGAGATATTCGTGTGGAAAACGCGGCCACAGTTCGGTCGCTCTCTCTCTGGCTCTAGCAGTCGGACTCGCACTCTCGCTCCGACTCGGCAGTCTGCCCGTCTGCGTTGTCGTTCGCTTTCGCACTGAATTTGAAATTGAAGCGCCGTTGCTGCCAGACCCAACGCCGTCGAACGCGTCCAGCAGCAGAAGCAGCAGCAACAGCAGCAGAGGCAGCGCAAGCGGTGGCAGTAGCGGCGGCGGCCTAACATCAACATTTGAGACGACGACACGACGGCCGCCGCACGAGCTAAATATGTATGCTTGTATGCTGCTTTGCATGTGTGTGTGTGTGTGTAACTTCTTCAACGCGCTTATCATGCGGCAGTGCGTTGGCGTCAGTGTCGACGTAGACACTGCTTTTTGCTTTGTTATTGTTGTTAAAAAACTTTTAACAGTGAATAGAAAGATGAAGCAAGCAAAAACCTGCCGACTCTCTTCTCCTGTCTCTCTACCTCTCTCTCTCTCTGCTTCTCTCGCAGTCAAGTTTATCTTGGCGCAACAGCAGCAGCTGATGGTTTCACAGTTGTTGTTGTTGCTGTTGGCCTTTGCAGCTGTTGTCTGCATTCGCGTCGCAGCTGATGGCGGCAGATCTGCAGCTGAGCTTGAACAGTGGAATCGTTTGATTTGTAACGTAAAAATATCGCAATTTTGTGCACTGTCTTTTACTGACCCTAAAACTCTTAGTCAATACATTCCACACACACACAAACGCACGTGAGTCGTTGCTGCTTTTTTTTCGTATTTTCCTTTTACCTGTGATGATTTGCCAGTTTTTTGTCGATTTTTGCCATTGTGCAAAATAATATAATGACACCGAAAAAAGCTAAACAAAAGCATTAAAATAAAACGATATGACAAAAGCGTGAAAAAACCCAACTCGATATAATATGTACTACACAGTGTACATAGAACAACATATGTACACGCACACTGATCCATATATGAGGCTTTTTGCTATCGAGTACCCCCTTGTCACACACGTCTCAATGTTCTTCAGGCTTAATTGAACTTTTACCATATTATTTTTTGATAAAAATACAAAGATAACTTCGCCCCGTTTTTCAATATGGCAAAAATTGTTGTTAAGTGCTGCACTTACGGTCTCTATGGCCTGACATTATTGCCGCTGTTCCCCATGCAACCTAAGCATCACAAACAAACACCACCCGAAACCCCCCCCCCACACCTTCGTGAGTACTGGCCACAAGTCGTGGTCACCCTAGAGATGCAAAACCGCAACATCAACAACAACAGCAACAACGACAAAAGCACAATCGACGCAACCTTTGCTTTGTCTAACTTTTGATCTGTCGGTTAATTTATTACCCTGTAAATGATGCACATTAAATAATGGGATAACCCGTCTGATTTATATATGGAATAATGACCAGCTTTTTGATCTTCAAGCTTAATAATACTCTTAATTCCCTCAATGATAGTCTGAATTGTTTTAATCTATTATGATAACAAGAAATATCAGCTGTAGACAAAAGAAAACATCACTGACCGATAAATAGTTTAAGCGATCAGTTATCAATACTTGCGCATTACTACCAAGTGCACGTGTAATGTTCGATCATTTTATCTAAACAAAGAAAAGTTGTTTGTATGAGATAATATTCCATAACTTAAATATTTTAAATATCAAGCTACATCACTTTATTATTTACTCAAAGTTCTATCACATACAGTTTATAGGGTAGTCATAGGCGACTTTGGAATTCTCACATTGTTTGCTTTCAACTGGGGCGTCACTTTCAAGGGGCGTTTTGTTTGTTAAATAGCCGCATAAAAAAAATGCAATGTTTTACAAAATTTTTTTCAACAGAGGGGCAAAAGTTGACACAATTGTGGTACTCTTGCCACAAATATAACAGAGAAATGCGAAGCACAAACCGCAGAAAATAAAAAGAGAAAATACAAAGTAAAAAAATAAGAAAATTATGGAAACTGAGGCATTACTAAGCACATTTCCATGTGTCGTGCAAAGACCTATAACGTCACATTGATAGTGCCTTGTGTAAGGCCCAATGGCAAAAAAAATAAAAACACTTAACTGAACGCCAAATCACAAATAATCTTTGTACCCTCGAAAAAAATATCATATGACTAATGCGCTCCAGGTGTTAAATTGGCCAGATATGACAGCAACATATGCTGTACACCTGGCGTAACGAAGCAAATAAATTACGATATGGCCACATACTTTACACATGGTACACCCCCAAGAAAGCGCACCCAGTCACCGTTCTATCTAGCTTTCTATCTAACGATCCCATATATATTCGCATATACATAACTAGGCCTTCTGCAGGTGGTCCGTGGTCTGATGATACTTAATTAATTACCAATAGGACCCGAAAGAACAATGCATGATGAATCGGGCTAGTATAGTGTGATTCATTCAGACACCTGGTGCCTATATTGTATAATAGAGATGTGTATTAGACATCCGCGCATTAAATCTTATATATTTCATGTATTTGAGGGATCGCATGTAGAGCAGTTAATTATTAATTATATTGTAGTATAAGAAGATTAATAACTAAAAATAGATGATTTTTAAACCCACACTTTGTTAGTTTCTCAAAGTCGTATTTATGGAAACGTGATATAATAGAGCTGACTCTCGAGAAAGTTATCTGTTTAAGTTGTAACTTTCACTTTGAAGTTTAGTTAACTTCTTTACATTAATTTCTTGTGTGTCATTGACATTTATCACTTATCGTGATTGAACATCCATTAGGTCGCTCAAAACATTAGTGCAAAATTAAACCTATAAAAATAAACCTAATTTAATAAGGACCCTTTATTGTATGCATGCAGATGCACGATTTCGCACCATCTGCATGCCATAAATCAGCACATATCATTAGACTTAGATAAGTAACATTTATCTTTCTCATGCATTTAGAACCTAAGTAAATACCTAGCTTGTAAGAAACGTGTATATAAACCCCACAACAAGGAAAATAAAATCAGTATGAAAAGTAACTCTCACTTGACTACTCGTTCTTACTCCGCAGCCCAATTTGTTTCTGTACTTATTGTGGCGACCTCTACCACATGGTTATGCACCTGGGGCAAGCAAAATTAATAATAATACAATAAAATACAGTTGATATTACTCCGACGTTGAGTGATATCAATTCAAATCTAAACAGTTTCTATATCAAGTTACTGTTGCGGGGGCTTAAGGTACAGGACTTATCGTAAGAGTCAAAGATGTTGAAATATATTTGTAAAGAACCAAAAGTATGCTATACAATGCACTTAATTCGTATTATTTATATTCAAATATTCAGTTATCCAGGAAAATTTCATTTTATAAGAAAATTTATTCCATTCAGTTTTATTTGCAATTTTTCATTTCATAATCGTCAAATTTTAGTACGCAATATGCTATGTTAAAAATAGATCCTTATGTTTCGATCCGTGGGCGGCTGATTAGTTGACTCGACTCTCAATTCATATATCTTCCCAACAAGAGACCACCCAACTTAACGAAGTTGATCCACTTTAATGCGCAACCAAATATTTTGACATAAGGCGTACAAATTTATGACCATAAATTCCTCCTAATACACAAACAAATATCTACGTGCAATAAATTCACAGCTTCTAAGCAAAAGATGCGACTCTGTGCTATCAGTCCCGGCACAAATTACCGATATAACACTAGATATAGTAGAACGAAAAGCTAATACCCTCGAATTAATCACTTAATGGGAATAATAGGAAACTTTTCAATATTGAAAAAGGTAGTTTTCTTTCATACCTTTGGTATGTCAAATCCTTTTATTAACATATATCATATTTTATAGGGACTCAAATATTTCAATTTCCTATAACTGATTCGAAAGAAATCAAATTTGACAAAAAATTTTAAATCAATTGGCATTTAAAGCGTGCTTGGAAATTTTGCAAAATTTAAATAAGTGTTGATGACGAAAGAGCTCTTTATCAAATGAACTTGCTCTTTGGCTCTGAAAACGACGCATGCAAATCGTTTAGGATTACATATTCACATACATGTAGACGTTCTATATATATGTATATATATATATATATAAACGTAGTATTTGGGTATGTGCATATATCGATATGGTGTCAGGGGGTCCTATAAATCACAGCACGACATTTATTTAAACAAAATGCTTCTGTTTTCTTCTCTATTAAGATTACCAAGAACTACGCATCTACACTGGTCTAGATGTATACATATGTATATGTACTAATGTATGTATGTCTACTATTTATATTTTGCTTTTTGAACAGTGGGACGATTGCGCATATCATGTGCTCTGTAGATTTTATTCAAAAACTGATAGCGATGATTGAGCTCAAAAGTCGTTCAACTTGAGCCCAATTTCCTTCCAAACTCATCATCTACAACATAATCAGTTCTCAAACTGTGAACGCCTCAAGGGAGCTGATTGTGTTCGCATGGGAGCTTGAAACCGGTTCAAAATAGGTCATTGAATAGCGGAAATTTAATGTACTCACACTTGAATGAGCTAAAGGTGCGGATTACATTAAATGGATGTCAGAAATAGTACAGCAAAAGCTAAATTCCTTTCACAGATATCTAATTTTCATTGAAAGTGATGTGTCGCTCTATACCTCTCTCTTTCTCTAGTTTAGCAATAATATGTACATTTGTGTAGGTTGTTTCGGTAAAAAATATGACATCAGTTACTCACCTGGAGTGCTTCCGTTTCGCATGGTCACTAAACGAACCAGTTGTGGCAAGTTGTGTTAATCTACGCAAATTAGAGAACAATTAAAACCAAACGGTTTGAATAATAAATATATATAATGCATAACGATTTAATTTTGTAATGTATACAAAATGCACTATAATAAAATGTATAAAGTTTTTCCAAATGCAAAACAAATACGATCTATCACACTGTAGCATTACACGCGAGCACATTGATACATGTATGTATGCATATACACGTATGTATGTACATACACAGGTGCAGCGCGACCCTTGACACGGGTAAAGGTTGCGCCTGCTACTTTCATAATTCGCAATTACACAATCAAAAATGAATATGTATGTATAAGTGTGTGTATGCGTGTGTGTAACAAAAATAAACAAACAAGAAGGAGCCTAAAACTGAGAGGAAAGATAACACTGAGAGCTACACACATACACACACAGAGAGACCCTCTGGAGCGTGGGAGTGGTTGTTGGGGTGGGCGAGGGAGATGAAGGGATTGGGGAGGCAGCGCTGCTCACCTTGATTTCGCAGTCGCGCAAAGATTTTTGCCAAATTTTCGCAAGAGTTTTACATGTTGTTGCGTTTGGTAAAAGTTTTCCCAACACTTTTTGCACTTTTTGTGAATTGTTGTTGTTTTTAATGTGGCGTGCGTGCGTTATAACTTTTGCTTTCGTCTTCCTTCCTCTTTGCTCCTTCGCCTTTGCTTTTTGGCACTCAGACTCACTTACTCACTCACACTCTTACTCACTCACACACACAGGACGCCACACAGCGGGCAAATTGCGTGATTGCCAAAGTTGGGCACAAGAACAAAAATGTTGTAAGTTTCGTTAAATTTTCTTTTTATTGTTGTTGTTTTTTTTTTTGTACTCTATTTGCAAATGGAATTCGTGGCAAATACCGGAAAAGTCCCGTTAACGACAAACAACACGATGCGTTCTGTACACAAATAATATGGCAACTAAAAAGGCCGACGCCGCTTACGTTGCTGCTACTGCTGCTGCGGCTTCTTCTTTCTCTCTTCTCTGCCTCCGCCTCTGCTTCTGTCTGTGGGCGCTGCTTTGTGTAAGGCATTATGACATTCGCAGCAGCAGTACCGTTAACAGCTTGCAACGGGGTGGCAACGGTGGTGGGTTACGCTTTTGCGGCAACCACCCGGCGGAGGCAGGCACAGGCACAGTTGAGCAAATTGCGGCGAATTTTAAACTTGGATGTGTGTGGAAGCTCTCCATGTGTTTTACTTATGTGCGTGTGTGTGTAACAGAAGGCAGAACACCGCAACAAGGCGAATCAGTAATGCAGATTGGCGGCGAGAGTACGACACCAATCACACCAGCAGCAGCATGAGAGCAGAGCGGCAAACTGCAATATGCAAATACCTGCATATGTACAAATGTATGTGTGTTTGTGTATGTACATATGTACAAATGTGTGTGCATATGTTCTCCCAGATGCTGCTGCTACTGCGGCCGGCATAAAGCGGCACTCGCTCTCGCACGTGAGAGAACTTAGGCTTTTCGCCGCAATCTGCGCATGCACACATACACATGCATTCATACGTATGTACAATTGTACATAGCAACGCCTGCTGCTGACTGGACTGTTGCGTGTGTTCGTGTGTTCTAAGCAGCTTGTCATCGTTGTGGGCGAGGTTAGGCAATGACAATCACGACTATCGCATGCTGTAATCGATTAGCGTATGCAATCGATTTGATCATTTCACTGATTTATTGAATTTAATCAAATTTCAGTTGAATTTCTTCCTCCATTGTTGTGACTCACGCTGCACGTGCACGATCACAATCACGCTTGCTTCACTAGCAGAAAAGACGACCAAAAAGAGAAGGCAACTACGCAAAAAGGTCAAGCTCATTAGCCCGTGCGCAGCGCCACCTAGGGCGCACATCAAGCGCAGCCAATCACATGATTTAAACAGCCTTGTGCGGGGGTGTGTGTACATGCTGTAAACCCAGTGTGTGCTTACTGTGCATTTGTTTATTGGCAAAACAAACGAAAAGAAACGCAAACAAAACGAAAAGCGCATGCAATAAATTAATTGGCAGCAATGTAGACAGATCGTTAGAATAAGGGAGAGGGAGAAGGGGGAGAGGGGGGACTCATGCTTGGTCACACAATCGCCAAAAATTTGCTGCCAGCTGATGTAGATAAATAAAGAACAATTGTGAATGTGTTTAATAAATGCGCAACAGCACAAGCAGCAACAACAAAAACAATGATAGGCGAATTTTAATGTTGCTGATGCTCAGAGGCAAATTGGAGCGCGTCGCGCAGCTTAAGCAAGTAAAACAGTGTCAAGATATGCTCAACACACACACACATATGTGAAAAGTATACTCACCTCTCCTCGCTGCCACTAAAGCCCACTGACGCCGTCGTCACTTTCAGGGTCTGCCGCAGCAGCGAGCCCAACACACTGCGCGAAGCCGTTGACTTCTTGCTACCGCTGCCGCTGCGACTCGGATCGGTATTGCAACGCGGCCGAAAAAGTTCATTGAGCTGCGTGTGGCGCGGCGGACGCTTGCGCAGCAGCTGCGGCGACGGCGACGCATCAACAGAGTCCTGCTGCGCCGGCGGCGGCGTCAGCGAATTAGCACGTTCGCGGCGACACGGCGAAGCTGAACGGCTTGTTAAACGAAAAGTCTTGCTGACGCCGACGGCAACGCTGACGCTGCAGTGCGGCTGTTCGTCCGTTTGATCTGGTGGCGCTAGATAATTCATATTAACGGCGAATAGTGTATCCTTGCGTAACGGTAAATCGTGGCACAATCACTTGGAAGCGCGGCTAATCAGCGAATGGCAACGGCGTTGGTGGCATTGCCGCTGTTGACTACTTGAACGAGGCTCCTCTGTTGCGGCGAAAATAGTTGCAAAATAGTTGCACGCCAAGCACAAAATGAACGCGACAATAGCAGCAACAAATTCAATGGCAACCAACCTCATCGAGAGGCCCCAAAGCCTGCCCCAAAAGGCGTAATACCCTAGTACCCATACTATCTCTCTCTCTCTCTTTCTCTCTTCGGCTTTATCGAATTGACAAGAATATTGGCAAACGAATGGACATAAAAAACAGACGGAATGCAAAAAAGAAGAAGAAGATATTATTGAATTTAACGACTTGTGCATACCCTATGAATTGTGGAATAATTTTATATATATTTTATCTACATGTTGTGCTATATGAAAGGTTGGACATTTACATACATATGTGTATAGTTGCATTGTAAAATTATTAAAAAGCAGAATGAAGCGACGATAGATTAATAAATTAAATAAAAGGCACTAAAATAGTCTAAAGATAATCCAAAGTACTGTTATATTATAGACTTAGTTAGAACAACTACTGGATCATTTTATGTGTCTTAGCTAGCGACATATCTTTGATACCCTACCAGGCAGAGTAAGGACACCCCCTAGTAAAAATGAGGTTGGCAAATACAACATAAATAAAAAGACAACACTTTGGCAATGGATACGACAACGTTGCCGACGACAGATATTGCGACAGCTTTGACAAAAACCCGTTATGCAGTCAGTACAGATTGATTGCCATAACAGCGTGTTAAGGGTAGGAGCACTTTAATAAACAATGATATCTCGATGGGTAAAACAACTATAAATCTTCTACAAAAATTAAAGCAGTTTAGATATATTCAATTTCATTCGATTCTAAAATTATTTTATAATCAAACCCCCAAAGTCTAAGTTGTCAATTTATAAAGTTCTTATTCTCACAAAACTTTTAATATGTTTGAAGAGTAATAGTTCGTAAATTGTAAACAAAAGTTTTAGTTTAGTTTCGTTAATGTCTGAACTTTGAAAATAAAGCCATTGGGTGAGTTGTTGAGATCTGCTCAGTTCATTGTACGAATATGTTTGTTGGATTATAAATTAACCTTGATCCTATAGAATGGTTAGCTGGAGAATCGTTAACGCTACGCAGCTGAGCGAGTCCAGCAACAAGGTCGAGCCCGGTGGAAAAGTTTCAGATGTTATACTAAGATTTGCCATGCAGTTGTTCAAATGGTTTCTACGTAACTGCTGCAATTACGTGGATCCAAAAGACTTTGAAGCAATCAATTGAGATCGATCCTATGTATACCACAATTTGTAATGACAACAATTAAAGTACCTATCGACGACATTTATCGATTTATGTATTCTTCTCGAGAGTTCTCATAATTGTTAGCTCAGCCAAAATACCATATCGTTTATGATGTACGGATAGCGTATGCGTCGCTTAATTCATTTCCAGTTGAGTTCTTAGCTTGCATATAATTTCCATAGAAATAACAAGTAGCCCCAGATTTGTAAAGATCTCCCCCCAAACAGAAATGAACTACGCCAACAGTATTTTTGTTATTTATTTTCTTTATTTGCCATTCTTGACTAATTCTTGTTAAATTTCGTGCTAATTATTTGGTATTTTGTTTATTTTCGTTCTGTTTTATCTATTGTATTTGGTTTATGGGAATCTCGTTTATTTTTTTATTATTTCATAGATTTCTTGAAGCAAATTCAATAGAACCATTCGTCTAATAGACGTTGTGGGGGCTGCTTTTACGCACATACTATTGCAGTATATCATGTTGTATCGTTTCCAAATATAATCAATATATAATAACGTTCTGTTCAAATTTATGGTATATATTCAGATATTCGTTAATCTTGTCTCGTTTTTATTATTTCGTAGTAGTTTCATTAGATTCTCACGTAATGCCGAAAAACAGTTTTGTACTCAATTATTGGAGGATAAAAAAAATTAAGACCGAAACAACAATTTTGAAATATTTCAATATACATCGTACATATGCATATAGTATATTCTTTGTCAATATTATTGATATTATATATTTTATGATCTAATCTAATCGGTAATTGTGCTTTTGTGACTTGGTTTGGATTAGGCTATCGATTGAATAAGAATCGTAGATCGTTGATATACATATATATATATGTATGTATATGTATATATATATTTATATATATAGATGTATAGTTCACATATAGACTATATATATGATTGTATGTATATGAATAGCGGTGCATTTCGGTAGTCTCGCTGTGCACACAAAACAGAAATCTGCTCAATTGAATATATGTATGTATATATACATATATTCTGATAATACTTAACTAGCAAAAGAACTCGCAATATGCCATAGATCTGATACAATTTCGAGTAGCTATCACATGAATATATCTAGTAGGAGAACCAATCGACGGATATTAAAAGTGGGGCATTGGAAGAGGAATGTAGGTGGAGGGGAATGGGGGATTACTAACATAGGGACGGCATGAAATAGAACGGAAAATCTCACTTAAAAAAAACGAACATAAATGTAAGCCTTATATTGCTAGAGTCAAATATCACAACATCACATATATATATAGGTTCATATATCGTAAACGGTATTCGGTAATCGATAATAGTCATATTATATGGCATATACGGGCACGCACTCTATCTCTCTCTGTCTCTTTCTCTTCAGGGGGCACAACTGTCGTTCGTTTCTGATTCAGACTTAACCTTCTACGATATCAATGTGAATGTGAATAAAGATTCGATTTGCTTTGGTTTCTCGCTTTCGATTTTTATTTTATTGGCTCAGGAACTGAAATAGTGTCAAGTTGTTAATCATCTAGAAATGCCATATAGAAAATAGTAGAAAAAGTATTCTGTATTCTCAGTATCCTGTAATCGGTATTTGGTATTCGTTAAAAAATATGTCGAAAAAACATTAATTAGGTTCGAGTACTTTGGGATAAAGGTTTCAATAGTGATCGAGTATTGTTAGGTATTATATACGTATTTGTATGTATATTTGGTATATATAATTATATATATATATATATATATTATATAATATCGAGCCATTAGCTAGTCCACATGTCTAAGTAAAACAACCTTCAACAATAATTTTCCTGCATACCCTTCAATTGTGCTTGAGATCTGCTTGCCTTCTCTCTCTCTCTCTCTCTCTCTCTCTCTCTCCGTCTCTGGTTTATATCTATAAGATAAAACAGTTAAACATTCAATAATTTTGATGTATTCTTTAACTCTTCGTTCTGTGCGAGCAATGAATTCTGCAGCTCTCGATCTGGATCATCAGGACTGAATTTTCAAAGTAGATCGGGGAACTCTACTGATATGTAATAATACCAAATGGGGGGAAATTCACATATGCGTCTCAAGATCTGCAAAATTCGTTTGCCGCAGACATACAGTATACAGTATATGTATGTATTCATAGTATAAACATATATACTATATAGATATTTAGCTAAATTTGTATATAGTATTTTTATCCGTTTCCTTTAAAGAACTATATAAGTATATATATAGAGATTTCGAAAAAACGTAGAGATCTTGTTCGCCTTGGATTACGTATCGAGAGTGTTATTTCTTTTGTTTTTCTTTTTTAGATTCCAGATAATACGATAATACATAGACTTGATAAGCCGGGTTGACCGTCATTAATATCTTAAATAGTTGTGCATTTTGGTTAAGTCACAATGAGAAATAATAGTAATATATGTAGGTATATATAATATATAGTATATAGAAATAAATCTTTAACGCATTTCGTGTTTTTGTTTCTCATTTAATTTGTAGCTGTTAATGCCCTGGCAGATTGAGTATAAAGTTGTGTAGATGAGATTCGACAGATCTCTGAGACATATGGTACTTAAGATTGCAATGACATAACAGATTTTATTTGTATAAAATGTGGGCTGTATATTTTGATTTTTCCATATCTTTATCTGCAAGAGCATTAGCAACATCAGAAGTTTCCACTTCTTTTCTCCTTCAGAATCAACAATTCATTATCAACTTTATGTGAATTAGTTGTCAAAACATTTGCACGTTTTAAACATTTGCAACAATTAGGAGAAGTGTTATAATTATTCGAATTATTAAGCCAGGGATTCTACACAGTATCTTCCACTTCTTCTTCGGCTTCTCGTTTTCCTTTGGTGTTAATTAACTATGACAGTCAGATTAACTTCTCTACTTGGCCTGATCCTCCTTCGATTTTCTATACCTCAAAGTATACTTAGCATTAATTTCAGCAAATTATAGCGTATCATTGGGTCTAAGAACAATTGATTACACATATCTGGACTATGCTCAGTGGAGCTAAATAAACTAGAACTATAACTAAGGAATGCTACTTTCAAAGGAATATAACTAGCAGTTACCCTGCATGGGGGATCTACTGTGGGTGTATAATATATTAACCATAGATCTGTGGTTTCACATACCCCTTAGCATTATGTTACAGGGTATACACTTAATGTTACAGGGTACACATTAAAAAAGCGGATGACTAGACACTGTGAAGTAGTTGCAACACTAAAACTAAGATAAGCTAAAGTATATTGGTTGTTCGACTAGCAAACACCCTGTACAGTCTATCATAGCCTATGCACTTGTTGTACAGAGTATATGTTGACTGCGCTCAAGTTTACAACTTGCATAACCTAACTAATAACAGTAGCTCGACTATTGGATACCCTGGAAGCGAGTACAGGGTAGCAGCTTGAACAGAAAACAATGCTGAGCTGTGATTATGTGTGTGTGTCGGCGTGTATGTGTGTGTGTGTTTGCAACATAAAGGCATAAAGAAAGGCGTGACTAATTTACAGCTAAGCTAGATATAGCTGAATATATCCCTAGATAGTTTGTGAACTAAGCACTACACTGAAAAAAAAAATATTTCGATTTCTTTTATATGCTTATTTTCTGTCTTTCTTTTATAGGTTGCCTGCTGTTGCACCACCGTTGGCACCAGTGGCAGCACCGCCTGCAGTAGCAGCAGTTGCCACACCTGAGCTTGCCACCTGAGCTACCGTAGCTGCTGCTGCTGCACCTGGTGCTGCTGCAATGCTGCCAATGCTGCTGCCACTTGGCGTGTGCATGGCCAGACCTCCCCCCATCCCGGTGAGCAACTCATGCTCCGTCTTCGCCTGCCGCAGCCAGTTGCGCAAGTCACGTGTGCGCTCCACCAGGCTCGTTGTGTAGTTGACCGCACGTGGACTCTGCGAGACGATGGTGTTGGCTGCCAGGATTGCCCCGCCCATGGAGCTGTGCATTCGTCCGGCCGCAAGTTGGCGATAGGTTTCCAGGCGATCCGCCAGTGTGGGTATTGATTGTGGGGCATGCAACGGCGATGACGATGCCACCGCTGCTGCTGCCTGCTGGACCTGCTGCTGCGCCTGTTGCTGCTGCTGCTGGTGCTGGTGTTGCTGCTGCTGCTGCTGGTTGAGCATGTGCGACCAGCCGAGATCGTTGGCTGACATCATGTGTGGCATGTGGCCGAGTGGCATATGGCTGAGCGGCAGCGCAGCCAGCGTTGACTGATGATGTTGCACCGCCTGCACTGCCTGCGCCTGTGCTGCCTGCGCCTGTTGCTGATGATGCTTCTGTCCGAGTATGTCGAGTATCTCTCGTATCTCCGCATTGAGTATCTCCAGATTCTGGATGCACTCGTTTGACTCCTGTTGGAAATACTCCTTGCGCTTACCATGCAGCTCCCCAGCGCCACTGGCAAAGTCAGTACTGCTGAAGCCCGAACTGGAGTGCGAGCTGAGGTCGCTCAGTGTCGTGGCATCATCCTTTGGCTCCTGCTCCAAATTGGGCTTCTCCTTTTCGTAGATCCTCAGTAGACTCTGCTCTAGGTGCCGCAACCTGATGACCTTCTCGCCCAACAAGGCGCGTGTGCGATGCAAGTTCACCTCCATCTCAGTGAGTTCCTTCTCCTCCTGAATGAGCTGATCCAGTGAGGAGTGACGAGGAGAAGATGCTGCCGCTGCCACTGCTGCTGCTGCTGCTGCTGCTGAGAGCTGGGTGGTCTTGTGACGCTGTTTGATCTCACGCTGCCTGGCACGGAAGTTGGTGCGCTGTGTGCGAAGCGACTCCTTGGCCCGACGCACTGAATCGCGCTCCAAGTGGATGCGATGCTTGAAGAACTCCAGCTCGGAACCCACCACAGAACCCACCACGGCCGCATGCTCCGCATTGCCAATGTCCGTGAAGGGATAACGTAGATGGTATGTGGTGTCCAGCGTGTGCTCAGGGAACTGATCCTCCAGATCCTCCAGTTTCTGCAGCTGATGGCGTAGGTTCTCCACGGGGGTGCAGGGACGCTGCTCCAGCTGTTGCTGCTGCTGCTGGTGCTGCTGCTCTGCCCGTTTGTAATTGTTGGAGTTATCCGAATTGAGCCGCGAAGTCGAGGCCGATTTGGTGCGCGAGAAAAGTTTCTTGCGCGGCGGAGGCGGTGCCAGCAGTGTCGCTGTTGTTGCTGTTGTCTTAGCATTATTGTTGTTGTTCTCGGCATGCAGCTGATGGTGCAGTGCCTCCGAGTCGGAGTTGCCATTGTCACTGAGCACCACCGCTGATGCCGAGGGCGTGGGCGTGGCCGAGGGCGTGGGTGCGCCGCCCAGATAACGACCCTTGCTGTAGTTATTGGAGATGGTCGTGTCGGACTGACTCAACGAGGTATTGGTGTCGTCCTGCAACTGCAACTGCTTGATGTACTTGCTGGCAATGCCCGCCGGCTTGGTCAGGTGTGTCTTGGGCGGTACTGGAGGTTTCACCTTGGCCGCAGCACCGCCTCCACCACCGTTGCCCAGGCTGACGCCGGCGCCTGCTGTAGCCTGTTCGGAGTAGCTGAGCGAACGATTCTCACTGTTGCCAATCGAAGGCTTCTGCGAAATGGAACGTTCGGTCTCCGAGCCCGTTGTGGTGTTTGTGTTTGTGGTGTGGCCCATGTGATGTGATGTGGCACCTGCACCCCCTCCACCAGTGTGTGTTGCCAGTTGCTGCTGCTGCATTGCCTGCGCTTCGCGACGACGACTGCGTCGCTCTAGGGATAGCTTCACGTCGGTCTTGAGCCGCACATACTTCTCCTTGAGGCAGCGATACTTGTCCTCCAGCAGACGCTTCTCGCAGCGCACCTTTTCGTACAGACGCTCCTCGCCATTGTCGCGCAGTCGCTGCTTCTCCAGCTCCAGTTCGTGGGCAAGCTTGTCGCGCATCTGTGTCAGCTTGGCAGCGTGTTCGCGCCTCAGGATCTCCTGCTCGCTGCGCAAGTCGCGCTCCAGCTCGTGCAGCAGCTCGGCATGATTCGACTGCAGCGTGGCCATGCGTGCCTTGTGCTCGGCCACCACCTGGCTGCGCTTCGATTGCAACTGATGCTCCAGCTGGGTGCGATACTCCTCCAGCTGCAGCTCGAATGCCTCCTCCAGCTGATGCTGATGCGAAGTCAGGCGGAGATCATACTCATGCCGCAGGCTCTTCAGCCTTGCCTCATGCTCCCGCTTGATGGCCTCCATATCCTGCTGCAGTTGCTGCAGTGCAGCCGCCTCGCTGAGCACATCTCCAGCAGCGCAGGCGGTGTTGCTTGCCACAGCGCCGGCTGCCCCCGTTGTCGCTCCCTTTCCTCCTGCTGCTGTGTCCTTCTGCTTGAGCAGCCCCACCAGCTTGCTGGCCATCTTGAGGGAACGGAGTCCCAGCTTGTCTGTAGCCAGTTGCGCTGCTTGAGCGGACTTGCGCTGCAGTTGCTCCAGCTCGTGGCTGTGCTTGCGTCCCAGTTCATCCAGGTCGAAGGGATTGTTGCCGTGCAGCGATTCCTGCTCCGATTTGTTGATGATGAAGCTCCGCACTGAGCTGCCCTTGGAGTCGGAGTCGGTGTCCTCGTAGAGCGGCTTCACGGCGGCGCTTTCCTTTAGCTTGTCCAGGTAGCTGCTGGCTGTGGCCACAGGCTGTGCATCTCCAGCTGCACCTGCTCCAGTTGCTGCTCCCCCTCCTCCCATTGCCCCAGAATCACTGCCAGCTGCCTGAGATTTCAGCATTTGTATGGTCTGCGCCTTGGGCACGCTGATGATTCGTATTGGTTTCTGGCCAGCATTGGGTGCATCACTAATGAAGGGATTGAGGCTGCACATGGCCTCCATGGCATCGGGATCAATGATGTCCTCATCCCAGACATCGTCATCATCATCGTCATCCTCCCCGTTGTCATCATCATCATCATCATCATCATCGACAACATCCACATCATCATCGTCATCAGGGACATCATGCACACCCTCGTGACCGTCGACCTCATTTTCACCCGTTGCTTTCATCTCTTCCACCTCGGCCACTTCGTCCTCATCCGAATTGATGGACAACTCAGGACTTGGGGGCACTTTGCGTGCACTGTCCTCCTCCTTGTTGGGTGAACTGTTGTCTAGATTGAAACGCACGCTCTTCTTGTCCTCCGAGCCTCCTCCTCCTCCGACTCCACCTCCGGGCATCTCCTCGTCCCGCTCGAAACGACGTCGCATGTCTGTCAAACTGGAATCCCTCAGTATGCCCTTCACGCTGTGCGTGCTTCCTCCAGCGATGCTGCTGATTGAAGTCTCCGCCGGCGATGGCATCTGCTGCTGCATCTGCTGATGCTGATGCTGCTCCAGCTGCGAGCGACGTGACTTGAGAAACATGGCACCCGTGCCAGATAGCTGGAAGGCGCCCTTGCGTGCTCCTCCCGCCTCTAATGCATCGCTTGCTGCTGCTGCGCCCTGCCCGGCGGACTGCCCAAACTTCATGGCCAAACTTATCTGTGCATTTGTCTTGGCCACCTCGAAACGCGTGTTCTTCACAGGCTGAAAGATTGGTCCAAAGTTCTTGCTACGCGACTCAAGGAAACGACTCACGCCGCCACTGAAGCCACTTGGGCCGGGGAAACTGTTTGCCGGCAATGCGGCAACCTTGCCCACTCCAGTTGCAGTGGGATGTGGCACGCCGCCGTTGTTAAGGGGCGAGCTCATGTCATCGAGCAGCTCATCGGTGCCCTGCATGCTACGTATGCCCGAATCCAGTTGCGACACATCGTCGGAGTTATCAATAATGGGCGTGGCAGCGCTACCTGTGCCTCCGGTGCCCCCTTGTAACAGTTTCTGGCGCGTCTGTTCCACGAGGTCGCGATAGACCGCGTCCAGTGGATGATCCCACTGCGATTGCTTTGTGCGCGTGTTGTGGTAGTAGTGACCGCTCTTTTCCTCTGAGTAGCTACAAGGGGGGAGGGCAGAGAAAGGGGATAAGTATGCTGGGTAAAATACATAGGTATATATGTATATTTCGAGCTCACCAAATCTTCCACTCTGCTGGCAATGCGGCCATAAGACCCTCTTTGGCCAGGTAGAGCAAGTGCGTCTCCTTCGTTGGATCGATGCCAATGAGGGTAGCGTAGTCGTTGATTTCTGCAAGGGATATTAACAGAGAGTTAAGGAAGGTATGAAAGAATTGTTCAAGGGATCCACAAATTCAGGGAGATATTTACTATAAGTTTTATGAAGATGAAGGACTAAAGAAAGACGCAAGATGGGGAGATGAGGGAAAAAGAAAGACTACATATTTGAACAGATCGCAATGTCTTTTGGCACAAACTCAAGGTACTTAATACTCAAGGAATGCATTCAAAAGTATATATTGTAGTATCTAGTGTGTAGTATAATCTAGTAAGTGTGTATTATTTTTATAATCTGTTACACTCCTGTTTATAAAGCCAAAGGTAAAACATCTCCAATTGGGTTTATCTGGATAAACCTGTAGTTAGATGCCATGTGTGTACCTAAGCTCCTTGAACTGTCACTCAAAATGGATAATTTTGTCCAAACACCACTTACCCACCCAGTTTCATTAGCACCACTTTAGATTTCTACTGAATAGTATGCTCTGTTGTCAAATTCAATAAAATGAATAACTAAAGGGGAATCAGAAACTTTCTTTGTTATGTTTACAATATAAATTTGTACTATACTTGCTGAATAAACGAGCTTTTCAAAAAATCCTCAAAAACTATATCAATAAAAACTATTCAAAATATTCTGACAAGCAAATCAGACCCAGCTTTGTCGTGGAAAAGGAAGGTTACTTACCCTGCAAGACTATCGAACGGTTGCCAAATATCCTAAGGCATTTAAGACTCTATTACGAGACCTTTGGTGCCTCTGTCTGTATAAATTAAAGACTCTATCTACAAACAGTTGACATGCTATAATTATCATCATAATCATCTTAACGTCAAGACGTTTCTTAGAGTGCTAACGAGAGCAACAGTCTAGCGGAACGCGACAGTGGGATACCCTTCAACGTGTATGTTGCCATAAAAAGTACCTAATTGTATGATACTAATCGCAAGCTACAAATTCATCAAAACACTGCAGTACGCTGCCACCTTGCATAAATTTCGATACGTTGCTAATAATTTCCTAGCGGGCGAAAGACTGCAAAAAACGGTGTGAGCAGTATATATCGGTATTTCTTTTTAAATTTTAAATTGGATAATATTGATAACTCGCAATATATCGAGTAATCAAAATTAATATTTATTTAATTGCATTTTATGGTTTTGTATTTTTTACTGACCCTAAAATATGAATTATTAAATAATAATCATATGTGCACGTACGCATATTATGAGTATGTACACATGCATGTAAATACTTGCATACATTCATATCGATCTACCACGCTACCTATTGGTTGACTGTTACCATATATGCACATGTATTTTCGGTAATTGACATGTGCATGGAAAATAAGAGTCGAGAAATAAATCGCGCTACGTCTCGCATCGGTCGTCCTTTTCTTTCCTGTCCAAGTAGCATGGTTATGACGTCATCGACAACTTGTTTGCTGGTCGGAGGGTCGAGATGGTTTATCTACAATAATAACTTTAGTGTTTGTTGTCCGATCGGGTTGCAATTTGGAGGATAAGTACATATAGTATTTATCTATATATATATGCTAAAGCAGAACGTTAAGAAATGAGTACTTCGAATGTTAATCGCAATGTAAATCAAAATTATCGGTTTGCGGGGGTGGTAGGCGTGTTATAAACTTGATCTGCGTATGGTATACAGGAATCTTCATGCTGAATTTGGTGTCCCTAGCTTTTCTAATAGCTGAGATCAGCGCGTTCATCCAGACAGACGGACATGGCTCAATCGACTCGACTAGTGATCCTGAGCAAGAATATATATACTATGTGGGGTCTACCACGCCTTTTCCTGCCTGTAACATACATTTGCATAAAGTTAGTATACCCTTTTTTGACCATTTTCAATGGTCGAAGGGTATAAAAATAGCTTTGAGCTTCGTCTTGTTTTGAGTTGCTTTCTAATTATAATGTATACACACAACCCACACTTGTGTTTTATATGTAATATATATAGAAAGCCTCTCAGTAAGCTTATTAAGAGCTAATGCCATGCAGGATCAGAAATACGCCTTAAGTGTTTGGCTCACTTAATAACGAGTGTCTGTTGCATACAGGCATAACGTTTATTATACCAATTAGTGCTAATGAAAGCATTACAAACTGTGTCAAGAAGAGAGAGTGTCTTCCTCTTCCCCTTCTGCTCCTGCTCCCCTCGGCACCCTATTGCTTGTGCCACATGACGTCAATGGATATCCTTGTGAAACAAAGAAAGGCATTTTGCTTTCAATGAGTGCTCATTCGCATCTAAAACTCAAAATCTTAAGCTGAAACTGAAATGAAGCGCTTAAAAATTCCATTTCAGTGTGCAAACAGTTTCCGCCAGCATAATGGACGGAAGATCCGGATCAGGCCGAGTCTGGAGTGAAATGTTGACGTGGCCTGCATTTTCCAGTTGCCTCTATTGATTTCGCCGGCCTGCTTCAGGCGAAAGGCGAGGAATGCAGGGGAGAGGGTTCTGTGATTGACAAACAGCACAAAGCCGCAGCGCAAGCACTGCAAGCACCCTCACACACAGTCGAGAGACTAGCACCCTCTCTGCTTCCTTCCTCCCTCCTGTAACCTGCTTGCTTCATCTCCTTTCTATCGTCTCCTTCCCCTTGGATCCTCTCTTTCATCTCCTTTCTCTAGCTTCCTCTCTCTTATCATCTCTCCCTCATCTCCTTTCTCTCGTCTCTTCTCCTCATTCGCTGCGCCCTTCCTTGAACAGTATCTGCAGTGTGGTCAGTGTTCCCAGGCAACGCAGGCAATCACCACAAAAACTTTGCTTTTCGCCAAGTTCTTGGCATATTTATAAGAAAGTTCATCCACAGGGTATGCCTACTTGTTAGATATTCTATGTCTATTATCCAGCACAGACTCTCATATGTAATTGCACATTTAACTTATGAAAATTGGCTTCTAACCTAAATATATTTGGCGTTGGTAATACTTTAAACGACAATATCTGGTGTTATATGTATATAGTAGTGTATAGTTGCTATAGTTGCTACGTATATATGTGTCAACAGTCACATTGTGTACGGAGTATTCAACTGTCGACACTGCTCACTAATTTGAATATTGTTTTGCTATCGAGTTTTGTTTTTTTTTCGTCAAGTTGAGTGTTTGTCGTGGTCGTAGAAAACACACACACCTCCACACACACACATACAGACACACACTCCTACATACACTTTGTAGACCGCACTTACTCGCGTAGGCCGGTTAGCTGCCCTGAGCCCTGGGCAGGACAACGCGACAGTTTGAACTGAACTCGCTGCGTTGGCAACTTGTCAACGGTTTCAATATCAATTCCAGTTCCAGTTAGTGGATTCCAGTCCCAGGAACAGCTGTTGCCCAACCGAGCGTAACCTTTGCTAAAAACAACAACAACCAGTCACCCACCAGGCAACCAGTAAGCCAGTCAACCAGTCGGACACACCAGACCAGAGCAGACCAACCCATGCATAATACATATAACACACACACACCTCACGTACCGTGTAAGTTGACCCATTAATCGGAGCGCAGGACGCAGGACGTTGGAAAACAAACCCCAAAGGCGAACGCCTTCCGTTATTACGCCCTTTAATTCAGTAAGCTCACCTGTTTGCTTAGTCATCTATTATTCAGTTTCTCTTTGCGGTTGGCAAGCAACTAAGCAAGGAAGGGTTCCAAAGGGATACAGGAAAGAGTCAAGGCTGAAGGAACTTGATACGTACGTTGAAATTGACTTAGATTAACTATTTACCGGTGGGATAACTCTATCAAGTTTTTAGCATTTAATAAAAGGAGCTATGCTTAAGCAGAATCCAGGTTGTAAACCGAAAGAAATATTATTTACTTGACTGCAGCGGATCACAGACCAAAGTTATTGGATATTATTAAAGCTTCTTGACTAGCTTGTAAGATTTAATATATTTGAATTGTGGAGTTGTTTCAGTATCGATAATTAATATCAATACAGATTATGAGTAATATTTCTGTTTAGCAATGTTGTTTTCAATAGGAAACATTTACTCCATCACTGATTACATTTCGATAGACATCAAACTCCAGCACTAACTACTTTTGACATGAGCTAGATTTCTATAAATCATCACTCATTTCTCATGCGGAAGTGCTCGACTACGGTGTGAAAAAAAAAGAAAAAAAAACTTAATTTATAATTATAGCTCGATTCCTTAAAATGGATGCAAATTGGCCGCCCAAGAACGACGATATTCTTCGCATGTTTCGTCAGATGGTTGATCAAACCGGAGTCGAGAAGCATACTTCCGAAGAATGGCAGGAGGCCTACGAGGATTTCTGCCGATGCATGCAATCCCCATCGGAGCCCTTCGTAGCTATGTCAAGTGTAAGTATCAAAGTTCAATCACAATGGGGGCTATATGAGTTGAGTGTGATTTTAATTTCTCTCAGTTTGAGGGATTGCTACGTGGCAAGGTTGCTGGTGAAAAGCCGAGAGTTCTCGAGACAGTCTCCAACGATGCTCCTTCTTCTTCCTGCAACGTTGCTCCTTCTACATCAAGCAACGTTGTTTCTACTTCATCAAGTAACGTCGCTTCTTCATCTGCCAACGTCGTTTCGTCTTCATCTCGCAACGAAGCTCCCTCTTCTAGCAACGTTACATTTTGTTCATCTCCCAACGAGGAGTCATCAATGACAGTTGTAGTGAATGAAGACGAGGAGCAATTTATGGATCAATATGATGTGCAAAATTTGGTGGTAGAAAATGAGGAGGAGCAAAATGAAGCAGAGTCAGGTGATTCTTCATCTTCGTCTTCCAACAACGAGACTTTCTCTGAGACCGAAAACGTAGAAGAGAATGGAAATGAAATGAAGAATGAGGGTTTAGGTTCAGAGGGTTCTTCATCCGTCGGCGGAGATTTATCGGAGACAGATGAGTTTGAAGAGAATGCAAATGAGAAAAAGAATGAATCGGCCGATTCTGCTTCGTCCGACAGCGAAATATCATCGACTGTAGAAGAGTCAAATGAAATTAATAACAAGACTGAACAGTCAAACTGGTGTATCAACGAAGAAAGTATTAATCAACAGGAGCAACAGGAGAAGGTATGTCATGCTACTGTATTATATATGATGGATTCGAATTTAGCAACTGAATATCAACAGCATTATGGTGGCAATGGTTATGATAGTAATATTCCGATGAGTGTGCCTGAGAAGCAGCAACAAGTGAATACTTATCACATTCCACCCAACATTCAAGATTATCCGCAGAGACCGATAAAACAACCGAGTCCAATGGATGCAGCTTCGACTTCGAAGCGCTCCCGCTCCCCCCCAACTGGGCAAAAGCCTTCTGAAGTTAATTGATTATATTTCTATATATCCTCGACAGACCCTTAACTATTTCTCATTTTCAGTTTGAGTCGAATTCATCCAAGCAAGGCAGACCAATGAGATCCTCTAGTGATTATGAATGTTCAACCGTGAATGAATATAATTGTGATAATTCCGATGAAGAGCGAAGCCAGGATGCTGATGCTGGTGCTCGTGCTGTGGGAGGATGTCGTGCTTTTTCAGAGATTTGGTTGAAGAAATATAACCGGAATACCTCAAGTAAAGTCAGTCACGATATTGGCGATACATCCGAGTTCTTCAACAATTTGCCAGCGACTAAGAGATCATCTATTCAATTGAGGGCCGCCTTGCATAGCACTCTAATTTCGAATGAATCGGAACAAAACCCAAATTTGAATGATTCGGAACATAACCTAAATTCGAATGATTCTGAGCAAAACGCAAATTCGAATGATTTGGAGCAAAACCCAAATTCGAATGATTCGGAACACATCCCAAAAAAGTCCAAGAAATCCAAGCACTCTCGTAAGAAGCACAAGAAGCATAAGTCATCAAAGAAGCATAAGGACTAAATATTGTATATAGTATTTTGATTTGAGATAATCTTGTAAAAGATAAATTGCCTACAATTACTATATGTATATAGATAATGAATAAACTGATCAATAGATCATGGACATGATTTAATTAAATCACGAGAGCAGAAACGACAATATTTCGGAATGCTTTTTGGATGTAAAGATTTGTTTTCTGTTCAGATATATGTATGAACATATGTATATACTATATAAATATGATTATTATTATACTATTACAGTTATTATTATAGTATTATATTTTATTATATTATAGTATCATGTTATTATTCGTATTAGTTTTGAATGTCAGTACTCTTTATATAGATATATTTCATACTTTTCTTGTGGGAGCGCAAACACCTGTCACCAGTTAGTTCTGGGTGTATGTTAGGGCTAACACAAGTGAGGGGTGGGTAAGAGAGACAGGGAGTGGTAGGCATTAGAACTCACCCTCAGAGGATGGTAGACAAGCATCATCGAAGACTTCTTCGCAAATCACTGACGACGTTGTTGCAGTCGCTGTTGCCAACGGTAATGTGGATGACGTCGCTGCCGCTGCCGCAGCCGCCGCCGCTGCTGCTGCCGAGGGCGAGGTGTAGCCCAATCGTTTGGCCGTTGTGGCTGCAGTTGTCATTGCAGTTGGCGTCGTTGCCGGCGTCGTTGCAAGCGAGGGGGTAGCCGAGGAGACACTGTTGTTGTTGGTTGCCATGCTCAGCTGATTCGATTCTCCTGCTCTCTTTGTTTTTACCACTTCGTCTCTCTCTCTCTCGTTTGTTGTTGTCTTCTTTGCAGCGTGTTATTCGATTAATGTTGGCTTAATTCGCCGTCAGATGTCGCTAGCGTTGCGTAAGTGTTGAGCATCCTTGTTCCTGTGTATATGTGAGTGTGTGGGTGTGTGGTTGTGTATATGCGTGTGTCTGTGGGTGTGCTGGCATGTGCGTTGGTGTGTATGTGTAGACCGGCAGCAGCGTAGATCGAAAGTCGACTGTGTGAACTGACCTAAAAAGGAGAGACAGCAAGAGAAAGAAAGAGGGTGGAGGAATGAGAGAAAGAAGTGTAACAGATAACGGATAACTAAGCACAGCAGCAGCTGCTGCTGCTTTGTGGGGGCGTGGGGCAGGCATAGCTTGGCAACAGCTCAAGTCATACATACATGATATACACATAAGCACACACACATACATATATATAGTTTTATGTGTATATGCCTGTGTAGGGTGTTCTATATACACACTCAATCCAAATCAAAGTCTACTTAGCTGCGCACAATTGCAATCCAAATTTAATTTTCCCATGGAGAAGCTCAACAATTTCGCACACACACACGCACATACACGAACATGCACGAACGTGTGCGCAATGGACAACAACAAAGCGCTAACGGTATAACGGTATTGATTTTTCACTTGAATTTAATTATGCGTTGGCGTTGCCCAGCAGCAGCAGCAGTGCCCACACACACGGCTGCCCACACACACTCCTATACACACACACTGACATGCACAGGATATTATCAATTTTTCGTCACATTGGGGCCCGTTTGTCAATTAATTGATTTACCCAACTCAATTTTGCAATTCAATTAACGACATTTTCCTTTCGTACTTTGCATCAGCAGCAAAATGTTGTTCTACTTTGCTTACTCTGAGTGTGTATGTGCACTTATAAAAATAATGGGAGCACTGTTTGTAATTTTAACAAGTTATTGCAATAAATTTAGTTAGTTTCTTGTGTACTCTGAATTTAAATTCAAAACCGACCGATTTCTGCTGCCGACGTCGACGCCTTTGGCTCCTCAGCAGGTTGTCAGCAGTTGCCAACTGTGTGAAATGTTGCCAAACGTCGACTGTGGCGAGTGTCGCGCGCTTGTGTTGTGGCTCCACACATGTTGTGCGATATATCCCACGCACGCGCACTCACACACAATATATCGATTAACAGTAGACGTATCGATAGGGACTGTTTGTCAAGTGCATGTATGAGTGTTGTCCCAGTCAACATTACTGTTAGGAAAGTCTTTGCTTAACATTTCACTGTTAAGTTGTAGTTGCGCGCACTGTAAAGTTACAGTTTCGCGCACTAATAAGGCTCGCATTGTTGAGTGAACACAGCAAGAGAATGGGTATGTGTCCCGGCTAGAGTGCAAGTCTCGGCTGCTGAGTGTTATACACAGCTAGCATAACTTAAGTGGGCTTTTTAGGCGCAGTAATCAACAAAATATTTCCTTTTTTGCAACCATTTTGATAAAATATAAATTAAAATTAGCCGCATTAAAATTATTTACAAATATGCCGATTGTATTGAGACATTTTAAACACCGCAGCCCCCCCCCCCCCAAATATTACATTGTCTGTTTTCTCAGAATTTCATTGCAATGGCAGGCGATGATTAACGATGCTTAATGTTTTTTACATGTGTGTTATATGTGTGTTATATTTCGTGTAAATTACAAATAACACTATAAATTTTTGCATATTGTATTGCCATTTGCATTTTTCCCCCATTGCCATTAGCTAAATGCCATCCATAAATTTCATCTCATCTACCCCTCCACCCACTTGGCAGGGGCGGGAGAAGGGGAGGGGCAAGTAAATCAATATCAATAAAAACATTACGAATCGATCGAATCGCGGGTGGCAGCGGGTGATAAATGTGGATGGGGAAAGGGGAGGAGTGGGAAGGGGAATGTGATTGTAGCTGCTAGAGATGGGAGCGTGAGTTTGGTTGTGCGTGGAAGTGAGAAATGGGAAAACAGTGAGAGAGAGAGAGAGAGAGAGAGAGAGAGAGAGAGATTTCAATATGCTTAGAGAAAGAGAGAGAAAGAGTAAGACAGAAAGAGGGAATGAGATAGAAACAAAAAGAGAGTGAGAGAGAGATGGAGGGTGATGAAGAGAGAGAGAGAAAACAAGTATTAAAAATTTTCGGAGAACACACGAGTCTGATCAACTGGATAAATCGTATAGCTACCTTAGAAACCAGCGGCATTTTTTCTTATTTTTGAAATAAGTAACTGGATACAATATTATTCTATATTCTATATTCCTTTTATATTCTGCAAATATGTAAATAATTGAATTGGCATAGAAACCATCGGGGAGGACAGCAGCCATAGTTAAGTTGAAAGTGGCTTTAATATAGCTTTTAATGTAGCCAAAAATGTAATGTACGCGCTTAAGCTTTTTGCGTGATCACTTCGTGCATACTCCGTGCTTACTTCGTGATAAGTTCTTGATAACTTTGTGCTCTCATTATACTTCCTCTTCTATGTGATCTCTTTATGCTCTCTTCGTTGCTAGTTCGTGTTGTACTCGCACTTGCTGCCTTCTCGTGCTCTCTTCGTGCTCGCTTTGCGCCATCTCTAGCTGAGGCTCGTTGCTGCTGCTACAGCTGGGCTGATGGTGTGCGGCTGCTTCGACTGCGGCTGATGACGGCGTCTGCTGCTGCTGTTGATGCTGCCTCTGCCTCTGCCTCTGCCTCTGCATCTGTTGGCTGCGGCTGGAAATGCGGCTCATTGAATTTCAAAAATGACGTTAAAGTGAGAAAAGCTTTCAATTGAATTTAATGTGAAATGTTGATATGCAAATCGTCGAGTTGTTTCCTCGTCTTGTTGTTGTTGTTGCTGTTTGTTTACTTTATTTATTATTTATTTATTTATTATCAATCTTGGCTGTCGTGTTTCGTCGCGTTTGCCTGCGCCGCGCCGCACTTGTTTTTATAGAATTTAATCTTGAACGCGGCTAAATGGAAACATTTAGCGAGACGCCTACAAGCGGCCCCTTCCTCCCTCCCCCTGCTTCCACACTCCTCTCTTAGTCAACTGTCTGCCACCCCTCGCCCCACTGGAAGACCCAGACATGTGGCAGGCTGCAATTAAATGCACATTCATCATACGCCCGGTGTTACACGCAAGGAGGCACAGCTTCCCTGCCACGCCCCCCTGCCAACTCAGTGCTGGACATGTGTTTGCTCGCTCAGTATTTGCATAAGACATGTTTATGCATGCATGCCGGATAGTTTAGCTGCTGTTATCGATAAACCACTGCCAATCGATCGAGGGTCTTTGTAATGGTAAAACGGCGTTTGGGAGCGTGTGAGCTGCAATTCTAGTTCTAGTTCCGCGCTGCTTGCTTGCTCGAGTGATTTGCACGCCATTAATCGATATTTACCATTGAACTAGTTCAAATGAACAGCAAGAAAACTAAATAAATTGAACAGCGTTATTTCTTAACAGAACGTGCTGCAAATGAACAAGTTCAATGAACTGATTCTACAATGTAATTGAACTATTGCTTCTTTGACTGAACTAGCTGAAATGAACTAAGCAACGTTTCAATCATAGTTTCAATGAACTAACTCATTTATTTGACAGTTAAACAAATTTTCAGCAATTTGATTAATCTGCAATTGAGAACCAGTTCAAATGAACCAGCGTCTCAATATTGCAAAAGTTGTGTGAGTAGTTTCAAATGTTGCTGTTCTCTCCTTGGGTAAGCTTAGCTCCAAACTTACTTGTGATTTTCGAACTAGTTCATGCCACTGGAATGAACCATTGTGAACCGATTTAGATGAACAAGAGCTTCGCTAAGCTTTAAGCTGTTTGCATTGTGGAACTAGTTCAAATGAGCGAATCGCAACTAGAAGTTTATTTCGCTGTGGCCACACTGTGAGTTCTTTACTGTGTTCATTGTTGTTGTTGTTGTTGATACTGCTGTTGCTGCTGTTCGGGATTAAATTGTCTCGAGCTGCTTGCAATTTGTCAAGAGTTGCAAGTGCAGCTTGAGTTCTTCCCACTGCAGCTTGCTGGTGCTATTGTTGTTGCTGTTATTGCTGCTGTTGTTGCTGCTGCAGTGCGCAATGCGTGGTAGCGGCAGCAGTTACAAGAACAACAGCACTCAATCGAACTGCAAAAACAACAAACTGAAATTGGCAGCTCTTTTTTTCGACTAATGAAAGACAACAGCAACAACATCATAAGCAGCAACAACAACAACTACAGCAACAACATAAGTAACAACTGCAGCAGCAACAACTTGAATAACGACTGCGGTCAGCGACAGCATCAGTCCAAAACCAAGCCCCACACCACCCCACCCCACCCCAACTCGACAACGTCCACCTCCTTTCTGCATAGCAGCTGTTGTTGCAGTTGCTGTTGTTGTTGCTGCTGCTGCTGCTGATTGACAGAGCGCCAGGCTGGGCACGGCCAAAGCCAAAGTAAACAATCGGCAGAGGGAGAAGGAAAGGAAATGACTGGAGAATGGGGATGGGTGGGGGGCATTGGCATCAGATTGAGCAAACTGTCCTCGTTTGGTCAAGCGACGAACCAAAGCTGAGGCCAAGCTGAGGCCCGGCCCCGAATCGGAGTTGGAGTCAACCCAGGCCAGGCCAGGCCAGGCCAGGCCGAGACGAGTTCAGGCCAAACTGTGCCATAACTTAGCCAAATGTCGTGCCAGTCAATTGATCTTGGCACAGAGAGCGATATGCAGTGTGGATACCCTAGAAGCATAGCAAAATGAGGAGTATAGTGTGGGTTAATATATCTGGAAAATATTATATTATGCCAACAATTCTCTCTATCTCTCTCTCTCTCTATTTTTCTTTCACTCTGAAACTACATTGCATACATATTTTTGTTCCGTGTGTAGAATTGAACCCATCTAAGTATATCTCTTTCATATTTTTCGATACCAAATGTGATTGTGCATTTGTTGCTCGACTGCAGATTCTATCTATATTCTGTAATCTAATCTATATATCTTTATCTATGAACAATAAGGTATAATAAGGGTTACGTATTATAAAGAAATTATCTACCTATAGCTGCTTTTACAACGCTATTTACTATTATTACTTAAACCAGCAGCACAATTAATTAGATTTCACACCCAATTAACCTTACACGGTATTCCGTAGTCGTTCAACTGCTTGCCCCTCGCTACTTTGTTTGCGTGTTTTTTTGTTTTCAGTGCCAGCCCCGCCTGTAAGTTTTGTTGTCTGTTTGCTTAACTTGTTGCTGCGCCCAACTTCAACTGCAGCCACAACTTTAGCTATAGATTCAACTTCAACTTCAGCTTTTCAATTTCTGCTTCAACTTCCACTTCAATTTGGACGTCAACTGCATCTGGAAGTCCGCTTCCAGTGGCCTCTTTCTGCTCTGTAAAGGCTTCCTTTTCCGCTCATTAAGTTTATCGGGCACGCGTCGTAAACTGGGACCCCCTCAGCGCCCTTTTCTTCCTCTTAATCCTCCTTTTCTCTCTTTCTCTCTCTCTCTTCTCTGGTTCACCACTGGGTTGCCGCCCACATTGACACTAATTGGAGCATTTGTTAAATGACTTTTGCAGCTCTGATTGCACTCACCCATTACCCAGTACCAGCCGTGCTCCATTAGCGAGCGATCGACAGATCGACCGTTCGACGGACCGATCAATCGATCGACTCACTCGCTGGCAATGCCGCTGGGGACCCGTTGGCGATACGATGTGATGGTTTATGGGTATTGTTAGTACAGTTACAAGAATCGCAGATAAAATGGCAATACAGCATGTGCTGAAGAGGGCGACAGAGCGAGGAGGGAGGGGAATTAAGTGAGCTGAGGTTGTGTGAAGACGAAGAAAGAAGTCGGAACAAGTCGGAAGAAGTGCCTGGAAAAGAGATTACAGTGCGGGGGCAGTAGGAAATAGAAAACAAGAAAGAGAGAATTGGAGAGAAAGAGGCAACAGGCTGGAAGATTGTGAAGTGAGTGCAATGCATACCATGGAAATTTATTTTTTATTTATAACTGATATGAAAGCTGTAGGATAACTATATAACTTTGATTGGGAGTTAATGATAAGCTAAGTCTTTTTGAAAAGATATACACCCTATATACCTTATGTACTACCCATAAGTGATCCGATTTTGATGAAGGTTACAAACATATTCTTTATGGCTAGATCGATTCCCCAGTTAAAGCTGCTTTAGAATATATATATATGTATATTAGGGAGATGGCACAAAGTGATAAAGAAAGATATCTTCAGGGGTCCGTTGTGAGCTCCTGGCCAAAATGAATATACCCTGCGCAAAAGTATAATGATTTCCCATTGGCCTTGATAGGGTTATCGACTTGCTCATTAATCAGCAATTAATATTTTGATAGCCTTTTTCATAGTTCTAGGAAGAGTTCTGCTGCGAATCGTTTCAAGCTAAATTTAGAAGCGGAAATAGAAAACGTGCGATAGGTTTATGCGCTGCCCGCTTATCGAAGCACTTATCGATGCACTTATCGGATCACTAGAAAAGTGTCGAGCGCCCTCAAAGCTGTGTGGCTCTCTCTGTATCTGTCTCTGTCTCTGTCTGACTTTCTCTGTCCCTTTCTGACTCTATCCCGCTCTGCAGGCCTGTCAGTCTCTTGTTGTTGTTGTGGCTGCTGTTGCTGTTGTCGATTTAATTAATGACTCAGTGAGGTAATCAATTTGTAATTTAATTTGCAATTTTATTTACATTGCAATTGATTTTGATTGTTGCGTTACAATTACACAGCCCGGCGGCATTTGAGGCGTTTTAACCAGAGCCAGAGCCGAGCCAGACAGAGCAGCCAGAGCGGACACAGTCTACAGATACAGCAACAACTGCAGCTAAAACTACAACTACAGATACATTTGTCGGAGCCGGGGCAAAACAGCAACAACACGACATGATACGATAGTCGCACTCGATACGATACGATACAATACGATATGTTGTTACGTCGCTCGTTCCGTGTGCGAGAAGCGACTGAAGAGTTGCTTACGCTGAAATTGATCATATCTTCCGGCTAAAAGAAGTTTGTCTTCCTTCCTAGAAGTAAAAGGCAGAAATGGTATTGTCGATCATGTCTTTGGAACTATCGATTGTTGAGCTGGGAAAACATCGATGTTTGTTCAGGATTTCTATATGAAACATCGAAGCTTATCAGTGCTTATTGATTTTACTTCAGCTGTATCGTATTGGCTGAATACGAATTTGTAAAATATGTTTAGAATAACAGAGAAAACATTTTCAATTCGAACATCGATAGTATCGATAGTTTTAATTTAAAATTGAAGAACATTAATGAATTTGCAGCCTTATTCTAACCAACAGAGCTCAAGGTTCGTTTCATATTGTGAGTGACTTCTTGGATATCTGCTCAAGCTCTTTGATCAAGTTCTTGATCGGTCCTTGTACTCGTATGTGTATAAGGTCTTCGTATCACTTATTTTGCTACCTTTCATTTTTGAACTCACTTATTTCCTTTGTCTTGCCCGATATAACACAGCGTAGCACATCTTCTTCCTACTCAACTTAGCTTTATTCTGATTCCCAGCAATTTATTGATCGGCTCTCGCACGTGTGTTGGTGATTCGATTGTGATTTGATTTCGTTTTAGCGCTACGATTGCATACGATTTGCATGTGTTTAGCAGCGGCAAAGGGGGCGCTAGCTGTGGCGGGGGCGGAGGCGCTGGCTGGAGTGTGGGAGCGAGAGTGAGAAAGAGAGTGGGCAACATGTTTTGTTCGGCATGCTGTTGGGATCATAAATAAAAATAGATGAAATTCCACAGTGGAAGGTGTTAAATGCAGCGAGCGCAATTTACATCATCGATTTTATTAGCTCAACGTTTATAATTCAATTAAATGTTGCAACAACAACAGCAACAACAAGAGACAGAGCGCACACAATTATTGTAATTATATTTTGACGGCAATACAATAAAGCTACTCAGACGGGGGCGTGGCATACAATCTGTCTGCACAGAGAGGGCAGGAAAGGGTGTGAAGAGGGTGTTTGAGAAGGTTTCTTTTGAGCAGGCGGTGTCATTGGAGGAGTCCAAATCAAGGAAGACTTTGTAGGCAATAATGTCTTTGCTAGTCTATATATTTCATATAAACATGTTTCTGTAGCTCTACTAGCATATTTACGTGTATATACCATAGATATTCCCAAGTCGATTCTTTTTGTAAGACTCTCTTCGTTCTTTCCTTTTAAGTTAAGTTTTAAACTCTGCAGTTTCCTCATCCTTTCTTCAATTGTCACTCGTGTGGAAATCTACGAATATTAATGATACTTTTCGCTTTCATAGCCTTGTCAAAATCAGCTTGGAATATTATTTTCTCAATGGCTTTGTTTCGATCAGGTATTGAATTCTATATATTGTATGTTCTACTATATGTTATACAATATATACATAAAGTGAACTGTTCTACGCACCCTCTCTTGTGCCTACTTGACATATGTATGTTCGGCAACAATTACAAAGGTCCTCATCAGTACTCCCTGGCACAATTTTCGAAAATACCTCTAAACAGTGCGTTTACGCCGCATGGTTGGCTTTGGGCAACTTTGTCGGCCCAAATCGGTGGCCGTTAATTGTCGCATTTTGCTGATGTTTATTGAATATTATTATGATGTTTATGGCTTTCGGCTGTTATTGTCATGCTGACAAATTAGTTTCACACTTTGCAAATCGCCAAATCGCCAAAGCCACAGACAAAAAAAAAAGCAACCACAAAAAACAAATTCGTATTACGTATTCGGATTCGAATTGGGATTCGGACATCGACAACGCCGCTTTGAGTTCGCGACTTCGCCCACAACTTTGTATGCGTGTTTTGGCTTTCATTCATGAACGCCATCCGGCGAGGCAGCTCCTACTGCCACGCCCTCTGGCAAGCAAGTGAGTGGCAGCAGCGGCAGCAGCATTTGGCAGTCCGCCCACCAATTGATGGCGACCCGCTCCACTCCGATCTGATCCGATCCAAGCAAGTCACTTTTGGTGCTGCCTGCATTTATAATTAGCTCCAAATTTGTCTTTAGCCGGTTTATGGCCATGTCCAGTCTCCGTCGCCGTCGCCATCGCCGTTGTTGCCGCTGTTCCCGCTGCCGGTCAACATGTTCTGGCCAAATTGGCGTACAATTCATAAAAATGAAATTTTCGTTGCTTTTGCACATCCTATAAACGAGATGTTACTGGCGTGGGGTAGCATGAATAGGTAGTAACCTAAGCAGAGGCTGAATTTAAGCTTGCAAGTGTTGAGTGGATGTGTTCCAGTGCAGTTTTAGTTTGAACTTTCCATAGGATATATTGCAAATAATGTAATGTTAATATATACAATATAATGGGTCTTATGTTTCCTTGAACTATCTATGGGAGCTAGGGAACTATCTGAGTTGTGGCTCTGAAAAATTGCAGGTTATTTTGTTTTAGATTTTGGTCACGCCCCCTTCCACTTCTGTAATGCGATAGAAACCGAATTCGCTGAATTTACGCTTATGCGTAACTTATATGCGGGATATTCAATTTTGGATGAAGACAGTAACTATCAACGCCCAAATGATTTCTGAAAATTTGGTTGCGATCGGTTAATTAATATAGAAGTAATTTGAGAAACACTTTTATATCTTTATGTAGCACAAAGTCAAAAGTCGAGCACACTCGATTGAAGCTTTTATGTTTATTTACTTATTTAATATTATTTAAAGTCTTAACTATGGTTTGTGGACAGTTATTTATCTTAAATATTTTAGAAAGAGAAAAGTTTATTTAAATAAGTGAAACCTTAAATGGAAAAAAAGAATTTAATTAGAATTTATTGTGTTCAAACATTTATATTAATATACCCTTCAAAATGCATAAGGCTCATAACGTAAAAAATTCTCAATTAGAGTTACTCTTCTACGCTTATTAATGCATATCTGTTAGTTGTGCATTGCCCAGTTCTTAACTGTTTCCTTACCTGTTTCTGTTTTGTTATTATTTTGATTATTTTGATTTGTTGTTAACTTTTTTATGTTGGACTCCACACAAAGCGTGTGGTCAACAAATTGGTTGAAAACAAAGCACAGTTGGTTGAAACTGGAGCAAACCAAGTGGAAACAATAAATTCTTCAATTCTCCACTGCTCTTAACAGTTAGCTGCGAGAGTATAGTGTGTGTGTGTGTGTAGGTGTGTTTGTTTGTGTCGATTCAATTGAAGGTTACAGTTGGAGTTGTTCAACTAGTTTCAGTTCGATTTCGTGTGTGGTTTTTCCACTAAAATTTCCTCTTAGCTTTCTTAACTTCAAACAGTTGAACTTAGATATGGTATAACTAGGGTATATACAGTGTGTAGATACGATATGATTATAATTTCTTTTATTACACTCTCAAGCATCGAAATAACTTGCGTTCTGCCGGGTTTAATGGGTTCATCATGTGCGGGGGAGTTGTTGCAGGCGCTGTTGTTGTTGCTTGTGGATCTTGTTGCTGCAATTAGCCAAGCGATGTCGAGTGTCAACGTAAGTTGACCCATTGCCGCATTTGCATTCGCAATCAAGCAGCAACAACAACAATGACAACAAGAACATGTACAGCAAATGACATTGAAAGAGGCAAGACTCGAATCGCACGAGAGTATTCAACACTGCATGCATGTTACATGTTGCAAGGAGAGTGGCGACTGGCGAGTGGGCGTTGCATTTCACAGTTGAATGACAGTTTCAATCAAAGTGAAGCTCAAATTGAAATTGATTTCAATTTGATATGCGAATGAGAAGTTAACTCAATATTCAATGTGGCAATGAGAAGACGACAAATTTCAATTAGATTCAATTAAATCGTGTTCAATCTTTATACTCGTAACATATTTCAATTTCAATATTGAATGAAAGTTGAAGTTGTCAGTGCTCAATTGAAATTGCAGAAATGTAAAATTTGTGAGTCACAACAAACCCATCAATCAATTTTGTTAATTCAATCGATGAACAATACATTCAATCAAAATGAATTCCTTCTCCCAGTTTGTTTATAAATTTCAATATCGAAAAAATGCTGATGTGTTGGGGACGAGGGGCATCTCAATCTTCAACCAGCTTAGCAGTCTGTTTGTCTATCAAGAGTGTTCAATCAAGCGCACTGACAGCTGCAGTCACAACAAATGCAACCACATTGAAAGTCGAACTGAGCAGAGAGAATCAATCAATCGGGGATTAAGCACGAAACACTACGTATAATCGGGGAATCGGAGAGTCGTAGAATCGTATATCAATATAGTTAATAGAAAATGCTTTGCATATTTGCCGCAATCGCGATGCGAATTACGAATTGCGATACGATTGTGATTGTGATTGCGATTGCGAATCTTGAATCGCGAATCGCGATTTGCAATTGCATTTTCCATTTCAATTTCAATTTCATGTTCAATTTCAATTGGCCGACTCGACAGTTGAGATAATTGATGATTATGAGTGTCGGGTAAATGTCGTGAGCGTGTTATTTGCATACATACAAATATAGCTTCCACCTCCCCCCCTCTCCTCACCTCCCCTCACCCTGACGGGGGATTGAATGTGTCGTAAATCAAGTGGGCCAATGGTGGAGAGCGGCGCAGAGTTGCGAGCTGCTGCTGCTGCTGCTGCTGCTTGTAGATATCATCTAAGTAGCGATTCGTGCCAAATGTGGGCGCCTCGAAAGGTTTGGCCAATATGCCATACCATTAGGTTATCCCCCTGCCCCCTCTACTACTTCTCCCCCTACCCCTGAATGATTGCGATATCAATGCAAATGACAATTTGCCCGGATCGACCGTATATAGGCAATATATAAGATGCCATCTCAACTGTCAACACACGACAACGACGCCAACACCAACGCCAAGCGCCACCTTAGCGAGAGCCATGTTTGGTTGCCCATTGCCAGCAGAGCTGCAGGCAGAGGGTGAGGGGATGGGAGAGGGAGAGTGGTTAGGGGGGTTGCTTGCATGAGGACTTCGCATCGGAATTGAAGTCGAATTCCGATTCGATCAGATTGGGGGCCCTTGCGCGCCCCTTTTTACAGTAGCGAGCCACACCCACTTTGCTGGTACCTCTCAGTCTCAGTCGGCACTATGCACCGTGTTACGCCCACCCCCCTCTCACCCCCTTTCGCCCCGCTGTGACCCGACAAATGGCGACGTATTCATTTGTTTGCCGTTTGCCAATCAGCCTGTCAATAATTGTCAACAAGGTGTGACTATGCCAATATTTAATTATTCGATTTCATTTGCTTTGCATTCGGACCCGAACCGAACAACTGCGCAGCCAGCGAAGCGCAGTGAGTGAGCTTGGTGAGTTGCCGTATACCCTGTACTCGAGTTGAGTGCAAAAGTTGATTGGTATTAGTAGATAAGAGGCAGCGGAAGTAGTGGAAAAATCAGTTAGTGAGTCTGTTTATCCACAGAGAGGTCGAACTAGCTATGTGCGCCTGTCTGTGTTCGTATGAACACCTACATCTCCGAAATGACAAGAATTAGGAATACAAACATTTTTGACAATAAGTATTGCACTTTGTATTATATTTCCCTTACTGAATCCATTTCTCTTCCTTAAATATTTTATTAAATTTTAATTTCCTCTTTCTTGCTTGTTCTTCTCTTTCATTCCGTCTTGTTCTCCATATTTTTTCATCATTCATTTCATTTTCCTTATTTTCTTTAAGCAAATTTTCTTTTCTAAATCTTTTTCTTTCTCCTTCTCCTATCTCTATATTTGCTTTTTTCTTTTCTTTCTTTCCTATACTTTTGCCTAATACCTTTTAAAGGATATTGCCAAGTCCACTTCATTGCTCTATACACACTCAATGCTCATTTAAGCGCAAGCTCTCTCTCTCTCTCTTACTCTTACTTACTCTCTCTCAGCGCATTAGTTAAAATATTTGCCTTTTTGTTGTTGTTGTTGTTTCACAGCTGATGTTGCTTAAAATTTGTTAAACATTTGCCTGAAAAACATTTGACTTGAGGAGACTCGACTCGAGCACCGCCTATAAATACATCAGTGCAAAGTACCGCACTCAAGAGCAGCCAAGCACAAGACCAAAGACTGTCTACACCCCGGTCTACGCAGGTGAAAATGTACCTACGTATGTGTATCTTTGTATCTATTGATATGACAGTAGCCGAGTCTTTGTTTTCGACATAGTAAGCTAGTTGCTTAGATCTTCAAGTAGGTCAGCTTGAGTTTCTTATCTCTTGCGACTAATTCGGCTAAGGTCGAAACCTAAAGCTGACCTAAGATTATCTTCAAAGTACATCAAACAAGATCGTCTACAGATGTACAGATCCTGATCTATATCGTATTTGTTAAAATATCTGTGCATGCGATACTTTTAAAAGCCAGATTTATCAAATTTCATCGACACCAGGCACCTAACTAGGTATTTGAAAAAGAAATTGTTCATGATGCTTTAGCCTAAAGCTGTTTGGCCGCTGGTATACTGGCTAAGCTCCTTTTTCCTTATTTCTTTCATACTTTATCATATTATGTACTATATATCATGCTTTATAGACCATTAAAAGATATTTTTTTTTGAAAATAAATTTAGCATGAAGATTCTTGTATACCATACGCAGATCAAGTTTATAACACGCCTACCGCCCCCGCAATCCGACAATTTTAATTTACATTGCGATTAACATTCGAAGTACTCATTTCTTTAGCTTGCTTTAGCATATATATAGATAAATACTATATGAACTTATCCTCCAAATTGCAACCCGATCAGACAATAAGCACTAAAGTTATTAGATAAACATTTTCGACCCTCCGACCAGCAAACAAGTTGTCGATGACGTCATAACCATACGACTTGTACAGGAAAGAAAAGGACGAACGACGCGAGACGTAGCACGAGCTCTTTCTCGACTCTTCTTTTCCATGCACATGTCAATTACCGAAAATACATGTGCATATATGCTAACACTCAACCAATAGGTAGCGTGGTAGATCGATATGAATGTAAGCAAGTATTTACATGTGTTTACATGTACACGTACATGTGTACACATTCATAATATGCGTACGTGCACACATGATTATTATTTAATAATTCATTTTTAGTCAGTAAAAAATACAAAACCATAAAATGCAATTCAATAAATATTAATTTTGATTACTCGATATATTGCGAGTTATTGATATTGGCCAATTTAAAATTTATAAAGAAATACCGATATATACTGCTCACACGTTTTTTGCAGTCTTTCTCCCGCTAGGAAATTGCGGCGATAAATTATTGGCAACGTATCGAAATTTATGCAAGGTGGCAGCGTACTGCAGTGTTATGATGAATTTGTAGCATGCGATTAGTATCATACAATTACATAGGTACTTTTTATGGCAACATACGTCGAAGGGTATCTCACTGTCGCGTTCCGCTCGACTGTTGCTCTCCTTATTTTTCTTTTTTTGATAAATGTGTCGCCTGTTTGATTCCGGCGGATATCATGGCATTATCCCACTGCTTACTACCATAAGTTCTCTATAAAAGGCGATTGCCATATGCGTGTTTGCAATCATCATTTTCAACCGAATGGGCACAAGTTCAAATACAATTTAACGCAACTGTGAATCACCCAAACAACTCAGTTTTAATTCAATTCGATTAGGTCCCCCATGGGAGATCTCATCGAATCGATATTGAGTAAGGATTCTTGGAATGCCCCTTAATGAAAAAAACATTTGTGGGTTTTGTTATTAAATATTTTTCAAATTTATATTAATATATTTTTCGTCAATATTTTTTTTGTGTTGCGATTTTTTAGTGGACTGAAAAAAAAAAACTTAAATAAATAAAAAAAAAAAAAATAATTTTCACATTAAAAAGAAAAAGTAAAATATGTTTTGTTTTCGTTTATTGTGTGGTTTTTGTTGTTGGTTTTGGGGATTTTGTTTTTCTTTGTTTTTAAAATTTAATCAACACTAAATTTAAGTTATTAGTACAATTTTGTTGTTGTGGTTTTTTTTAGTAAATATTTTGCAATGAATTCTTTATAATTAATTCATCAATATTTGTTTTTGCTTGTATATTTAGGGGGAATAAACATAAAATTATAATAATAAGAATAATTTAATAGAATAAAATTTAATAAAAATTAATACAATTTAATTTTTTGTTTCTCATTGCATGTGTGTGTGTGTGTATGTGTGAGTGTATAAATATGTGTACATGGCATTCTTTCATCAAATTGTTTTAGAGTATATTTTGTACATCATTTTATAACATTGTTTTTGTTTCTTTAAATTTTTATAAAAATCTTTTTTTACTTTTTTAATTTTTTGTAATACGCTCTGAAAAATGTTTAATGTAATTGTATGTTTGTATGTGTGTGTGTGTGTGTGAGTAAGTAACAATTAGTACAAAATAATTTCACATTGAAAAGTCGAACAATTTTCGCCCTCTTCATCAACTTTTCATTTCTTCCACAAAAAAACTCGCTTACAAGCTAAATATTGTTTATATATTTTTGCCATTCAGTCAATCAGTCGAAACTTTTGCGGTGCGTTAAAAACGATCGATCGATAACGAGAACGATAACGATAGCGATCGGCGATCACCGATACGGATGCCAACTTAGCTCGCGCCCAAAAAGCGTTTCCCACTGCGTTTTGATTCTCATAAATTATAAAAAAGTCCATATACGTATATAAGAATATATATAGAATATATGGGTGTATATAGCATAATCAGCATATATATAAATATATATATGTGTGTATATGTATGTATAATTGTAATAAGTATATACCATATATATATGTGTGTGTATATATCTATCATATATATCATATAAATCGGTATTGTATTTTCTTTCAATTGTATTTTCAATTTCCGCTTTCGCTTTCAAATTGCAATTTAAATGTGAATTTAAATTAATTGAAATGAAGAAGAACGTGATGTGTAGAAGAAGTAGAGTAGAAGCACATGAAGTTGAAGATGAAGACGAAGCAGAGAAACCGGACAGCAAGAATTGCATATTATTCCATATACAATAATCTATATATATATATATATATATATATATATATGTATGTATGTATATATATATACATATATTATATTCGTATTAGGTTTGTTTTTCTTGTCTTGTTGTTGTTGTTATCGTTTCGATTTCATCTTTGATTTCGAAGACAGTTCTCCCATATCAATTTTAAAAATTTTTCAAAATGCTTCTAGTTAAATTCGAAATTCGAGTTCGAAACGAGAATTTAAAGCCGACTGCACTGGTTGATCATACACATAATATATATAAGTATATATCATATCTATATATATTTAAATACACATATATATATTGCTTACTCTCTCTCTCTCTCTCTCTCTCTCTCTGTCTATCTATCTCTTTCTCTTATGGTTTAGTGGCGCATTCGCTCTCGTTTTCTCTTATTTCAAACGCCTCGCACTGTTGCTCTCTGTTTCTTTCTTTCGTATACTCTCTCTCTCTCTTTTGCTCTTTTTGTCTCTTTTTCGTTCTCGGTTTTGTAATTTTATATAATACAAGTTTCTCACGTTCTCTCTCTCTCTGTTTCTCTGTCTGTCTGTCTCGCTCTCTTTCACACACAGAGTGTTCAAACTGTTGCCCTCTTTTGCTGCTGCTGACTGCGCAGCTTACTGCGCTGCTACTGCTGACTGCTCTGCCGACTGCGCTGCGCTCAGCTGCTTGTGGTGCGCTGCTGATGACGCTTGTGATGGCGTCGCGAGCGCCGGCATTGCGTCGAGCAGCACTCGTCGATGGGCTGTGCATTGGCGCCTGCCACGCCCCCTAGTTCGCTGCCCGGCTTGTCAAAGATGCGACGCTTGTTGGAGACCCGCGTCTGTTGCTGGCAGGTGGAACGCGAGCAGCGCTTGCGGTCGCAGTTCACCTTCGAGTCCTGCAAATGAAAGAGAAGAGAAGGAAACGCATAAGTAAAGAAGAAATTGTAGAGGGGGTGAGTGTAGGGTATAGGGTATAGGGCATGCATATTGTAGGGTATGCGAGTGAGGGAACTTACCTTGCAACGGCACTTGATGCACTTCTGCTCGCCATGGGACATGAGTATGGGGTGCCATTCCTGTCCGTTCTCGTAGATCTTGTTGACGACCTTGCAACCGCCGGCGGCAAGTGTCTCCTCGGCACTGTGCGCCGCCGTGCGCTGCATGGCCTGATCGTGCAACACATTCGGGTTGCTGGGCTGGTGCTTGCCACCCTGGCCATGTGAGCTCTGTTTACCCTCGGGGCAGACCTTGCAGCAGGCTTTCTTGTCCGGTCGATACGCCAGCTTCTCGCTACACTGCAGCGGGGGGCACACCATGCGGGGGCAGCGTATCTCCAGCGTGAGCGGATCGCAGCTGCAGGTGGTGCATGTATCAAAGCCGTTCGGTGGCAAGAACGGATGCCAGCTGGCGCCGGCGGCATGGAACTGATCGCCCAAATGGCAACCGCGACGTTGGTGCAACACATCGCTGGCATTCAGTGCCGGCGAACTGCCTGCCGAGGATGCGCCGGCAGTTGCTGCCACTGCACCGGCATCTGCTGCTGCATGCCAATCTGCTGCTGTCTCACGACGTGCCACGCAAGTGGGGCAACATTCGCCGTCACGTTGCAGCAACTGTTCCACACCCGCCTTGCACTTGAGCACGGGACACTTGATCAGCTCGCAGTTGGCCTGGCCACGCTGGCAGGCGCACATGTGGCACGTATCCTGTGCGCTGCGCCACTGCTCGGACTCGTTGTAGAAGCGTCCCGAATGGAAGCACTTTGTCTCCGCGGTCAGCATCTGATTGTCGTTGTGATCACCCGGCACTGGCACATTGTTGTCCGTGTAGACGGGGAAACAGTGCGATGGCACCTTGGTGCTCTTCAGCTTGCCACGCAGCAGGAGCTGATGTGTGTGCTTGGCATGCAGCTCCAGGTAGCAGACACTTGTCTCCAGCTTGATCAGCTCCGCTGAGGGCATGCCTAGGACAAAGCCCTCGATGTAAGTGGTATTGAACTCCTCGAGCAGTTTGCGGGTCACGGGCGCTCCAATGGCCTCGATGGGCTTCTCCTCCAGATACAGCTGTAGATCCTGTGCCTGCGACAGTCCGCTCAGTGTGAGCTCGTAGTGCAGATTGCATTCATTGTCAATGGCCATCCAGGCCATGCCCATGGCTCCGGCAGAGGCAGCAGCAACATCTCCATGCTGCTTCAGCAGTATAGGCTCCGCAGAGTCTCGTGCATCTGCCACAGGGCGTGGCACCAGGCGACCGCGTATCAAGCTCGCCTCATGTTCGGTGGCCACATTGACGCCCAGCTCGCCGGCATAGAGTGACTCGAGCACCTTGGGGCCCAGTTTCTCCACACTGCCAATGGCCTGATTGAAGTTGAAGCTGGGCGTGAGGTCCTCCAGCTTAGCCTTCCGCTTGCCCTGCTCCTCGATGAGGCTGATGTTGGGGCGATCCCTCGTGTTCACATGATCCGTCTCAATGTTGTACGCCAGCGAACCGTCTGTGTTCAGATACACCCAGGCCAGGCCGCTGCTACGAGTGCTGGCCAGCTTGTCGCTTGTGGGCGCCAACAGTGTCTGGAAGATCTCGCAACTGGCACGCGTCACAATATGACCCTGTATGCGCAGCTGGGGATACTTCTTGGACTCCACGGTGAGCAGCAGTTTGCCACGCGACATGAGGCGCAAGTTCTGTATCGAGATGGGCGAGGACAGCTCCAGCACGTTGATCTCTGCTGAGGGTTTGCGTACTCGTGGCACCTCGTCGAAGATCAGTTCCTTGCGCTCGGGCAACTCAATGCGCACACTCAGTGCAGCATCCGCGTACTCCTCGGAACCGAAGACACCGTTGAAGACCAGCGTGAGATGCATTGAACTGGCTGCACCACTGCTGGTGGACACGATCGCTGTGCCGCCAGCTCCAGCTAGCTGTGAGTCCAGTTTGCCACCTGTTGGCGGCTCAAGCAGCGAACTGAATAGCTCCGTTTGCAGAGCCGTGTACTTGGCTATCTTCCCGGCCAGCGCCAACTCGGCTTGGTTCTTGTTGCCCCAGAGCAGCACCACGTGGAGACGATCGTCGCGCAAGATGCGCTTGTAGTCACGTGGCACACGCCGCCAGACCCCGCAGATCTTGCCGGTGGCATTCTGATAGATGCTCAGGGTGCCGGCCATCGTGGACTCTAGTTGATGCTCCTCCAGAATGACGCCGGCATCGTCGACGAACTGAATTGCACGTGGACGACCAACGCGGGCCGAGGTGTAGAACGAATAATACAGATTCTTCTTGTGGAACAGAAAGCGGGCGGTGGCCACCACATTCTGTGGATTGTATGTGGTGTACATGGATTTCATTTCCTCACCCTTGAGGAAATACGATGTGCGACCCGTAAGCAGAGCTGCGTAATCTGTTGTGGATGAGACGGAAGTCCGCAATAGAAAGATGCGAGAAAGGGGAAGAAAACAATTAGCACAATGAATGAGAAATGAGTAGAGAATGAATCAATGGGTATCTCAATGGGTATTGTTCTGTGCAGAGGTTGCACTGTTTTCCCGGTACTTACGTTTCATGTTGCGCTCCTCCTCCTCGCTGGGTACAGGCACATCCAATGCCACATCGGTGTCTGCAATAAAGAGAGAGAATAGAGAGAATTCGTTGAGATTTTGCGCTCTACTTGGAATGTGTTTGAGAGACAGAGTTCAAAGTGAATTGGCCGACGCAATGAATGGGACTATTGAATGGGCACAAGGTACCCTGTAGCAGGTAGTCAGAGTGAGTGAGAGAGAGAGAGAGAGAGAGAGAGAGACAGAGAGAGATGGTCTACTGCCCAGGGGTCGAGCTGTCCAGGTGGCATTCATTAATCGTGCATAAATTGAGAGCGAGAGGGAGGCAGGTAGCAATAGAGACGGAGAGGGAACAGACCCGAATTCTCTAGGCTGAATTCCAGGAATCAGCAACACTACTCCACCTCCTTGTGGACATTTCCGGCGTGACAGGGGCGGGCAGACAGACGCACACCACACACACTGAGACACCCTGTAGTTGAGGTTGATTGACAGTGGCCTGGCATATAAATCACCATCTCAGCTTCGTTAGAAGACGCTTTCCAAAGCTGCTTAAAGTATGAGAGCAACAAAGCTGGCCAGCTCGACTAGCAAATACCCTACCAAACATATATCCTACATTGAAATACCCTGTTAATGCCTAACAAACCTATACACAACTAATTAACCAATATTCCCATTAACTTCTCAACATAACCTCACATATTGTGTTTGTTTTTGCACACTTGCAGCTGAAACTCACTGCACATAAAGCTGACATACTAAAGCACCCTTGCTGCAAATATCATTGCTTTAGCTTTAAAACTGCCAATTAGATGTCACTTTTACTGCGCTCGACTATTTATGCAACTGTTCGCCCTCTCTCTCTAAAGAGACGCACTTTATGTGCTCATAACTGCCAGTTCGGCCTCGTTTATTATACCCTATTTATTTGTACAGGGTATGCCAGCTAAAGAATATGTAAAAAAACGGCTAAAGCCGCAGTTACGGGTAAAGCTAAAGCTGAAGTTGATGCTGCATTGGAATTTCGATTATTTTCTACCACAGCTCACCCGCTTCCCCTGCCCCTCGCCTCCCTCCCCCACACACGCTTTAAGCCGCAAAAAAAGAAAGAGAGGGAGAGTAAGAGGTAGCGCGGGGAGGGAGAGGGGTAACAAAATCAACTTCTTGCCGCATAATGAAGGGCGACAAATCTGACACCTTGTATAGCATTTTATTGAGCCGAGGCCGTGATCGGGTCGGGCCGCGATCGAATGGAGCCGGGACGGGGGAGGAAAGGTGAGGTTAGGTGAGGGGAGGGTGCTGAGAGCAGGCCAAGACCGCGAGCTGCGGTTGTGCGCCCGCAGTGTGTGTATGTGTGTGTGTGTGTGTGTGCAGCTTCAATGTCTCCGGCTGTCCGATCTTATCGCCTGATCTTAATACGAGCCACTTCTGACCGAAGCCGCTGCGGCCCCGTCTTGGCTACCCTGCCGCTCCCTCCCCCTCTCCATCTACACCTCTCCTCTTTTCTCCTGCCTTGCTTCCCACTCTCTTTCGCTTTGCGTTTTTCAATTTGACGCGTCGTCTGCGGCGGCTCGGCGCATTCTTCTACTTATTGGCGATCGCCTGCAGATCGCGGCACAGTTAGCTACAGTGTGAGAGAGAGGGAAAGAAAGAGAGGGAGGAAGAGGGAGGGAGAGACCCAGGCCAGGCTCGGGCCAGGGCAGAGCTGGACATGGAGACCTGGACCCTCTGACGTTGCCCTTGACTCGCGCTCGCTGCCAGATGAATGAATTTCGTTTCGTTTCGTTTCATTTTTATGCCGTGTGTGGTTCAATCTGCCTCTTGTTGTTGTTGTAGCTGTTGTTGGTGTTGTTGGTGTTGTTGGTGTTGTTGGTGTTGTTGCAGTGGTTGTTGGCCCGTTTTTGTAAGCCAAGATAAATGAGTTTTGGTGCGCACAAAGACGACGACACGTTGCCCATCATGACAACCACGAGGAACGGACAGAGCGAGGGAGAGAGAGGGGAAGGAGGGACAATTCGAACGGACTGGACTGTCGGACAGTGTGAAACCGTCGCAGAAGCCGACAAAGCCGCCAGTGGAGAAGACAAACGACACCTTCGGCATTGAGTCAACGCATCGGTATGCGGCTTCGGCTTCGGCTTCGGCTTCAGCTTCGGTTTGACACCAGAAAAATAATATAATAAGAATCTTCAGCTCATTAACAAAAGTTTGAATGTGTTTCTTGACCGCAGAGAGTGGCAGAGGGGCAGGGGAAGGGACAGGGGCAGGGGCAGGTGGAGATATCTATTTAGTTGCTGTTTAATTTTATAATAAAAAGCAAAAGGAATGATCGTGGGAAGATAATTAGCAAGGGAGCTCGAAAGAGCTTTGCTCCAAGAAGCGTAAGAAGCATGAAAGCCCAACGAAAGTTCTTCTAGAGGATGCAGCAAAAGGTGCCCAAGGTGCGCCAGGCACACACATTCACACACACACACAGAGAGACAGACACACTCTACACTCACTCATACCCTGGAGCAGTTAACTACCTGATCGAGCTCGAAACAATCTAAACGCGATCGTGCTGCAGTTTTTCGGTTCTCTCCCTCTCTATCTCTGCCTCTTTTAATAGACAGTTCCGTTTTGATGCCCGCTGCCGATAACGATAAAGTTGAAAATTTTATTGTCATCGCAAGAGAGAGGGTAGATCGGTACGATCGGTACTCACGCCCCGTGATAAAAATCTGTTTTTGGCTATCCTTTCGTCTGTATTGGGCCATAAAATGTGACTGGCAAAGGAAACCACAAAAGATGTCATCAACTTGAATTGTCAGCTCTTAATGGAGCAGGAGAGCAGAGAAAGAGAGAGAAAGAGAGGGGACTGAGAACGATCAGAAAATGATCAGAAACGATTTGAACAACGACGAAACGAAAGACATTGCCACAAGACATTCACTTTTATTGTCTTTACCTGGGAGTAGCCTTCCCTACCCTGCCCCTGCCCCCCTCCCGCACCACTGGTCTGTCGCTGAGGACCGCCCGCTGTTGCGGCGGCGGCAAATGAGATAATTTAATAAGCGTTAAAATGCTCGAGTTATGTCATTATAAAAAATAACGAAAAAAGCATAAATTAATACGAGAAGCAGGAGAGCAAGAGACAGAGGGAGGAAGAGAGGGGAAGGGGAGAGGCAAACCTGACTTGGCTGTGCGACAGCTCCCCCCCAAAAATGGGCATTTAACGTGGGCCATTCTGTGGCAAGTTGCCGGAGTTGCAAGTTACCTGCCTGCCTGCCTGCCTGTTGCAAGTTGTTGTTGCTGTGGCAGCATCACTAAACTTGGTGCACGGCTTCTAAATATACATATACATATATATATATATATATATATACATACATATATCTATGTATATATATATATTATGTGCCGCATACAAAAGCTGCAGCGTGGCATGCACCAAGTTAGGCAAAAAAGAGAAATAACTTTGGTAAATCAGCGCGTCGCTGCTGCGAAAATATTTTTACAATAGCGCAGCAACTGCGTGAGAAGAGAGACAGGAGAGAGAGGAAGAGGGAGAGAGAGAGAGAGAGAGAGAGGAAGCGAAAGAGGGGGAGGAAGAGGGGAACAGGCAACTCGAGCCAAGTTGGGGCCGCGCCCGTGCCTTCTAACTATTTATGGCAAACGAGTTGCCAAGCCAAGCGCGGGCAACAGCCTGCAACATGCGGCAGGCAGCCGTTGCTGCTGTTGCAACTTGACGTGGCAGCAAGCACTGCTTGGGCCCGAGCTGGGAATAAAAGTGAAATCTGCTGCTCATCGTCAAAAAGAGGCGGGAATCGCGCCGTGGGGCGGGCTCAAAGGTCAACGGCTTTGGCATAGGCAAATGAAATATTGCCGCAAAACGGAAACTAATGATGTGCTGCCACCAGCAACAGCAGCAGCAGCAGCGACGCCAGCAGCAGCAGCAGCCACAGCAGCGGCAACTGTTGCAAGCTGCTTGGCAACCAGTTTGCAGCGCGCAGTTCATGCCACACAGACTGGAATTCAGGCAGCACTTCAGGCTGATTATGTGAAAAATGTCACACACACTCAAGCACACACACACTCGCACACACACTTGCTACTTTTCTCTGCGTTTGTTTCTTTCTAATTATGAATTCAATTCATGCTGAAAATTAGCAAAAGCTAAAGAATTGCTCGAAGATTCAGTGCTGTGTATGTGTGTGTGTGTGTGTGTGTGTGTGTGTCATTCCTAGAGTTACCAACTACTACAGGGACGGGGTTGTCAGCCAGCTTAGCCATTAGCCAAAGAGGTAGAGTTGTTGGAACTACCTTCCATTTACCCCACTCCCCCACATATGTATGGTATATAGCGTAGTATATCTTCTCATTCACAATCGAGTCGGGGACACCTTTTAACGACGGCACGTGGGTCCCCAGTGTGTGCCCCCTTTATGAAATACTACTGCGAATTCCGCGAATCGCGTCGAAATCCAATGCCAAAATGAAAAGAAGACAAGACGCTTCGTCCCAATTCCAATTCGAATTCGAAGTCCCTATTGGGTACCCCCTCTCATAGCGTTGCCCAGTTGTGCGATATAAAATAAATTGTGTGAAGGGGAGGAGGAGCAGCAAGAGGGAGCAGAGCAGACACGACGACAACGACAACGACAACACAGAGAAGACGAGGCGACATGCAAAAAGGCGAATACAATAAATAAATGCAGAGATTGCCCAAAATGTGAAACAACACACACGGATCAGACAACATCTGTATAGTACAATATATTGAGAATACTATACTATATGTACTATATGTATGTGTAGTATAGATCGGACTGGCATAAAAAAGAATTTTAAATTGCGTAGCGTTGACCTTCATTTCAGGCCAAGTAATTTTTCATAAACAATTTACGCGTTTCGTCGGCGACAACGAACCGAAAACAACAACAAATGGCAAAAAACTGAACTATCTGACTAGACTAGAGCGGGATATATTTATATATATACATATACATATACATATATATGTATATATGTCTCTGCTAGTATCGGATCTACTATATAGAAATCGCCTTGCCTTTTTTATGGTCTACGTCCCGCGCTGAAAAGTGTTCTACAGCTGCCATTAATGCTACGCTTAATTATTCATAGATACATATCTTTATACTATATAGAATATATGATCTATAAGTGGCCGACAACTTGGCCAAATTCCTTACAAGCAGACACCCCTGTAGTATAGGATATACTGCTTGGTATAGTTGGTAAGGTGTCTCATCATCCTCCTCTCTATCGAGACTAATCCCATTCGATAATATCTGCTTTTTTATAGTGCGTAACAAACAATTGCGCGTGTCAAAATATTGTGATATTTTGCAAATTTATAAGAGCCCAAAAATGCTTTGAACATATCCTCCACTCCCCCTCCCCCACTGACTCCTCTTGTTCCCCAAAACTAAATATAGCCTATACTTTATCACAACTATGACGCATATGTTTGGCATGATCTTTGGCTGGGCTGCTTGGCTCGGCTAATGGGTGAGTGAGTGAAAGTGGATTCACGAGACGTGAGGGAAGATATAACTAAATGTATAAACATATATATAGAATAGGTATATAGCTTGCACTTACCGTTACGATCGCCTGGACAGGTCTTGCAGCATTTACCGGGCAATGAGATGGGATCATCGCATTTGGCCGGTGGACATTCGTTCTTGATGTTGCGGCATTGCACGCGGGCTACAATACGGCGTTTTTTGGGTATCTGCAAAGAAAAAAGGGGAAATATCACAATTATAATGCATACTAGAAGAAGTCTATGCAAGTGGAGCAGTAATGGAAATAGCGTAAATGCAATTATCAATGCATTAATAATGCATTACTAATGCATTTATTGATAGAAATTGATAGAAATACGCACAACTGTGACAGCGCAACATCTTCGCGCATTAATCACTCATTAATTGCTCATTAATAATGCATTAATTACTACCCCGGCCAAGTACTTAAGCAAAACTTCTTGCCAATAATAATAAAATAAATAATATAAGGGCAGGCACAGTCTTCCTCTGATGTGCTTCCAAAAATGAAAATGAATCAAGTTAGACGCAAAAATGTAGAAAGAAAAGAACGAAGAGTGGAGAGTGGAGAGACATAGAAAATAAAAGTATACTATGGATCATCTCATTAGTTATGCTGAGTGGATGGCCAATGTGTCACTTCTGTCTGCTCGATGCCCATTACTGTATATTTTATTTATTTTTTATTTACTTTTTATATAATTTCTGTAGCCACAAAATTAATTAGCGCTGCCATTCGCATAGCTGAGCAACTGACTCTGCACACACACTCACAGACAGACGGAGAGACATACGGACAGATAGACAGACAGACGGATAGATTTTGTATTCTATTTCTAAGGCATACCCTGTGAGCATGACAAATGATTAAGAGGGTAGCACGATCTAAATAAACTCAAGCAACACTCTAATATAGGCTTTATCAAAGTTGTTACTCTGTCAAGAGAGCAGAGAGTTCTATAGAGTTCTTTAAATACGGTACGCTTAAGTAGTAATTAATTCTTTACGTGCATTGCAAGTTTGAGCAAGTTTTCTCTTCAATATACCCAAGCTATGCCCGTTTACAGGGTAGCTGCTTGTCCAGCGATTAAAAGTTCCATTTCATTTCACTCTCTATCGCCAGCTTCCTCTCTCTCCCTCTCCATCTCCCTCTCTCTCTCTCTCTAAAATTAGATCTAAATCAAGCTGCGATTTTCTTAATATAAATGTATGAATATATTTATACACTTAATTTGTTTCTTTTCTACGTTTTTTGTTGTGTGTTTTCATTAATTCATTTTAGATCTGTAGATCTGTAGACGATCTGCGAGTGTCGTTGTCTTTTTGATGTTTATATGAATTCATTTTTATTGGCCCTGCCAACGTTGTTGCTTTTAACGATACGAGTATGCTCCGAGAGTATGCTAACATATATAGATAGACATCTCTCTCTGTCTCCGTCGGTGTTGCCTACTGTGGTATCAGTTCGCTTCTCTCCGGGACACGAGGAGTACGGGCAGAGCAATCATTTTATGATGTGCTCGTTTATAAGTCTTGCAGCCACATAAATTATAATTAATTAATACAAAACAGACTTTTATGCAATGTGGCCAAATGGCCAAGTGGCCAAATGACCAAATGCCCAGTGGCTGCCTGCCTCTGCTGACTGCCGTCTGCCGTCTGCTGTCTGCTGTCTGCTGTCTGCCTCAACGGTGCCTGGACAGGTCCCATTAAAGTCAGGCAGCTCCAATTAGCTCGACAATTTGCAGAAAAACTAACAAAAAGAGCAACTCAAGGAGCACAAATGAAAAATAAAACCAACTCGTAAAAGAGACATTTAACAACTGCACACAGCAAGAGGGTCTTCAAAATGGGGATCCACGGTTAAGTCACTGTGAAAGTGTTGAACTTTTCCACTGTAGACTGAAGATATATGGAATAGGTACCACTTGAGTTGACCTTGACTGAGCTGAGTTGCATAACTGGTACCTGAACAGTCGCTGCTTAGCTACAATATATTCTCCATACATAGGTTAGTTTTATATGGCATCTTCATTCCGGACGAATGCAATAAATCTGTCGAACTGTGTCTTCATGTTATCGTGTGTGCAGGGTGAATATATAGTACTATATATGCCATGAGGGGGCTACTAGTCGTTTTTTCGATTTGGTTCCTTGTCTGGGTCGAGCCAGACGAACAAGTGAAGAGGAGGAGGAGCGCAACATACGCCAAGACTTTATGGCGTCAATTAATTTTCGGTGCCTGCCATATAAACATGCATACAATATCTCCCACCTCCCCCCATATATATATATATATATACTATACTCCTTATACATTGTTCTTGTTGTTGTGGCACTTGGTCGAGGACACACGTTTTATTTGGTTGCTCTCGTTCTTTAACCACTTTACACTTGTCTTCTCTCGCTCTGCGTAATGAAATTCTTTTATGCTATCATTCTCTCTCCCTCCCTCCCTTTCTCCTGACGTCTCTCACTCATTTCGTTTTGTTAAATTTGCTTTGGTTTTTTGCGTAATTCGATCGAATTGCGAATTTCAATTTAGTTTTGGCTTTGATTTCGGTTTTGCTCTGCGTATGCACAAGATACACTGTATGTGTGTGTGTGTATGTGTGTTTGTATACTATATAGTACGATGATCTATAGGGTATATGCTGGTCACTAAAATCAATATTAATCATGCGTAAAAATGCCATAAATCATGCGCTTCACTCTGTTGCCTTTGCTCCTCTTTCACTCTTTCACTCTTTCTCTCCATCTCCTTCACCCTCTCCCTCTTCTTCATTCCGCATTTTTCGCCAATAATTTTTCGTCTATTTTCCTTTTGGCAACGCATTCACTTCATGTTGTTGCTGTTGTGTCTCGCAATTGTTGCTGCTGTCGCTTGAAGCATATGTCGGCAGTCATTAGTCAATTAGTTGGCCGCCCATCAGCGTCGACGCGACTTAATTTGTTTGGTCACCTGCCACGCCCAGCGACTAGCACAGCCCACACACCCCTGGCACTGATTACAAAGTATCTAGAGAGACAATGTGTGGCAGCCACAGTTTGTCACGCTGCAGACAACTCCTACTTCTGAAAAGTATCTCAAGCAATGCTTCCTTCTTCTAACTGCATCTTCTAACTGGTGTATCGTTAAAGGCAGGAGTAGATACCTATATGCCCATTATCACTATCTTATCTTATATTTTGAGACTACTTTGCTTGCCTTCTTTCGTGCTCTGCTTGTCTTCTAATTGTGCCAAGCTGGGAAGATCTTGAAAGGAAGCTCTGCCTAAGTTGAAGTCATCTCTCAACCTATTGTACATGACTTAAATCTACTTGAATACTATAGCTTTGACTTACCGCAACACATTCGCATTTGATGCAATACATGACGCCGAAGGGGGGTCCCAGATCCGCGTACCAAGTGGAGCCCAATTCTCGCAGTACTTTGCCAAATTGGCATTCGGTAACTGAAATGAAATGAAGCAAAGTAAGATTCAATTAAAAATCAGAACAAATCATGAGCATTAAATCGATAAATAGGGAAATAGAGAGAAGAGGGGCGATAGGGGCGAGGGGGAGGGAACATATAAAATAAATTGCATTCGCTTGTTTTCATCCATTTCCATTTTGCTTCGACTATAAAAGTCGATTTATCTATAAATTGCGTTCAATTTTGGAAAACGCTGGCGCCAGTTAATTGCATCTGCCCATATAAATGAAATTTAGTCAATGTCAAATAGCTATAGATATGGATATAGCAAGGCAGGGGCTGGCGAAAGGGGTGGGGGAGGGGCTGAGGGAGCGAGACAGCGAGAGACAGAGACGCACAGCGGAAAGTTGCGACTTGTGAAAACACTTTTGGATGTACAAGCATAAATTATAAAGTCATATATATTTTATGTATAGTACAGCATATATATATACTATATATACTCGTGAATTTCCCACGATCTTGCAGCTGCTACCGCCGCTGCTGGCGCCACATACCCCTGCGCCGACGCTTCCGGCAGCGTTTTCAATTTCACCAAATGCAGAAGAAGCAGCAACAGCAGCAGCAACAGCAACTGTTGCTGGCGCCAACAAGTGTCAAATTGAGTAGAGAAGAGAAAGGGGGGGCAAAGGGGGCATGGCAAGGGGCGCTGGGCAGGGTCGCGATTGGCAACAGGCAGCAAGGCAAGAGGCGGCGGATTTGGCTTTTTTTTTGTGTAGACTCAATTTCATTAGCGGCATTTCGATTGTTGTTGTTGTTGTTGTAGCTGCTGCTAATGGGCTATTGTTGTTGTTGTTGTCATTTCGCTATGCAAATCACTCGAAAAGCGCGTTAAATTATTAATATATTTTAATTACCAGGCGCCTCGTCGGCCAAATTACAAATGCTAAAACCTTAAACACTATTGGCGCCACACAGACACACACGCACACGCACGCGCACACACAGAGAGAGCACATCAAGCCTCCGAATGCCCCAAAGACGACGCCATAAAAACTAGAAAATGAAAACATGTCGTGGCAGCGTTAGCGACTGCTAAATACCTCGTAAAAATGAAATAAATGGGGTAACTAAAAGGGGGCACTCGTGTGTATCTGTGTGTGTGTGTGCGTGCACAGGGTATTTTTGTTTGTTATCGAATCGTTTCGTCATAGACAGCAAACAAACTAATTAACTGTGTACAGCAACAACAACAACAGCAACAAGAGCAGCAACAGCAGCAACATAACTAGTTATCTGCACAACGCCCACCCACCTCTCAAACAGCAGCAGAGGCGCTGCGAACTGCGAACCAGGGGCGGCATTGCTCTACCCTGCCTCTAACCCTGCCTTGCATACTCTGCCCTGCCCTGTCCCGTCCGACATGGCGTATACGTGATAAGTGGCGCTAACGACGCGCGACGTTTATCAAGTGGCGCTCGGTCTTATTATAATTCTTCTCCCTCTCTCTCTCTCTCTCTTTTGAGTTGTTGCTGTTGTTGTTGTTGTGCTCATTGGCGCCAGTTTTATTTGCGTGCGAAAATAAAACGAAACACAATTTGAATGCAAGAACAACAACAACAACACCAACAGCAACAGCAAGACAACAATAGAGAAACAACAAATTGTAATCAGCAAAGACAAACGACATTGCCTTTGATACAAGCTGCCGATTTACGCGCAATAGATTTATAAATATTTATGTAGGTTTATAATAACTAAAAGCTGCACCAACAACAACAACAACAACAGCAACAACAATAACAACAATGTAAACGATAATCACGCCTCACAGCTGCCGCTTTTAGTCACAATTCGCATTTAAAAATACACACAAATCTATCATATATACACACTATATAGCGTATAAATGGTGTGTATATAAGGTGTATATATGGTGTATATATGGTGTATATCGGGCTACCTTCGCTCAACATATAATTGAACGAAAATTTTACGTTAATTGGCGCGGCAATTTTTGCGCTTGATTTCATATTCTGCACGAGGAAGAAGCAGCAGAAGAAGAAGAAGAACATTCTGCGCTGCTAAATCAGCAGAAAATATTCCTCTACTCTGTTGTTGTTGGTCTTATAGTTGTTGTTGCTATTGCTATACGTATGCGCCTGTTGGGCAGTGCCAAAAACAGTTCAAATATTGTAAATAGTCTGGCTAAAAAGCATGACCTTAAAGTCAATCAAGAAAGCATTGAAATCAAACTGAGGGGGAAAGAGAGAGAGAGATAGAGACTGAGAGATACAGAGAGAGGAAGAGTGAGAGAGAGATAGAGTGAGGGGCTCTCTGTGCCAGCTTCAACTGTACCTGATCAATCCCCAAGCACACTGTACCGTCTTCGGCAACATCTACTTGAACTTGGCAACATTTATTGGCAGCTTGGCAACACGACAAGGCAAGCTGCATGTTGCTAGCTGGTTGCTCCGGCAACATGTCGTTAAAGCTAACTGCAGTCGCTGCTGCTGCTGCTGCTGCTGTTGCTGCGCTGCTTCCGTTTGACATGCGTCGACAGCAGCAGCAAGAGCAGCCGCCAATAACAGCTAAGTTAACAGTTGCTCGCTCTTCCTGTTGCTGTTGCTGCGGTTGCTGTTGCTGTTGCTGCTGACCCGCCCCTCATTTCCGTTACAGTAAAAACAACAGCAGCCAGAGCAGCAGCAACAGCAACAAGAGCAGCAATAGTAACAGCAACAGCAGCAACAGCTTTAAGGGCAGCTGTTAATTATGCATTGCTGATCTATAGTCCTATTTATTTGTGTGTGTGTGTCTATGTGTGTACCTATTTCTGTGTGTGTGTGTGTGTGTTTGTGTATGTGCCTGCCTGCAATTGTTGTTGCAATTTGTCTAGACATTTGATTTATGAGCACAGAAATGTGTTTTCGTTTTCGTTTTTGTTATTTCAACAATTTTTGGCATTGCAGTTAATAAGATGCCAGTGCTGCTGCTGCTGCTGTTGTTGTTTTTGTTGTTGTTGTTGCTGCTGCTGCCGCTCCAGTTAAATAATATTTATTGCTCTTGCCCGAAATTCATTCATCGATGCAAAACGCTTTTGACAAGCGAAACGTGCAACAACAATAACAACAAACAACAAAAGTGAGAAAACAAATTGGGAAATGTTTCCGCAAATTGTTGTTGTTGCTGCTGTGACGTGGGTGGGACGCACTCACTGTAGCAGCAACAACAACAGCATGAGCTTTAGCAAGTGCATTAAGCACACACACACACACACAGAGACAGACACACACACACACAGGCACAGACACGTCTTGCTATTTGTTATTTATAAGTTTAATTTAAGACGAAATTTCTAGAAATAAACTTAGCATTTTGTTGCTTTTCAGTGCATTGACACATCAACAACATTTGCAGTTTATAACATAAAAATGGGAATAAAAATTGAGATTAAAGCTGCTGAAAGTTGCTAAAAGCTGTGCGAATTTCCTTAAAGATCTTGGGTGCGAAGTAACTTCTACTAAGCAGTGACAAAGCTTGAATGCTTAATGGAGCTTTAGATTGTAAGTGAGCTGCAAGAAAGCTGCTGGAATTGCAAGAAAGCCTGCTAAAGGGTGCAGCTGTTAAGCTTTGTAGAGCCCAAAGCTGCTGAGAAGCTTCTATTTGACACGCTTTAGTAATATTTTGAGTTGCTATTTGAGGCGCTTGGCGACAATTTTCCCTCCTGCTTGCAGCGTATTTTTAAGTGTATATACTCGTACATATGTGTGCATGTGTGTGTGTGTGTGTGTGTGTGTGTGCTGCATTTAGAGGCAACAACAAACAGAGGAATATGCGCACAATGTGCTAATTACAGTCAAAGGCAGCGACAGGCATTTCAACTTCTAATAAACATTGCGGGGCCGCCGTCGCCATCGGCGTCAACACGTGGCCCCAAACAGCAGCAGCAGCAGCCATTCTCTCTCTCTCTCTCTCTCTCTGTATGTGTGTCTGTGTGCGTGTGTGTGTGTGGGCAAGTGTCTTTGGTGTCTTCCTCTGATCATTTGTTTTAGCCAACGGAGCAGAGCACTGAAATTCGCCTTGGCGTTTCTTGTGTCTTGCCAAATGCGTTGCTGACTCACATGACGCAGAACCGCTACTGCTCTGCTGCTTCTGCTGCTGCTGTCGACACCGGCAGCGGCGTCGCATTGGCGCAGTGTTTTGGCTATTTTTTGGTAGTCTACACACGCACACACACATGCACGCACCATCGAAAAGTGCCTTTGAAAAATTTGGGTTTCTTTCTTTCTCAGCCACAATAACTGCGTATGCCCTGTAAAAAAGGCCAGAAAGCTGGCGTGAAGTGTAGCTATAAAGCTGAAATTTGACTGAAAGCAAGCTAAGGTATTAGGACGGCATTCTGTGAGATTAGAACTGAAAGAAGGTGTAAACTCAGTAAGTCAAAGATCTCTCAATAACAATAATAATGCCAAGTATGCAGGGTATTTGTGGGTCGTGCAGCCGTCGTGCAGCTCATTGTTTATTCTTTTTTGGCTGCGTGCGCTTTTAATTGAGTTAAAAGATCAGCACAGATCAAATCAGCGCATATACTACTCTGGGTTGGATCTACAGATCTACAATATATAGATCCACAGATATATAGATCAAGCACTGCGATCTTCTTCTTGCCCGTCTCTGCTTAAATGTTATTTCTGTTTTGCGCCTTAATTAATTGTTGCAAAATAATTAGCGCAGAAGTTAAAGCTCAACGTTGAATTTCATAAAATCGAATAAATTGTGGGAAAAGTGAAAGACAAAAGAAAAAAAAAAAGAAAAAAGAAAAATTTCCATTAGGTGGGCGGGCGAGAGACTGTGTGTGAGTGGACTGGTGGGCGTGGGCGTGGCCCCTCGAGATTTGACAGCTACGAGTGTTGAACTGTCAATCAGTCTAGGCAGGCAATCGATCAATACGAGATCGGCACGATCGTTGAGACTCAATGAATGAACAAACAGAGCGAGAGAGAGGAAGAGGTGGAAGAGGTGAACTGATGGCGGCACAGTACAAAGACCAAAAAGAGGGCCCTGCAATGGCAGAGGGGAAGTGCCAGAGGCAGGGGGGGAGGTGAAGAAAGTTGTTTTATTTTTGGAAAATGCATGCGACGCCCCAGTTTATTTATTTTATAAGCAATTAAATTATTTAAGTGCAAAGCTAACAGAGAGCAACGAAAACTTGAAGTGCGTTTTGCGTGATGCATTTCCCTGTTGCCCAACTTGCACATACCCTGCGTTACTCACTTCCTACTAATGTGGGTATCTACAAGACCTACTCAAATGAAGGTGCTGCAATGATGACATGTGGCAGGCAGTTGCAAGTGTATACCTTGCATAGGGTAACTCGTAGTCTACTCATTGCGAGACATGTCAATATATATTGCTCGACGCTTTTGGGGCACACACACGAACTAAATGAAGATCTCTAATGGCTGATTAAGTGCGGACGCCGCGGCGGAGTTGGGAGTCGCGACTCCGCTTGTTCTTGATAATTTATGACAGCTGCGGTAGGTGTCAGAGAACGGGGAGGGGGAGGGATAGGGGCAGAAGGAGGTGGGGGATGTGGAGGAGGGGCAGAGGCAGAGCAAATAGGCGGCGGCGGCGGCGCGGCGAAGGCAAACAAGTTGCGTTGCCAATGGACAAACAAAAACAACACAAACAAACACACAAGTTGTTGTTTTTGTTGTTCACGCCCCACAGACACAGACGGCCCTCCCCCATCTCCGCCACGCCCTGCTGTGTGTCGCTGCAGCTCCTTACGAAAATTGTCTCATTATCCCAAAAAAAAGTTCAAAAGTGAAAAAGCCGCTAAGTGCGACGCGTTTAAAACCGCTAGCAAAACGCGCACAAAACACACAAAAAAGGGGCTCGTTCAGTTGTTGTTGCTGCTGCTGCCGTTCGCCTTGGCAACAACAATTGGTGGCAAAAGAAAATTCGCAACGTGAAAATCAATTGAGATGAGTGCAAATCTTTTTTTTTGTCTTTTTGTTGTTTTCGCGGTCGTTGCTTACGTAAAAAACGCTCAAAACAAAAAGGGCAAGGCGGAAAGAAGAAACAGGAGAGAGAGAGAGACGAATAATGAACTGACGCAGATCATAATGGATCAAAGGGTTTGCTATATGATATGTATGTCGGGGTGTATATCTGCATCTATATCTGTGTGCATATCTAGGCATATGCACGTATCCCGGAAAGTTGCACAATTCAATGAGGCATCACATCCGGTGAGCTTTCCTACAAGTAATGGGTATCTATCTATCTATCGAGCATCTATATATTGTACTAGAAATATCATATATATTTGGGACATTTTCCATATGAAATGGAATCCAATATTGCCAGGAAACCTTCGAAGAAGTCGGAACATGTGAAACAGACAAGAAGCTCGATCAGAAAGGAACTTCTAGTTATGATATTGTTATAGCTGGTGGCATTTCCTATAGCCAGTTGCCACTGTAGCCCAGCTGAAGCAGTTGCTGTTGCTGTTGCTGTTGTTGTTGTTGTTGCTGTTGCAGTCGCTGCAATTATTTCTGTGTCTGTGAAATTTGTTTAGACTATTTCGCATGAGCTCCCCAAGCAGCTAATTTCTCTGCCCCAGTGTGTGTGTGTGAGGTGTGTGTTGGGTTTGTGCTTGCCTCTGTGAGAGAGAGTGTGTGTGTGTTGGCTATTTTGGAACAGAGCAAAAGGCAACTGGCAACGTCGTCGCCGCTGCTGGCCGTAAACATGTTCAATGACTATTTTTATTTTTATTTGCTGTTCTTGTTGTTGTTGTTGCTTTTGTTGTGTATATTTTTTGTTTTCGTTTTTGGCTGTTTTTTTTTTGTATTTTTTTTTTTTTGGTTTTAGTTTTGCATTTTTCCTCATTTACAAAACAAATCACGCGACTGTGTGACTTGCCCCGTCGCAGATGTCGTCAAAAGTTCAGGCAGCAGCAGCCGATGCTGTCGCTGCTGCAGTCGACAGAGGCAGTGACAGAGACAGTGACAGAGGCAGAGCTGGGTACGATGTTGTTGTTGCTATCTAATTTTAAATGCACTGATAAGTTTCACAAATATTCTAAGGATGTGTTTGTTCTTAAGTTCTTTCTCTTTCCCCCTCTTTTGGGGGTGTGAGGCAGGCTGGGAGCTGAGGGCGGCGACAATGACGTTGATGATGAAGAACACGCGACTGTTGAGTCAGCCCTGTGCACAGTCAAATGCACAGTAAATAGAGATCAATGCAATTAATGAGGCTTTCGGGAGTTTGAATGAGTTTTAAGGAGTTTTGGTGAGCTTTAAGTAGCTTTGATGAGCTTTAAATTAGAATACATGCAAGCTCATTAAAGATTATTATCTTATCTGCATAGCCTGCATCAAGCTTTAAGCTCGAGTCGTTACATTCAAGAGCTTTGCTAGTTTGGCTAGCTCGTGTTGCAGCTTCTGGATTGATTTGATTTGCTTGGAGGAATTTGAATTGAAAACACACTCGCAAAATGTCTAATCCAATGCACAATTTGTGATGATGCGCAACCGACAACAGCAACAACTACAACAGCAACAGTTTTATGTGATCTGGGGGCGCGGCGGGGCAGGGGCGGAGGAGGGACGGGGTATACAGTGATTGCGCCTCGATAATTAATGCATGACAAGAATGCCAAATGCGAGTGATGATGAACAGCAGCGCGAGAAAGAAATGTGCTAATTAAAGGCATGGCAAATCTTATGAATGGCGCCCAATAAACCTCCCCATACAGCATATGGCATATGGCATATATAGCATATATTGGCTTGATTCCTAATTGCGAGACACACTGTTCTCAGTGCGACAATTAGCCCAGTTGTTACCCAGTTTGAACCAGAAGCGAAGCCAACAAACTCTCGTTCGATTTACCTTAATTCCGGCAAACACTGACGCCCCACACCCCACGCCCCACGCCCCCTTCGCCCACCTTCCCTTTTTTTAGTCAATGGGGAACGGAAATGCCAAAACAACAAAAACATGAGTGAAACCCACGAATCTGTGAAGCGTATCTCTATCTATATAGGTCCCGCTCCTCTGTCTCTGTCTCACTCTATGTTTGTGTGTGTGTGTGTATTTGTGTGTGTGTGTAGCTGTATCTCATTTGCCTACGCGACACTCCACAAAAAAGCCAAATTAATTAACAGTGCTCGTTTTTCTGTGTAGTTTGTAGTAGAGTGTTTTTTTTTTGGCTCTTTTCTGGCTGTTGATCTGTGGCTTTTCTTTTGGGTGGGCGAACGAACGGAGGAAAAAAACTCGTCTACCCCGCGACTGCAATTTGACACTTTTTGTGGGCATTAAGTGCTTCCTCTGCCTACATGCGATCCACGATCCACGCGATCCACACACACAAGCTAAGCTAAGCTGGCGACGGCGCAGGCGACGCCTCGTCTCGAAGCCAAAAAAGGCTGCAATGTTGCAGCAACCGGCAACAAATTGGTTGCATTTCGTTTTCAACTCGCCCTGACATGCAACTGACACGGACGTCGACGTTGCCGTCGGCGTCGCTGCTTCGCTTTTTGGGAGACTGTCGCGACGGCCCCAAAAAAATAACGAAAAAAGAGTGGAAAGAAACATCCCACTGGCAGCAGCTAAAATACTCTAAAACATGTGCAGAAATAACTCAACTGTCTCTCGCAACTCAACTTAAGCGAACTAACTAACTTTCTCAGCCAGCTTTCCCAATTAGTTGCAGAGATTATGGACTGAACTGAACTATGCAGGGGATCAAGTATTGACAAACTATAAAGCGTTTTGCAGGGGACTAACTATATAGCATATATATAGTATGATGAGTGTAAAATATATGCACAAGATCTGCCTGAAATGTTGTTGAGAAAGAATGGAAGCCATAGATGTGTACAAACTAAACTAAACTAACTGTTTTTAAACTATCTATATCTTTAAGTCTATCCATCTACAGTTATGTATATATGACTATATATATAATGTATACTTGTCTATCTGTATATTAATGTTTAACATTGATCAGTCGATATACCCGATTTGCAGGGTAGGAGAAGAGGAGGAATACAACTTTTTGGCGTCTGACAGACGTCGTGGCTGAGCATGAAGCTGTGGCTGAGGCAGAGCGACTTAACGTTTTAACGTGTTTTGTTTTTGCTGTTGCTGCTACTTCTTTTTGTCTTTTTGTTGCTGTTGTTGTTGCTGTTATTGTTGCTGTATTCGTAAAGATCATGGATATGTTTGCGCAGAGATGCCAAACGGAACGTTGCGTCGCGTCGTCGTCGTCTCCGTCTCCGTCTCCGTCTCGTGCTTTACGTAGGCACATCTTGATTTTGGTTGCTTGATGCTGTTGCTGTTGTTGTTGTTGTTGTTGTTGTTCTTATTGCTGTTGTTGTTGTCTTTTACACGCATTCATTAAAAATAAGTTAACAACTTTTTAACACCTAACTGGGCGGCAGACAGTTGAATAAATGAATTATGCTGACGAATGGCGCGAATGCAGAGAACGAAGTAAACGAAGAGAGAGACACAGAGAGAGAGACGGGGAAAGAGCAGGCAGTGGTGATCGTGCTGATCGGAGGGGGTCGAGGAGAGGGGGGTTAGCAACGCTTTGAGTAGGCAGCCGCCTCGTCCGAGCGTCGTCGCTTGTTAATCAGCTAAATTAAATGCGAAATGAACAAAACGAATTGGTAGTTAGTAGTCGGCCAGCAGGGGGGTTACCCCCTACCTCCCTACCCCGTACATTACTTCTCCTCTCTCTCTCTCTCCCCTCTGCCCTCTGCCTCTTCTCTCTGTGTGCGTGGTGTGCGCGCTGTTTGATTAGCCTCCAAAGAACAGTTGCCTCTCTCAACGTGTGTGCGTTGGTTTTTCATTCATTAAAATGGGACTGACTGCGTGTGTGTGTGCGTGTGCGTGTGTGCGTGAGTGTGTGTGCCGTGTGTGGCTTGTTGGTGGCATTTGCCGTTGCCCGAATTTGTAGCCACAGTCTGTGGGCCACGACTAACGACTAAATTATGCTGAGCTTTTAATTAGCACCAAGAGCAGATCGCCACAGATCGAACTGCCTCGTTGCGGTGTGCGTAGAGTGTGTGTGGTGTGTGTGGTGTGTGTGGTGTGTGTGGTGTGTGTGAGTGGGTGGCCAGGCCAGGGCAGACATGATAAGCCAATGATTTGTTGTTCCTGTTTGTTTGTTGCCTCCTAACTTTACGACTAACTCGAGCATTATAAATTACCCTAACAAATTGAGCAGTTGTCATCAATGGTTTTATGTGATGCCTCGGTCTTCTCAGTAGGTGCCGCTAGATGGGAGTCTTAACTATAAATTTATGTAAACGACGAGCGATTTCAATGAAATTCGGTATTAAGTAGCTGGACAGTTAATGCAGTCGTATGGTCAAAGATTTGTAGCGCTAACATTGTGGACTATCGAATTACAGGGGAATTACGAGTGTACGGCATCTTCATCTGTATGTATGCGATGCGATGCGATACGGGTGCGAGAGTGGGTTATATAATACGATAACTGCGGCAATTAGTATAAAGTTGAACCCATTTGCAGTTAGACTATTTATAGTCGAGTTAGCGACAACAATGTTGAGCTACAGTCATCATCATAATCATAATCATGATCATCATCATTATCATCATTGCCGTAAGATGAGAAACAGCTCAAAGTCGTTGCAATAAAACCGCAATCTGTTTTTAATTGAAAAAACGAGGAAAATCAAATGCAGCAGCAGCAGCAGCAGCAGAAGCTGAAGCTGAAGCAGAAGAAAGAAGAACGCAGAAAGAAATAGAAACAGAAGAAGCAACTAGGGAACTAGAGATTACCAGAGACGAGAGACGAGAGAGTTCCCTACGGGAAACAGGAAATGCGGCTAATCAAGCGTGTGAGTTGTAACAAATTGAGAGCTGAAGGAGCCCAAGACAGAGACAGAGAGGGAGAGGGAGGGAAGAACTAGAGCCGAGCTGAGTAAGCAGCTTAGAAAGAGAAGAGCGCTACTTTCTCTCTCTTTTCATACTGGGTTTGTGTGTTTGTTATTGTTTTTGTTTAGTTCTTGTTTTGTTTTTGGGGTTATGCCTACGCTGACGACGCCGCTGTGTCTAGGCGGAAGGGAATTCCCGTTTTCCGGATTAGCACAAGCATAAAAAAACATACAACACAATAAAATTCGGAAAGCGAACCCAGGGAAAACCCAAGAGAGGTCTGTGCAGGCCTGCCAGCGTGTGTGTGTGTGTGTCTATTGTATACCGGGGATTAAGGGTGCGAGCCGGGGTAACGCCTAGGCAGCGCCTACACCGGCGGTACCTGCCACCTGCAGGCGGGGAAAACCCACAAGGCAACATTTGCCCTGGCCGCCGTGGCGTATGCGCAATGCGAACTATGCTAGACATGTGATGCTATAAATGCAGCTGAGAAGACAGGGGATATGGGATATGCTATATATGATAGAGTAAGTGCTAAAGAGAGGGGATGTAGGATATGCCTTTGCCCACTATGGGACTACGACCTCAACAGTAGGTTATGATATATAGGGTTATAGGGTATGATATATATGATTGAGTATGTTACATAAAGTGTAGTTTGGCTTGACTTACCCGCTGGTCTATTGGAGCGTCTGGCCGTGTCGGCCTCCTCGATCATGAGCGGCGCGTGGCGTCGCGCTTGGACCGTTTGGGGCCAGCTGGAGAGGCTGGAGAGGCAGACGAGCAGTGCGAGGAGAAGCAGGTGGTGCAGCTTGCGTTGATAGTGATGTGTGACCGCGTTGCTGCTGCAACTGCTGCTGCTGCTGCTGCTGGTGCTACTGTTGCTGTTGTTCGTGTTGCTCATGTTGCACCGATCTGTGCTCTGCTGCTGCTGCGTCCCCACCAGCGTCTGCACGGTGCCGGTGGCGGTGGTGGCCCAAGCGGCGCAGTTCGTATGGTTGTTGTTGTTGTTCGACATATTCGTTAGCTTCTTTTGTTTGATTTACTTGCAATTTTCTTTTCAAAATTGCTTCACGCACACAAAAAAAAAATTGATTAATTTTTGTTATTAAAAAAAAGAATTGTAAAACTTTTGTGTTTTTCTTGTAGTTGCTGTTGTTGTTGTTTTTCACGACCGACCGACTGTGACCGTATATGACCGACTACGCGAACGACCGATATAATAATTCTTGTTATTATTTTGATTCAGATTTCGTTTTTTCCGTTTTTTTTTCGCTTTTCGCTTCTCTTGACGTTCCTTCTTTTTTCTTTTCTTTCTTTTAGATTAGATAACACACGCGTGTTTGTTTCTTCTCTCTGCAATTTCTTCGGGGGCACTTTTTGCTGTTGCTATTTCTGCGGTTACGCGTCCTCTTGTTGCAGATGCTGTTGCACTTTTCTCACAGTTAAATTGGAAAATGTAATGGAAAATTGAAAATACTTTCGACTCGTTTCAAGCGCACTCGCTGCTAACGTTCTGTGGCCCAAAAAAAGAAACCAAGTTGCAGTTGCAGTTGGTGCTGTTGCAGTTGCAGTTGCAGTTAATGTTGCTAGTATCGCTTGTGTTGCTCGTGTTGCCTGTTGTCGGCGTGTCGGCGAGTTTTTATCTACTAGATAGCTCACGGGGCGCACACGCCGTGTATATGGGCTTTGTGGCTGCTGCGCCGCTGCTGCTGCTGCTCGCGACGTTAGTGTGTCCGTGTGTGTGATGACGATGACGACGGCGTGCGTGTGTGCGTGCGCGCGCGTGTGTGTGTGTTGTGCGGTTGCGAACGTTTCGGAAAATAATGTCCACACACGGTATCCGTCGGTTGAATAAATAAACTAAAGCCCAATGCGCTGCGCAAACGACTGCGACAGCGACGCAGGCAGCGCCGTTGACTGCGACAGCAGCAGCAGTGCGAGAGCGTGCGAGAGAGCGAGTGAGAGAGGGCGAGCGAGAGAGCGACCAGAGAGAGAGAGCGCGCTCGCGCAGTGCCAGACGCGGGGCAGCCCAGACAGGCAGGCAGGTGAGGGCGCAAACGAATTGAAAGCAACAAGAAGAGGAACAACACCAACAACAGCAACAACAAGAAGAAGAGGAACAACAACAATATGTAAAATCGCAGACAGCGTGAGCGCGAGAGCGTGCCGCAGCCGAAGCAGCCGAGAGAGCGAGAGCGCGCTCGTGCACAACAAAGTTGCTGCTCGGCTCGGCTCGGCTCGGGCTGCTGTTGCTAGCGGTTTTGGCAGCAGCAGCAGCAGCGATCGCAGCGTAGCAGCAGAGGCATCGGCGCGTAGTACACAGCGTGCTGGCAATTTTCTTTTGCTGCCTCAGTCTCTGCTGCTGCTGCTGCTATTGTTTGCCATTTGCTTTTGGGTTAAATTTGAGTCGCGTGTCCCAGAGATGCTTGCGCGATGACGAACGACGCGTCGCTGCTGCTGCCGGCGTCGCTGTTGACGTCGCTGTATGATGCAAAGTTGAATGAGCGCCTCAACAGCAGCGCATGCGTGCGTGCGCGCCCCCCTCCTTCCTGCTGGCATTCGCAGCAGCGGCAACATGTTGCCATGTTGCACCAACATGTTGCCATGGGCGCTCTGCTGCTGCCTACCTGGTGCAAATTGCGTTGACTGCGCGTGGGCGTGAGCTAGCGTGGGCGAGGGAAATGAAGTCGCTTCTGTCGTTGGCTGAGGTAGACGAAGGAGTGGAAGGAGAGGGAAACAACGCGACGACATTTGTCTGCTGCCTGCGCATCCTTTAAGCCAATCACGGCATTGCAGGGTATGCATGCCCAAGAGAGGTCTACACCTACGGGTTTTCCCCAACCCACGCCTGTGTCTGTGTGTTTGTTTGTATCTATGCTTAATTACTGCGATAAGATAAGTTGATATGGGAGCATGTCCGTTTGCTTTAGTTGTTTTTATTTTCGTGCTAATTAGTCCACCAGCTGAGCAGATGAGCTATTACTATTGCTGCTGTTGTTGCTGTTGCTGTTGCTTTTGCTGTTGCTGTTACTGTTACTGTTGTTGTATACTATATAGACAACTTGTTAAGTTGTTGGCTGGTTCAACTGTCGTCGAGCTATAGCCAGCCAATTATTCAGTTTGTCATGCACTTGTCATGCTCTAACTTTGTGGGAAGTACTAGACAGCAAAAAGACGGGAATATATATAATATTGTACAATACTTAACATAATACATATAATACATACAATACATATGATACATATAATACATATAATACATATAATAAAAATACTACATAATAATAACACATACAAACAATAGATATAACATAATATATACAATATATGTATATAACATAATACATATAAAATATATAATACACATAATAGAAAGTATCCCTAAGTTTGCTCAAAGATCTTAGCTAAGATCTCACTAAGTTAGTCTTCAGTCTATGGACTGAAACATTCGACTATTTGTATTACTACAGGGTAACTGATGATCTACACTAACTGTGGCACTTTCCCTTCATTACTCTGTGTTACTTGATAATTACGTAGTTCACACTTAGCACAGATCTGAGCTGTAAGTTTCATCTGTCTATATACTATGCAAAGTAATAACGTCAAATAGGTAACTTTAGAATAGGCTCTGTCGATCGATATAATTAGACAGCAGTTTTATTTGTTTATCTGGCGAATCGTGAGATATACGGAATATCTTTGCTTATCTTCTTCGTTATGCTTTGGTTTATAAAACGTAAAATATTGTCGAGTATCGGTTGTGCAGCAGTTGCCAGCGATCTGTTGCACGATCAAAGTCTGCCGCTAAGTCTTGCGAATGGATAAACTAGTTTTTAGTTAAGGATCGCGATTGGCGATTCCCAGGGCGATAAGTGTCCGTCATCATCGTCTGGCGTTAATCAAGATTCGCTAATTCATTGATTATACGATCAATTAACTTAGGCCAGAAATGAAGCAACAAAAATGAACAAGAAACCTATGTTTGCCGGCGAATGACTAAACCGGCAGATTAATCACACAACTATTTCTTATGGCAACCAAGGAAAATTCTTCTCTTTGACGTGAGTTTTCCTTTTTTCCCATCGCTTTCTATTTATTTATGTTGCCTCTGCTTCTCTGGCTGGCGACAAATCCCTTTATGGCCGCCGATATATCATTTTAAAGCCACATCATACACACACACACACACACATGGATAGATGGACAGAAACATATAGTTATATATTCGTGAATACATCTGTGATTTGTGACTCTTACTGTGTGTGTGTTGCCTCGTCTTGTTTTTTCTCGCAGCTGAATGTGGCACGTGTGAGCGCAATTAAAAAAATGGTCACAAATATATTAAGTATTAGTAATAAATAATGCGAGAGAAGAAATATTAAAGAAATTATGACAATGCACACACAAGAAGCGACACAAATTCTACAGCAAGACGAACCTAAAATACCCTTACAATTATTATTAAGGGAGAACTAACAGAGATACTATCTCCATTCAAATTAAGTGTGTTTTAAAATCTGTCTGGCTTATCACTTCTAAGTTAAATTCTTCACAGTTATAGCAAATTTCATAGTTCTTAGATTAATTGATATTATAGAATATAAGGTGAAGTGATCAAGCGTGCAACCAATCAGACTGATTTTGACATATGTTAGAGGTGCAGCCCGAGACCTTCTCTATAAAAAGTTTTATAGTTTCAACGGAAAACTGAGTTCAGGTAGGTAGAGTGCAGTAAATTGGTATCCAGAGGCCTTATCTGGGTGTAGGTCAAGAGGTTCTTTCAATTTGAGTTGTATGAATCGATCTACATATTCTACATACCCTTGCTGTGTGCAGGGTATACCCGATATGCAGAACTGCTAGTGACAACCCTCACATAGAGTGCCGAGTGACGGTCGACGATAGACGACTGTCGCAGGCGGCAACTCGAAGGGGGCTAAGGGGCCAAGGTGAAAGGGGCAGGGTCAAGGGGACAGAAAGAGAGAGAGAGAGGTGGCAGGGGAGCGTTTAGTTAATTAATTTGTTTGCTTTCGATGTCGATTTCATTTCATTATCAACAAGCAGAAGACACCAGCAAAGCGAAGGCAACAACAACAGAAGTCACAACGACAGCGGCAGCAGCAACGACACCTCGACAGCACGACAACAACAGCAACAACACAGCACTAGCAACAACAAAGATTTAAATGTAGCGCCAGGCGTTGGTAATAAAATCGCACGATATCGTTAACAATAATTTCTGTCACTCTAAAAGCGAAAATATAACAAATTAAAATAGTTGAGGCACTTACGTGTTGTGGAAGGAATCAGTGACAGCCACAATAACAACTGAAGCAACAACAACAAGAGCCGCAGCAACAACAAAAGGAAAAGCGGGTGTGAGCGAACTAGTTGAAAAGAAAAGTGAGAAGCGAGCGAAATTATGAAATAATATGCACGAAAATAGGCAGATGGCAACTGACAGCAATAATAACAAGAACAATAATCACATGAACAATAACAACAACAACAAGAGCAATAACAACAGAAACAAAAAAGCTACACGCATTTATTTATTATACGCTGAATATACCCTATTCATTTTGGCATGTACAGTTATCTATATATCTTTGAATAAAGTATATGCTATATATTCCTGTTCAGTATTATGTATAATTATGATGTATAGATTTTTAACGATAACGACAACTGTATTGTTTTAATGATGTCAAAATTAGACGACTATATGCCACAACTACCACTAAGAAACTGTATACATAATACAATAGGATCAGGAATGATTAGTGAACGCTAAAACTATAACTTGGAAGGGTATGCAGAGGGTAACTCTCCTTCCACATTTTTGTTTTCTGCTTTTCGTGTTTCTTTTTTTTCTTCCACATTTTTTTGCTTTTAGCCGCATTTCCATTTCATAATTTTTTGCATAGAATTTTTACGCGAGAAATGCTTTTTTTTATTTTTGTTTTGCTTTTTGTCAGCCTCATTTAAAGCGCTGCCCGCAGCGACGCCGACGCTGGCGTTGTCTGCGATTTAAAATATTCCTATAAATGTTTTGGCCTCACGGCCCGACGCAAACAAAATAACCAAAACACACGGCAACAACACACAAATCGGATAGACATATATATATATATAGTAACCACACACACACACTCCTTGAGAAGGAGAGAAATGTGTATGAGTGCGGTATCTGTCTCTTGTCTATGGTATGAAAAGAAATGTTAAATGTCTGAAACATGCGTACAAAATGCTAATGCAAAGCCAACAACAAAAACAACAACACTAACAATAGCAACAGCAACAACAAGCCGACAGCAATCAACAATCAGCAGCGAAAAAGTCGAAGAAAAGATCGCCGAGTGGCAAAAGAACAGAGAACAGAACAGAAAAATGCTTTTCTTTTGATTTATGTACTTTTAGCGAGCGATGCCAGCGTCAACGTCGGCAGAGACTGCGGCAGAGGCAGAGACGTCAGCGTCGCAGCAAACCGAACAATCTGTAAAATATGCACTTGCAGCAGAGCGATCGCTGCATGGAGATTCCATGCAAATGAACCAAACGGAAACATTCTCGCACTCTCTTCTTCTTCTTCGCTCTGTCTCTTTTTACACTTCCTAAGAAACTTAGCCCGGAAACCATATTAATTTCTTGAGTTAATGAAGAATACTAAGTCAATCTTCGAGTTTGAATAGAGCATCTTTTGCAGGTCGATTGGAAGATTTTCTGGGCAGTGTAAAGTGGGAATTAGAATCTAATTAATGTAGTTATTGTGGTAATTCAAAGATAATATCTAGGGATCGTCTTTATATAGTATTTCGTCTTTGTGGGATAGTTCCGCATTACATTTTAATTCATAAAGAAGAAATAGTCCAGAGAGTAAAAGTGTAAGGCATTATGTTTGACTAAGCCCTACATTTGCATGCAAATGATCAAAGATCAAAGTAGAGAACCAGTTTAAACTCCCAATTGAAGTACATATCCAAGGGGAATTACTACAATATACATACATAACATATATACGAAGTATAAAGCATATTTAGAATATGCATTAAATTTACGAACCTACTCTCTATGGAGAATGACGAATACGAACGAGAAATACGAAACAGAACAAGCGGGATGGCGGCGTTTATTGTGTAAAATCAACTGTATTATTATGGATTGTAAAATTTTGATAGATCTCTGAGTTATTTAGTTAGTTTATACTCGATTTAAATAGGTATTCATTGGCCATTTGGCCTGGCACACGATCGTTAACTCGTGCACACTTATCGCAGTTAACTTTTATGTCATTTATTTGCCATTTGGATTCTGCGAACCACAAAAATGAAGTAAACTGCACACTTGGCGGAATTAGTTACAAGCAATTTGGTCTGTTTATATGGCTTTTATACGATTCTCGCAACGATCGCAGTATTGATCAATGCAGTCAGCTGCTTATCAAGTTAAGACTTTAATGTGTTTACACCGAATTCGCAACGGTAGCGCACTGGCTGCGCTCTAACGAACTGACGACGAAGTGCCGATCGCGATCGGTTTGATCGTCTCATCGCTGGTTCGATTGTTCGATCGTACGATCATTATTATATCATCGCAATATCACGACGATTGATTGTTGTTCTAGCTACTATTGTTGTTGATGTAATTGTTTGTTGGCCCAGAATGTGCTGCCAGCTAATTGGGTTGACTCGTTGACTGCTTGACTGATAACTGGAACGTTCCATGCACTCGCGCGTTGCGCATACGCCGCGTAATCCGACACTGAGACTGAGACTGAGACCGATTCACGGGCAGAGACGGAGACAGACAGAGACTCTATGGGCGAACGGTAGCTGGCAGCATGTCTTGACTTTTTGACAAACCAACAACCGCAGCCTATCGAAATGGGAATCGAAATCGAAATTGACTGACAACTGACTGAATCAAGAGCTTAGTTCCGAGAGCAGTCTGTCTTATTCTCTCTCTCTCTGTCTATCTCTCTTTCTCGCTCTGTTTCTTTATCTAGCTGTCTGTCTCTTCTATTTTCAGATATTTGTATCTATCTTTCATTAGTTATCTACGCGTTCTACTTGTGCTGCCCTCGATTGTATATCTGTATCTGTCTTCAACTGTATCTGTATCTGTATCTGTATCTGTATCTGTATCTGTATCTGTATCTGTATCTGTATCTGTATCTGTATCTGTATCTGTATCTGTATCTGTATCTGTATCTGTATCTGTATCTGTATCTGTATCTGTATCTGTATCTGTATCTGTATCTGTATCTGTATCTGTATCTGTATCTGTATCTGTATCTGTATCTGTATCTGTATCTGTATCTGTATCTGTATCTGTATCTGTATCTGTATCTGTATCTGTATCTGTATCTGTATCTGTATCTGTATCTGTATCTGTATCTGTATCTGTATCTGTATCTGTATCTGTATCTGTATCTGTATCTGTATCTGTATCTGTATCTGTATCTGTATCTGTATCTGTATCTGTATCTGTATCTGTATCTGTATCTGTATCTGTATCTGTATCTGTATCTGTATCTGTATCTGTATCTGTATCTGTATCTGTATCTGTATCTGTATCTGTATCTGTATCTGTATCTGTATCTGTATCTGTATCTGTATCTGTATCTGTATCTGTATCTGTATCTGTATCTGTATCTGTATCTGTATCTGTATCTGTATCTGTATCTGTATCTGTATCTGTATCTGTATCTGTATCTGTATCTGTATCTGTATCTGTATCTGTATCTGTATCTGTATCTGTATCTGTATCTGTATCTGTATCTGTATCTGTATCTGTATCTGTATCTGTATCTGTATCTGTATCTGTATCTGTATCTGTATCTGTATCTGTATCTGTATCTGTATCTGTATCTGTATCTGTATCTGTATCTGTATCTGTATCTGTATCTGTATCTGTATCTGTATCTGTATCTGTATCTGTATCTGTATCTGTATCTGTATCTGTATCTGTATCTGTATCTGTATCTGTATCTGTATCTGTATCTGTATCTGTATCTGTATCTGTATCTGTATCTGTATCTGTATCTGTATCTGTATCTGTATCTGTATCTGTATCTGTATCTGTATCTGTATCTGTATCTGTATCTGTATCTGTATCTGTATCTGTATCTGTATCTGTATCTGTATCTGTATCTGTATCTGTATCTGTATCTGTATCTGTATCTGTATCTGTATCTGTATCTGTATCTGTATCTGTATCTGTATCTGTATCTGTATCTGTATCTGTATCTGTATCTGTATCTGTATCTGTATCTGTATCTGTATCTGTATCTGTATCTGTATCTGTATCTGTATCTGTATCTGTATCTGTATCTGTATCTGTATCTGTATCTGTATCTGTATCTGTATCTGTATCTGTATCTGTATCTGTATCTGTATCTGTATCTGTATCTGTATCTGTATCTGTATCTGTATCTGTATCTGTATCTGTATCTGTATCTGTATCTGTATCTGTATCTGTATCTGTATCTGTATCTGTATCTGTATCTGTATCTGTATCTGTATCTGTATCTGTATCTGTATCTGTATCTGTATCTGTATCTGTATCTGTATCTGTATCTGTATCTGTATCTGTATCTGTATCTGTATCTGTATCTGTATCTGTATCTGTATCTGTATCTGTATCTGTATCTGTATCTGTATCTGTATCTGTATCTGTATCTGTATCTGTATCTGTATCTGTATCTGTATCTGTATCTGTATCTGTATCTGTATCTGTATCTGTATCTGTATCTGTATATGTATCTGTATCTGTATCTGTATCTGTATCTGTATCTGTATCTGTATCTGTATCTGTATCTGTATCTGTATCTGTATCTGTATCTGTATCTGTATCTGTATCTGTATCTGTATCTGTATCTGTATCTGTATCTGTATCTGTATCTGTATCTGTGTAGCTACAGCTGTATTTGCACTTACAGCTCTAATTGAGTCTGCAGAAGTATCTCTAATTAAATATCCACTGTCCATATACCTTCTATATAGTATTCTTCACACATGTCTGTATATTATATAAATATCTGTGTATCCGAATGAGTATTTCGATTGTGCATATTTGAATCTTGAGCTTTCCGCATTCGTATCGCTATCTGCATTTCGATTTCCATTTGCATATCTGTATATAGAGTTTGTATTATATGTTATGTATCTTGTTCTACATCTATGTATCGGCATTTGTATCTGTATCCGCGTTTGCGGTAGGCTCAAACATTGTTGTTGTTGCTCTTGTTATTCTCGTTGTCGTTGTCGTTGTCACATTGCCCATTGATCGTTGATCGGGTTGGTCGCAACATTTGTAACTGTCAATCATAAATTAGATGCCAATCAAAGTAAATCACAAAAAATTGTGTCCGATTTAAATGGCCATGCACATGAAAGCGTATGCAATTGTTTATTGTTTGTCGATCACTTCTCGTTGTTCGTTGCCCCACGGCCGTGATCCATCATGGAACAAAGTCGAAAACTTGCCAGCCAGAGCAGAGAGTCAGAGTCAGAGTCAAAGCCAACTCGGCTCGACTAATGGATATTTAAACACTTTGTTAGACTGCATTTTCGCTCGAAATTCAAATTGGCATCTTCCGATTGAAACTTTTCCATCTGAAATTCTTTAACGTCGACTAAGTAATCGCAATTTTAGACTTCGCCTCTTGGTAACAACAGTCTTTCAGCTGACTAAGCACATTCAGCGCACACTCACATACTCATTCACGCACTCACTCACTCACTCACTCACTCACTCAGCAGTCACTCGCACTCCCGCGATACCTCGGGCCACTCCGCCTCATCTCACAGAAGAGAAGCAAGCAAATATCAAGTATACGTCATGTGTGTTTAGCTTAGCATTTAAAAGTTGGGAAAGTTTAAAGTGGATTTCAAACAGTCATCGAGTCGACTCAGCTCAACTAAACTCACATCGTATGAATATTTATACTCGTATATTCGCCAAACGGCCTGACAACTGGCTGACAACGGCCGTAAACCCGGCAACAAGATGTGTGTGTGAACGATCCAATCCGCTGATCGATCGAATTGATCGATCGATCTGTCGCACAGTGGGCCACACACTGATGGGATTGCCGCGATACCCTCGCTGTGTGTTGAAAATGTAAATCGAGAGATTTGTTCAACATTAGCGTGAATTGAATTGTTGCATCATGTTTATTATGGGAACTACTGAAGTGGAATGTATATAACATATGTATGCAGTGTATATGTGTAGCATGGCAAGTGTCTGACGATCGGTTGCATATATGTTAAATGGATGCATGTGGTTGCTTTTCAGGACATCTATTTCGCTTTCATTACTTTCTTTTTGCTCATTTCATTGCTCTCTCTCTTTCCGTTTCCTCTTTGACTTACTTAACATTGGAGTCGGACTGTGTTTTGCCTGACTTCAAGATACCCTGCCTTAATTATCCCAGTTATACTTCAGATATCATCGTTTCATATTGCATTTGTTACTACAGCAGATTGTTCCACTTTCTGACCTCGCTAAGGCTGACTTGGAGTACAATGGCTGGCTGGGGACACTCGATTTGAATGTAGCTCACCAAGCCACAATAACAACTGCACAGCAACAGCAGCTACAACAACAACAACAACAACAACAACAACAACAACAACAAAGGCAAATGGCAAACAACAACGAAATAGCCGAAGAATATGTTTGCCGGAGAAAGAGAAGGAAAAAACAAACCCAGAGCTGCGTCATCAGCTCCAGCAATTTATGTGCTTATTTAATGCCAACGTCGCCGAGTGCCCCCGATGCCCACCTCCCTCTCACTCTACCCTTCTTCTCCCGCCCATTGCCTGTTACCAGCCCAGTCACATCAGCCACCGCCACCGCCACCGCGGCCTGCCACGCCCTGCGCCGATCATCGATCGCTCTGATCGCTCCAATCGCCATGCTGTAAGTCACACCAATTGCTAATGCCCGGCGTGATCTGAGTGATCCGAGCAGCCATTGAATTGTAAATTGTAAATAGTTTTTTACTTTTCTTTTTTTACTTTTTTCTGAGCAAATTTCATCATGCCAGTCTCGATCCGAAGGCAATTCCCAACTCCCAAACTATCGATCGATTGCTTTCAGATTTTCTTTTCACTCTGCCTTCTTTTATTTTAGGCCGCCCTTCAGTCCCCGGTCTAAACATAGTAATAACAGCTGGCTTCATTGCCAGGTAATTGGCGTGATTTTATTTTTTGTTTTGTGGGGTGTGTGTCTTGGCTAAGTGCTGGGGCCTTGACGCTGATAGCAGCATTCCTTTGGATAAAACGATCATGGAACTGAAGACTGTCGCCTCGAAGTTTGCATACTCTCTCAAAAGTAATGCAGGCAAAGATCTGATGGATATTATATAGCTCAAAAAATGGAAGCTCTTCTATATTTGTATTTTAGTTATATATGCTATATTCTACCAATCTCAGTGCTTGATAAACTATGTAGAAATTTCAAGGAGAGCATTACCTTTACGCGAGGTGAACTGTATTATTAGAATACTCCTTGGTAGAGTATGCGGCAGCCTTAATAACTTGATCAGTTGGCTTGAAATTAGCTGGGAATGTTCTTGGGAGTATACACGATATATATATGCTATCAAGCCAAACGATTTATGTGAATTTTGATTAGTTCTGCGGTCATTAGCATATCTATAATTGGTTTTATTGACAACATTTCAACGGCTAAAGTGCACTAAGTATTCGTAATATTCGCAATCGCATTCGTATTATTATTATTATGCTTTGCTCACAGTTCCATTTTAGATGGGGGATGGTACAGGAGGGGAAGGGGGGCAGGGCGAGTAGCCGTAGACGGGGCAGTAGTCCCGTCAATTGACGGTGGTGGTGGCCAGGCCATCAATCAAAATGCATAAAAATAGGAGAGAGAACTCGTATATCATTTATCATCGTCGTCTAATATCGTATACCGTATACCGAATATATCGCATCGTATATCGTTTAAGTGCAATTTCTAAGGCAATAACTGTAATTGCAATTGTCTTTATGCATATAAGATACATGTAACACAGACTACGATCTATACACAAATACTATATGACAGATGGAATATGTTATATGGCATATATGGCAAATGGTATATGGTACAGGGCATATACATATGGCCAGGGTATATACCATGTGCGGTTCACTCGTCTCTCGATATGTAGCGCGTTGATCTTTCGGTTGCAGGACACATTTAGCGTATTTTTCGGCGTGTTTTTCTTCTTTTGTATTTTCGCGGTTTTCTCGTTTTATTTATTATTATTTTCTTTGGCTTTCGTCGTCGTCGTCGTCTTCGTCTTCGTTCGGCGGTTTCGGTGTCGCGCGCGCGCTCGCTTGCGTCTTTTCTAGCAGCGTTCGCGATCTTGGACAAACTGAAGTTAGATTAGAAGCTGACGCCGTCGCCAGCTGCGCTGCGCAGCTGAGCACAACGTCGCGTCGACCTGCCTCGTCTCGATTGCTCTCCCGCTCCTGGCCTACTGCACTCTCTCTTCCTCTCTCTTTGGTTGCCTCTTTCTCTCTTTATCTATGTGACAATCGCAAAATAGACAACGGCCGACAGCTGCGCCGCTTGACACTGACGCTGACTGCGCTGCCGCTGCCGCTGCCGCTGCCGCTGTCGACGTTTGTGGAGCTTTTTTGTTGCTTTTGCTTTGTTTTAGCTTTTTTTGTCAACATGCACGACGCGCGCACGCTGGATTAGTTGTTGTTGCCATTTGGCTTATTGTGGATTTTAATTTCATTTCTCTTTGTTGTTGTTGTTGCTACTTTAGCATGTATTTTATATATTGTTTGTTTTGTCTTTGGCCTGTCGCTATCTATTAACCCAGCGCACGCTGCCCCGCCCAGCAGTGCTCACCTGATACCCGCCTCTGTCCCCTTGCCCTGCCACTTTGCTGCCTCGCTGAGCGCGGCGTGCTTATTGAAGCGTGCGCTCTAGAGCAACAACAACAGCAACAGCAGTAGCAGCAGCCCAGCCCAAGTTCTAATTTGTGGCACCCCTTCGCGCGCTGCTCCCCTGCCACGCCCTCGTGTTGTGGCTGTGCACTAACCTACGACATGCAGCGTCGCATTGGCGCACGCGGCGTATGCGCAATGTGCTAAAATTGTTACACTGAAATCGGAGTAGAGGCTGTTAAACACATGCATATACCCTGTAGTAGAATGCCCTGGAGAGGTACGTATGAAGGTAAAGCACTTACAAGCAGTTTAATGCGAAACGTACAGGGTATTTAGCTGTCGACTACCTTCTGTAGTAGCCCCGTTTATTATTGTAACTGTGAGTAAATTCAAAAATATGTTTTCATTTTGCCGAAAGATTCCACGTGATATATTTGGGGAATCGTTTTCTCGGCTTGCTGCCCTCCCTCTCTCTCTCTTTCTCTCTGTCTCTGTCTTTCTCTCTTTCCCACAAACTATTCCCCTCTGCTCTGGGATATTGCAGTCTCACATGAGATCACGCTCTTGCAGTTGGAGCAGCTGCTGACGTCATTCGACCATCTCGGCGAGAGATGCTGGAGATGCCATCACGATGATCCATCATCATCATCCCCATCACCATCATCTAAAGCGCTCTGTTTGTTAGACGAATTTAGATTAGAGTAAAAAAAGTGCGCCTATTTAGAATGCATGAGTCTTCGCCGATTTGCGTTTTGAGTTCGTCTAAAAATAGTTTCTTCGGCTTGTGGAACATTCGCGTATGGAATGCGCTTTGCCAGACACAGACGACGGGGTGGGTGAGGGGTAGGGGCAGGTAGGGAGCCCGTCTAAGTACTGCCTAGTCGTGTTTACCTAGTCAAGTACTCGTCGCATAGCCACGAGTAGTCATTCACTCACTCACTCACCCACTCGGTCTGTCTCTAATCTTGATTCCCTTTCCATTCATATTCTGTCACGATCCGTCGTCAGTTTTGCTTTGCTTTCAAAGTGCAAGCAATGGAAAAACAAATCTGAGAGAGAGAACAACAATTCAATAAGGCATCCTGAATATTCAAAGTTCCACATGCAAATCTAAAGTTCTCTTCTCCACTTCTCTTCTTTGCAGTTAAGTGTTTTCAATATTTCATATTCCATTGCTGTCTATCATTAACTTTAAGTATTCCACCCCACTGTTCCAACTACTAATGTACATTTCTCTCCTTCTCTTCTCTGTCTGCAATATTTCCCATTTCATTCCTGACTAATTTAAACTTACACTGTTCCACATTCCCTTGCACGACATATCAATGTCAAGTTCTCTACTTTTCTTCTCTTCTTTTCTGTACAGTCAAATGTTTCTGATGTAACCGATTTCATTCCTATTAATCAGTAACTTGAAGTGTTTCATTCCACTGATCCGCATACTAATGTGTATTTCTCTTATCTTCCCCTGTGTCTTCAATGACTAAACCAAACTAAAGTCCACACAACAATGTGTGGAGTCAAGTGTCTTCAATCTTTCCCATTTTATTCCTGACCATCATTAACTTAAAGTGTTCCATTCAATTGTTCCAGAAGGGTATCTTACTGTCTGTAGCATTATTCATTTATTTCCCTCTTCACATAGTTCACATCTCATACTGTTCCACTGTCAACTGGTATCAGTCCTTTCACGTTGTGCAAGATCACGATCGATAATTTTGTTTACCATTTCGTGGCCAGTTTACCACCCACTTAGCGGGATATCAGCTGCCGGTCGTGCCTTTGCTTTAGCTTTTTTTCAGATTCCAGAACACGGCGTCAATTAGCGAGTTTTTTCTTCATTGTGCGGCGCTTTCATTAGAAAAGAGTTGCCAAAGCAAAATGAAGCAGAGCAAAGCCAAAGGCAAAAACAAAGCAAACAAACAACACGCGATCATAAATATAACGGCACGTGCATTTGTTAAATGCTGTCCGCTTCTCTTGCCAATAAGTTTCACGGCTGTTATCTTTATCTTTCTCGCGCTCTCTCAGTCTCTCTCTTTCTGCCATATGATCGGCTGCCGGGCAGATCCCGAGACCCGAATAAATCACCGTGCTGGGCGCATGATCCAGAGTCGATAACTTATTGCAATCCAAACAAAAGCTCTCGCACCCGCTAATGGACATAATTACGTGTCGACGTACACACACCCATTAATTAGAATTCGACAAAGAGAGGGAGGGTGGAGAGCGATAGAGGGAGAGAGGGAGGGAGCCTGATGGAGGAAGAGATATAAGAAGACTACCCCAACTGAAGCAATAAGTTTCGATTTTATGTGGTTATTTCCCCTTCGCATGCAGCGTACATTAAACTTGTGTCACCATGGTCACCCTATTTATACATTCAAATGTTCTCCATGGTCATCTATTAGTTTGGCTATTCATTTGGTTTCGATTGGTTACTCACTGCTAAGACAGCTGCAACTTCTCTTGTCCTACGCAAAGAGATCTCGTTGGATATTCGATAAGTGTTTACAGAGCATGGAAATCACCATTATAAATGTTATTTTGCTTAACAAATGCTCAAAGCGATTCTGTAATATTACTTTAATCTCCGTCTGTGGAATCTATCGTTGGAAATATCTCGTTGGTTACTTATTCAGAGAACTAATAACTACGTGATCAATTCAAACCCAATCGAAAGATTGTTCTCTTCAGCCTCAATGTCTCTTTGCCCCACTGTTCCCCCGTCCGGTCCCTTTTCCACACTCTGCTAACCACTTTGTAATGCAAGAAGATTTCCAACAATCCCAGCTATGCGAGATACTATATATATGTTACATACATCATATAGATTTTGTGATAAATTTACTATAGAAATATTTGAGGATGTTTAATTTGCGAGATATTTGCGAAAGATGCTCGCCAAGATGCGCTGCGACGCGCCCAACGCTAAATTAGAACGCTCGCAGATTAGACGTAGGTGCTGCACAGCAGCAGCAGCAGCGGCAATAACAATAACAACAACAGCAACAAACATTTTATCAGCGATCGCAGCGGCGCGTGATCTTGCGAATGCTTCAAATAGAAATAAACAAGTGGCGGCCGCCGATGACGTTGAAGCCGCAGCCGATGTCGATGTCGATGCCGATGCCGATGTCGATGCCGATGGCCACAGTGAGCAACGGCAACGAGAGCGGAACGTCAAATACATTTCGGTACAGAGCGAGATAGTATAGGGAGGTGCAGGGGCAAGGGAGGCGGAGCAAGAAGAAGAGAGGGGGAGGGCAGTTGATGAGGCGATGAGTAAGCCGAGCGACGGCAGCGACGTCAGCTGCGCAGCCTGTCTACGGCATTAGATAGTCATGCCTTGAACAGCAGAAGCAGCAGCGCATAATTAAGACAATACTATGCTGTGGCACCGAGTCACCGAGAGATGCGAGTACTCGCTATCTGTCAGATACACACACACACACACACATACATACACATACAGCAAGGCATATAGAAAGAGACGAGGCGAGTCGAGTCGAGTCAGCCGGCAGCCCATTGCGCCTCGAACTTTTCATTGATCGCAATCGCAATTTGCAGACAGCACGAAAATTGTTGGGCAATTATTTATTTATTTATTGTGTCGCTGTCGGGGAGGAGGGGGTGTGGTAGGCGGAGGCGAGGAGTGGGATAGGAGGGAGAGTGGTTGCTGGGCAGTCTTGTGCTACACACTGGAAAGACAATTTGTTTCGCTCTCCCTCTCCCTGTCTCCCTCTCTGTATCCATCTCCATCTCCCTCTATCGATATCTTCATTTAGTTAACTTACGCGGCGTATGCGCAATATTTGCTTTGTCGCGACCAGACGCGGCGTATACGCAATGTTTGCGCAACTTTATGAGAGACACCTGCTGTAACAGGCGACTGTAACGGCTTTTATGACAGTTCTGCCAGCTTCTTCTTCCCCTCTTCGTCTCTTCTTTTACTGCTTCTCCCACTCTTCTTCTTGATGTTGTATTTGTTATTAGCGGTTTCTTCGTTTGCTTAAATTTGCTCAGGCAGCTGCGACTGGTTCGTAGAAAAGGGTGCGCAGCCCGTAAGGTTCCATTATCAATAAAAAGTTATTTATAAGTATATTTATTTTGGGCAACCTTGTTGATAATGCTTGAATACAATAATAAATATGTATATAATAGACAATTGTTGATATTTATAATTATAGTTCTCTAACAGAAGAGCAAAAGAACAGAAGAGAAAAGAATAAAATAAAATATGAAATGATAAAGAAAATAATTAGTTACAAAGCAAACAGAGATCGCACAATTATGGGGAGTTAAAAATAAATTGAAATCTTGTCTAGCATGAAAGAGCTCTTCTCTTTCGTCTGTTGCGACTGCTTGTTGCTTATTAAGAGTGAGATACATTCGAAAATTGGCTTTGAAAAGCGAAACAGACACAAGAAAGAAAAAAAAAGATCGCCATAAAATATTAGACATGTATTCATCATTAATTATATTTTATATTTATATAAGTTTCTAAATATGCATCGTGATGTTATAGAATCAACAAGCAGACAATGTTTTTCTATATTTTTATTTAATTTTTGCCTCAAAGCGAGAAAGGTTGCCTTAAATTAAAGTTGATTAAGGATTTGCTTAGCTTATCGTCTTTTATATTATTGCTAATGGGAAATAAATATAATAATTAAGCTCCATTATCAGCACAGTTTTCGTTTTAAATTCTAGGGGAGTTGTCCTTATCTTTACAGTATCATCATTGAACTAACTATTGTACATATTGAGTTTCTATATCTCACTCGATTCTTGATCATCCCTAGAGGTTTTTGAGTTAAAATTTAACCAGATTTCGGCTTCTTTTTGACGGACATCAACGCACTTGTTATGCCGCACAGACAACTCTGGCTGAGAACTGCTTTAGACTGTAACTAATTGGGTATACGAGACGCATTCGTTCATTTCAACGGGGCTGACGGGCTGACAAATTGTCGGGGCAGTTCCAGGGTTTGCGTCGGGCTCGGCATACGTAAAAACACTGGAGAATGGCGAATGATCGCACAATCACAATTAGATCATAGATGACATAGATAAGGCATGGCCAGAGTATGTCTATGTGTGTGCTACTGTGTGTGTGTGCTGCTGTGTGTGTGTGTGGGATGTGATCGTGGAATCGAGGTGCCTATATCATCAAAGTATTCCGAGTTGGTTGTTGTGCAAAACGCACGTGTGAGGGCCGCTGTTCACTTTTTGGCCATGTCTCACGTTCGAGGCGAGGCGAGGCGGGGTGAGAGTCCCCCCCCCCCCACGGCGATCCCTCGTTTGCCATTTTCGACTCGTTTGTTGTCTATGTGCGTGCTTCTTGGCACGTTCATCTCCCTCTCTTGCTCTCAGGGTGTGGGTGTGATCTAGGCCTATGCATGTCTCTTTCCCTCTCTGCCAATCTCTCTCCCTCTCTCTCCCCTCTTTCTCCCTCTCTTTCTGCGTGACAGAAGAGACGAGGACGGCGTTAATGACGCCGATAATGACGATGATTGTCGGCGCAGAGTGCGAAAATAATTGATGGATGAGACGACGATTGCCGCAATGAGGCTTTGGGTATTCGCTCTGTTCAGTATTCTGTATTTTTTTTTTTTTGGTGTACGGTATTTTCACATTGCCAACTGCTGTGCGGGATAGAAAGTGCTCGGCGACGGCGACGACGTAACGGAAATGAAAAGTCACGTACAGGTCAAAACTATCGCATGGGGCGGCGTCTCGATGCGATGCCCGGCCGGGCCAGTTTCCCAATTCGTTTTGCCCAAATCTGACTGTCAGACACACCTACACGAGTGTGTGTGTCCGTGTGTGTGTGCATTTGTGTGATCGCAATTTCTCAGGCTCATTCGCACTGCACGCTCATCGCCGATCGCTGACACGCAGCAGCAGCAGCAACATCGACGGCAGCAACAATGCCAACTTGTTTTCAGCATACCCTGTAACTGCATATTGGCCGGCAAGGGGCATGCTGTGCTTGTAGAGCCACCATGAATGATTCTTATTGCTCTTCACCTTATTATGTATTCTATTTCAAGGAACATCTTTCGACATTCAGGACTATCGATCGTCGATTTATCCTCATAAATGGAAACCTTAAATTCAATCTTCTTCTATCAATGTTTCGCATGATGAAGAGGCTATATATTTATGTTCCTTTGTTGCACATCGACTACAACTGGGGATCTCCATATTGTGATCTTCTTCTGCAACGTCTTGGCACTTTCTAGGCATCTGGCAGTCCATTCTGCCCCATTCTCCTTTGGAATTCTTACATGTTTTGTTGCTCGCATTGCGCACTTTTGCTTTCCTGCTCAGGCTGCAACTCCCACCAAGGCTGGGGCTGAGGCTGGGGCAGGGACTGAGGCTGGGCTCAACTACAAGATTATTGACATGCCAACATGTTGTTGCTCTCTGGGGCTGCGGCTGGGGCTGGGGCTGGGGCTGGGCCTGGAGTCGAAGCTGGTAGATGAGTCTGGGACTTGCTCCTTGCCGGCTTGCCAGTCTATTGTATGTGAGAACTTTGCTATGAAATTGCATAGTTTGCGCCTGACCAACAGCTAAAATAATAGATAGATTGCCAGACTAGAGTATACCCAGTAGAAAAAGGGATTGAGTGGGTCCTTCAGCAGATTCAGACTTGTAACAGCTTAGCTGTCTTCAATTTGAATTAACTGACGAGCAGCTGCCCTTTCAAACGTTGCTACCCTTATGTACTTTACATACCTACTTTGTCTGGCTACAGGGTATAGCAACAGGAACAAAGCCGCTTGACGAGCTGCTGCCTCAGCCTGAGCATCAGGCTGTGTTGAACAATCAGCTTGTTGCATCGCTTGTCTACTCCACTTGCCAACGTAAGCCCCCCCTCCTGCCACCCCCTTCTGCGGCCGTTGGCTTCGTTGTTGGCTATTAGAAAGGCATGTGAAATGTTCCCTAATTGTTGGAATTTTAATACTCCCAGCCCAGGCTGAGATGAGCTGAGGAGCACAAGCAACTCTGTGTGTGCCGCGTAGTCTGTGAAGCTTCTTGGAGACTGGACAGAGAGAGAGAAAAAGAGAGAGGAGCAAGGAGAGAGGGAAGAAACTGAACGAGCATTGTGCATGTCACTGCTGACAGTTGCTCTGGACAGCTCTGGGGCGTTGGTTCGCCTCTGGTTTGCCCAGCACTGGCCGCTTCGTTTGCAGCGCGCTTGAGGAGGCCTTCGAGACGCTGTCCAAATGTTTCCCCCCAACCTCTTGCACATCTCCTTCAATCCCAACTAGCCCCTTCTCTCGAGCATGGGAGACAGCGAGCACTTGGGCCAGTTGCCTTAAGTACTCTATTAGTGCAATTTTCAACTCAGCAATCAGATCTCTCTGAGTGCATCAGTTGTTCCCATTCAGTTCAGTTCAGTTCAGCAAGTGCTCGGCAGACAGTGCACAGTGCGCAGTGAGGAGTACCCAATACTCGGTACTTAGTACTCAGTTGCTGCAAGTTACCCCCCTCTGCCCACACCCCTCACACTCGTAATTGATAATTTAGTGCGTGCTGAAAGGGGGCATTACCAATTGGCTCACTCTGAAGACTCTGCAGGCCCAGCAGACTCTGCGATGAGTACGCCAAGAAAGAAAAGTCGAAGAAATGCAAAAGATACTTTCAACTACAACTGATTTAATCTAACTATACATATTATATATACTATCTACATATTTAAGTGATACCTGCATAAAGTTAAAGGAAGGCATCCTAGAAGGGACTACGTTATATGATGATCCCTGGCTCGTATTTCACACCGATCGAAAGACTTTTGAAAACAGAGTGATAACTAGGATATTGCATAGATAGAACTCTATACTGACTACTTATCGATTACTGCTTGACTATACCTTATGAAGCTATACTTTCCCTACACCTCTTAGCTCTAGTTGAGCTCAGTTAGAGAGAGGCAGCTGCATTAGTGCTTGGAAGAAACTCTGCATTGCATGCTCATTAGTTTTGATACTGCAAAGGCTTTGCCAGCAGCCCTCGTCTTCTTTTCCGTGCAGTCGGTCATACCCCATTAAACTGTACACACCGCAGGGCATACAGATGGGTTTAACTCTGCAAATTGACTTGCAGTTGGACTCCAGTTTGTCTACTGCGCGCGCAGAGTCAAGGCAAGGCAGCCTCATGCGCAGTTCCCTCCCTCCTCCCTCCTTCTCTCTCTCTCTCTCTCTCTCTCTCTGTCTCCCTTTCTTTTGCTTTCTCGTTCATACTGCTGTGTGTCGTGATCGTGTAACAATGCGAGTGATTAGTACGCGCCGGCGTTCAAAATTCGCAGCGAGCAGCGTTGCTGTTGTAGCTGTTGCTGTTGCTGTTGCTGTTGCTGCTGCGTCTGTCTGTGTTGCCTGTTTCTGTTGCAGTTGCATTGCCGCATGCGCCTGGTACCGGGGGCAGGCAGCATTGAAATGATTTAGTGTGATTTATCTGTAAATTCCTTCTTTCAATCTCTTCTCACGCCACAGAGAAAAACGGAAAACAAGAAACAGAAATGAGTGTGGAAAAGGGGGAGGAGGGGGCTGGATTCTTGCTGAAGGGCTTCAGTTTGCTTAAACGGTGCACGCCCAGTGCCAGTCAGTCAGAAAGCTGCGCGCCGCCCCCTTCTCCGGCCAAGGTGTTATAAAAACGATAATAAAAAAAGATTGTAAGCTGCGCGCCATAAATCGGCATTTAATAGTTGAAATTTACACTGAATTGACGGCAACAACAACAGGAACAACATGAGAAATGCTGCTGGCAGCACAGGTAGGTCTCGACTACCCCACACATCTAAGCAGCGAGCACCTCTGTTCCCAGTCCCCAGTCCCCAGTCCCCTGTCCCCGACCCTACATGGTGCAATTTTAGCCGCGAGCCGGCGGCATTTGGCGCGATTTATGATGCATCATTACGAGCATTTTTATTATGCTTATATTTTGATACGCACGCCAAGCGAATCATCCCCGCCAATTCGCAGCATTGCTCCAGCAATCCCATCCCAGAGCAGCCATATCCCGACCACTCCACACTCCACACTCCACACCCCACCAACCCATTCCATGCCATTCCATCATCTCCCGCTGCTGGCTCAGACGTTGGTGATCTTATCATCTGGCGGCGGCTGCTGTCGCTCTTCCGTCTCTTTTCCTTTTTCGTCTCCCCTTTCCTCACCCTCCTGCTCTTGACAGCTTCAAAAAGCCAACAGAATCAGTGAATAAAGGTTGACTGAAAGATACCGTGCCAAACGTAAAGAAGAAAGAAGAAACTTGAGAGAATCCTGTCTACAACAAGTCTTGCATTCCCTGCTTGTGCACTTTCTGCGTGTACAGGGTATTCGAATTAATATTATGCCTACAACCGGCCCCTGCCTTTTTGGGCTTTTCGCAAATTGCTGCCAACGCGACGCGTCGCATGCGTCGCCTTGCCTCGCCATCATACATGATAATGATCATAATCACATCGCCATTACAGCCGATAATGCCAACAACTTAATCTGGATCACGTAAATTCACAATGACCCTGAGAAGGAGGCGCAGCTCAGTTACCTCTCTGCTTCCTTTTGATTCCCTAGTTCCTGCCAGTTCAATTAAGATAGACGATAAGCAATTTCGGCTTCATAAACATATACACGTATGTTTCAAATGTACTCCATAGTGTGTGTTTATCTTCAAGCAAAACCGATTTCTGTTCACTGATTTCCAGTCTGTATCTATGGCGTATTCAATTTGGAATCGAAGAAGATCACAGCAACAGAGAAACACAGAGAAACTGTGTGTGTAGATCGGCTGCCTTTATCAGCATGGGGTGAGTTGACTAAACTGTTTGGTTTGTAAGTTTGTTTACTTTTCCGTTAAATCTTTGCGGAAAGAGCAAAATAACAAAAACAACAAAAATAGCAGCAACAAATTATCTGACGAGGTCGTTGCAGTTTGGCCCTGAACCAATTTTGAGTAGAAACTGCGCTGTACCAAAAGAACGAGATGCGGATGTGTAGAGTGGAGTAGGGTAGGGAAGAATGTACGGTGGGGTGTGGAACAGGGTGTACGGTTCTGTGTAGTTTAGGGTCTGGTGTAGAGTCTGGGGTAGGGTATAAAGTTAAAGGTAGCTTCTAGGGTAGACTATAGGATGGAGTGAATGGCAGACTGTAGGATAAAGTGTAGAGTGTAGAGCAGAGGGAAGCGGAGAGCGCAGGATAGTGTGTAAGGTAGAGTGTAGGATAGAGTGTATCTGTAGGGTAGAGTGAAGTGTGGGTTCCGAGGCAGGGTCTAGGGTATTAGGGATGGTTTGCAGGGTAGTGTGTACCTTTTCATAGTAGTTGGCACTGTGGGCATTGAGGTGTAAGTGTAGGCTACCTCTATGCAATGCATAGTATCTGTGAGCGCCTGGGCTATACTATGTTTATAGTTTATCTGCATGAATAGTGAAATAGAGTGTGTAAAGTAGAAGTGTAGAAGTGTGTACAGACTCGTATTTAAGCTTTTTCAAGCTAAACAGCTCAACCCCGTTCGCTGCGTTTCGCTGAGAAACGACTCAACCAGTGGAAACGGTCGCATTCTTCTTCTTCTTCTATCCGTCTGTTTTGGCGCAGACATTAACAGATTTATTATAGCCAAAAACAGCGACAACAACAACAACAACAACCACCCCGACAAGAACAACAGAGACACGGGGCGACAACAAGAGCCGCCAAAGAGCTAATGACTTGGATAATGATTTTTGATTTCGTTCATTTCATTTGCCGTGTTTGATGCCCCACCCCCAACCTCTGGCACCCCCCTTTTTGGTTTCTCTACCCTCCCCCACCCGCCGTCCTTTGTTATCTGGCTGAGTGACTGCCCCCTTTACCCTTCAGTCCCTCCCACTTTGCTGCTCTCACAAATTGCTTAGCTACAATTTTTAAAATTTTCTTTTTGTTTTTTTTTGCTGCTATTGCTCTTAGTGCTGTTGTTGCTGTTGTTGCAACTGTGTTGTTGTTCTTGTTGTTGTTGCTTGGCCATTGCGGATTCGTGCGTCAATAATTAGATCATCTCTGGGTTGGCTTTTGTTGACGATTAGCGAAATCAAAAGGCGGCCACAGCCAGCAGACCCACAAAGAAAAGCGACCGACGGTCGCACACACACACACACACACACACACACCCAATAAATTTGTTTTCCCCATTTTTATATTGTTGTTGTTGTTTTGTTGCTTGTACAAAATACGAGTAATGTCGACCGCTTTGAAAATGCGCCCGCAAAATAAAAAGCGAAACAAAAAACCACTAGTCAAGGATGTGCTGAGGTGCTTGACCGACCCACAGATACCCAGCAAATGGAAAATGTCCACTCAACTACATATATAATCTTACGGATATTGTTTATTACGTTGTCTTGTTCAATCTGTAACATAGCAAACTATAAACATACACTTCTCTTCGTTCATTTATTAAATAAATAAATCAATATCAAATATATTCTTGATTTTTTCGATTTATCTCAATATGATATATGAGTGATCTTGATTTCCATAGAAATTGGCTAATAACTTATAGACGAGTAGACACAGCAAGATTGCTAATAATTTTTCTATTATATCTTGAGTTCTTAAGATGCCGAAACTGCAATAAACAAAATTGATTTACATAAACTTTTTGAAACTTTAACTGATCCTCCCCAAAAACGCGAGCCGAACGCTGATACTCCATTTGTAGCTTACGAAATGTTTACAGGGTATTGAAAAGCCGAAAAAATAAATTGAAACGCGAAAATTAAATGAAATTTTCGACTATTAGTTAGCTCTTTAGACTTTAATGAATCATGCTCGAGTTGCTTGTTGGGGATGACGACGGGGGCTGGGGAGCAGGAGGAGGAGGAGGAGGAGGAGGACGGGGAAGTGGTGGCTTGCTCAGAATGTATCGAGAGGGATATGGCAATGGGAATTAGCAAAGTGTGCTGGGCGTGGCCAAAGGGGCGTGAAACGTGGGCATAAAACGAACCAACTGGGGAGCAGACATGAAAAAGAGACAGAAAAAGAAACAAAAAACAAAAAGAGAATCGAAAACTGAAGCAGATACGCAATTTTGCTTTATGGCCACATTAACCAAATTGACTTGGCCAACAGCGAGAGTGGCAGGGTGGCAATGTGCGATGGAGAGCGGAGAGAGGGTGTGGGGGAGGGGCGGTGGGAGGGAGAGAGCCGAATAGATAATTTATTAATGCGCAGTCGTAAAGGGGGAACAAATTCAAAACGGATTAAGCTACATATAAAAGATATAAAGATGTGGATGATAAAGTAAATCGCATCGTATTAATTGGATGTGGCTCCGCTCTGGGCCGGGACCGGTCATATAAAGCTGCCAAAAAACAGAAAACAGAGAAGAGAAGCGCAAAATCTCGTATGTTTTTTGTTCAACTTGTTACCGAAAGGAAAAGCATTAAAACAAATTCATTTTCAACAACAATAAACAAATGCGAATGCGCCACTCAAACAGCAGCAACACTCCGCACCACTCCACACAACCACCCCCCCCTTCCCCCTCCCACGACGACGAACCAAGGAAGCCCCATTCACGCCCCTGCCCGTTGCCTTTCCCCTTCTGCAGTGCCAACTACTAGCGCCGTCCGTCGTTGTTTCCTTCCTTGGCGTTTTTTATGCCCGTCTGGCGCCGATGATTTGTTTTTCTGCGCCGAACATTTTGTTGCTTTATACGAGAGACCCCATATAGCATATAGTATATAGCTTATACCCGGGCAGATACTATAGATCGACTACCGACAACCGACAACGGACATGCGACACAAAATGTCGTTCAAAGTGGCATCAAAATTGACGACGGCGCCGGCGCCATCAGCGACAAGTGCGGCCAAGGGGAAAGCAGAAGGGGCAAGCGGTAAGGGGGGAATGGGACTGGCACAGGCGACGGCTCTGGGCTGCGCTGCTCTCAAGTGTCCGTCAATATCGGTCAGACAGAAAGAGCAGAAAAGACACGATGGCAGATAATATGGGCCAAATGGATTTGGATTGGGATTTGCAATGGAATTGAGTGAATATGAATATGAATATGAATGGGATGATCAAACATTTTGGGCAATTGAACAGAGCTCGGGCAGACAGACAGCTACTTAAGGTATTAGCTATACGATCGGATCAGATGCAGAACAGAACAGACTTTTGACTACATAAAGTAGATCAACTATGTAGATCAGCAATTTGTGAAATGACAGACAAGCAGTCGGACTAATACGGTAGGTAAACTATGTATGTATTAATTAACGTTAGTTAATTATGTGCAGAGAGCGTTAAATTTGTTGGCTTAACTGATCTAATATCGATCACTCTTTCCGCTGATCAGAAATGCGTTCATGGGTTGGTGATCTGTCAATATTATCGAATAACAATGACAGTAATAATAATTATAGTTGGCTAACGATCACACACTTCCGATCTGGCTTATGATCGCGCAACTTCCGATCCGGCTTAATAATGTGTCACCTTTAAACCGATCGGTTAACTGCTAGAGTCAGCGAAGTATGGGCTGTGCTGGGGTGAGCTGAGCTCAGTTGAGTTGAGTTGAGTTGAACTGGGCAGGACTGGGCGGTTGGATTGGGTGTGTACTGTCACCAGGTAAGCTGATCTAATCCACGGAAACAAAAGGCGATTGCCGGCCCGCTCGCACAAGCGATCGGCAGAAACACGTAAATTCCCATCATAGAAACGCGCTAAGATCGTTAAACAGAAACGCAAACCGAAGGTGCGAAGAACAGATGCGGTATCTGTCAGTTGAGGCTGTGATTGCGGCTGCCTCATAAAAGGGGCACACAAGATAACACACACATACCGTAGGCCGTGGGAAAATCCCAGGCCCAGGCGAGGAACCTGTGTGCGAGATGATAATGTGGCAAATCAGGAATCGCGAATGGCGAATGGCGAATGGCGAATAGCGAGTGGCGGCGTCATAAAACGCCGTCGAAGTCGTCCTTTGTTTATGCTGCTTATTTAAATTGGCTTCTTGGCGGGCGTTGCGAGTGCATTCCGCGCGAATCTGACCTGACCTGACCTGGCCCGGAGACGGACACAGACCCGGACCCCTGGAAGGCCTTGAGCTACCTGTCTAACTGTGTAGCTGGTCGGGTTCGGGAATTTCCGGCACCTTAACCCATATGGCTGCGATGCGTGAGAAGTTTCGATTCCGCACTCACTCTCGCTCTTCCTCTACCTCCTACTTTAGACTTTAGACGGTCTGTTGCATTTCTAGATCATCGTTCCGGCGTCGGCAGCATTGTTGAGTTTTTCGAGAAAAACACACGGCGGGGTTTTCCCCGCATAACAGCAGCAACGTGCGTCATCTGCACTGCCCGTCCGACACGCACTTGCGCCCTTGTCGAATGTGGAACCGGGTCTAGTATGGGTGTGGGTGTGGGAGTTGGACCGGGTCTGGCGAGGATTACTATTACGACAGTGGCGGTTCGCTGGAACTGATTCGTTGTAGGGCGAAGTCGGAGTCGGTTCGGTTTCAGGTTTGGGCTTTGGTTTCGTTAGCAGTTTCGGTTTGCCATTGATTGATTTATGCGCTGATTTCTGCTGTCAGGTTGCATACCCTGCAAACAGCTGTACCATGCTGGGGTATATACTGTTGCAACTTGCAGTAGTACATTTGCGCAATATGCAATCGAACACTTGTCAATGATTTGTAACATTTCATTTATGCATTCAATGTTTCATCTCACTTCCAAGCACTTCGCAATCTAATCTATATAAGTAACAGTAGAAAACTGCTTGGCTCGATAACTACAGGGTATTTGCTGCTGCGAGCACACTCAATTTGTTTACGAGTACAACTGCAGCAACTGCACACTACGTGCCCATTTTCATATCTCTTGTTGCTGTTGTTGTTGCTGCTGCTGCTGCTGCTGTTGTTGTTGCTGTGAATTTTGATTTATTTGTGATTCGTTTGTCAATCAGTCGCTGATGATGATTAATTGCGCCCGTGAATGTCAATTGTCGCCATTGCCGACTCAACCCAACTCGACACGACTCTGGGCGCGTGCTGGGGTCAGTCTGGGGGCCCCGACGCGGCGCAGTGTGGCGCGACAAGCCAGTCCAGGCCAAACCCACAAATTAGTTAGCAATATCACGTATGAACAACCCATCCCCCACCCCCCTTCGGCTGCTGCTAATGATGTAAAGTGTTCGCCCACGCTGAAAATATTTATGTAAAACGGGAAAAGTCTAATCTTATTTTCGTTGCTATTAGGTAGCAATCGGAGAGGTCCCCCCCTAATTTTAAAACGACAGCGAAGGATACCTTCGGCATGCCAAACATACCCTCGCAGGTAGTTTCTAATGGTGCCACTGATAAGTTCAGTTATTTCTAAAATCAGAACTGCTCCTCATACGAAAATCTTCATTTCGGCCGATTGTTTCTATGGCAGCTTTATGTAAAATTGGTCCGCTTTTGATGAAATTTCATACGCATATTTTATAGATATAGAAACAGTTCGAAGTAGTAAATTTGGTTCTTTGTATGACAGCTATACGGTAAATGGGTCCGTTCCGGCTCTTTCAGACTAATTTACACTGTACAGCTATAAGAAGCATGTGTGCCAAGTTTTATCAAGATAGCTTTTAAAGGTAGAGGCTAGTTTGCATCGCAACAGATCGACAGATCGAGAAATATACCCTATGCAAGGGTATAATAAGGGTACCTATACCAAGTTTAAAGCAAGGAGGCACGAAGGAGGCGAGGCAGACCTCACAGAGTTTATTTATTCTTGCTCAGGATCGCTAACCGAGTCTGTCCAGATGAGCACACAGCTATTCTCAGCTATCATGAAGGTTCCTGTATACCATGCACAGATCAAGTTCATTTTAAATGTAGTGTGCGACGGCCACGGCCCCCCAAAAATCAATAATTTGATATTTTAATTCGTTTTGTAAAATTTTAATAAAAGATACAACCTTCTGAGTTGGAGAATATACAAAGCTGACTCTATATATCCTACAGATTTCAATCTAATCTAATTTTAATTAAATCGGAGCAGGAATAGCGGATAACGTTTTTTCCGGTTGAAAAGCGAGAGCTGCAACGAGTGACCTATTTTCGGTTATGCTCGACACCTTTTTTCGAACTTGATTTCGAATTAATTGGTTCGGGTATGCGCTAGATGCGATTATTGATTCGGATAACAAGGAACTCGAAGTCACTGAGCTCTTTGTAGAATTAAATAATCGTAGAAGATTTTTTTTTTTCCAGCTTATTTCATTATTTATTTGATCTTCTCTTATAATGAGACTAACAATAATTATTCAAATCGTATTATATAACTTAAATTAATTACAATATAAAATATTTGTCTCTATGTATGTTTTCGCTGCGTAGGTACCATGGTGCCCCAGTGATAGTTCGCAGAATCGTTGACTGAGCTCGCTGTATAATTTCAACGTTGGTTTTTGAAGCTTTTTCTCAGAGTTCACAGCCGTATGTCCAGATGGGTTTCAGGACGGTATTGTAGAGTAGTACTTTGTACTCTAGACTAAGGGGAGAGTTGCAATTAATAGTAGAAGATTTTGAGCGCAAAAAAGAACTCAAAAAATACAGCACAAGCAAGTATGCACAAGTGAAAGGACAGTCTGTAACACTGACTGTAACACTGTAACTGGAAAATATATAGTGATTGACAATATTGATTTACAAAATTATAAATAAATATAATACGAGTATATAATTATTTTATCCAGTATTTTTTAAAGTACTAGGATACCCTATAAGGTTAACATGACCAATGTCAAATGGCCATGAGGCAGCATAAAAGATGCAAGTCATAAGTGGCTAATACACATCAAGTAACATTCCTTTAACAGGCATGTAAGGCCAGTTGATGTCAGTTTCTTCCGTCCGGAAACCGTTCATTTCCTTTGTAGACGTGGTCGACTACAGTACTAAAAGATAAAGGTTCACCTCGAAAGCACTTTTTAAATTATAAAAAAAACAATGGAAGATGGAAGAGTACGTGGAATGGAGAGGAAGCTTACTCTCAAAGAATGGCTGGAGGACTACGATGATTTCGTGCGATGCACGATGTCCCCGGAAGAGGCCCTCGGGGCTGTGCAAAGTGTAAGTTGAAAGTAAAAGCACAAATGTGACCACATTTGCTGAAGTATTTAAAATGAATTAAATAAATTTAATTTAGGGGCTGTTGATTCCCAAGTCTACTACTGCTGCAGCACCGAACGTGCCCGTGCCACTTTCTGTATCTGCTCCTGCTACAGCAAGCGGCGAGAATGGTGTTGTGGCAGTCGAGACAATTGACTTGTGCGATGAAGAGGAAGAGGGAGCTTCAGAGGATTCTTTACTCTCTTCAACCAGCAGCGAGATCTCATCGTTGGTTGATTTGAGTGAAGAGGAAAATGAAAATGAGACTGAGAACGATCAGGAAGATGGGGAGCGGCAACAAGGGCAGATCGAGGTTAGTCCAAGCAATATAATCGAACTATATATGTATATATTATTATTATTATACAATATTATGTACACATACCATACGTGTATACATATATAACCTAACCCTACTCTAACAAAACCTATTTCCCCGCTACTCCGAAAGGAGAACGATTCGCTGCAGGAGATTGGGGATGTTCAGGGTGCTGTGGGGGAAACTGCCCTGCCAGATGATCAGCCCGAAGAAAAAGAGGCAAATAATGATTGGGAAGGGCAGGCTGAAGGCGCTGCTGGCTGGTCGGAAAACGATGGGGCTCACGGGGGGTGCACAGGTGAAGCGTTTTCAGAGGCAGAGCTCTGCGCCCTCTTCGATAACTTGCCCAAAATACTGACTGCAGAGGGTAGGCAAAGACTCGGTTTATTGGGACGTAACTCAACCAACACCATGAAAACCAAGAAATTACGTAAGAAGAACAAGAAGCGTTACGACTAAGCTATATATCGCATATAGTATTTGATTGAAGACGACAATCACGAAGAAGGGGAAGAATCTGTGCATTGGATGCACAAGAATATGAACAAACTGATCTGAAGATCAGTATAGTTATAGACACATATAATATGTATGTAATATATTCCATAGTAAAAACGTAGGTATATCCTATCCATATCCCATTGAGGATTCTGCATTCCCCAATCTCTATTCACTTAAGTGCCCCATGTGGCGCAGTTCCTCGGCTCGTGTCTTGGGGACTGATTGATTGAGGCTAGTTAAGCAGATGCCATGGCACATCGCAAGTGCGATTTATGGTCTTGGCTTTCAGCGATGATGGTGCTGCTGATGGTGATATGGTGGGATATGGTAATGCGATGTCTCTCGATTGACAAACGATGGCAATGTATCGATAAATTGCATTTAGCTCTCGAGCACTTGCCGCATATTTATCGTCTGCCAGATGACAGGAGGGGAATGTGCAAGACAAGTGGCCAGGGGTGGTAGAGAGGGGAATGGGGCAAGGGGAGGGGGGTGGAGAGTAGTGGGCAATGGGGAAATTCAAATGGCATTTGGGCAATTGGCAAGTGGCAAGTGGCAAGTGGCAAATGGCAAATGGGTTGCATAATTGTCGTCTGACAGATCATTTCTCACCGAGCTCACAGTTATTTGTCAGTGCCAAATGACGCCAATGACGACGCGATGCCACCTCACACCCAACTTGCCCTCCCCTTCCCCTCTGCCCCTATAGCATCCCTTGATCTGTCGAGAGGGGTGGGGGAGACTGAGACTGAGACACACCCACTCTGAGGCAATTACGTACGAGCTGCTAATTTTAAACAGTCGACTACCCTGTAATGCCTGCACAGCGGGTATGCCAGTTGGCAGTGATGTGGAGAGAGAAGCATGAGCTGTCAATTTTATGACATGCAAACATTCTTTTGCTCACAGGGTATCTCTGCGTCTAACTCTTCTTAGCCTCCAGAATTCATCACATTTTTATTTTCGTTGTCTATTTTCATTTCAATTAATCAAAAATTCGCGCTTCCGTTTCAATTTTCCGCTCAACGCTTGTTGCCGCCTCGTCGACAGGGGAGGCGGATGGTGAGGGGTGCTACTGGAGAGAGAGGGGTCCCAGCTGAGGTACATAAATTGTTTCGTTTGCGCTGAATGTGCATTTTTATTCGATAAATTATTGATTGTGTCGCAGACAGAGAGAAAGAGCGCACGGCGAGGCAGCCCTGCGCCTGCCTGGCAACCCTGGCAGCCCTGCCAACGCTGGCCGGCATGGCAGTGCCACCATATCATGCCCCGCTTGCCACTTGCAGCCATTTGAATTCACTTCGCTGTGCAATGCGATTCGCCTGCTGCAAGTGATGAAGATTTATTGTTTTCATTAAAGTGACCACATTCACACCTCCATTTGAAGTGGCAACCCTGCCGCCTGCCTGCCTGCCTGCCTGCACCCACTCGCCCAGTCCCTCCTCCTGCCACTGCCACTGCTCTTGCCCCTGGCCTGGCCTTGTGGTCAGCTTTTTTATTGCCTGTTCATTTTATTTATTTGACATTTATTTAGGTTCGGTTGGGATCGCTTCGCTTCGCGACTTTTCCAATTGATCGATGGCTCTCGCTGGCATCGCTAGATCGATGCAACCATCTATCGATCGATTGAAGGCCCACATGCCTGCCTCCTGCTGCCAGTCATCCTCCTTCTCACCCTTCTCCCACTCTGCCTCTCTGTCTCTCTGCCTCTCTGCAAATATTTGCATGAGCAGCGCATAAATTACGCCCAAAGCACTTGGCCAAGTTGCGGCTTGTCTTCCCTTTCGCCTTCTCCTTGTCTCGTCCTCCTGCTCTACGTTCTCTGTTTTGCCTTGTCTTTATAATTGACACCAGGCACAACAATCCCCTCCCCTCCCCTTCCTCTACCCCTGCACCTGCCCCTGCTGAAGATTGCAGCACGCCCGCACGTACGCTGCCAATCAGCGCGCTGCATTCCTGCGGCCTGCTTTGCTCTGCTGCGGAAAAGCGGAAAAACTTTTTGCATGCGTAGCCAACAGTCGATTAGGGAATAGTGCAGAGTGTAGGGCAGAGGGGAGGGAAGAGGGCGGGGATGGGGAACGACAGCAAGGCCATCGACATCAACTGTCCGCCAGTTGTTTAGGCTGAGGCTATATAGCTATTTATAGCGATTATTATCGCCGATTTGTGTCAATAAACATTGCGTCGATGGCGAAGGAAAATTCTGTGAAAAGTTCAGCTGAATGAAGTGAATGGAAGGAACACTATCAATCGATCAATTTGCAAAGGAAATCCCCCTAAAATGTATAAGAGAGGGAAGAGGGGGAGGGAGACAGAGGGAAAGTTATTATGTGATTCACAATGTGATCTTAGATAGAGAGCGATATTAGATAGATTTCTCTCCTCTCCTGTCCCTTCCTCTCTCTCTCTCTCTCACTCTCTCTGTATCTTCTTCTTTCTCTCTGTCTCTTCTCCCTCTCTCCCTCTCTCCCTCTCTCTCTGTCTCTCTCCGTTCCTTATTCTCTCTTTCTGTCTCTCTTCCTCTCTCGCTCTCTTTGTTTATCCTTCACTCTCCCTCTCTGTCTCTACTTTGCCTACTCCAAGTCTCGTTCCCATCTCATGTGAGCATCGAGAATCTTCTCTAAGCTGCTTCGGCTTCTTCTTCCCCCCTCACATCCTCGGCTGGTGCAGTCAAAGAGATATAGATGTTCATACTCACAATTTGATTGGGCGACATTGCAACAAAGTCATTTCAATTTCCATTTCAATTTCAACTTCCACTCGCATTTCAATTTCAATTCGAATTCAAATGCGACAGACGCAGAACTGAACAAATGACATTATCGCAGTGGCTGCATCTTGATGCAGGCAGGGAGAGAGGGAGACAGGGAGACAGGGAGTGGAAGGGAGAGAGAGAGAGAGAGACAGACAGCATGAAGAGCAGCATAAAACGCATGCACAATAAATTCCAATAAAAAGCAGAGAAACATATGCGAAAATTGAAAGAGAACATGGCACAGCAACTGACCCCAGAAAAGCAACTGGATACACTGCGAGAAGAGCACAAGCAGTAGGGTTGCACATGGCAAACTACACTGAGAGAATGAATGAATTGACTTACTTAGTCTTTGCTGCTCAGTTGAATACCCTGTAGGCAGAGAACTTGTGCGAATGAAGCCTAAAAGGGATGGGGATCGTACGACTGTTGCTGGTGGTGATGATGATGCTCTGGTGTCTCTTCTATGATGCTGTGGTACACAGTAATATGATATAAAGTACTGCGGTATATATGTATATATTTATAAATGTAAAGTAAATGTGTAGTATACAGTACAGTATATATTCATAGTACATTTACAGGTAGATCAAGAATTGTTTCAGCTTGTGCCCTTTGCTCTCTGCTCAGTTCCACTTTCGAATCAACTTGTTATGCTTTCGAGCTGCTGCAAGTTTCTTGCAGTGTAGCAGCAGAGGCAACTCTCCACGCAACGCTTCATTCAATTTGCTAATTTGAGTTGCATGTTGTTGTTGCTTTTATTGCTTGTTTTCTTATGCAAAACGCTTGACAAGATCGGCGCCGTTCGACGGGCGCGACGCGGCTGATTAACTTCAATGAAACTGCATTTATTGTTGCAAGCGCCGCAGTCGCTGCCACAGCACACAGTGCAACAGTGTGGCAAATGTTGCAACTTGGTTTAATCAACCCAATGCCATTTCTCTAGCCATCAACCTCCTCCCCTTCTACTCTCTGCCGCTCGCTCTCATCGCTGAGTGGCAGGCAGCTTATGAGTTGTGCCGCATCATCTTCCGGGTTTGTTAGGCGCAGCTGGAGCTGTAGCAGCAGCGGGGCGAGTACTGGAAGGGGGATAGGCTCTGTGCGGCTTATGCCACACAGCACGTGTGGTCTGTGTTGATCTCAGCTGCCGCAGCGGCATCTTGTGGCAATGCTTGAGGCTGTTGCTTGTAATTAGCTGCAATTAATTTGCCTGCCCCTCTGCCCCCATCCATGTCTGTCCGTTAGCTTGCGGCAACTAGCCGTTGGCAACCTGCCACTTGCTACATGCAACCTGTGGTGCCAGTAGGCAACCCGAACGTGGCACTCTCGGCTCAAAGTTTATCGCTCATAAAACAAAGCGCCGCATTTGCATAACAATTTCGCTTTGTGCCCCCCCTTCCCTCCACCCTCTCCCCTCTTGAGTGTCATGTATCACACATCATCAAATCCCCATAAAGACGACCCGTGTACAGTGAGAACTACTTAGAACGGCCCCTCTGAATCGCCTGTGCCCTGACTTGCACTCACCCTGTACCCAACTGGAGCAGAGCATTACTGGCTTAGAGAGAGACAAAGCTACTGATTATCGATTGATGGAGGCGTCGCATTTGAAATGTAAATGATCTTTTATCTGCGCCTGATAAACGGGAAGTATCTTGCCAAATACTATAGCTCTAGCTGTTGTAGTTGCTGAGATCAGTGCGTTCATACAAACAGACGTGACTATAGCTGCTGTCCAACAAACAGATGACTTGGCAAGGTACGCCACGTCCAGTCTACATTAAAGAATACTGCGAAGTACTGACAATAATACTAATAGAATACCAATAAAAGAGACAAAGTACTGCAGATGATTATCTTAATATGATTATTATATTTATTTGCATCGTTGCAGGCAATTTAATGTGTGAGTCTCAATAAATTCAGGCATACAGGGTATACCAGGCGAGTGCAGGCACCAGGTGTAGTGTGTGGGATGGCAGGGGGGCGGGGGCTAGCGGCAAGGGGCGTGTCTCGCGTACAAATCTACGACAGCAACATCGTTTGGCTTTAAGCGTTTTATTATCCAACCGTTTTTACAGCGTCAATTGGCCGACGTGGCGTATGAGTAGTGAAATAAAAAGTATCCACCCCTTCGCCTCTCCCACTCTCGACACTGGCTCAACTAGCTGTGGGGTTAGTGTAAGCAAAAAATTGATTGTGTATCGCGTGGTAAGTGGAAAATACTAAAAAACGCGCAGATGACTTCGCTTTGTTCTTTACGAGTGTTTTATGAGTGTGAGTGTGACTACGAGTGTGAGTGTGACAATGAGTGTGTAGCAGTGAGTAGCACTCACTTTGCCGCCTAATGAGTGCGAGTACTCCTCGCATTATTTATAATCTGGCCATTTGGCGATTTTTAAATGCAATTTTATATCGAATTTACCGCAAGCATTGCGCATCACAGACTCGAATCAGACAAAGGAAAATTGCAGAGAATATTCATTAAAGAGTTTACTCAGTAAACACATACTCTGTAAGGTAAACCACAGTGGGTATATCAGCTGTGACCCCTTTCATTTGATGACGCACATGACAGTTTGGGCAATCGTTTTATTGATATGAAAACTGGAACGATTCCCACTCGTGCACAGAAACACTCAAACACTCATACAATCATTTGTGTGTGACTATGTATGTGTACAATTTGGGATGGTTATCTAAGAATGTGCTCGCTTGTTACGAATATCATGCGAGGGCTATATCATAAAGCCACGTTTGACTGATAGACAAAGTAACCAAAATCACATCAAGGGAATCACAAAGCGATGCATGATAAACCAACGTGGAACCCCGCTTCGATCAACTTTACTGTATGGGGAGTGCAAAGATCTGTTAAATCGATAACCAGCTCAATAACTCAATTACGCCTCATCACTTGTAACTGGCAGAAGGTATGTTAGCATAGTTATCGGTCCTTATCGCTTATAGTTTGTCAGAAAACTATCGATTGTAAAATTGGATTCCATAAACTAGCGATGAGTAGTGTGCTGTATACTACATGGAGAAAACTATCGATAGTATCATTAACTGGTGCACATCGATACACAATCTATCGATAACTATCAGGCAGTAGTTATGTCTGCCAAGCCTGTCGAGATTGTATAACTTATTGAACAATCGCTGTACTTCTAGGTTCACTATTTACAGGGTATCTACTCGTCGCCTTGCGTTTGACTGCGCCATGCGTGCGATTAAGACAATTAGCAATTTGTGCGGCAGCACTGCAGAGGTGTTTTAACTGACTTGCTGACTGATTGGCGGACCAAGAGATGAATGGACAGACAGGCAGAGAGAGATAGAGATATATATAGAGAGAGAGAGAGAGAGAGGGATAGAGATGGAGATAGAGAGGGATAGAGAAGTAGAGGGATAGATAGTCAGACAGACTGACAGACAAGCGGATGAGATGACGAGATGAGTCTCCAGATCTGCAGATGGAGCTGGAGCTGGAGGCGGCTGTGGGCTGTGGGTGGCCACGCCATGTGGGCTGCAAGTGTGTGTGGCAGAGTGACTGTGCGTCTGCGTGTGCGTGTGTGATAATGATAAACAACGCCCCCAAACGAAGGCGTCATCGAGCAAGTCGGCAAATGCGTAATTGAAAATACGCCGAAAAACAGAATGAGTTGCCGTGCAGGTGAATGGGATTGAATGGGTGTCTGGGTGCATGGATGGGTGTCTGGCTGGCCGAATGGGTGTCCAGCTGCTCTGCTGCTGGAAGTGATCGTTTATTGCGGGCAATTTCCCTGGCTGTGGAAATTTAGCGAATGATTAAGCGAAATGGAATATTTTATTGCTACGATTGCAGTTAATTAACACGACGCTCCAATTGATACGACGCCCACACACGCGACAGGGGGTGCAGAGGGGCGTGGGGCATAGGAACTAAGGGAACTGTGGCAGGGCGGGAGCGTGTTGCAACTGGCGACACCGCGTCTGTTTCTGATGAAATTGTTCGCAGCGGCATTTTATCCCGTATTATTCATCCCACTATTATTTGTGGCTCCCCCCTCACCTACCTCACCCACCACCCTTTACTCTATGGCTTGCTTGCTACATGCTCTTTAGATGCAGCCACCCAGTGTGGTGGGTTTTTCGTGCTGCAGTTGCAATTGTCGCATTTTATTAGGTCATTCATGGGCGATCGATTTCATTCAAACACGGCGATGATATCATTCCCGATCTCTGGATAAGATACCGACAATAGCAACAACAACCAGCTCGCTGTGATGACATGATCTATGGGGAACTGTGCAACTGCTGTCAGCTGTGGGGAAAAACACCGTAGGCCCCTTAGGGCCCTATCTTTCTTGAACGGCTAACTGGTTCTTTGAACACCGATAAGGTTTGGCGGGAAACGCGCGGGAGGTGAGGTATATTCGTTTACTAAAAATAATAAATACATAATAAAATGAAAAAACTAAATTAATAAATAAAACGCGAGCAATTCGAAGGACATCGTGAAGGAGCTGTGATGCTAGCGCCATCTACTTGCAAAGTGGCGAACTAGTACGGCCAAGCCAATTTCTTTTTTTTTTATTATTATTATTAAGTGAAGAATCCGCACATAATAGTATTGTATCTATCTCTTAACATCACAGGGTGGAGAAAGGCCAAGCCAATGAAGTGCATAAATTAAATTCGCACAAAAGTATGCCCTAATTAACATTTGTTATACTGGTAGCCGAGACACTAATATATGTCTGTTAAGCACTGAGGTACCCAAGACACAGCACCCACGTTAAGTGTGGAACCTGTGTGTGTGACTCTGCTAAAGCGTAACGACTGTTGTATAAGAGAAGTCAGATTAACGAATGCAGACCTGCTTCTCTTTTAACGAACTAATTTAGCACATTTACCGAAAACTCAAACTTTAGTTAGACACAAACCTAACCGTTTCACAAAGTTCGAAAAATATACAAAGTATTGTGCGTGTAACTCAGAGTTGGAACGTGCACAAGCAAGCTGCCATAAGCTGTATACTATGCATAAAAGTTTCAAGCACATGTAACGGAAAAGGGAAGTTTTTAATTTGAATTTGTACGTCAGAAAAAGATGAATGTTAACGAATGGTTTAGTAGATAACACTTTATTTTAACTTTTAAACTTAATTGCAATGAAATCAGACAGGATTAAAAGTAAGTTCATTAGACAACTCGCCATGTGATGAATGCAATGGCTTCTCTTTGTTGTTGTTGTACTTCATTTGGTGCGCGTTGGTGCTCATGGTGAATGTGCTCAAGAGTGACTCACGGCGCAAAAAAACTATCAAAACTATCTTCAGCTTTTGTCGCCTGGTTGCTTCGCTTGCTCAACAACAACACAACAAAAGCAATAACGAGTTGCTGCACTCGCTGCAATAAAAGCATAAAAATTATGTGTGCATATAGTAAACTAAAGGAAAAACAATAACAACAACGCTAGAAACCGCAGCGAAAAACTGAGGCAACAACAAAATATGCAACACAGCAGCAACAACAACAGCAACAAAAGCAACAATTACAAAATCAACGATTCTGGTCTCGCGACGGCGCGCGCAACGTGTGTGTGTGTGTGTCTGTGTTTGAGTGTGCAACACAGTTGGCAACAGAGCAGCCGCAGTCGCGCAGCAGCAAAGCCGCCCAAGCAAGTTATTCACGAAGTCGGTAGCGAAGTTGCAGTTGGAGTCGCCGTCAACGTCTCAGTCGCCAGTCAAAGTTGTTGCAGCCTGCCCAAAGCTTTGTCCTATGCCTCTATGTGTGATTACACGGCATACTGCACTCACACATGCACACACCTGCACACCCCCGCTTGGGTGCAGCAATCCCAGTGCCCAATCCCAGTTTCATTCCTGGCTTCAAACACCGTTTCGTTTCATTTTTGGAATACATTATGCTCTGACTGCACCGGTGTACGTATCTGTGTGTGTGTTTCTATGTGTGTGTGTGTGTGTGCGGAGTTATTTTGTTTTTGGCTTTTGGGTTTTGTGCTGCCAGTTTTTCGAAATTCGAAACATTAACGGAAAGTCTGCTGAGGTAATTGGACGCGTTTAAACTGCTCAGCCAGAAAGTTTGTGTGTGTGTGTATGTATGTATGTTACAAATTACAAAGGGGGCTGCGATGCGGGTGGGGAGTGTAAGTAGCGGGAAGTGGGAAGTGAAACCGATTGACAGACCGACGGACAGACGAGTGCTGAGACGCAGCAGCAGAAAGTGCAGTGCGCATAAATTGTGAGTGTCCGTACAAGTGTGTGAGTGCGTCTTTAAACTGTGCATAAAAGTGAAAAAATTAACTAAACCATTAACACATACACACACACATCGAGCACACACACAGGCTGAAGAGACTTTTGATTTCATTTGTAACAAAAGTAAAAGAAACTGCATTTTGTTTATTATTTTTTTGTTTTTGCCCAACAGCGCCAATAAAATGTGAGTAGAGCGCTTAGTGAAGTGTCACATTTAAGTGTTGCTGTTGTTGCTGTTGTTTCCTCTGTTGTTGCTGCCACATTTGCAGCAGAATTTGTTTTCGCACAATCTCCAATTGACGACAGCCAATGGAGAAGGGGCCAGAGAAAGGTTCAAAAGTCGCACAAACACCCTGCATACTCTGGATACCCTGTATACTTTGCACACCCTACATACCCTACCTGCTCTGTTTAACTGCGTTTTGACACATGCACAGGCAACAGGCAACAGGCAACTTGAACCTGAGCCACAAATGATTCTAATGCTAGACAACAATTAAGCATCCAGAGTCCGTTTGTTGTCTTGCCACCACACAATAAATGCTTTATACACTGTCGCACCATACCCTGTTCATATCATTCATTACAGAGTATTCAGACATGCTATTTCTACAATTGTTTATAACTGTATTTTTCACGGTCTTTGCCATTTAACTGCATTTCACCGGACCCAAGCAGACATGCAAGTGTACTCACGAGTGTACTCACGGGTATACTCACTCCACACTCACACAGAGCATTGTCTCTGACATTGTCTCCCCACAATTCGATAGTAAATTTATTGCCGGCAATTTCTTTGCTTTTGCCAATTGCAATTTCCAAAAACGCTCGATCGATCGCTCGATTGTTCAATCGGCGAATAATGAAAGTCGTGGCCGACCAACTTCAGTTCCAGTTTTCTAACAACAACATCAACAACAAGAGCAATATATATAGTTCGGCAGACAATCAGACAGACAGACACAACGGGAGACAGGCGACAAGTTGTGCCAAGCATCGCGCATTGTATCACATGATCCCCACCAGATCGGAGCGAGCCCGATCTCGATTAGCCTTGAAATAGTTGTTGTTGTTGTAGATGTTATTGTTGCAGTTGCTGTTACAGTTGCTGTTGTTGTTGTTATTTTTAGAAAACTTGACGCTCTTTTGGTCAAGGAATGATGATGAGCTTGTGACTCCGAGTTATGCTTTCGATTTCAAACTGGAATTGCAGCAGTAACTGCTGCAAGTGGAAGTGCAACTGCAACTGCAACTGGAATTGGACAAGTAATTCCTACTCCAATTCCAATTTCAATTGCAATTCCGATTCCGATTCCATGTCAAAGCAATTACATCGCCGGAAAATAACAAGTAACCATAAAAGGGTTTCTTGATGGAACTGCACGTCGTGGCATTTCAGTTGTGTGGGGCCTTGAAACTTTTCCATGTTAACTAAAATTTTCTATGTAGAATATTCCTACATACACGTTTACCCCAGAACAATAACTTCTTCTAAAGCTTCTTAATCGTGATCTTTGCATAGTCTTTCCTCTACTGGTCATGAAATCTGTGTGACATTCTCCGTTTTGTATAAGCCAACATTTTGTTGGTATACACGGTAAACGATCATGTAAACGATCATATTGGATCACCTAATCGTCTCAGCAAGCATTTTCATTTTCATCTCCCATCCGGGAATGGAGATTGTGTCGCCGCTAATTGCTTGCTGCGGCTCATCTGATTGTCTTGTGGTTCATCCAAACAACTTTCATCACAATTACGAGTGTTGTGGAGTGTTGTGTAGATGGCGAATCTTCAGTGCACTTTCCTTTCCATGCAACAACAACAACAGCGGCAGCAATAGCTCAAAATACTATGCAACTCACATGCCAAAAACTTTTCACCAATCAAGCGTAGCATAAACACAATTTGAGCCCATCATCGTTTCATTTCTTTTAATTTCTGTTCGCTTTTGGCTTTTTGGCTGCTTTTAGCTGGTGCTGCTGCCCCTTCTTCTTTACTTTTATTATCAATTTTGTCTTTCTTCGCTTACGTCAGAAATTCGAAGTCAATTCCACAGTGCGTCGCGCACATAATTAGTTGAGACTGTGGCGAAGACTGTGACTGTAGGCAAAGTGGATGCCGCAGTCGCTGTCGCTGTCGCTGTCGATGTCGCAGTCGGCGTCGCTGTGACAGTTGCTGTTGGCATGCCAAATGCATAACCTGACCATCGACCATCGCTATAGCGATCACTTAACCGCAAACAGCAAACGGCAAATGGAAACCGGAACCAGCAACTCCAAGAAGGCAGTTAAGTGAGGCACAAAAGCCAAAATCGTGTAGGTGTTGACAAGTAGATCACGAACAACTAACCCCATCTCACCTCACCTCACCCCAACTCACCTCTCCTCGACTCACCTCAGCCTAAGTCGCTGCGATTCGAGTCGACGTGAGTGAGTTGGCTCAAGTCGATTTACTCATCCGTTCGCTGTGGGCTGTGGTTGCCTGTGCCAGTGATAACCACGGTAAGTGCTTACCGATAACCGATAACCGATATCTGGTAGCCGACACCGATCCCCAATCGTTTACCGATTGCCATTCAATGACAGCTAATTGCTGTGAAGCTGACAGCAAACATTTTCCAATCCTTGTTAATGATTTCTTTCGTTGTCGGTGATTGCAAGTGATCTGCTTGTGATCTGCAGTTGCTTTCGATCGCCCCATTGCGCAGGTCTTCGATACATATGTATATTCAATATTAATGCACAATTTATCAACACAAATCAAAGTGCAATTGACGATCGATCAGAAGATCGCTGCCAGCTAAGAGAAGCCAGAAAGTAAATAATCTGCAGCTTGATCGACTTTAATTTGTTTCTATATCTGGAATTCCGCCTGGTGTCGATCTTCATCTCAATCTTTCGTCCATTAGCCCGATATCATTCTTTAACAGATTCATAGCACAGGCAGTGATCACCTTGTATGATCTCTCCTTGCTTCGATTGCATTGATCACAGATCGAGATAGGCATTTAAATGGCTAATCTTGATCTCTCAGGCTTCTGTGCTCAGTTGTTCGCCAAACCAGAGCGGGAAAAAGAGAGAACGTGAGAATTGACATGGATTTGGGGCTACAGCTGGCTCTCGAAGCGGGCCGCAGCGGCAGAAATCTAGTTCAACTAGTTAGTTAGCATACGAAGTTGTCTGTCTCTAAGGCTGATGTTGAATGAGAGCTAAGTGGAGACAGAGAGGCAAACGGAGAGGGAAGGGAGATTAACGACTGGGGCTGACCTTGAGCTTCAGGTTCAGCTGTAGTATTTGGCTGGGCCATAAAAAATAGACCAAGTTGAGTCTGAGTAAATGCAAATTACCAGAATTGCCAAATACCCAGATATTATTTTAATAAAGTTGTCGTTGGGGAACTTTTGACTGAATAAGTAGATGAGCTGAGGAAGAAACAGAAGAAGTGGCAGAAGAAGAAACTGAAGAAGCAGAAGCAGAAGCTGAACCTTATTGGAGCAGCAGAAGACGGAAGATGAGAGTGAGGCGTGAGTTATGCAGCAGATCGTGATTGACGATGTCCAATGATGATGATCGCTAAGCGATCGACAGATGATCATCATCGTCATGTGGTCCCACTGTTGCAATAATGTCAAAGTGTTAAATGCCATTAAAAGGCAAGCGAGAAAAGTAAGAGAGAGCGAGAGGGAGAGAGAGAGAGAGGGAAAACAACAAGACGAAAAAAAATGTTGTTCACCTTTTACTGTTGGATCGCATCGGATCAATGGGGATCGCTTGGATTGCTACGGTGCGGATCTGTCTGTCATTGCAGTTGATGTTGCGGTTGTTGCAGTTGTTGTTGTTCCACCTGATCGACTTCCACACAGACAGACACACTCACACAGACAGAGTGTATGCAAATGCCAAATGTCTGTTCGTCTTTGGCTCGATCAGGTTTTCGCCTGCGGTGCGCCCCGCTTTGCTCTTCTCCTGCTCCTCCCCAACCCCCGATCTCCCTCCTCCTCTCCCTCTCCGCGTCCTCTCTCTCCTTTCATGCTGTGCTTCTCTCGCCTCGTTTTGCCGTTATGCCTTGGTCCCCACAACTCAATCTTCGAATCGTTTTAATGCCATTTTATGTAACTTCGAGGCTGCGCTGCCGACGTCGCTGCCAGCTGGCGACTGCGCAGCCAGATGCCGTGACTCAATTTCAAGTTAAACAATTTAAAATTAAACAAATTTTGTAATGAAAGAGCAGCAAAAAGGAAACACAACAACAGCAGCAGCAACAACCCGAAGTGGGTCAAAAACTACAACGCGATTAAATACTGAAAACTGAATATCGAAAACTGAATACCGAATACTGAATACCCGATTACTCGAATACCGAATACTGAATACTGAGCACTGAATACTGAATACTCGACTGAATGCCGACTGCAAAACTTGATCATAATTTACAAATTTTTATTTTCGGTTTACAGTTGTTTCTCTTTTTTTTGCACTTGGAATTAAGACATTGCGAGAGGGAGACTGCTGGCAGAGAGGTGGAGGGGGAAAAGGCGGGGGCAGTTGCCTTTTGCTTGGAGGCTGGGCGACTCTCGCTGTGTGCTGCATAATTTCAATGGCGCATTGATTGATTGATTGATGGCCTGATTGATGGCGCCGACTGCAACTGGACAGTCATTAGACAGCGACAGGGGGTCGACGCGCCTTGCCCGCTTCGACTCTGGCTGATATATACCACCAGAATAGGATCGGTTGGTTTCGCAATCTTCTTAATTATACTCCTTTTGGTTTATACAATAGCAATTTGCCGATTGTGCGATCGTAGAACTAAAAGGGATCTTGCTTCGAAATATCATTTCCTTCATAGTTTCCTCCTAGATTGTTTTAGCATCGATAGATGCCCTTTCTCTTTAACTTTTTTATACATAGAAAAATTTCAAAATTCTGAAATACATTTATTCAAAATTAGTATAAATCGGCTTCTTATATGTAATATAGTATAACATGATATGTACAATTCAAGTGATCTGTGTAGAACAGTCTTGATCGTATTGAAGCTACTTTTCTTTAGGCGCATCACTACTGTTGCTCTTTTTTTCTCTTTCCCATTCGGTTCCGCTTCGTATTTCATACTTCGATCTCTGTCCTTCCTTCCGCGTGATCTGTTTAGTACGCGCGGCTTGTTTTGCTTCCTGCAACGCTTCAATGCGGCTGCTGTTCTATAAATCGGCGAGAAGAGACCTCCACAGCTAACTTAATTATATGCACTACTCGAACTTCGAGATGGAAGACTGACTTGACTCTGACTGACTCTGAATTTCAAAAACCCCCCGCACCAGACCGGAAATCGTGAAAAAATACGTCTGCGAAGGTCGCCTCGAGACTCTGTTCAGAATCTGCTCAAGTTTTGAAATGTTGTCGCAAAAAGTTGCAGTGATTCATTGCGGCCCACATCAATTCCATCAAATCCATCATCATCAACAACATCATCATCGACGTCGCGACGTCGTCATTAACACGCTTATAATTATTGCTTTTTTGTATCATTATTATTGTTGTCAAGATTCTGTCAATTGGTGCCCCACACACGCAATCGAGTCTGAGAGGGGGATAGAGGAGGGAACGGAGGCGAAACTGAGACTTGGTTACGAGGTATGCTCTCTCGAGGCTCTTTAGATTCTTGAGGCCGGTCGGGCCCGGCCTGGCCTGGCTGGCCAATTGACGTCCATTGAACCTGGGAAGGTATGGCTCCGTCCCCGGCACTCCTAGAGACCTCGAGAACGACCGATGGCCAATATAAAGAATGAGAGACAACAAAAATAATAATAAAAGTCTTAGGGGAAAACAAAAAGAAGTCATCAAGTCATTAAGCGAGGCAGCCAAAAGTTGACGCCCAGATACCCTGTACAATCAGGAAGAAGATACTTAAATCAGTATGAAGAATCGAATGAAGAATGATAAGAATAGAGATGAACGGAAAGCAAATAAAGAAGTAAACTGTATACCCAAAATACCTTGCACTCTTTAGCTTTTAAAATGAATTAGAAGCATAGTGACTTTTAAACCCTATATACCCTACACTCTCTACCTACTCAAAATAGTCAGGTCTCATGGCTTATTTCATGGAAACTAACGGTTGAAGAACCAGATAGTTAAGCATACCCGCCGTTGTCATTGCAGGGTATAAAACATTGCCTAAGCCATAAAAATACTTCAAGAAACGGCGACAAACTGTTAGGCAACGGGAATGAGGCTGGGACTGGGAGCGGGACAGGGACTGGGACTGGACTCTCTGTGAGGGTGGAGGGGGAAGGGGGAATGAACCGAGATCGGGGGGACTGTGTACTACGTGTTTCGATTATGCGAGTAGATTGCGGTACGCTTCTTGTTTGGCTATGCCTGCCAGGAGGTGGGAGGATAGGCAGAGCGAAGGGGGCAGGGGGCAGGGCAGCTCATTTTTGGTGAACTGTGCGTATGTGCGTGTGCTTGCAAGTGTCTTGGTGTTTGTCTTGGTGAAGTGTTTATAACTTTGCTATAGTCTGTTTGTCTCTGTTCCTCTTACCCAACCCCCTCTCTATCAGTCTCTCCCTCTGTTGCTGGATTCGGGTATTTCCTGATTGCTTTTGCGAGGCGCGGCGAGGAGTCGCCTCCACATCGCGGCTCACAACTCTTGCATAATAATTGACAGTTATAAATTTAACTTGACTCCACACATGCGACTAGGCGTCGGAGGGAGAGCAAGAAAGGGGTAAGGCTGTGAGAAAGAGGGAGAGAGAGAAAGAGGGAGAGAGAAAAATAGGGAGACAGCGAGCAGGCCGGTTAATTCTTTTGGCTCTACCTGTGGCCCCAACCACTTATCGCACTTAGTGCACAGACAACAAGTCCCACTGACGATCCGCCCCGGCCCTGCACCCGTCGCTCTACCCCTACCCCTCTCTCTTCCACATACGTAACTCGCCCTGTCGCCCTGTGCAAAGTTCACGTAACTGTTGGGCTTAGTGCAGGGCTCCATCCAAGCTGGAGTTGAAGCCGGGCCCGATGCGACGCGAGCGTTGGCGTCGCAGTTAACGGCAGCGTCGTCGTCGGCGTCGCTGTGCCTCTGCTGCTGCTGCTGCTGCTGCCTACGTGCGACTCTTTTGGAGTGGCCTCTCGGCAACACCAACGATTGCAGCGCATTAACATTCCAAGTTGGCCACTCCTGTTTATTTTTACACTCACACACACACACACACACACACACAGCACACATACACACACAGTCCACCACACTTATACAAATTGTTGAATAACAGTTGTTGTTAATTTTTATTTTTATTGTGTTTTTTATTTTTTACTTAACTTTATTGTTTATTTTCCACTGTGTGCGTGCTGCTCACGTGTGTGTGTGTGTGTGCCTGTGAGTGTGTGTGACTGTCTCTTGAGTTCCTTTGAAAATGCTTTTTATATTTTATGCTTTTTTATTCGCTCATAAAACGGCAGCAACAGGCGCGCATACCAACAAGATTTGAATGTCATTTGCTTGTTTTGTGTCGCTCTTTCGTTTTGCTTTTGTTTTTGTGTCTGTTTTTGTTTCTGTTTAACTTTTGATTCGCTTTTCGGATTTCAAAGTTTCAAATGCACAAGTAGAAGAAGAAGAACTCGTGCTGCGCGCATATCAAAACTGTCGACAGCCAGATCCCAATCGCCTTAGCCTGAGCTGACTCAGCTGAGACACGCCTCACAGTGAGTCGAGGCGAGGTAGACTGGAGATTCTAAAGAGCCCGCTAGACCTGAATCAAATATAAATATTCCTAATTAAAATAATCTCAACTTGTTTAAGCCGCAAACTTGCCAAAATTCAATGAAAGCCAGTTTTATATTTTGACTTGTGGTTTTTTTGCTTTTTGAATCATCGGATATTTTGAGAGCCCATGGCAAGGACTTCCCACAACTGCCTTAGTTACAGAATCAATCAGTTATTAACTTATAAGAACCCATCTCCACGTCCCATTACTCTGTATACAGAAGAGGACAATCTAAGCAGAGCCTCGCGTATACAGGGTTATTCTGAGGATCCTCAAAAAGAAGATTCCTTTCGAACATCATAGGATTTTTACTAGACAACAGTCTAGTACCAGTAACAATAACAGTCTAGTAACATTAACAGTAACAGACGTTGTAAGTCAAGGCAGTCTAGTACTTCAGTAGATAGTCGTTTTCTTTGTTTAGTCTTCACATCAGGCCAGTGTTTTCTTCTTCAATCAAACTCGGATATTCAGTTTGCTCCCCATGAGTCACATTCGACTCGTGTCATTGGGGTTTTGTGGCAGCTGGTACGTTGTAAAGAGTCGATCTTAATGCCGGTGATTATAATCATTAGCATTGTTTGTCGTGTCCTTCGACTGTCGCCACGCCCCGTCCCCAGTTCGCAATTAACACTCGACTTGACTTGACTCCCCCGTCTCTTTCTGCTGTCGTCATTGCAGTTGCTCTTGTTGTTGTTGTTTGTCCTGGTTTGGCTTGGCTGGTCTTGTCTTGTCTTGTGGTCGGGTTCGGTTTATATCAATCTCACGCAGGGCATCTGCTATTGTCCGCTGCCCCGACGCTGTTGCTGGTAACTTGATCAACGTGACCTCGACATAACTTGACTTTACTTTTTGCCCACTGAGTTCTGGCTGCAGGCAACACGCAATGGCAACGGGCTCAGTTGCCTGCTTGACGATCACTTGAAACTTAATCGCACTCTGCCACAGAGCTCCAAGGTCAAGCGCCGAAGCAATAATAAGGGGAAGAAGCCGAAATCGAAACTGAAACCAACTAAATTACATGACCATTTTTGGGACAGAGCCAGATCACTTTTCCAGTGTCCAGTGTCGAGGATCGCTTCCCGGTTCGCCAAGTCTGTCGAACACGAAACGAAACAAAATGAGTTCAAACCCAGAGTTCCAGTTCGATCGATCAATGCTAATTAGAAAATCGATTGATCAATCGCCCCAAAAATCGATCAAGCAGAACGAGGGAATCGAGTTGGAGGGGTTATAAAACCACTGGACACGCATTACGAAGAAGTGTTGCCATACGAGCCGATCTGCGATCTCCTATCGCCGATCACCGATCACCGATCAGCGATCGTCGTCTTGTAGGTGTGATACTGACTAGGGGGAAATTCAATACAGCCGACTGGCTTTTTGAACCAGTTTCGGCAATGTAGCTGGGCAGGAACTTGTCGTCGTCATGGAAGCAGCCGCTGTGCATACCTTATTTTATTGACGCATCTCAAACACCTATGCTATGTCGCTGAACCAGTTCGTTCCCTCGTTCCTCCTCTCTCCCTCCCGCTCGCTACTGTCCTCCTCGAAGGCATCAAATCAATTAGTCTTTGTGTTTTTGCCCAAAGTGCCTAAATTAAATCAGACGCATCGAATTGAATGTCAATAGCCCGCATGCTAGACTGCATAGGGTGTTATTAGATATGTCATTGAACCACTTTTGAACCAGTTCCACAGATGTGCAGACAGGCTGGGGAAAATATGCAAAAATATGTGTATACATATGTGTATAGGTTTATGAACATTTTCGACTTCATTTGACATTTCACTTGCACACGAAGCCCAAGCAACTCTTGGTCAATATGTTGCAGAACTACTTTGCAGTCAGTCACGACATGAATGGGAATAGGAAGAATATCTCTTGAGCTGCAGCTCTAGTTGGGTAAAAGCTTTTTTTCGAGTTCCACTTTGAAACCTATGCCGAGCTGAGTTCGGAATCCTTGAATATATTTCAATAGCGCCTTACGATACATTTCGATACATTTCACTATCAACATTTCGATTTGTGGCGTCTATTTTGAGCCTGTTTCGTGGGGTCTTTACTTTGCAAGTTGTTTTCTAAGTGCTTTCCATTACACATTCCCCTTCAGCCAATTTGGGATCCCCTTGCCCCGTTTTGTCTCAGTCTTTCGCTGCTTTCCTTTGCCAAGGAGAGAAACCAAGCGAAACTGAAAGTTATATACGATATACGTTTATGATCCCCAGACCGATTAGCATTGGCAACTGTTGCCAGTGCGACTTTAGTGCATTTCGCATTCGCGATTCGCACATTTCACTTTGCCAAGTGAAAAAAAGTGTGGCATAAATGATCAAATTGCATAAATAGGCAAATGAACAACGGTTAATCAATAAGCCAAGAGATTGAATAATATTATCGACTACAGCAACAACCACAACAACAACAACAACAGTAGCAGCAGCTGCGATTGCGCGAGCGAGCGGGCAGACAAATCTGCTTGGCATAATTTACATGACGATGATCCGCGATGATTGCCCGACTCCGACTCCAAATCCGAATCCGAATCCGGGCTCGGGATCGGGCACAGCACGGTCCGGTTCGGTGTCGGGTTTTTTACTGGGTTCGGCAATCGGCGCCCTGCTAATTGCAGTCAAAGCGACGAGCGCGCGCGGCCAACGCGTCGTATGTGTAATGCGGTTAATCAACGACGCCAAATGGAGATGACGACGACGACAAATGGCCTTGAGGCGAGCAGCAGCAGCAGTTAACCAGTTTGTGCTTATGAAATACCAAAGAAAGAGCAAGCACGCTGACGCTGACAGAGCGAGAGAGCGAGAGAGGGAGAGAGGGAGAGAGGGAGAGAGCGAACAAGAGATGGCGCAGATCGCTCTGCAGAGAATCCCCCGAAATGCAAGTGAATGTCGTTGGGTTTTGCCCGCAGCAGCAGCAATCGCAGCGAACGAGAGCAACTGCAGCATACGCAGCAGCAGCGAGAGCAGCTACAACTGCAACTGCTGCTGCAACTGAATGTTGCACAGTCTACAGCCTCAACTGAACTTCCTAGTACGTCTTAGCGCCATTGAAAAAGCGCCTGCGTTTCAGAAAGTATAACACAACAACAACAGCAGCAGCAACAGCAACAGTAACATTAAAACCAACAACAACAGTTGCTATGGTAGCAGCAGCAGCAACAGGTGTGAATGATTTAGTGTTAACATGGCCATAAGCTCCTGACGCCGACGTCGAAGTCGAAGTCAACCACGCGCTGCTGCCGCTGCGCAGTTGAGCTGCTGCTGCTGCTGCCGTTGTGTTGCTGCTGCCTATTGCCGTCTCGTTTGCACTGCGCTTAAAGCGACGCTCGCTCAGAAGCAGCGACGCCGGCTGTGCAGCTCGAGCTCGAACGCGGTTTCGATGCTTGTTGCGTTCATCATTTTGCCATTTCACGTTCAGCTGGCAGCGAAATCGAAAGTGATTGCTCCCAAAAAGCTGCGCCAAGATCAACAAATTCCGGACCGAAATTTATATTGAATAATATCGAAAACGGATACGGAGACGAGGACGGCGACGATTCCATGGTACAAGAAAAGGAACAGCAGCAACAGCTCTGCGTGTGTCTCTATCTGTGTGTGTCTGTCTGTGTGTGAGTGGTTGTGTCCGTGTGTGTGAGTGTGTCTGTATGTGTGTGTGCTTGTCTCTGTGTCTGTTTGAGCTGGCCATATAAAGAGGGCCGCCGCAAGTGCGCCGAATTCATTGCATTGCAACGCGCAGAGACCAAAAACAGAAACTCTAAAAAGATCTCAAAAAAAAAACTAAACAAAAAATTATTAAACTGAAAAAAACAACGCAAAGTGCAGTAAAAATAATTACCATTTATTTTCAAAATTTTTATTCTTTCTTTTGAAAATGCTTTTTAAAAAATTAAATTGATTAAACTTATATCACGGGCACACGGCACACACACACACACACAGACATGCAAATGCTGTGAGGGGGAGGAGGAGCTGAGAGGTTGAATATATTTTTTAAAGTTGAGATTTGTAATTGATTTTTGTGTGTGTTTCGAAACTAAAAGTGAAAAGTGAAAGTGCAACAAAATGTGAACAAACAAACGACAACAACAATAACAACAAAATCAGTCACTTAAGCAGCGCAAATCGATGTAAACAAACAAGCAAAGCGACAAACAAACAACAAATAAACAGATAAACAAACAGATAAACAAATGGACAAAAGTACAATATAAACAAACTCGCGAGCCAACTTAACAAAATTAACTCAATTTTTCTCCCATTCATATTTTTTTCTCGTTTTGTTTTTGTTTTTTTTTTGAAATAGTTGAACATTTGACTTTCAAAGTGCAAATTCAATAACAACAACATTGCAAAAACCTCAACAACAAACCAGCTGCCGTAGGAGCCACAACAACAACCACAACAACATCATCAGCAACAACAACACAAGGCAAAAATGCTGCTCAAAATGTGAGTAAGAAAAACAAAATAGTTATAAAATGCGAAATCCATTAAAAGTTAAATTTGTTGCACATTGATAGAGAGAAAGAGACATAGAGATAGTGAGAGAGCTCTCCCTCTCGCTCCCGCTGAGACCCGCTGTGTGGGCGAGGTGGGGTCAATTAAAAAAATTTACGCCAAAGATCCGCAGACAGCGAGCCGGGAAATTCCTTGGCGAAATTAACACAAAGCGAAGAGTGCAAAAGCAAAGGGAGAAAAAAGTTAACAGGCAGAACAGATAGTGAGAAAGAGAGATAGAAAGCGAGTGAGAGAGGGAAGTAACAAAACACTTTAATGAACTGATTTTCAGACGGAAATTATCATAACAGTTGTGATAACAAAGCTCAGCATAAGACATAGTTACCTTTTGCTCTATAGAGGGAGAATACTTTCTTATACCCTTCAACAATTAAAAAAGGTCAAAAAAGGGTATACTAACTCTATGCAAATGTATGTTACAAGCAGAAGCAGCGTGGCAGACGCCGTAAAGTATGTATATATTCTTGTTCAGGATCACTAGTTTATATTATATTCCCAATCTCTTACAAAACGGAACTAGATCTTACCATCGAACTATATTTTGCACGTGAATATGCAGTTCAGCCGTGTTCACGTTGAACTGATTTGGATCAGTTCTTATGGAGCGATTCATCTCCAAGTTGTTTTTAAACGCCCTATATGTCTGATTCGAGTACAGTGATCTTAACCCATTTATGGGTATTTTCTTCATTCCCGATGCTCTAAACTCTTTCGCGACCCCAGTTCAATGGCATAGTTAAACCAATTTTGGTATTTTTGAACATTAGATCTGCGCAGGCACCAAAAAAAAAGTCAATTAGTTAGTTCATATTTCTAGAGTAAAGAGTATACCATATAGAGTATACAGAGTATACAGAGTATATATATTCTTGATCACCTTTAAAATAACCCAACTCTATAAATGGATTAGTTCATATTTCTAGAGTAAAGAGTATGTAGAGTATACAGAGTATATATGTTCTTGATCATCTTTAAAATAACCCAACTCTATAAATGGATTAGTTCATATTTCTAGAGTAAAGAGTATATAGAGTATACAGAGTATATATATTCTTGATCATCTTTAAAATAACCCAACTCTATAAATGGATTAGTTCATATTTCTAGAGTAAAGAGTATATAGAGTATACAGAGTATATATATTCTTGATCACCTTTAAAATAACCCAACTCTATAAATGTATTGAAATGGAATCAATTGAATAGCATCGCCTTTTCTCTCCGAGTTTATCTTAGCTGACACACTCAGTTCGGCTCGATTGGCTTGAAAAACTCTTCCGAGTTGCAATGAAATAACAAAATCGGTGGCGCATTACGTATACGTATATGCCGCACAGCCAATTGGACAATTTTATGGTTACCTGCATTCTGGATGCCAGTTTCCAGTTTTCAGTTTGCCGTTTCCATGTTTCACAATTTGCCACACACGCGCGTGGATGACCTCTGACATTAGTCCGACAAGCTGCTGGTCAGTGATTACCTGCAGGGGAAATGAGGGAGAGTGAAATGGTGGGCTAGGTGGAAGGTGGGGAAGAAGTGAGTACATACAACAATGCACAACAATGTTTTGCTTTAGTTAGGCCAATAATCCCAGGGCACTGGATGGATGAGCATCAGGCTTGCTGGGAGCTTACATACTTTAAACCGGCATATACACTCATCTGCCCCCGCTCCCCACGGTGAGGAGTGCGCTTCCCCTCGCCAAGACATTATGCCAATCTGTTTGCCGACAATGTAAGCAGAAAGCATAAAAATGCTAGAAGAGGTGGTACCAGTAGCAGTAGCAATGTTTTATGGCTTGAGAGGGGTGAAAGGAAGAGGGTTACTGTGGGCAGGGGGCGTGGCATTGCACGGTGAAAACAGCTGGTGAATTGGGCATGCAGATTGTTGGCCTTGGTCAACAACTTCTCGCCGTGCATTGATGTTGCTGCCGTTAAATGCACGAACAAGCGGGTAACTATAGACAGAGAGACAGACAAAGACAGAGAGAGAGAGGGAGAGGGAGAGAGATGCACATCCAAGCCAGTTGCTGAATCTGGCAGAGCAACAGGCAGGCAGGCTGGCAGTCAATCAGTTAGTCAGTCACTTGGTCAGTCAATCAATTAGTTAATGCGACTCGCCCCCAGCGAAATACCAAAGTGGCCAATTGGACTTGGACTTTGTCTGCACAGGCCGATTATTTGTGGTTGCTGCGGCTGTTTCTATTGCTGTGTTGGTTTCTCCGGCGTCGGTTGCTGCGTGTCGGAAAGGTCAAAGAGGCGAGTCAAAAACCTTTTTGCAGCACTGCAGCGCATCCAACAACAATGCAAAAATCTGACGAAAAAACGCGACGAAGAAGCTGAAAAACATTTTTTTTTTGCATTTGAGCAACATTGTTGGTTGTTGTTGCTGTTGTTTTTGCTGCTGCTATTGCTGTTGTTGTCTTTGTGCTGCTTGACTGCTCGCAGCAACGCTTGCCTCAACGTCAATGGCCTCCACGACGACTATAAAGACACACACACATATAAGCACAGATATGTATATTCACTCACACACTCACCCACATGGACACACACACACAGCAACAGCAAGATAGTTGCGCATCTAATTGCCAAAAGCGTCAAAACGCATGCGCGCCTTTGCCACTTTTCGGTGTTTTTCGGCCAACACAAAAACGAATACGAGTTGCCAAATGGAAATATTGTACAAATCGCATGACGAGAGATGCCGCCACACCCAGCCACACACTGACGCATGCAACACATGTCTCGGTCTGCCACCCGTCTCTCCCCTGCCCCCTTCTCCCTGCCCCACTCGCTTTTCTTCTCCCTTGCTTTGGCAACGCTGCAGCGCCCAAGTTGCCAGTGGCCTTTCCAATGCGACAAGACAATGAGGAGGGCCAACTATCAGCAACAACAACAGCACCAACAATAGCAGCAGCACGTTAGTAGGCAACAACAACAACAATTTAAAAGGCAACAATAATCATTTATAGAGTCAATCGCACATTCGCTTGGCCTAACGTTACATGGCTCAAAGTACTCGTAATACTCACAAACACATTCACACACATATAAACATGTAGACACACATACACATAAGCACACCCACACATACTCAGGGCCCCGTTAGTTGCCCACTAAAATGTTAACAGTTAATCAGTCATTCACATGCACAACACTTGTTTCTGCCGCTCTCTGACATTGCCCCGGCACAGTGGGGTGAGTGCTGTGACTCATGCGTTGAAATTGCAACTCTATCTACTCCTTGAAAATAGAATGTACAACGCGTACGATGTTGCGGAAGTAAAAGTTGGGGCAATTATCGCGACAACATAAGAATGAGGGGCGTGTGCCGTTGCTGTAACTGGAAATCCTTGAATGGAAAATACGAAGAGAGCGAGCACTGTGCGGAAGAAGGGAGCGTAGACTGTGGAAACTACTGCAGGCATTTGGGGTATTTAAGTATTAACTTAAGAGACTGCGAAACAAATATTTGTAGTGTGTAATATACAAATATATACATTCAAATATAGCATTAACTTACATAACATTTTTAAGAATATTTTCTAGTCAAGAAAGACGCAGTGTGCGAATTTGATATAGCATTTTTTTGTAATTGGATAATTGACTACGAATCAAGCCAAATATATGTAAATGGTAAGAATTGTAAATCTTTATTGAAGGTTTTACTTTGTTATTATTAGGGATTATCAATCATGGACTCAATCAACAAACGCATTGAGAAACTATATAGCAAGCGCAACTGTGTGCGGATTTTATTGTTGGCCTGTGATGTTGCTCCACTGTGCAAATGCCGTGTTGCACATTAGTCGATCGAATCATATGGATGGTTGTTGTTGTTTTTGATGGTGTCGAGGTGATGTGCGCATTGTCACCTCAAGCATAACACGTCCAAGAAGTCAGACAGGTGACTGTCCCTCCTCACTGTTCCCTCTTGTCTGCCTGCCACCCTATTAGCACTACCAGTTTTGCCCAATATCGAAGACAAAGCTTAACGAACAGATATATATATGTGTTAACTTAGTTAAGTTGTCGCGACTAAGAAGCACCCTGCAGTCAAACTACTTGAGTTAAGTCTTGATTGCCAACTTGACTGCACTCTTCAATTACAGGGTATGGCAAAGAACTGTACCTCTCTCCCTGCTCGGCAATTTGCACGATGTGTAGACATAATTATAACTTTTCTTCAAGCCATTGTTGCTTGGGCCATTTGGGCCAACGTCGCTGCTTACTTTTGTTGCTGGTGTTGCCAGTGTTGCTGTTGCAATTAAAATAAGTTGAAGTTGTCTACCTTTACAGCGCCTCGTTGTCGAAACTTGTTGACTGAGAGAGCAACAAAATAGCGAAAAGGTAATATAAATAAAAAGCGAACGGCTTAAGGCGACTGCAAATAATTCAAAATGTTAAAAGTTATCGTCAAGAGCGCGCCATGTAAGCACTACGTGATTGGGTGGGGGCTACCAAGGGGTGGCAGGGATAGGCAGCGACCCGTCCTGGGTCTAGTCTTCAAATATCGAACACACTCGTGTTGCCGGCTCAGCTTGTCTCGTCTCGACTCTTCTCGTCTTGTATGGTCGGCTTTAAGCTTCGTGGCTCAGCTGGAGCTCGAGGCTGTTGCTGGGGCTGACTCTGGGTTGGGACTGGGACTGAAGCTGGGGCTGGGGTGGTAGTGGAGCTGGGGCTGAAGCTGGGCAAGTATGTTGAAATGGCCAAACGAAATCGAAATTGAAATCGAAATGGGTTAACACCTTTTGTTTGAAACCGGTTGGGCACATACTACACTATGCGAGCGATACATATAACACCATCCAACAACATCAGAAACAATAACAACCACCACCACCACTACCAACTGACTATGGTATTCCTGTCTCAGGTTTCCCGAACGCCAAACATATCGATCGAGCGACTGGACTGGTCAACTTGTTGTTGTATTTTATGAGTATATTATACTTTTTATTTTGTGGTTTGCCTTGAGCATCGTCTAGCAGCGCTTTCCCCCCATCTCCCCCCTACCCCTTTGTTTACCGTCTGTGTCGCTTTTTTATCTGCTCTGGCTCTGGCTCTGGCTCGACTGCATCGCAATGCGGATTCGCAAAGCCCAATGAACTATTGCTGCAATTGCACGATCCGTGAAACGACATGACGATCGCATGCACAATGTCTTCAGACATACCCGACTCCAGCTCCGGCTCCATCTCCAGCTAATGAAATTGTGAAAGGTTTTCATGCCATCGGAATGATGATGCAGCACAAACATGATCGATCATTAACCGATCACGCAAGTCGATCTTGAGCCAAAACAAATCAATCATTAATGCCAACAACATGAGGCGGGTATATATGTTATACACACAGTGAGTTTCGGGCGTAGTCTGCACATTGGTATTATCTAATTAGGCCCAATTAAAGTCGAGTCGGAAAAGAGAGAGAGAGGGAGAGGGAGACCGAGAGTAGGTCATGATCAATGACAGCGTAAAAGATCAATTAGTGGATTCGGTGAGTGGGACAATGCAAGAGAGATTTAAATGAGATTACATAGTGTATCATTGTTAAAGCTAAAGCTAAAGCAATGGCATTGATAAACTAACACGGAGGATGTTAGACTATCTTTTCTTTAGAAGAAGTTCGTAAATAGAACAAAAAATATCTATAAATATATGTAATATATGTGCATAAATAAGTTGATCTTACAATATCACATCTACCAATATCCCGCTTTAACTCTTTCCTCTGGTTTCTAATCTTTCAGTTGTCTACTAGGCTGCCTGGCCATGCTGGTGGCCGGTGAGGAGATTGCACAGTTATCACCCGAGAAGCAACTGGCCGAGCTGGGCAGCGAGTTCGAGACGGCGCACAAGGTGCCCGAGGCGAGTGCAAAGAGCGATGAGGGTTTCCACACGGCACACAGGATTAGCATTCGTGCCACAGACCCCGCTGACTACTCAATGAATCTGCTGGCCACCAAGGAGCGCCCCGAACTGAATCCGGTGCTCAGTGCACTGATTAATGAGGATGTGATGAAGAGCATCGAAGCCAAGCGAGCCATCGAAGAGGAGGAACTCGCCGAGGTGCGTCGCGAAATCGAACAGGCTGCACTGGCCGAGCTGTCACACAAGTTATCCACAGAGGCACCAGCACTGCAGTTAACCACAGTGCCGACAGCGGCTAAGAAGATCGATAATCTGGATGATGACATGCTCGTGGATCCTCACGACGATTTTGTCAATCAAAACTTTGCGCTCGAGGGAGCTGGAAGCGAGAACAACAAGAAGTCGCGTATCGAGATCAAGAAGGGACCCAATGGTCAGGACTACGAGTACGAGTATGTCTACTACTATGAGGAGGACGAGGATGCCGACAGCAAGGCCAAGCCAGCGATAGCCTCCCCAGCGGCTGTTGAGGCGCCTGCTGAACTGACCCCCGAGGTTCGCGGCAAGACACGCTACTCCAACATTGATCGCAGCACACCTGCCACACCCAGCGAGAACAGCCTGCAAAGTGGCAAGGCCAAGGGACGCGCCTCGAGCGCCGTCAGTGATACCTCCGAGGATATCGAGGCGGAGCGTCTGCCCCTAAACACACGCTTCCCCAGCCGTGGCAAGAATATCGATGTGCAGCCAACGCCAGCGCTGGATTCGCTGGAAACTGCTGCCGAGCGTAAGAAGATCAGTGTGAAGCGTCCCAGCCTGGAGCTGGTCGACAGCCAAACCTTTAACACGGACGAGAAGCAGCTCAAGGGTTCCCGTCAGGGTGACAAGGAACTGAAACCAGTCATTGCTGTTGAGCAGGAGGAGGCAGCGGCGGCAGCAGCAGCAGCAGCAGCAGCAGCTAAGGCGGCCAAGGAGGAGGAACAACAACGGGAGATTACAGCCAGGTTGGACGACGAGGCCGAGCAGACAACACCCTCCATGGAGAAGGCTGCCCTCGATTTGTATGCCATACTTACTAACGAAAATCTCAACATGGAGGAGACCACTGCAGCCGAAGATGCTCAGGATGAGACCACACTCGGTCCCGAGACAGGCAGCACAGATCCCGATAGCCTAACCACCCTGCAGGACGAACTCTCGTCTACCACCACCAGCACGACGACAACCACCACTACCACCACGACCACAACCACAGAGGCGCCTACAACCACCACGACGACCACAACGACAGCGGCACCTTCTCTCTACGGCGGCAGGAGATCGGGACTCAGCGGTCTAGCCGGACGCAACCGATTCAAGCTCCGTGACGCCGGAGCCTCTAGCACCACCACAACCACCGAGGCAGCGCCTACGGAGTCGGCAGCGCCAAAGACGGGCAGAAGTAAGTACACGAACGGTTAATAGATCGACAATAGTTCAAAAATAGGTTGAAAACAGGTCGGTTATAGGTCGAAAATTTAATTGAAAACTAGGTCGAAAATAGTTCAATAAAAAATATGTTAAAAATAGGAGAGTTCCAATTGTCCTATGAGCTTCAATTCATAGAGTGGAAAAAAATTGAATTGAATAAGTTTAACTTGGCTCTAAACTAGCCAACAACCGGTCGAAATGAGATCATCCTTATTGTCGGAGAAATAAAAGCGATTAGAAACATAAACTGATAACATTGTACAATAAATAAACCTTTGGATATTTTTTGTATGTTCCATTTTTTCATTAAGATAGATAACCTTAGACTTAAACCATCTATACTATATATTAATCATCACCCTCTGCCCATCTCTCTCCCCCTCTTGCTCTCCATTTCTCTCCATAGATCGCTTCTCCCGCCCTTCAATCGGTGGCCGCGCTCGTCCAGGTGCACGCACCACTGCCAGTCCCGAGCCGGCAATTGAACCCGCCGTTGAAGAGGAGATTGCGCCCGCCAAGGAAGTGAAACCCGTCAGCTCTGGCTTCGCTCGTGGCAGACGTAAGCTACATTCATCCTAGTAAACGTAGATCATGAGTTATCTAAACTGAGCTTCTCCAATTGTAGCACGCAACCGCTTTAATCTGCGCGGCAGCAGCACCACAACCACTGAGAAATCCACTGGAGAGGAGGAGAGCGTTGACGCAGGCGCAGCGGAAGCCACGCCCAGCACAACAGCACGTAGCACACTACGTAGTCGCCCTGCCCTCAATCTGCGTGGACGGAGTCGCACCACCACGACCAAAGCGCCTCCAGCCGAGGATGCACCTGCCGATGAGGCTAGCTCTTCGGATGAGGGCAAAGCAGCTTCAGCAGCAGCACCTGCCGCAGCAGCGGAGCCAGCGCGTCCATCACGTTTCAATTTGCATCGTGCCGGCGGCAACCGATTGCTGCCACGAGGCAAGCTGGGACGCGCTGGCGTCAGCACTGAAGCACCTAAGGAGCCAGCCGAGGATTCGGCAGCGGACAGCAGCCATCACAACGATGTGAAGGGCAGCGAGACAGAAGCCGGCGAGGCTGGCGGCGAGAAGACTGAGGAGGGCGATGCCCCTGCCAACCATGCCGGACCCGTGTCCGGAATCAATCGCCTCAAGAACCGACCGCGCCTCAATGCGCTGCATAAGACTGACGCGGCCAAGTCAAAGACGGCCGCAGCCACAGCCCCAGCTGCCAGCGCTGCCGCAGGTGGAGCTGCTTCATCTGCTGCCGCTGCTCCAGCTGCTGGCCGCAAAGTCAATCCGCTGCTAGCCAAGCGTCGTCTGCATTTGGGTGGCGCTGCGGCAGCTACCTCGACCACAGGTGAATGCCCCTACTCTCTCCTATTTCCAATAGTTGCCTAATCGTTCGCTTTCTTTCCTCCCTCCTCCACTTGCAGAAGCGCCCGCTGAGGAGGAACAACGCTCGGATGCGTCTGGCGAACAGGCTAAGGAGGACGCTGCCCCCGCCGCCGCCGATGCCGAATCAGGCGACAAGGAACAGGAGACAACCGAGGCCGCCGAGGCTACCACCAAGCCACAGGCGCGCGGTCTTGGTCTGCTCGGACAGCGTCGGCGTCTGCCGCTGCGAAAGCCTGGCACCATCCTGTAAGCCGGTGGACCGCTAATAGCATCAGCAGCATCCTCTTCTGCCCACTGTGCTCCCTCCCTCTGCGCAACTCTCCCTCCAAAATGCCAATAGCCCCTTGCGTTGGGCTCAGCCTTTCCACTCGTTCCTTGCCCACTCGCTTTGCCCCCCTGTCTACTGCCCTCTCTCTTTCTCTTTCCCCTCTCTCATACTATTTTTGCTGTTATTCTCTGACGAAAGTTGTACCCCTTACTGTCTACCTTCACCCTTCCACCCCCTTCGTCTCCAGCCGTTTGCCTGTTTCTCGAAACGCGATTAGCTTTTTACCCATACAATAATTAAAATATTGAAATATTATTTAAGTCCCCTTTGCGAAAAAAGAAGTCACCAAAATGATAAAAAGAGAAAAAACTGAAAAACAGAAAAGCAAAAAGTGAAAAGAAACTAAAGGAATATGAAAACGCAAAAGCGCCGCCACTTGTAGAACGTTAAGTAATTTCAAAGAATTTCAGAATTCGTATTGGGCATGCTCAAGAGATCTTAATAACGATCGAACCAATAGTTCCGATATGCAGCAAAATATATATACTTATGTACATTAATGTTAATAATGATCCCTCTCTCATGCTCTATGTGTGTTTATATCTTTTTTTTTGATACAATTTAAAGAAACGACTTTTAATTTTATAAAATGTTTTGAAATAAAACACACAAATAAGTATAACTATTAATGATATATTGTATATACAAGTATATTATATATAACATACATGTATTTCTTTGCATTGCAGCTGTAGTGCTTAGTTTGGCAATGACCTACTAAATGGGCTTAGAAAGTCAACGTTTGAATGTGAACTGTCTAACTGTGATTAGCCCTAATTGATTCGGTTTTAACCCTAATGAATAGGGCTAATCCTCCGAAACTCTTAAAGTTAAGGTCATGCTCGATTACAAGTAGTAGCTTAGCAAGACAGTTTATTCCGCATATGCTAGTTTTAAATTAATTTGATTCTGATCCTTATACGTACCCAGTGGCTTCACTGCTCTAAGGTTAATACAGCCTGTACTTGGACACTCACTGGTTTTGCGAACAAATTCAAGTTTAATAAGATCTGTTAATCTAAACAGTAGTTCGACAATAGGTCGTTGTCCATCCAATAGGTCGTTTTTCAAGCAACCTTTATCTCAAATGTAATCAGCATATTCGAAACAGTAGCTCGTAATAGGTTGTTTTCTAGTAATAGGTCGCTCATAGCTGCTTGAGCAATGACAGCTTTATAGCTAAGCATAATTCATTTCGGCAATATTATCCAGTCTATTTGAATATGCAGTAGTTGTAAACCAGCTCGGTAGCAATCTCAAATTAGATCACTACAATCTTAGTAGTAGTTGGCTAGACAGGTATGAATGATAACACCAGTTTGGAAGTGCGAAAATTGCACTCTGCAGCAGAAGCAGCCGAGGCAACTTTAACCGATTTAGCAGTAGTCCAAAACTGCATCAGATATAGCTCTTTCTCTCTCTCTCCATCTCTTTCTCTGCCATGGGACGAAGAATCGCATTAATCTATTTGGCAGGCAACACGAAAACTGCATTCAAAGCAGACGTGGCAGATGTCGGCAAAGGTGCTGCAACAGTAGCATCAACTTGCTGTAACATTAGCATCAACTTGCAGTAGAAGCAGCAGCAGCAGTAACATTTACAGGTTGCGTTAATTGGCTAAGAAATTGACTAAAGTGTTGCAGCACAGCCAGAAGCAACGGCTGCAATTAGTGCTAATGCTGCCAGTTCCTGAACTGGTTTTGCAGCAGCCTTGACTTTTAGTGCCTGCCACAAGCAACGGTAGCCTGTTTTAGCTCAGAGGGAAGCGCAGAGCTGGAAACTGTTCTGTGGCTCATCTGTCAGCTTTGTAGACAATTTGGCAGCACCATTTGCCTGAATCTGTCCCAGTTGGAGAAGGATATCAACACGTGCCACGTGCTACGCGAGCATCGTCTTCATTGGCCCTCTGGGTCCAAGGCCAAGAATGAACCCTGCCGGCAAATTTGCAAATCGTAAACATTCCCAGAATTTCCCATTATTTTATTGAGCTCACTCAGATTCACGAATACTCATGGCACTCACTCCACGCATTCGTCTCAAACTCAATTGTGAACTCAAGTTCGTCGCGATTATGCGCAATCTTCGGCGGCCGAAGCAAAGTTTGAGTGAATCCGAGTGAGTCGAAGTGCGTTGAGTAAATGAGCGAATATACCGTTATTATCTAAAGCACGTGCTAGCCAGCAGTGTTGGGGTGGTATAGGGCGGTTTTAGGGACGGGGGCAGCCAATGAACCAACTGGCCCCATTCGATTGTGGCCCACAGAAAAAACAAAAGGTAGCGCCAGCAACAGAGCAACAGCATCTGGTGGCTCATTAATTGTCTCCGCTGAGTTCCCATTATTTTCAGCGTACAGTGTGACAAAGGTGATTGTTGTAGAAAAGTTATAAGATATATACATTTAATGTAAAGACTAATTGCAAAGAGAATTTTAATTTAACTAAAATTGTTTTCACAATTTAAGCGAGTAAACTGCTCAATAACTATTGAAGAGCAATTAGGAGAGATATTTAAACTAGAAAGAAACTTTTCCTTAAGCTAGATAAATCTTTAAAATTAACGAAAATCGTCCAAAGCAATAAAGAATTTGTGTTCCCGGTTTGATCAATATAGTTCTAAAACTGAGAGTAGTTTACGATGAAGCAGACAGACAGACAGATAGAAAGACAGACGGACGGACAGGTTTGAATCTTCTATCGATGATGATTCCTTAGGGTGATGTCTCCTAAGGTGCGTTGCAAACTCCTTGCAAAAATTCATATACCCCCGTAACTGTATAAAATCATAATACAGAAACGCAGGCTGCTGCTCTCTCGACAAACTTCGATTCTACACATTTCACAACGTTTTCAGTAACCCCAAAACGTTGTCGTTGATCTTGAATTGTGAACTAGACCAGTTCACTTGTTGTTGGGGTAAACAATTAACGTAACGCACGACGTAAGCAGTTGTGCCTTACGTAACGGAAGCATGCAAGTCACGTAAGCCGCAGATATATTATATTTGGGACTGCACAAGACAATCATAAACATTTGTTCTCATTAGAGCGGTTGGAATGGGAGAGAGGGAGACATGTGGGGAGGGGGGCACTCACAGTTCGCGCAGTTCAAACAGCATCGAATGATGTCAAGACTTGCCTAACATTGCCTCAACCCACTCCCCACCCACCCCAACGGGTTTGCCTATTGCTACGCGAGTATTTATTTTTTTATATATTATCTGTTTATGGTGCCACCTCCCACCCGCACGCTGAGCGATCCCCTCGCTGCTTAGCATATAAAAGCGTAGTAGAGGCGTCACAAGGCAAGCAGAAGCTATCAACAGCTCCCAAACGGCACCATGCAGCTTCAGCGGATTCTCCTTCTGTTTATCGTAATCAGCGCAAGCTGCAGCTGGTGTTACAGCCAAGCCAGAACGAGGCGGCGCTCAGCGCCCTCGCCGGAAAGTGCAGAAGATGAGCGAAATATCGAGCACCTGTGGGAGGCCGCACTGCGAGCGATAAACGAGGCCGAGCTGCAACGCCGTGCGGCACGTCCTGCCTCCTTCGAGCCAATGCCGGCGCCAGCGCGTGTGAACAGCAAACGCCTCAAATGGCGAACAAACAGCAAGCTACTCGACGCACGCAGGGCCAGCGAGCCGGATGAGGAGGACCACAGTCTGGAGGTGGAAGCACGCTCCGACTACGTCTCCACTGCGTCTAACATGCAGCCCGCTTCGTATATCGATGTCTCCGATCATACCCCAGCTCCCGCACCCTGGTGGTTCTGAGAAGATCGCAAGACAAAATTAGCTTTAAGCTTGCATAGTCTTTAGGTATTATTTAAGTGTTTTTTTCACATACTTCCCCCATTTTGGATTAACCCCTATCTGAAGCTTGAGTTGTTGTCTTGGCTCCTGTGCTTTGCCCTCCACCCCAAGTAGTCAAGACAAAAACCTCTTATAAGCTCACGTTAGTCAGCTTTTGTGCGTTCGCAAAAAGTTATCAAGTTTTTGAAAGTCAAAATAAACTGAAAACTCAAAATGAGGAACAATTTTAGTACCCTGTAAAAAGTATAATAATGGAATATTTTGAAAGTGTATTTCGGAAGAAGAGTGGACTCAATCTACAGGGTACAGGGTACAGGGTACTAAGTAACACATGCTTATCTACGACTATGGGGTTTGTTCAAGTTGTGTCTGCTCATTAACTGGAAAACAAAGACTATTTCTTATTTGCTACATTAGAGTATCTTGTAGCCACTACATTAGCGACATATAGATTCGTCATTATCTGTTTCTATTTTCGGTACTTGCAAAGTGAAATGCCGCATTGCTGTTGCTTTTTTCGCATTCATTGATTGATTGATTGAACGGTGCACGGTCGCTGGCTACGTCAATGCCAACTGGAGGGCAGTTGCAGGCGGGGCGGGTCAGTTCGGTACATTGTTTGCTTTATTGGCCAATTTGCAGTTCGCAGTGCTCAAGCACAGAAGGAAAGGGAAGAGGGAAAGGAGGGTTTTCTGCTTGAGGCATGCGCTTTTCTTGGAGCATTACGCAGCAAGATCCAACTACAAAATGGCAAATCGAAATAGTTTGTTCATCGATAGCCTTGAAGTCGATGCCGAGCCCGAAGACGGGGCGTATGTGTAATCACTCGAAGAAACCACAAATGGCATTTGTAGGGGTGTGTATCTATGCCTCGATTAATCAGCCTTATAATTCAAATTATAAAGTTACAACTTACCTACGCAATATGCAATGATATCAAAGTTAGAGCGCAACAGTAGTTTGAATAACTTTAGATTTCTGTGATATTTTGTTTAGCAAAACTGGCCAATTCTGACTGTCTATTCGTTATCTCCGTTCGCACGCAGACAACTTTTGCATAATTTACATTAAATTCTCTTTGGTTAAACTTTTGCTCGATTTTCGACTTGTGTGCGATTTTCAAATTTAGATTGCGATTTGCAATTGCCAAATGAATTTACAGTTTGTGATCGCGGCACGAAGTCTGTCGTCAAAGCCATCGACGGCGAAGCAGAGCAGAACCGTGGCAAGGTCGACATCGGATCAACATCGACATCGGCTTCGAAGTCGGCATCGGCGTCTGCGTCGGTGTCGGCGTCAGCGTCAGCGTCGCTGGGCCCCGCCAGAACTTCATTTAACATAGTTTACAATGTTGCCGTCAGTTTAGCCAGTTGTATAAACAAGACCCCAAGAATCGTAATACAACGCGGCGACTATTAGCCAAACGAGCTGTCATCTAGTTCACTTCGGTTCAGTTCAGCTCGGCTCGGCGCCGCTAAATGTACCTCGGCTCGGTTCAGTTGGGTTGCTGTTTATGTTGAGGTTGAAGTTGGGTTCGCTTTGGTTAGGCTTGAGAGTTCAGCTTAATTAAAAGTTGCCCAGTTCTTAGCACGAGTCTATCGATTTCCAGTTACAATCTCGATTCTCGATAGTCGATTTCACAAGGCATAGGCACAGTTTTCATGCATAGTTAGACTCAACAAATTTCTTGTTTTTGGGAGTTTTCGGTTCTCTCGAGTCCTTCACATTGTCAGCGTGACGTCGAAGAAATCGCTATAGCTAATTAAAATTGGACAACAGTACACAAAGGGCAAAGAAGCAGCGTAATAATCAATTCTGTGAATGCTTGAGGTTGTTTACTTCTTAATGATTCCAGGTTTCATGAAGTTTTCATGTTGAATCATACTTGAAAACTTAAGTTATTAATTGCCCACGTTGGGCACCCAATTAACGCGATTGAGTATTACGCATCATTCTAGAAATTTCAATAAACATTCTGCTTAGGCTCTTCCATTTACAAATTTGTATCTCTCTCTCTCAATCGCTCTTATTTATAGTTAAAATTTATAATTATTTTGTATTTATAGACCGGATGTAAAGTGCTTTCTATTGTTTTTCCCTTCACAAATATTTCGTACTTTCGGTAATAATAATTATCATAGTAATACACATAATTATTGACACTCCTTGCGGCACACACCCAATGCTCATTACATTACAAACACTTCGGCTCGATAATTCGACTCATTTCCTCATTGCCTTCGGCGACAGGGGTCACTTGAATTACCTGGGGAGAAGAAATGATTCCAGACAATTCAAAGAATTTGCAAATGGCGTGAACATAACGGGAATTATTGCTGGACGTGGTCGTTAGTAAATGTCGATGTTGACGTCGATTTAAATAGTTTTTAATTGAAATTGAAAACTAATTGGGCTGCAAAGTGCCAAGACTGGACAAGTGCGTGGCAACTGGCCGACATGCCTTGTCGACTGTCTGCACGTACACTACACGCCACACACCACACATATGATGTGTATATAAATTTACTGTTAAGCCGGTGGGGAGATACTCCAGACAACAACAACAAAAATAACAGATCAACAATGACAACTTTTCACCAGGAAAACAACAATTCGCACGCACATAAACTGCCCAATCGAGCAAAGTGTCCAATTTCAATTACATTTCGCATTCGCATTGCGCATTTTCAAATTTCAAATTTCGAATCTCGCAATTCATATTGGCGAATTTGGCACTCGAATTTCGCAGTGAATTTCACATCTCGAATTTATTTTGTTTTCCTCTGCTCCGCGTTGCCAAATCTCCTATTAGTGTTCCCCATTTGTCATGGATTTCCTCCGGTCGGCTTCGATCAGCTTCGTCTGTCTGCGCCGGTCTCGAGCTGTCAATTTGCCAATAACATCGGCTTCTGCTTATCGCCTTATCAATTGCATTCGCATTCGCATATGCAATTTATGATATGTAGCATACACGAGATAATATTGCGCACAGACAGTGCACAAATATGTCGCATATGCTTTGCCCTCCTTGCATTTCTTGTTTTTCCCAATTAACTGTTAATCCCCAAAGCCCCAAAGAGACTGCGATAACTTAGCCTCTTTATAAGGTAGTTTAAACAATTTCAAAACTGGGCTCAGGTGTTTGCGTGCATTGGTTTCTTGCACCTTACAAAACCTGTCGACCAGTGGCTAAGCAATAATCTTCGTTACCAACGGCCTACCGATTGAAGTAGTGCATAACTCAAGTACCGATTAGCTTGCTCTCCTTATAAACTAGCCAAGTTAAAGGCAGCCAGATACGAAGAGAAAGCTCAGAGCGGCGACTTCGCTTTACGCTGAAAATAATGTAATATATTTTTATGGGAGCAACTCTTATATATTATATTATGTAGATTCTAATCTCTTTATTGTGAATAAATCTTTCAAGTCAGAGACCTTGAAAACTGGAACTAACTTTCCATAATAAGCAATTCGGGAGTATATAATTCACGTATAAAATTTCCTTCTTTGAGATAAGATAGTTGAGTGAGCAAATTCGTAACAGGAAGATTTTCAGAGGAAGGTCGGTCAAAGCTCTATCGCTTACGACCGATCTTTTATTATGCACGGCGCTAGATAATTCTAGCAAATGATACCGAGACCATAACCATAACAATACTTATGGAATGCAAGATTCGGCTTATAGGAAAGTTCAAATACGATTTTTTTGTAAATCTGTTCGGCAAATAAACCAATTTTAAATTGTTTACAAATTGTTCTTTGAAAAGGGAACTCCCAGTTCTCGATCTCGCTAGTTCTGACCACTCCGGCAAAGAGCGCAAAATACCGGATCGCAGCAGATGAATAACTCCGATTAGATAACCCACTTTCCAGACAAGCACTCGTCGCCTCCACAGATAAGTCAAGAGAGAATACAAACAATTGAGCTAGCAAAAAAAAAAAACAAAGACAAAGAAGATACTAAACAATGAACGGAAGCGGGAAGAGTTAAAAATGAACTGAGTTTACTAGCTGAGGCTGAGGGACACATATAAAAGACAACTGAATCTGGGAGTGAGAACACATTAGCACTACGACGGATCTACAGCCATGAAGTGGCACATTATCTTCAGCGTACTCTTCCTTCTGGCCCTGGTCGCCCCATTGGTTTGGTCGGCGGCTGTAGAGGCCACCGAAGCTGTGGAGGCTGCCAAGGAGGCTTCCGAGGATGCTGCCAGAAAGATATCCGAGGTATCTTCAGAGGAGTCTGCTGATTCTGCTGCGTCCGCATCTGCTGAAGTCTTGTCTGATTACATCGATGTATCTGACTACACACCGGCGGCCCCACCATGGTGGTTCTAAAAACTGAACCACAACCCGCTGACCGACTCTCAATACACCACCTTCTTCTAATTTTTTTTCTGTTATTTATTCTCAATTGTTAACTATTCAATAAACACCAAAAGTATCTGTGAAACTCAAAGTGTGCGATGGTATCATATAGCAAATTTGATGGCGTTAGCTCGGACAGTTGCAGAGATCGAGTGAATATTGTATATGAGCTATGAGGTGTTGCCGCTAAAGAATGTGTAAATTAGCGCGAATTAGCCACTAATTTATTTGTGGTTTCATTTCGTGTAACTGCTGTTCATATATATTTACGATCGTTAGAGTTGACGTTACTTAAATTCAAAGGCGGCACGAAGTGGGTTTGACGCGCACATACTCTGTAGTAAATTGGAGATTTGAAGTCTTGTAGAATACTGATGATACAAAGATATAATAAGTTATCTTTATCAAATGGTATGAGTAAACCTTTCACTAATAATATTCTAAGGTATTGGGTAAAATTTAGTTCAGTTGAAAGTACTCTCAGCACAATATAGCCTATAGCCCCTTTAGTAAAGGGTATTCCAGAGACCGTAAGAATGTCTTTGAAATGACTTTGATGCCTATCTCGCGTTATGATCTGCGATGCTTATCAGTTTGAGATCTACAAACTGTGAAGTGAGATCGAGCTGATAGTGCCAAAGTGGGCAGGGGCTGAGTCTGCGTAGAGGGGTGGGGGGAGAGTGAGCAGGGGCAGACTGTCAAGTGTAGACTATTCAGCGTGTGATATAGATAATTGAGTTGTTTTGCCAGCCACAACGATGGAGAGAGGCATAGGAGGCAGGTGTGCTCTTATGGTGTGCTCAGTTATCGTTGGCTACTTGTGAGGTGTGAGTGTGAGTGTGTGTGTGTGGCGTGGTGTGTGCTGTGCGGCGTGTGGCGTGTATGGTGCTGCAAAGAGGCGGCGACTATTGCAGGCAATTTCCACCTCCTCGACGACAAGTTTAGCGCTGACACAACCGAACCGAGTGATTGCCGCAAATGATGTCTACGCCGGGCTGAGGCAATGCTGCAGTTGCAGGCCAAATGTTGTTAGCCAGTTAACCAAATGGCTACGACGACTACGACGACGGTGACGTTCATTAGCATTTGAATCGGATCAGGAAATCTACAGCCAAACAACAACAAGACGAGCAGACAGCGAGGCAAAACGCGACATCGCCAAGTCAAACAATGTTGTCAATGTGGCAGTAGCCAAAAAACAACAAACCAGCTGAACTAACGCATAAATCAAAGCTAAAGACACACCAAAGAGAGAGAGCCACTCATACACACACACATACACGCACGCACACACATGTCACGGCCAATGACATTGAACTTGAAGCGGGAACTGCAGCGATCAAGCGGGAGTGAGAGCTGACTTTGAGCCGACTCGGTAACAGGTTCAGGTTCAGGTGCAGGTTCAGGTTCCAGTTCATGGCAAATGGATGCGGAAAATGTGAATGCCGCCATTTACAGTTACACTTAGTTAATTAGACGCCCCATTAAGAAAACAAACAACGAGCAACAAAACCAAATTCAAGATACTTCGCGACAGAGAGAGAGCGGCAGAGGAAGATTCACCACCAACTGAATCTTTCACATGCCATCTCAGCATGTATTGTGTGTAAATCGCACAACACGATATTGCTTTACCCAGAGGCACGCGTTGGTACACCGCTTCCTGTGCGACAGGTCGAACTCAAATGAACTGGTTGCTTAAGTTTTCTTGATCAAATTTGGTAGAGTTGTCGTATATCTTACATAGCATGCATACATATACATATATCAAATATATCAGCATCTTCATTCGTTAAGTTCATTTACTGAGACTGCTTAAGTTTCATCTGAAGCTACCGCAAAAATGAAACTGTTACGTTGTTCAGTCTTTAGATGAGAAATCAAAGATATTTCTAGGTGAGTGACTCAGATACAACCGAATATGGTAATGCAATTAACCCTTCTTCTTCCAGAACATATCTTCTTCGACAGTTGTTACTTTGATATGTATAGTCTTTAGTCTTTTCATCGTCACACCTTTCAAGTCCTTATATCTGGTAATTAATTTTTATCAGTGTACTCTGCATTGGCATGCCCACCACATTCAATATTTTCCTCCGTCTGCAGTTGCTTTTATCTTTTCAAGTTCATCATTTCTACTTTTCCACTTGTGCCAACTCACTGAATCTCCATTAATTTTTCATTGCCAATTTCGATTATTGCTTTTCTTATTTATTTTTGCACAAATTTTGACTTAAGATCAGATTACGTTACTTTGCGCAATTCGATCGTCAATCGTCGATAGTCGGTTCAATCTTCTGGCCAATTGGGAGCAAGAAAAAGCAAAAGCAGTTTCTCCTCCTGTCGGAAGCGGCGATTGACAGGCAGCATTCAAACGAAGCCACTTGAAGACTGGATGACTAGACAGGCAGTTGGGTGGATGGCTGGACGACTGGGAAGGACATTATGCAAAGTGGAAGCCCCCACAGTCACAGTCTCAGCGAACTAAAGAGATCTCTAGACTTTAAGCAATTGCTTTGGCCAACTGATAAGTTTGCTTCGAAACGAAACGAAACGTCGGAAACTTGTTTCAATTACCGGGAAAATTGTTCGTCGAATGTGACTTTGTAACGAGGCGCACAGCAGGGGAGGAAGCAGTAATGGGCAAGAGGAGCGGGGAGTGAGGAGTGAGGAGTGAGGAGTGAGGAGCGGGTGAGGAGACTAACTTGTTGTGTAGACAAGCGTTGAAACACAAATCATAAATTATACATAAATACACAAAATGATACATAAATTCAATAGTATCTTGGCTGGAGGATCGTCTGGTCGTCTGGTGACTGTCTGCTTGCCTGCCGGAACGAATTCCCCAACTGGCCACGCTCATTTCTCTCTCTCTCTCTCTCTCTCGCACTCTGCATGTACATGCACTTGTCGTACCAAAGACGGTAGCCAATACAACTGACCCAACATCCAACCATCCAACAGGCAACTCAGGCAAGAGGCACAACACATTCATCTGTGGCAGCGCTATGGCTGCTTGGCAACAATGTTCACTTTGTTGTTGCTGTTGTTGTTGCAACTGACCGCCTGTCAATGCATTGGTAATTAATTATGTGTGTGTGTGTGTGCGGATCTATGCGTACCTGCATGTGTGTGTGTCTATGTTTTTCTGCGTTGACTGCACGGCGCGACAAGAAAAACAAGAAAAAAACCAAAGCGAAATGTTGCAATGCGATCGCAAAAATAATTAATAAGACGCACATGTTCTGCATAAATTTAAGTAATTAATCCAGCATAATTAATGCCCTAAGTGCAGTTATTGACAAATAAATATATGAAATATTTGCGGATTAACTGCTGACTTGTTTTTAATGCTCTCGATTGCTAAAAGTCTATTGCAAAGACCTTGTGGGAAGTTGCAACAGTTGAATGCATGGGAAAATGTTTGACAAACATGAGGAAATTTCCACGTCTTCATGTTTAAACATGTTTATGCTTTCTAAATTTCCTCAACTAAAGTTCGGGCATTTCAGGTCTCCCCTGATGATGATGATGATGATATAATCACAATATTTCTGCAGGCAAATTAAGATACACGTGTAGCGCATATACAAGATGCTTATCGGCATAAAACACGATCTCAAACGCAGTTTGGACGGAAAGAGTTATATATTATCCCCACCACTTGCAGACAGATCACGATGTTGTTGCTGTTGTTGATGTCGCGTACATCTCCGCCAGGCAGGAAGAGAAGGAGACGATTTTCTCCTGCCTCCTCTCTTCTCTCTTCTCTTTGCTGAGAGAGATGGAGGACTGTGTTGTCCGTTGAGGACTTGTTGAGAGTGCGTGATGTATATCAGGAGAGTTTGGGCGGCAGCAGAAAAAACAAATACTTAAAACATAAATCAATTTCTGCCAGTCTCGATTTCAATGGGTCCAATGCAGACCTCATGATTTTTAGTGACACGCACAGCGTAGACTCTACGGCTCTGGCTTATTTGATTGGTCCGGCCCGGGCGACGTCCCAGTCACCGTTACCAGCCAGCATCGAGAAAAGCAGGTGTAATTTATGTGGCAATTTGCATGAGATATAGTTGCACATTTGTGGCCATGCCGCCGTCTAATGAGCCCCCTCCCCTCACTCCAGTCTCCTGTCCGCTTCCCCTCCCCCAACTCTAAGCTACTCCTCACTCCCCACCATCCAAGCAAAACACGCCGCGCATTTGCAACTCGACTCCACCAGGCGCATTCGGTTTGATTCCGATTTGGGGATTCCGCCCAAAGGCGGCGGCAAAGAAAAGAGCAGAGACCAATTGCATTTCGGCGGCTTTTTAATCTGGTTGGTTAATGTTAATGCAGATCGCAACGCCTTTTGCTGACAGATAGACGGATGGACACTTCGATAGCACAGCAGAGCACAGCACACTCATAGTATGGGAAGAAAACAAACTGCGTAGGCCGTGGCATCTCTCACTGAATTCGACTCGATGTTAAGCTGCCTATCGCGATCCGTCAATCGATATCAATAGATCGTTTTGGCATTATCTGCGGCAAGATTAACTATCGCTACTCCAGAGGCTACCAGATACTGTTCAGGCTGCTTCTGTTACTGTTTCTGTTGCTGTTGCTGACTAAGCACCTGCCGAACCCAATCGCCTTCGTTGTTCGGGCCACTAGCTATCAATCGAACGCCCTAGGTGATTTCGCACCGCAACGCACCAAACCACAGTCAGCTCCGGTATACGCATAAACAATCGAAAACATTTGCCCAAAAAGCAATTACAATTTGTTTCTCCTTCTTCTTTTCGCAATCGCAGCAAAAAGCAATGGGCCACAAGTCATCATAATCCAACACCGAAAAGCGCTTGCTCTACGCATTTCAGGGATCTCAAATATGTTAAAAATAGGTTTAATTTCGATGAATCTTTAGCTGTTTCATAGATATTTTTGTAGAGAACTCCTTGTGTATGCTGAAATTCTTTAGAATTTTTGATGAAAATTTTACTGAATTTTATTTTTTATTATTATTATCATTATTTTTTATCTTTTAAAGCATAAAGACTTCTAAGAGTTCGAATTATTTTATTGTATTTTTACGAAAACGTATTTCTTTCTTTTGTCGATGAACCAATAAAACAGAAATTTGTAAAGTTTTTAAATGTTTTATTTTATTGTAGACAAGAAGAAAAGATATGCTTCATTAGTTTCAATATTTATCTTATGTTTAAAGACATTAAAGTTCCTATCACTTTTTTCTGTGTTTTGAGTATGAAGCGATTTTGAAATTTGATCATATCTATTTCTCAATCTTCATCAACTTATAAAACTTTATTTTTAGCACTTGTTTTTAACTAGAAACTGTTTTTCAAAATATTTCAAATTTTTTTGATTTCTGTAAAATTCGAAATAATTCCATTTCTGATTTGATGAGTACTCAATAGTAGATATACAATATAAACATATGTAATATAATATATATAATATAGTCCAATTGGTGATAGTTCTGGGACAAGAAATTAACTTGCAGCTTATAGAAATTTAGCGGGATTAAGTCAGGTATTTATCGGGGTACTTAACGGGGAGGGGGTAAGCTAATCACAAAATGGACCAATGTCTCGCTGACTGTTTTTGCCAGCGCGCCTGTCACCTTAGATCTTGTCAGCGGGAGCCATATCTATCTGCGCTCACTGTTTTTCTTCTGTTTTTCATCTGTTTTCCATTTGTTTTCCTACTGTTTCTTTTTTCAATGTGCACTTAATTATCGAAGTAGCTCAAGAGTGTCCGTTTTCGCTGTCAGGCTGCACGTTGAACGTCGCTTGGCTAATTTGTCGGTAAGTGCTTCAGAGCTCGGTGCTCGGCGGTGCTCGGCGCTCGGTCCCGGTGGTGGTATCATTAAAAGTATTCAAATTATGCTGCTGAAATTGGGAATGTGTCGAGATGTGGTTTCCGTTGCCGCCGGTCGCCGCCGGTCCCCGCTGCAGGGGCCTCGATAAGAACCAGCTTAAAATGTTTAACAAATTGAGCCAAATGAGTTGTGTAAACTGTGTGCGGAAAACTGGTTAATGATCTGTCGCACTGCGAATCTTTTGACGTTTCGCCGATATACTAATGAAATTTCGGTAAATAAACGCGAGCCAATTAATTCGATAAATTGATGCGAAGGAAAAAAAGGAAATCATGGCGAGGAAAATGCGTAATTTCCGAAAAAAGGAGCCTCTAGTCGAAAAGAAAAGACACAAAAAAGTGAAGCCAAACGGGCTGAGACCGCGAAGTGAGCCTGTCTCGCTGGGTGAGGGTATTATGCATAGGCGGAAACTACGCGCTGTTGACCCTCGGCGATGAGTCATGAGAGACCGCCTGCCGAATGTACCACCACAACCCCCTACCACTGCCCTAGGTGCCCCTCCCTTTGGTAACTCTCTCACTTGGCCGCTTTGAGGCCAATTAAGAAACGCAGCGAAAGGCGTCGGCGAGGGACCGTGGTCAGTTTGGGTCACGGGTGGTGTTCGCTCTCTGTTGCTTTGATTAAAGGCGAATTCATTAAACGGAACTGCAAAACAGAGCAGTAAGGGGGGAGGCGGGTGGCAGCTCTAAACATGCGTGAAAATCAATCATGGAGAAGAAAGACAATACACACTGGCGTTGGCCAAGCCGAGCCGATGTGACGCCAAGCCGACGTCGCCGCACGACGAGGAGGCGTCGCTGCACGCGTGCGCCTTCGGCTGTTGCCGCTGTTGCTGTTGCTGCTGCTGCTGCTACTGCTGCTGGTTGTGCTGCTGCTTATGCTGCTGCTGGCTCTGCGAAAATAAGTTTATATAAAACGTGTGCGCCGCATAATGGCCAACAGTCACAAACGCGCCAGCCGCTTGAGCTGAGTTCGAAGTTGCCACCAACACCACCACCTCGCTGCCTCGAGCCCTGCAAAAAGGACGAGCCAACACACCAACCAAAAAGAAAACCATTTTTTTTTGCAAATTGTGCAAGTGTTTTTAATCGAGTACTGAACATGCTGCGTTGCATCCTGTTAACGCTGGCGCTGCTGGTGCTGCTCCTGATTGGAGGCACAGATGCCGCCTACAAGCTGCAGGAACGCTACAGCTGGAACCAACTGGACTTTGCCTTCCCCAACGATCGCCTCAAGGAGCAGGCTATCGCCAGTGGCGACTACATTCCACAGAACGCCCTGCCCGTGGGCATCGAACACTACGGCAATCGTCTCTTCGTTACGGTGCCTCGCTGGCGAGATGGTGAGTAGCAAACTGCTGTCCACATTTGGGCATCATTAGCAGCCGACGCAAGCAATTTGCAATGGCCAATTGGCCAATTGCTCGTTAGCACATTGGCCATTTGGCCAATTGCTCCTGCGCCTCAATTAAGATGTGCAAAGATCTCGCAGTCAGCTCAGGCCAGGTGCGTGCCACAGTCCCCACACCTACTCGATTTGGGCAACTTGTTTATGGTACACTATGGTAAACAGCCCAAGCAGGTGTGGTGCAATAGTCTCTGACTTATGAGTTCTTACAATGTTGCATATCGTAGAAATTCCAACACATTTTCCGGTTATAAGACCAACATAATCTGAACAAGTTTTCCATGCGTGGGGATGCGATCGTAGAGCCAGTTGCGACATTGACTTCATTTGCATTTAGAGTAAATTATTTATTGCACTTCACAGTGTCATAATAAATGATTCCCAATAGCAATGATGCTCATTGATATTTATGGTGTTTATAAAGGAACTCAGTTTCAAGCAGAAGATAAATGTATTTATTTATGTATTCAGAGTGTTCTAAGTGAGCGAAAAGTTTATTAGTGTATTAGCTGAGATACTCTCAGCTACTGTATAATATTTCAGATATTCTATAATCTGTTTATTTACGTACAGGATATATATATGTAGATTTATAGACTATAATCTGCACATTCAATTAAAGGTAGTACATCCCATTCCATCTAGGATTTCCAAATCCTCTTAGCCAATTTCAATTTCCCATTAATACTTTGTGGTCAACTCCTTCTAAATAAACAACTGCTGATCTCTTCACTGGTGCAAAGAGAATCCAATTCTAACTGATTCCAAATTCGTAAAGTGCATTCAAATGTTAAACAAAAACCGATTAGCTGTGACTCGTTAAAATCGGCAAAACAAATACGAGTAAACGCGGCATTGAGTGGTTCCTCAAATATTTTCTCATCAGATATGGCTAATATACTATTTAGATATGTATACATATGTATATAGGTACATATATCTGGCAATTGTGAAGGCCCCCCTGAAGCCTTGACTAACGTTTTACCGTTACAAATGCAGAACAAACAGCAATAAAAATCGAATTAAATAAACAAAATAAATAATCGAGTCGATGTGCAGTAAGAGAGAGCTGCATTTAAAGTTGAGTGTGTCTGTGTATCTGTGTGAATGCATGTATGCATGTATGTTTGTGTGTGTATGTGTGTGCAGCCAGTGTAAACACATCGTGCATTACGCGAAAAATGGCAATTAAAAGTCATGTAGAGCAACTGGATCAGTGATATATGTTACCACATTAGTTTCCGGTTCATAAGCGGAGACTTTTCTATGGCATTCCCAACGCCATTTGCGGCTCATATCTCCCGAATTACTTTCAGGGCTTCAGCAGTTACAGCCTTGAGCTGTTTGCAAGAATGGCAACAAAAGTGCTCAATTGGAATGCCAATCTATCAGCAGAGCCCCCCAGAAGGTCGTCAACAAGCAATAAGTAGAGCCAAAAGTTTAAAAACCAAAAACCCACAAACCTCAGTCCGATTTGCAGAGGGGGAACACGCTTGAATGAAGGCGAAAGTGCGAGCCCAAGCGAGACGCGGAGACCCAGAGACGCGAATCAAAGCAAATCAATTAGCTAATCAAACATAAAGTCTCATTATTTTAACGGTTGACAGTCGTCAGTCAGAAAAATCAATCAATTAAGCCGCCTTCCAAGGCGTGCTTTGCGGTGACATGGAGCGGAGGGAGGGGGAGGCGATAAAGAATGGCCAATTCTCACATAATAATGTTGGATATACAATTTTATAATAATAACGAGACTGAAACTGAGTCTGAAGCTGAAACAGAATCAAAGTCAGATCCACAAATTGCCCCTGTCATGTCATTTGCAATTGCAATGAGCAATGAGCATGCCTCGCAGTCCGATCCACCGAGCTACCCCGAGATCTCTCCCCAGTTTCAGCTTGGGGAGCCACGCCTGAGCTTGAGTCGAAGCCATTGAATTACAAATTGATAGCAGGCGATTTCTCAGCTCCTTCGACTCTATATGTGGGCTCACTCACGCACACTCACGTTCACATTTGTGCGAATGTGAATGTGAATATGAATGCGAATGTGACTGTGAATGTGACTGTGAATGTGAATGCGTATGATATGTTATTGGATTTGACAAACAGGTAACTTGCCAAATGAGCCAGGCTAAGTGCCTGGCTAATGGAAAATTCATTGCCCGTTTGCCTGCCTGTAACAATTTGTGAACGAGCTAACGCGATGCTCAGCACAGGATGCCCGCTGCAACGGCAACTGGTTACCATCGGAACCAACTGACAGGCTCTCCCCATCCCCCTCCCCCTCCCCCACCTCACACACAGCTGTTGCATTAGATGACATTTGCCACAAAATTACGCCCGATCAGCGTCGACTTCGGCGTGCAGCAGGAAATTTCAATATTGCCCCGCAACACCACGGACAGCTTGACAAATCATCCGCATCCCAATTGAACATACTTAAAGTCGCGATGGTGTAAATTCATCAGCCATAAAGTATAATCAATGCTTCAACTGGAGTATGTTATTCGAGCCATGGGGCGTGCAATTTGAATGACACTTTATGGTAAATCTGTTTCGGTTTCGGGGTATCGTTTTGATCTCATATCATCATGAAATTTGGTATGCAACAGCTCTGCACTAATACGCACACTGTGAAGAGTTCAAACTAACCGAAAGTTTCACCAAGCGATTATAATTGCAGGAAACCGATATGCAGGCTGTATGTTGTATGAAATTTGGCAGTGTGTCCGTGTAGCTAACATATGAAGTATGGTATACTACTACCCACTCTTCACACTATCATTGATCTATGGAAATTCGTTGGGTGTAGTGAAATTTGGCGACGGGACTCGAGTGAAGTCGCATTTGGTCGGCAACGAAGTGACATTAAGTCCTGATAAACATTGCTATAATGTTAGCCGTCAGCTTAGTGGAAACATGATACGGCAGCAGCTACTCTTGCTTTTGCTGCTTGCTGTTACAGAAGTGTCGAAGCCGTGAATAAACTGGAAAGATCTATAGGGTGGGGGATCATATGCACTCAGTTAGAAGACTTAAAAGACTGGCTTAGCTATTGAGGCTGTGTTACACATGACTTGAGACGGCTTAGTGGTAACCACGTAGACGGTAGCTAACGGTAAAATGCCTATATCGAGATAAAGATAGATAAAGAGAGACAGAGAGGGAGAAAGAGCTGGAAGTAAACGAAAGTGAAGCTTGGGCTGAGGCAGGCAACGAAAATGCAAGTCGGAAATTGCAATTCAATTGGCATGGAGTTGAGAGGAAAGTCAGCAGAGGAGCTGATTGCGGGGCATGCGGCGCGGCACATACGAAATTGGCCAAGACAAGTGCAACTATGTCGCACGCCCGCAACTGGTTGGCGCCGCGTCAACTGGAGCGGAAACGCTGACGTTGACGTCGACGATGACGATCATGATGATGATATGACAGTCTCGGCGAGTTGCTTCAACGATGGGTAATGACATCGGAAATTGCTTGCTTGTTGCAAGCAAGTCCGAGATGAAGAGGGAAAAGGGGCACTTGCAACATGATTAACCGTTAACCATTTCACTTTTCGCAGGAATTCCCGCAACGTTGACCTACATCAACATGGATCACAGCCTGACAGGATCACCGGAGCTGATACCTTTTCCCGATTGGCGCAGCAACACGGCCGGAGACTGCGCCAACAGCATCACCACAGCGTATCGCATCAAGGTTGACGAGTGCGGTCGCCTCTGGGTACTGGACACTGGCACCGTCGGCATTGGCAATACGACCACTAATCCATGCCCCTATGCCGTCAACGTCTTCGACCTGACCACCAACACTCGAGTGCGACGCTACGAGCTGAAGCCTGAGGACACCAATCCGAATACGTTCATTGCCAACATCGCTGTGGACATTGGCAAGACTTGCGACGATGCGTATGCGTATTTCTCTGACGAATTGGGCTATGGACTCATCGCCTACTCGTGGGAACAGAACAAATCGTGGCGCTTCTCTGCCCACTCCTTCTTCTTCCCCGATCCTCTGCGCGGTGATTACAACATTGCCGGACTGAACTTCCAGTGGGGGGAGGAGGGCATCTTCGGCATTGCCCTGTCGCCCATACGCAGTGATGGCTATCGTATTCTCTACTTCAGCCCTCTGGCCAGTCATCGTCAGTTCGCGGTGTCGACACGCATCCTTCGCGATGAGTCACGCACCGAGGACTCTTATCACGAGTTCATTGCCCTCGATGAGCGTGGAGCGAATGCACACACCACCGCGCGAGTCATGAGTGACGATGGCATTGAGCTCTTCAATCTGATTGACCAGAATGCCGTTGGTTGTTGGCACTCCTCGATGCCGTATACACCACAGTTCCACGATGTCGTTGATCGTGATGATGTCGGCCTGGTGTTCCCCGCCGACGTGAAGATCGATGAGAACAAGAATGTTTGGGTGCTCTCCGATCGCATGCCCGTCTTTCTGCTCTCCGATCTTGACTATAACGATGTCAATTTCCGTATTTACACGGCCGCATTGGGTGCCCTCGTCGAGAATACTGTCTGCGATTTGAGAAACAATGCTTATGGTCCATCTAACTCTGTCGCCCTGCCCAAGCAGCAGCCTGCACCAGCACCTCCAGTCTACAAGCCTTATCGCCCCACACTGCCACAGAAGCCACAGTTGTCAACGGGTTGGGCGCCATCGCCACCCACTCGCAGCTACCTGCCCGCTTCGCCTGGCCAGGGCGTGTCCAGCGTGAGTGTGTCGACCACATCGAATGGTCTCGATGTGCCCAAGGCGTTTGTCTTCAACCAGCACAACGGACTCAACTACGAGACAAGTGGCCCGCATCTCTTCCCCTCGCATCAGCCCTCCCACCAACGTGAGGCCCTCAAGAGCTACATGACTGCTCGCCAGTCGGGCTGGTGGCATCACCATCAAGGTTAGGAGCCCAGCCGAGCCAAACCGGGTCCAGTTCCGTGTTGGCGTTGAGAAGATTCCCTTTTAAGCACATACGCACACCTACGCTCACACACATAGACACACACACTATATGAATAAAGTTATGTATTTTTTTTGGTTACTCATTCGATGTTCGCAATGTTTTTGTCTCCTTGTAAGTTTTCCTATTCCCTTTTCCGATTTAGCTATGTAAGAGAAATAAACGTGTTTTTTATTTGAAATTCCTGTTGACTGTGAAATAATGATGAGGGTTTCCTATTGGAAACAGAGAGCTGCAACGAATAACATATTTTCACTTATGCTCGACACCTTTCGAATTCGATTCTATGTTCATTGGTTTAGGTATGAGCTAGTTGCGACCTTTATTTCGATTAAGAACGAGCTCGAATTTGCTGTGTTAGAGATTGTACTCGTTCGATTCGGTTTTGATTTGTTGATGAGAAGGAAAGGAAGAAAGGCGAAAGTAGAAATGCTCATGTGAAAAATAAGAAAGAAGAATTCAGCACGAATTTAGCAGTAATTAAGTAGAAATATACTCGATTGAGTATATTGAGGAATATATATTGGCAAAATAACACACATGAAATAATAGTTTATTAATTAGTCAGTATTTTTTTAAGTACTAGGAGACCCTATAAGTTTGACATGACTAATGTTAAATGACCATGAGAAAGCATAAAAGATGCAAGTCATAAGTCACTAATACATATCGAGTAACATTCCTTTAACAGGCATGTAAGTCGAGTTGATGTTAGTTTTTTCCGCCCGAAAATCGTTCATTTCTTTTGTAGACGTGTTCGACTACAGTCCTCAAAAAAAGCTTCTGCCCACAAGCAGCTTAAAAAAAAAGTTCAGCTCAAAAGCATTTATTAAATTTAAAAGAAATATGGAGGATTTCGTGCGATGCATGATGTCCCCGGCAGAGCCCTTCGTAGCAGTGCAAAGTGTAAGTTGAAAGTGAAGCCACAAATGTGCCAATATTTTTTGGGAAATTTCTATGAAATTGAATAAATTTCTCTCAGATTGAGGGGCTGTTGATTCCCCAGTCTACTACTGCTGCAGCACCGAACGTGCCCGTGCCACTTTCTGTATCTGCTCCTGCTACAGCCAGCAGCGAGAATGGTGTCGTGGCAGTTGAGAAGATTAATTTGTGCGAGGAAGAGGGAACTCCCGGGGGTGCTTACTACGCTCCACCGAATAACCAGGGTTCATCAGAGCCAGATGACTTGGGAGAGCAGGAAAATGAAGAGAAATTAGTATCTATCAATTCAGATGACATTGAAAAGATTGCTATTGCCGTGGTAGAGGTCAAGAATGAGAATCCGTCAGAGGAATCCTCTCTCTCTTCAACCAGCAGCGAGATGTCATCGTTGGTTGATTTGAGTGAGGTTGAATATGAGACTGAGAACGATCAAGGTGATGAGCAGCAGCAGGAGTCAATTAAGGTTAGTTGGAGCAATTCAGATGACATTGAAAAGATTGCTATTGCCGTGGTAGAGGTCAAGAATGAGAATCCTTCAGAGGAATCCTCTCTCTCTTCAACCAGCAGCGAGATGTCATCGTTGGTTGTTTTGAGTGAGGTTGAATATGAGACTGAGAACGATCAAGGTGATGAGGAGCAGCAGCAGGAGTCAATTAAGGTTAGTTGGAGCAATGTAATCGATTTATATTAATGTTCCTGAATATCACTATTCATCACAACGCTTCGCAGCAGCAGATTGATGACGCTATTCCAAGCGCTGAGGGGGGAACTGCCCGTCCAGATCAACTAGAAGAAGAAAAAGAAAAGATTGAAGTAGTGCAGACTGAAGGCGCCGCTGGATGGACGAAGAACAATGGTGCCCACGGAGGGACCACAGGTGAAGGGTTTTCAGAGGCAGAGCTCTGTGCTCTCTTCGATAACCTGACCAAACCATTGTCTGCAGAGGGTAAGCAAACACTTGGTTTGTTCGAACGTAATACAACCAATCTCAAGATATCGCGTAAGAAGAATAAGAAGAACAAGAAGCGTCACCACTAAGCTATGTATAGCATATAGTATCAATAGATAATCTTGTGGAAGAGTTTTGTACATTTAATTTTTCTGCAACAAACATTCAAGCTAAACAAACTGATCAAAACATCAATATTACATATATACATGTGAAAAACTGTATTTTCAATAATAAAGAGTATTTTAGAGCTGGGCATATTCCGGCTCTAACCCTATAATAAAATAAAAACAAAATTAGATACGACTCAATTTTTTCAGGAATATTTTATTTGGCGGCCTTGCTGTTTCTATTTCTCTAAAAACAACAAAAAGAAAAATTTAATCAAATTCTGTAAATTGTTACTGATGATTCTTCGGATTAAGTTCATATCCATTTTGTTTATTTGCTGACACATTTTTTTACATTTACGTAGACCTGTCATCTTAATGTTAGTTATTGTCAAAGTTCTATTCTGCAGAAAGGACTACGTGAAAAAATCCACAAGGCAACCTCGAACGTCGAGCTTTCAGGGTCCGCCAGCCAACGGGACTAGCAAATGCAACAACACGGGATCGCGTCAAGGAACTGCACTTCAATGCAAGCAGTCTAAGCAGTGCGCTGCTTACATTGCAAAACTGCTATTGTGCCAATTGCATACCTTTGGGGATAAATTACAGGCAGTGATTGAAATTATCATTGCATACTTTTTAGCGGCTACTCAAATATGTGCAAAATATTCAACAGAACTCAAAGAAATCGCAGAAGTACGAAAGGCATTGAATTAAATTTGAATACAAGAGTGAATGCAAGCTTATTCATATGTTATTCACACGAATACTGATTCACAATTCACAAATGCAGCGAGAGACAGTCGAAACAAAAAGGGAAACCCGTTCGACTGGTCCCGACAGCGATCGGTCATTTGCATGCACACGCCCGCTGAGGTGTAAACTGCAAGAGAGTGAGTGAGAGAGAGAGAGAGAGAAAGGGAGAGGGGGATTGAGAGCGCTGCTGGGATGCTGTGTGAAATGATGGCTGTGCCAAAATTCACACATAATTACAAGGCAACCCGAGATGGGGCTGAAGCTGATACTGGGAGCGATCTACCCGCCTCCCTACAGGCCAACTCCCTGGTCCTACCCCCCCCTCCACCCTATCTCTCTGCCTGCACCAGCAGTTTATGCTTATGATTTATGCCAGTGCACGGGCGGGCGGGCGTACGCTGGCCGTTGTGGGCGTGGCATGGCGTCCTGTGACTTTCGCAAAAGGCGCTCGCACAAAAACAAACAAGGCGAAAGCCGCAAGCCGCGCTCGTCGATCTGCCGACATTTATTTACTTTTTGATTACAAACAGAGATGAGACGCGGCTGCCCCTCGCAACCCTCCCCGGTCTCCCCTTGATGTTGCTGCTACTGCCCCTTGATCCACATTCCACTGGACTGGCTGCTGTGCGAAACACTTAACGCCAAAAGTGAGCAAAACAACACTTGCTCTATTAACGCGTCTGCTGGCTGCCAACTTGCCGGTTCACAGTTCCCCCTCGCTGCCTCCCTACTCCCATGCTACTCCCCGCAAGTCTGGAAATTTATTGAAAAACATTAAGAAGCCCGCGCCGAGAGTTAACGAGAAACGTACTCCGACAGACGAGGCGCGGTGAGGGAGCATCGTCGAGGTACGTGTGGCTAATTTGCGGTTTGCCGTCTCTCATGATTTACATAGGTCGAGAATCCGAGGATCGGCGAGAGCAGCGACTCGAGGATCAGCCGACAAAATAAAAAAAAAACGCGATAAAAAACCGCACATGCAAATTATAGAAATTTCCTTTTTTGGCTTAAGCAAATATTGACTTAGTTCCTCCTCTCTCTCTCTCTCTCTCTCTGTCTCTTTCACTGTCTCTGCCTGATTCTCTCGCTCTTCCGCTCTCTGCACTATTATTAGTGACGCATTTGAAATGCAATAAATCGCGAAGATTTTCGGGCTAATTTACTGCTAGACAGCGTTAATAACAAGCTGCCATTTATGGCTTCCGCTCTTGATTGACAGAGCAGCCAAGGTGGGGCGAGGGGAGGATGGAGCAGGTTAACCATGCCTGAGTGTACCTAGAGGAGCTGCCTAATTGAAGGCGCCAACAAACAGCAGGGCAGGCGTGGCAGACTTGCAGTTGATGCTGTGACCTGCTGTGAGCGGTGCGATTAACTTGCCCCGTGCGGCTTAACAAGCAGCGGTAAGTTTGCCGCTTAAGTCATTCAGGAGCTACTGCTGCTGCTGTTCGTTACTTAAGTCATTCCACACACAGTTCGTTGCTTAAGTCATTCGTTTTTCAATTAAAAGCGACGCGACTCGAACAATGCTTTCAATTTTATGCATCTTTTAACTAAGTTGTAATTGATTTCCCTCGTCGAGAGCAGGCGTGAACTGCAGACTGTCTCCCAGTCTACCAGCCCCCCCCCTTCCCCTCCCCCTCGCTCTCTCAACTCTCCCTTCCTTATAGCATTGCAAGCAAAAAGAAAGTACAATATAACTTAATCGCTCAATTCGCACAAAACGACAAACAAAAGCCGCGTGTGCAAAAGAATTTTTGGACAGTTTTGCACAATTTAAATGCTCGCAGAGAACGAGACAGATAGAGAGAAAAATAATATAGAGGGAGGCAGAGGGAGAGAGAGAGAGAGAGAAAGAAAGAGAGAGAGAGAGAGAGAGAGAGAGAGAGAGAGAACTGCGAAATTATCTTGATTGACATTTTATGTCTTTTTAATGAAAGCAACTTCAAAGGACGACACGAAATTCTTCGCATCGCACAGCCCACTTTTTCTGCCCTTCCCCCCTCCGTTCGCGTACCACCGCTCAGCGTTGTTGGTGGCAAGCGCATAAAAACCCAAACGCTGATGTTGATAGCCAGCGACAGTGGATAGTGGGACAGACAATCGGTTAGGCCAGCGAGAACAAGTGTAGCGTGTAGCCACACGAAGAACCAAGTTCAGATACAATTGTATCTGTATCTCTTGCGTTTGCTGTTGCTGTTGCTGTCGCTGCTGCTGCTGCTATCGCCCTGTCCAGGTAGAACGCACTGACAACGACGACAACGTTGCAGCTGTGCAACTAATGTACTTGTAGCCAGAAGAGTCCACAATATACACGACGCTCAAGGACTCTATGGATCGAAGCAACTCGACTGCAGCATACCCATTAATTAATTAATAAGTTAGGGATTTTGATGAAGAATTACATGTAAATTGAATATGATATTATTATTAATATATATGTAATTCAATTTGATGGTAAACATGACAATTCTGTAGACTTTCCTTACTTTAGCCCAATTTCAATCTCTTCTTAGCAAGACTATCTTCATACTAGTCAACCAATCCTCATGCGAACCTTGAGCAATATTCAAGCAATGTCCACGAAGGACTGTCTCTAAATCTCTTTACAGAACTACAACTCATGCCTAACACACCTCACTCGAGCCACACTTGCAGGGTATTATAAATATGCTGGCAATCTAATCGCTTGCCAAATGCCCGTCCGCAGCCTCCTCTTCCTCATTCATTCATGAGAGCGAGCGTGCAGCCTGGCTTAGGCAGCAGCGAGGTTCATTCATTGATAAAGGAGGCAAGTGCAGCGCGGGCAACGCTGCGTGCGACACAAGGCGATAAGGGCGTGGTCGGATATGGCCGCAACGGATGGGCCTAAGCGATTGCGCCGGATCTCGAGTAAGGGCCAAAAAGGGTTCTACGATATGCGATACGAGGCAAACACGCGTGAAGAGCGATGAGAGCGTCAAACGATTTTGTTATCGTTGTCAACGTTGAACCGTTGCACGCTGCACGCTGCACGGTTTAATTAAAAGGTTATTCTTGTATGGCCCGCCAGGCGACAGCGATAGCAGAGGCAGCAGCAGCAGCAGCATTGATTGAGTTGTCTCTGTTTGGGCAGACTATCTTAAAGACTCTCTCTATCTGTCTCTGTGCCTGACTCCCTTTTTCTCTCTCCGTCTTTTTCTCTCTTTCTCTCACCCTCCCTCTCTGCTCACTGCTCTTCCTCTTTACGCACACGACCTTGGCTCTGGGTCAACCGCATTGAAAACTGAAAGTCAGCCGCAGAAGAAAAAGCTCAGCTCAGCTTCAGCTCCAGCTCCTGCTTCCAAGTCGACCACAAAAATGTGCCCCTGCCAGGTGAGAATTGACAAATTTCCATTTCGTCAATACAATCAATAAGGCAGTAAGTGCAACTGCAACTGCAACTGCCACTGCAACAGCGAGTTGTACTTGCAGCTAAAACAAGTGCAGCAAGCTCTGATACAGCTCACACCTCGAAGCATGCCACGACAACAGTTGCTGCTGTTGTTATTGCCACCAAGGCCGTTACACAAAAACCGCTTTCAATTAAACTGGAGCACACTTTTGCCTGCGGTCGAACATCATCGATCGATCGATCGAGAGCGTCTTGTGCCCTGCAAAGAGCTTGCCTTGCGGCTGCGCCCAGAGTGAAAATGCATTTCCAATGGGGGCCGATGGCAACATTGGATCGCGCGCCAAGGGCCAAGTAAGTTGCTCATCCCAAGCAGCCGAACAAAAAATAAAAACAGGTAGTTATTCACTTTTACCAGATCGATCGGGCAGAAGCGATCGCCTGCCGATCCTCCAATTGCCACTGTCGCGTTTTAATACTGAAATTGAAACTCTTGATGGAAAGTTATGGCCCCAGACGATGATCACGGCAACTGACCAGGCCAGGCTTCTGATCGCACTCTATTGCTGTCTCTCTCTCTCTCTCCCTCTACCTCTTTCTCTGTCTCCGTCTCTGTCTCTGTCTCGCTTGATGATGATGATGATGATGGTCGCAGATTATGGGGCGGCAATCTAGTCGCTTGATAACATACTTACCGACGACCTATTGAGGCGGCCAATTAGCTGAAAAAAAGCTGAAAAAGCTAAAGATCCCAAGAGGAGGAAGCATAAATGGAACGTGTAAACGGGCGCCAAGGAAATTGCAAAAACTGCAGGCAGGCAGAGAAAGCAAAGAAACTGAATCGATCAGTTTATTACACAAAAGACGCTATTGTCAAGGTCGGGAAAACTGTCATAAAAAGCAACTTCATGGAGAAATCTTATAAAATGTAGTATAATTAATTTTCTTTGGATATAACAATATATAACAGAGTTATGAATGCGTTCAAACTGGCCAGCACTTTTATTATGAAAGAGAATAGTTCGCATTGGCGCTGGGAGGGTTCTGTGGATCACACTTACAAAATATGATAGTTTATTTATTTAACGTAAGACAGTCGACTTGAAATTTAAAATTAGTTTTTTTGTTTATTTATTTATTTTTTTTTTTTTTATGTGATGTTATGTGATTGTTCAAAAAGATCAATTGATGATTGATGTTAAAATAAGAAATCTTTCAAGAAAGATCATTGGAAAACCAAGTTCAGTCACAATTTGAATCAAGTAACTCAGAGAGATCATTCAAAGATCTCTTCTCAATTCTAACAATCAATAAATATTGCATGCTAATGATCTTAAGGTGACTTAAGGTGACCACCTTTAAAGACAGATCCTTGGAAAATAGAGTTCAGTTAAGAATTCCATTCAATTAACTAAGGATGATCAGTCTAGGATGGAAGACCTCTACTCTATCCCTTCTCAATTATTACAATCACTATTTACATATGATATGCTAATGATTCTTATTAAAAATACGACATCTGAGTCAATTACGATCAAAAGAAAAGGCCGAGGCAGTAAGTAAGTTCTATAAAACTTACAAAGTGATAGTAACTGCATGATATGCAAGACTTGCACAAACATGCACAAAATTAGCCAATTTCACTGAAGTTAAGGCCCAGTAATAACTCCCCCCTCCCCGCCTTCTGTCCTGCGTAAGTTCTATAAAATACTCTGGGAACTCTCTCGTCCAATTGCGCTGGCATCCAATAAAGGTCGCCAAGCCGCCGTCGGCACTCAATTGGGGCAGAGATTGCGCACGCCGCACGCCACACGCGGACGCTGGCTGAGGCTGAGGCTGTGACTGGAGCGGCTACTGTGCAGGCAAAGGATGCGCGTGTGTGTCGTGACCTGCTCCGCCTGCTGCCTGCTGCCTGCCTGCCTGCCTGGCCTGGTCGCTGCTGTAATGGATTTTCAGTTACGCGCAGATCGCGTGTGCCGCGATGCGCCCCAAATGCGCCCAAAGTGCAGGTTGCTGCCACAGTTCAGCTTCAGCTTCAACTTCAGATCCAGGTCCAGGTCCAGGTTCAGTTTCTGTTTCTGTTTGGGGTTCAGACGCATTGCGTGTCGCCCCATTGGCCGCGTTGCACTTGCAGCTTGTGGGCCACAATTTGTTAACAATTAGCGCGTTGCTTGGCCCAGTGCCAGTGCCACGGTGCCTGGCGTGGCATGCAACCAGCACATGCAGCAAGTCTAAGTTGCACTTGCTGCAAGTTCCGTTTCTGCCGTTGTCGTTGTTGCTGTTGTCCTTTTAAGGGGCGCACATTAAGTGCCGCATTCCGTGGCACAGCGATACCGGTGGTCGTCGACTGCTGCTGCCGCTGCTGCCCATGTTTGGGGCAGCTTCATATCAATCATGCCGTCCTTTCCATATGCTAATGATGGCAATTAATCAATGAGAATCAGTTAAGAGCAACGCTGAGCGCCAACGACGCCGACGCCGACGCTGACTGCGCTGCTTACTACGATGCTGACGTTGACGTTGACGCACGCGATCGGCTCATTGACGGACATGCTGCAATTTCTGCAGCCTCGTCTCGCCTCGCCACGCCCCGCTCCGCCTGCCTCACTTCGCCTCAACCTGCCCCCGTAGCTGTTGTCCTTGTTGCTGTTGCTGTTGCTGCTGCCGTTGCTGCTGCTTCTGCTTCTAATGATGTGCTAAGCTGCAAGAACTAATTGCAATGCGCTGCACATTTAATTGCAGCCCTGGTCAGGTCAGAGGTCAGCTCGCTGCACAGCGTGTGGCAGCTCCTAACGAGCTGTTTGCCAATTGATCTTGCTCTAATTACGTCTAACCACCGATCCTGGGGCACAGCCCACCGACCGTTCATTCCTACGTTGTTGCACGTGGCAGCCAAAGCCGTGTATGCTATCTCCCTCTCTCTATTCCCCTCCCCCTTGCCCTGCTGCAACTGAAACCAGTTGGCTGCACTAGGAGCGACTCTCGGCCCAGGCGCATGCAAATAATATAAGTTACTGTGTCAGCAACAGGTGAAATTGTCGCCGTGCGCCCCAAAGGCTGTCCCCTCTACAACTCCACCTCCCCCTTCCCCTTCCCCTTCCAAACGTGTAACCTGTGCACAGTGGCCAGCCGAGCAGGCAGTCAATGTCAAAGTGTTGCCAGGCTGCCTGCCTTACAACAAAGTTAATTGCGCTGCACGCGCACGCCACAGGCCACAGTTGCCCCACTCGCCTCATCTCGCCCCGCCTCGCCTTGCCTCGCTGCGGCAAGTCGCGGGCCAAGACGCGTGTGTGCCATATCAAGTTTCCGTGTCAACTTGCTGCAACTTGCGCTGCACAGTGGCACCAACTGTGGCAAACAAGCTAAAACCAGTTGCAACTCTTCGTGACAAGCTGCCGCACTCGACTTGCCACGATGCTTACACATCCCGCACTTATCGGGACACTAAATCAAGACCTCAAGAAATGGATTTGGTCTGGTGTCTTATGAGAATTACCAAGAAATTACTAGATATGTTGTGCCGAAAGTATATACTTACGAGTATGTACATGGCAATAAATTAGACACGAGTCTTTGCCTATACAGTAGCCAAAATATCGTACTATATAACTATGATGGTAAAATACAATCAAATAATACAGAGTACCAAATGTTAATAGGTGAGGTGTGTTCAAAAAATATCGCGGATTTTGTGTTTTTTCAAAAATTATTTATTTATTCATGAATATCTATTTTATCCCCTTCAAAGTAATCCCCATGTGATATTATACACTTGTGCCAACGGTTGTGCTCCTCCTTCGATGCCGTCTTTATCTCGTCAATCGTAGCGTAACGTCGTCCTTTCATGGGCCTCTTCAGTTTAGGGAACAAGAAAAAGTCACAGGGGGCCAAATCTGGGGAATACGGTGGCTGCGGCATCATTAGTGTGTTGTTTTTGGCCAAAAAGACGATATGTGGGAAGGGGCGTTATCGTGGTGCAAAAGCCAATTTTTGTTCTACCACAAATCCGTTTCTGGCGGATTGGTTCGCGCAAATTGCGCATAACTTGCAGGAATTATTCCTTATTGACCGTTCTACCCTGTGGCAAGAACTCATGATGCACCACGCCCCTGCAATCGAAGAAAACTGTCAGCAAAACATTCGCGATACTTTTTGAACACACTTCGTAAAACTACAATATACATTTAGATTTATTTGGTATCTTAATACCAAACGAAAAACTTGCAAAATAAATGACTTTTTAATACCTAAACAGAATAAAAAGCAATTTCAAATATGGAATAAATACTTTTTGTCAGTCTAAATTCGATTGCTGTATATCAGTAAACAATCTTTACACTTTTGGCAAACATTGCTCTGTACTTATATTTGCTTGCATTCGTCCCACTGTGCAGCAACTGCCACCGTCGTGGTTGTCATTAGTCTGCTGCACTTGCCGTTGTAATTGTGACAGGAGCAACGAGCACGGATCGCCGACGGCTCGGCCAGTGGCTGAGACAGGTGGAGGGGAGGCACTCGGCAGGGGGCGGGCCACAGTGGGGAAGAAGGATGAAGACGAAGACGAAGACGAAGATCTCTGCAACATGATCGTGATGTGCCAGAAGCTGATTTCAGCGCGGCTACCGATAAGCGGCAACTGCTGAGACTGAGGCTGAGGCTGAGGCTAAGAGACTGCGCAACTGACAGACGCGTTGATTGGTTTTGTTGAAGAGGATGAAGACAGTGGCGCACAGTGGTTACATCGAGAGGCGAGTGGAGTGGGAGGGGGAGGGTATGCTGTGAGACATGTAAATTGCAGCGAACTTTGCGTAAAAACTGGTACAATTTTCGTTTGGTAATTTTTGATCATCGTCTCAGTTGCTGTTCCTTTTGTTGTTTTTGTTGTTGTTGTTATTGATTGTATTTTGTTGATAGTCACAGCGCAGCCACGCCCCCAGCTGCCCCGCTGCCCCTGCACGCATTTGACAACTTTTTGCATAATTGCCGAGGCAACAGGCTCAGCTCGTTCGTCGTTCCCTCGGCTCGTTCCCTCGGCTCGATCGCCTCGTTTTTGGGGGCCATTCATAAATTGAGGCAAACAACTCATAAATACTATCGGTATCGGGCCGTCCGCATATCGATAGCACAGCACAAGGTGTTGGCCATACAATCACACGACTGCAGCTCAAGCTGATGCCGATGCCGAAGCCGATGCCGATGCCGATGCCGAAGCCGAAGCCGAAGCTGGAAAGCTTCCTCGGTGCTGCTCGTTGATTTAATGCAATGCGAAAACAAATTGTTATGTTGGGGCCGCAACCTGGCCGCAATTAATCAAAGTTCTCGCATTACAATTAATCAAAAATCGCACTGGCCCTGGCCCTGAATGTGCCCGAACACATATATAGAAGCCGATATACATATAGACAGATATATACAGACATGCTGCCGATCCTGGCTGGCCATAAATATCACTGCGAATGCGGCCAATAGAATCGCTGGCTTCGGCGGCGTCAAAATGCGCACCTTAGAAGTCCGAAACGGGTCGCGATGACAGGCGCACATAAATCAGTTCCTGGTGCGGCACTGAGGCAGAGACTGTGGCAGAGTCAGCGGTGCAACGCCTCGGTGTGGGTGTCGCGTGGTTCTGCGGACAATTCCAGTGTCCGATTCAGTTTCTTTCGGCTTTCGCCCTTTTATCTGGCCATCAGGCGGCAATTTGACGGCCATGAACAGTTGACAGCCGGGATGTCAACATTTGATCATCCACTGTCAGAGAAAGAGAGGGAGAGAGAGAGAGGAAGAAGAGAGGGCAGAGATGTGATGAGGATGTGAGATGAGAGGGGAAGAGATAGTGAAACAGATATGTAAGGGTCACTATGACTCAAAAGAAACTTTAAGGTGCAAAGCATATATCGCGGGTCATTCTATAGAGGATCAATGTTGAATTAGACTTCATTACAGTCACGATACAGATATCACACAAGGAAAACTCAATCTTTATTTAGTAGCTGATCAGCAATGGATCATTACAAGTCCTGGCTATATCTTTCTGAACTTTATTTGCTTTAGATCACGAGAGAAATGATGACTTTAAAGACCCTTAACTGCTTTCAAGTTGCAGATCAGTTGCCACAGATATACTAGACAAGTGATCGCAGAACTAAGTACACTGATATAATAGACAAGTGATCGCAGAACTAAGTACAGTTTTCGGAAGTTGGATCGTTAAATTGCAGCATATTTCTTGATATAGCAGCACATCACTGTCAATTTCAATGCGGACAAGTGTTTTAGTAAAATATATGTGTAGACACAGTGTGGTCAAACCGGAGTTGAAGTCCTGTGAACTGGACACTTAAGAGTATAGACTGCAGATCGAAGACTGTAGACTGTAGACTGTAGACTACACACTGCAGACAGTCTACACTGAAATTGCACATGGGAGCTTTACATTTAGGACTGAAAATGACACAGTCGAAATGTGATTAACATTCAACTTATGCAAAGTGCCACAGCAATAATGACAACAACGACAACAGCAACAACGAAGACAACACTATAGAAAAGCAACAAGAAAAATTGTTTATAATAATAACAACAAATACTACGTGCAAGCTTGACCTTGGCTTGGGGCGCGTCAAAAATCGTACGGCGAAGTATCTGAAAAGAGCAAAAAAGCTGGAGAGAAAAATAAACTGAAACTGAAAAACTGAATGATCGCTGTGCGTCGCGTTCCAGAAGCCGCTTGCAGAGAGAAAGAGAGAGAGAGAGAGAGATGAAAACAGGCGAAGAGAGCGCGTGGAGGGGAAAAAAATGATGATGCGATGTCAAGTTATTGACAGGCCCGAGTCGATATTAATGACGACTTCATTCGCGGATATTTGCCGCTTCTTTGGCTACGACGACATCGGCATCGGCATCGGCATCGGCATCGCCTTTTCGATCCGACTTCAATTCGTTTTGTTGTTGCCCGTGTCTTACTAGCAATTACGATCGCGGATCAGCAGCAGCAGTATTGAACTAGTTAGGCCTTAGTTTCCCCTCTATCCCGTGGTCAACTCGATCGCAGCTCAATTATCCATCCAATGCCGAGTGAATCTCCTTTCCCCCCTTCCCCCATTTACTCTGCTGCGGCTTCGTCGCGGCGGCAGTTCTCGGTTCCAGTCCCATATTTAAGCCAACATGTCAACATAATTTATATTAAATTTTTGTGTCAGATAATGATAGCGCCTGCGCTGCCGATCGCAAAATATATCTGCATGCTGTTGTTGTTTCCGAGCCAGAGATCAACAACAGACTGTGGAGACTGCGGCGGCTTCCACAGTTGTTGTGTATGTTATGTTGCCCCCTGTGGAGGGATCACACAGCTAACTGGCGCAGCCTGCTACCTTGTGAATATTGTACAGAGACCTAAAGGGAATCTGCCTTACTGTTATACCATATATTATATTACATTATCATAGCATATCAAATTGTTATCTACACATTCCTTGCAGAGTCTGAATCTATAGATTGTTTAATACATTGAACTCCGTTTTGTACTCTTACCGAACCGTTTCAAAGACCAATCAAATTAGGCACTTTCTCCAGAATTGCATTGAATCGGGAAAGCAAACGAAATACCTTAGCATTCTCTATTAATTGCAAAGCGGTTTACTTATGAACATCTATAATAAGAGTAATTCTAGCTTCATAAGTGTGGCCTAAACATATTCCTACTAATCGTAACCTATTTGCTAAAATCGTTTCGAAATAATCCTTTTTTTCTTAGTTTACAGTTTTTTTTTTTTTTTTTTAAAGTGAAGAATCCGTACATCATAATATTGTGTCTTAACATCACAGTTACTTTACATAAATATGAAAACAAAGAGCCAGTTTCTGAAGTCGCCCACATAGCGCTTCTTCGTGAGGAAACCCTATTTAAAACCATGATCAGATTTGGCACTTTATCTGGACAGGAACAGTAAGTGTATAGTACTCAAATAAAATCCAAAACATTATTTCTGCTCTTATAAATTTTACATTAAGCAATGTCAGTGCACATATACTTATTTCCCTGAGATATCTTACTAATTCTTCTATGCAATTGCATCATCAAACTGTTTACAGATGCTTCAGCCATCCACGTGCAAGTGAAAAGTTAGCGTATCTGTGCGTCGCCCAAGCTCTTGTTTTTCGTTTGTTGTTGCAGCCTGTGCTCCGGCATTAAGCGTGCCGAACCGTGCGATCTGCTTAACGTTCGAATGGAACGCGAAATGCTAAAAACTGCAAAAATAATTTACAATTTAAAGTACGAACGATGTGAGCTGTAGATGAGCGAGAGAGTGAGCTGGGAAGGGGTACGAGATGAGACGGAGACGGAGACGAAGACGGAAACGTGGAGAATTGCCAACGCTGCACAGCGAATTTCTATTGCATCAACATGGATTTTACGGCCGGATGAGGAATCTAACCTGGCCTGGAGAGGACATCTGGCCGATAGATCGAGCTGCTTTACAGACTGTCTGAGACTGCGCAATGTCCTGCAATCTCCCGCTGCTGCTGAGGTGCTAAATGAGGCGCAGCGTGCTGCATGTAGCATGCACCATGCAGCACTGCAGCAGGGTCAGCGGCAGCTCGAGACAACTTGCCGCCCGCCGTCAATGCCATGAATCGCTTTGACACGGCGGTTGTCATGGCGTGCAACCAGAGAGGAAACAAAACACACACAAAAGGTCACAGCTAACGAGGTGAACCAAGGGGGGGTAGGCGAGTAAGGAGGACTCAAATTCAATTCAAATTCAAAAGGTCAAATCGCACCAACTGAGCCGCAGTTAGCGTAGCAGAACTACGAGCTGTGCCTCTCTAAATGCTTTCAAATGGCTTTCGAGTGTCCAAGGACAGCGCGACGGGTGCCAAAACGTTGCCAATAAAGGACATTACGGCATTTAGGGAAGTGTTAATAGAAAAGTGCCTCCGGCTGGGTGAGGTGTTGACGAGACGGCAGACCTTGAGCAGGACACACGGACATGCCTACTGGAGAGACGCTGCTGTGATCCTAAGCCCTGATCTTGTGCTAAGCCGAGCATAGTCTAATTTATAGCTAGACTGCACTGGGGCTATTAATGCATTAAGCGCTGGGCAGGATGGAGTAGGATGGGGTAGTACGGGAGGGAGGACGGGAGGACGGGAGACCAAAGGCAAAAGCGGCAGCCAACCGGTTTGTAGCCGGCACGCGACAGAGAGTGAGAAAGTGGGAGAGAGAGACAGAGAGAGAGACAGACGAAGCTGTAAGGCATAATCACAGGGGCAGCTGCAGCTGCTCTCAGCTCTCAGCTCAAAGAGCGCGAGAGACTGAGAGAGTGGGAGAGCGAGTGAGTGAGTGGATGAGTGAGTGGATCTATTGAGTCAGTGAGCGATCTTCTTTGAGTGAGTGCGTGATCTGCTCTCGGGTGAGTGATCCTTGAGTGATGCTGCTGCGCTGCGCTGCTACCTCCGTTTGCACCTTTTGTCTGGGCTGCAGGGTAGGCAAGCAGGTAGGCAGGTGAGATGCGTACCTGGACTGGGGCACCGGGGCTGGGTCGGGGCTATAAAAAGCGAGCACGGCGCAGGGAAGGGCATCAGAACAGCGACAGCGCTCGCAGGGCCAACTAGTCGAAGCAGCAGAACCCAGCACCATCAGTCGAAATTCTCTCGCAGCAAATCTCGTAAATTCCTACACCACGATGGCACTGGGCAATCAGCAACACAACCTCAACCAGCAGCACCCTCAGCTGAGTCTATACCAGCAGCATATGGCATCGCCCTATGGCAAGCCCAGCAGTTACTTGTCGGACTCCTCGCTGGAGGAGGATGAGCAGCAGCATCCGATGCTCATTGGCGGCGCCTCAGTGGTGCGACGCAATGCTCGGGAACGCAATCGCGTCAAGCAGGTGAACAACGGCTTCAGTCAACTGCGCCAACACATTCCAGTGGCCATCATTGCCGACCTGAGCAATGGCAGACGCGGCATCGGACCCGGCGCCAACAAGAAGCTCAGCAAGGTCAGCACACTGCGCATGGCTGTCGAATATATACGACGCCTGCAGCGGCTCATCGATGACAACGATCAGAAGCAACAGCAGCAGCACCAACAGCGACAGCAACACTTGCACTCGCAGCAGCAGCAGCAGCAGCAACAGCAGCCAACACTGCAGCAGCAGCAACATTTCAATTACCAGCAACAGTTGCAGCAGCAGCATCAACAATTCTATGCGCTGCAACAGCAACTGCAGCTCATCTCACCCAGCGGCAGCTGCAGCAGCACCACCAGCAGCGCCTCCTCCTCCTCCTCGTCGCCCCCCAGTTCCGCCAACTACTACGTTCCGCCGTCAGCCGAGCTCAAAGTGGAAGCCAAGGAATCGCAGTACGAAGATTACCGCAACAACTCGTGCAGCTCGGGCGCCGAGGAGGATGACATACTCGACTATATCTCGCTGTGGCAGGACGATCTCTGAGTATGTTGCCAACACTGGAGTGCAGCATCAAGTCAACTAGTCACATGCCACATGCCACCACCAACACCACCGACAAAGTATTACCTCGCAACCACAAAGTATTTAACATATTATTTTGAATCCCACTATTTTTTTTGTGCCACGCCCCCCTACAAACGCCTTAGAATCTTGTACAAATTAGTTTTAAGTTGCGCTGTTTGTGCCTGTCTTTTTTTATTTAGTCAATAAGAGCTAGTTCTAGCATGGAAGACATTTATTCATAAGTTCTAATCATAAGATCTTTTTTTTAACACGATCGAACATGGAGGACATTAAACTGATAGTATTAAGTGAATATTAAAAACAAATCAAGAAAACAAAAACAAGTAAAAGGTTATCAATGGGGGGAATATCAAATAGTATATACCATTGAACAGTTAATACTTTCAAACAGTAATTGATACTATCGCATAGTTGATACTATCGAATAGGTAATACCAGCAAAGAAAGTGGAGCATTCCAGCTGCACTTTGCTTTGTTTCTCTATCTTATATCTGCATTTCAAAATATACAGATGAAGAGAGAAAATTCAGATTATTTCTTTAAACTCAAATATCGACAGTCTGCGGTTCCTTTCTCCCTCAAAGCATCATCATCATTATTGAGGCCTCAAACAGTGAATTGTCCTGTAAGTACCGTTACATTCTTCTACATTTCGGACAGCAAATTATGCAGACGATTTGAAGAGAGTTCAGCGTAAGATCAAAACATAAAACTTAAATCGGGTGCTGGAGCTGAAGCTTAAATTACTTGCCGCATATTTGCATATGGAGGAATCGAGCGTAAGTTAATCAATCGAGCAAGTCTGCAGTCTCATCGAAAATGCCGCCAATTCCACAGCGATCTCGATCGATCGATTGTGCCTCATACATATGCCCCACTTGGTTCTCTTGCCAGTGAACTAATTTTGAGATATGTGCGAAATGCATGCAGGAAAAGCAGAAATTATATGTCCATATGTATGTGGGGAGTCGGAGAGAAGAGTTATACGCCTGATAGATACTCTGCATTGCAGTTGTAGTTACTCAACATATACAATTACATCGCATATAATACCAAAGAGATGTGCCAAAGGTCGGCAAGGGTTCAGTTCAGATAATTTGATCTTAAGAGGTCTGAAAGACCCTGCACGATAGGGTATGCTAAGCGAAACTGAACCCCAAGTTGGCAATTTACAGATCGCCCCCGACAAAAACAAGAAAAAAGACAAAGCGTCTGGCAGGGAATTGTTGGGGAACTGGGATTGGTACTGGACACTGTGGGCAATGTGGGTACTGGGAGTGAGGAGACTGGTCATTGGGTATGGAACGGAAGCCGACGCTGCTGCAATGTGATTCGCGATGGTTTGCTGAGATAAGCAGCGCAACGAATAACCGAACACAGCCAGACAGTGGGACGGACATCCAGTGGGACAGGCAACAGGCAGCAGGCAGCAAGCAACAGGCAGGCAGACCGGGGACAGTGGGACAACGACGGAGAACGACAACAATTGCGGCCATGTCCTGTTTCGCGTTCTAGCAGCAAAAAGACTGAAGAATTGAGAGCCAAAGACTCCCACGCGTATTTCCGGTTGCAGTCTGTTTCGCTCTCGCGCTGTCTCACTGTCTCGCTCACTCTCAGTGCGGCTCATTAATAGATAAATGAATTGGAATACGCATTTCCGTCAATGGGGGCCGCCTTACGCATTGGGGCCGACGTTTTGTTTTAAAGTCAATTTCGTTGATGTTGTTGTTGCTGTTATTGTTGGGGCCTGGCCAAGACAATTCGCAACGCAGCCAGCAGCGAAAATCGAACGGTTTTGCAGTGCAGTCCCCAGTCCACAGTCCACAGTCCAGTTCAGTTTTGGGGCCGCATCTTCATGCTGCATTTATCGAATTATTATTTCCGGTTTCGCGTGCATAATGTATGCAGAGACAGAGAGAGAGAGAGAGAGTGAGAGAGAGAGAGGGGAAGACAGCTCAACAACATCATCAACAAAGAAGGTCGAAAGGAGGGGGGTACCTGCACCAGTGGCGGTCCCATCGGGAGACATACGACAAAACTCAACGACAGCAAACGGTGCAAAATCGAACGCTTTTTGTGTGAAGTTAATAATACGTTTGACATGGCCCCCAAATGCTCGCAGAGAGAGAGAGAGTGAGAGAGATTGCAAAGAATAAATGCAGAATAATGTACGATATATATCGTGTGTATGTTATATATATGCAGAATGGCACAGCCCGAGGTCTGCAGGCCCGAGGCGGCTCTGGTCTGCTCTGCTCTGCTTGGGGCACCTCTTTACATGCATTTTGCGGGCTGGGGCCGAATAAATTTATGATTTATTAAGGATGCTCTGATTACAACACGCTGCATGTGCTACGTACAAGCCGATCTCTGGCCTGCTTCGATTCCACTGCTGCCCTGACTGATGTCTCGTAAATAACACTGGCAGCAACAACAACAACGAGGAGGAGATCGCAGCAAGTGAGTTATTTGTTTAACATGAAGAGCGAACACGTTTTTGACTCACAAATGTTGACAAAGAATAATGTAATTTATGTTGCAACAACTTGTTGCACATTTTTCTGCTGTCAACGCCAAGACAGAGATGGCAATAGAGCGCACAGGGAAAGAGAGAGAGAGAGATGTCGTATCCCCCTCTCTAACCACATTGCGCAATTATGTGTTGCACATCCCACGAAAAATTGGGTGTGACAACGAACTGAAGATCGCGGCAAGATCTGGAGAGTATTTGTCAAAGTTCGTGCGAAAGACAAGTGCAAAAGAGCTGAGTAAGGAGAGAACAAGTGCACAATGCAATGCCCTACACAGAAAAGATAATTCCACTTGTCGCTGCGATCGTAAATTAAGTGCTTAGCCCTCTTCTAATTCCCCCTTCCCTTTCCTTCCCCACCCCTCGCCATACACTATCTTTTGTTACAATTTTTCGTTCCTCGTTCCGTGCAGAACAATTAAAACGCCCACAAGTAGATGAAAAGGAGAGTGAGAGGAGGGGAAAAGGACAATTGCGTGTTGCGATTGCGTGCAGTGCCCAATGGAAGACTGATCATGCGGGGCAGCGGGAGGAAGGGGACTGCAGATCGACAGTTTTTGAAGTTTTCATTAGTTAAGCTGATTACAGCGAGGACCAAAAAGGTTCCACACAGCTGAAAATATAATAAGATCATATGGGGAATTTCCAAAGTAAATGAGAGTCGAGAGGAGCATAGCCAGTAAAGAGGGCAATTAACTTGTACGAGTATATATATATCGCATAGTGTAAGATTATATAATACAATAATAATGCTCATAAGTAATTGGATTGCTTCACTGTGACAATTGAGCAAGAAATTGGGTTGAGGATCAGTTGGAGAAGAATAAGACAAGTGGGAGAAGGTTCCTAAGATATTATTGGAATAGGTAGATACATTTTTATAGAATAGTTTACTTGAAGAAACATCTTGCTTATATTCTCCATAATCCTGGGAAGATTCCTCTTCTCTCCCACTCTCCTTCTTTCCCCCTTCCTCACCAGCTGAATTTGACAAAGTCTTTCGACTTAATTGCCAGCAAAAACGATACAAATGTCTCAATTAGCTCCAGGCACTTTCTCCACGACAAATGGGGCCAGCGAAATTATTTAAATTAATTACGCAAAGTGAGCGCAGCGCATTCATCAAAAGACTTGGCTAAACTCTTCATTCTTCTTCCATACTTCCCTCTTTCCCCTTTGTGGATTCTCTTCTTATTTTCTTTTAATTGTCGACTTTTTGTGCGATTCAAGATGAGCAGAATTTAATTGCCAGCAGAGCAAAAGAAGAGAAGAAATATTCAAGACAGGGAGGGAAAAAACTGAATATATAGTTTCAGGTTCACGACTCACAGAGTGCATAATACTCATTTTGTATTTCGATTATAATATTCATACAAAAAGATTACTGAGTTACTTTTCCTATTTAAAACGAACTATATTTGGCACTATTGAAGTCTTTCTCTATATAAACTCAAACTCAATGCAAACCATAAAGAAAGAATTTATCCAGTTGAAACATTTTTAGTTTTTATACTTTTATAATGCGATTTACAATATTTAATTGCTGCAGCTTTCTGAGTGCAGCCATGCCCCAAGGCACTGTCGGACTTATCCAAAAGAATGAGGAAGATTGTCCCAAAGCAGACGAAGAACAGAAGCAGCCTAGAGGAGAAATACTACGATGCGACGTTTGTCGGTCGTTCAATCTCCGATTCTCCCGTATTCCCGTATTCCCGCATTATTCGTAGATATTGCAATAGTGCATATGAAATGTGGAACTGCAATCGCTGCGTGACTCTCCCAATTAGTCGCTATGTTAATGTTGTTGTTTCGGCTACTTGTTGTTGTTGTTGCTGCTGCTGGTGCTGCTGCTGCTGCTTCTGCTGGTGCTGGCTGAATCTCGTAATTCACTTTTGATTTCATATGCATTTCATCAAATTGCCGCTGCGCACGCGCACGCCAAAAACATCGCCTGCAGTCGCTGGACAGACTCAGACCTTGGTTTGATTTGAAAATTACTCGAGAGAGAAAAACAAGTAAGAAATAACCAGTGGGGAGTATCAGGCAGATAGCTACTCTGCAAAGGAATAAACTATTAATTAATTAATAAATTAAATAATTTTAAAGTTGTTCTTCACTATTTCAATTTGTATCTCTTCGGTTTTAAGTACAATCGTTATGCACTTTATAACATGCGTAGAGCATATAGCAAGCAATTATCTTCGATTTCGCGCACTATAGTAATATTTTCAGTTCTGATATTATAATGTACATTTATATTTGGCTGTATTGGCATTCCATTCTCCTGTTCCGAGTCTCTATAGGCAGACAGACTAATTTCCAAGTAAAGTAACCCTACTAGCTACCCACTCACTCATTTACAGGGTATTTATCAACGCTGATAGCCCGACAACTATGCAAGTGGGAAACTGGTTGCCCGGCACGCTGCCAGAGCTGTTGCCATTGCTGGCAATTTAATTTAGTCCACAATCCGCAATCCGCATCTGAATCCAAAACCGAACCCGAAACTGTATCCAAGCGTTGTCTTCTCCAGTTATCCAAAGCATTCCTCTCCAGCTGCCCCTCCCCACCTGCCTCCCTTTGCTCCTGTTCTCCCCGTCTGCTGCTCTACACCTATTCCCATTAAGCTTTTGCCATTCTCCATGACGACGACGACGGCGATGTCGACTGCGTCTCCGGTTGTCATTGCCGCGCGTCATGCGGCTCACTTCAAATGGACGACGACGTGCGCGAGCGCGCGCGCTCTGCGACTGCCACAAAAACCAGAAAAGAAAAGAAAAAAAAAACAAACCGAAAAATTGCAATCTTTTTGAAATTTATGATGAAAAAATGAACACTGTCGCTTTTTTGAACATTTTAATTATACGGCCCGAGAGCCTGCCGAGAGTCTTCGCCGCGAGAGTCGCCGTGCATTTTTTCGGCGGCGGCGCCTCCCGCTCGAACCGGTAGCCAGACAGAGCAGAGACCAGAGACCGAATTCAAGCCAAGATTTTTCGCCAATTTCGACAGCATTTTATTTTAGCTTTTTTTATATATTTTTTTTTATTTTTTGGGGAATTTGTCGAGTAATTAATAAATTCGCAACGCTGCCACAGGATATTTGCATAAGAAATTATGGCAATGAAATGTTATGATCGCAGGCGAATGACAGACGACGACGACGCTGCGCTGCAGTAACTGGAACTGCAACTGAAACTGGAAGTGGATGTGGATGTGGAAGTGCTGGAACAAACTGTTGCTCCATACAACAAGGTCACGGCGGCTTTTCGGCGACTTTGAAGCGAACGAGCGCTTCCGTTGAAGAGTCCAACAACAACAGCATCACATTGCATAAGTAGAGATCCAGAGCAAGATCCCTCTGCAGAACTAGATCCTGTCTTCCAGCTGTGGCCAGTGTGACATTTATGCATATAATTTTCCGACTGTTCCCAAGACAATTGCGAATAAATGAACCATGGGCCAAAACATCTCGGGTTTGCAGCTAACACGCAGCGTGTGGCGAATGTCCGAGAAACCGAATGCACAAATACACCAACACACACACACACGCAAACCAACACACACACTGTGTCGCGCAAGTATCCTTTCTGTAGGCAGCGTGCCGCGCCCTGCACGTGGCTGAGTTTTCTTCTTGTTCCTTGTGAAAAGCTAAGCGGACAATGGATGCGCCCGATGAGTCCGAGTCGGAGTCGGAGTCGGAGTCTCGGCCTAAACTGGAATCAAAACCTTTGTGCACACACGACAATTGACAATGATAATGAAAAGTAGTCGGCGCAAATTGCATAAGGCTCACTGTTTCTCCATTCTTTGCATTCTCTTTGGCATCGGCAAATTGCAAGGCGTTTGCAGGGCGTTTCGTAAGCCTCTTCAGAGGTTGCGCCCAAAATGTGTTTCTAATTGAGTGTCCGGCATAGTAGGCTCACTCTCTTTCTCTTTGTCTCTCTCTCTCTCTCTCTCTCTAACTGTACACGCGGCAGGAGCAGAAGCCGCAACCTTGTCAGCAGCAATAGCAGAGCTCCTAAGAAACCTTTCAACTTTGGCGCGCATCTTCTGCAGAAGTCAGTGGGCAGCCCGCAATACAAAACCTATTTAGGATCAGCAAGAGGAACCTAATGAATGTCATGTTAGATCATTGCTGAATGCTCGTTTCGCCAGAAACCCCATAAAGTGTGATCCACTTGATCGGTGCAATCAGCTGAAATACTTGAAGTATGCCATGTTACTAACAGAGCGAGTCCTCAATATAAAAGCAATTTTCAATACTATAATAGTGATCTATAGTATTTTAGCCTTTATTTTAGTAGTTAATTGTAGATTTAAAATCATCTTAAATATATTATTATCCTTCAAATCACAGAAGGTTGTACTTTCCTTAGTGTTCCTCTCCAACGTACTGGGTTTACTATCTATACCGATCAACAGATTTCGAATTGTATAATTTAAATCAACATGGATTCAAAACCATGTTATATAACAGAGCGCATCTGCCAGCAGCTCCTTCTGCTTCCTTTCCTCTTCTCTGGCACAGTTCCCTTTCCATTTCGCACATATTTAGCTACCTACTAGTCGAATATACAGTTCTATAAACAGACAGCTCGCATATGTTTCAGCTCCCGTTTTACCTCAGCTTCCTCTGACTCTCTCCTCTCCCTCTCTCTTAGCTATCCACTGCGTGCGTGTGAATCTATTAAAGATCAGAACTGGAATCGATCGATGAATTGTGGAGATATTTCGATCGCATACAAAATTCAATTAAGCAAACCGAACGACCGACGAACACATCCGAATCGATTTTGATTTTGATGTTGATGCCTTTGCTGATGTGTTTTCCCCGAAAAACATCCTGACGATAATGGGCGAAGGGGAAGGGCGGATGGTATGCCAGGCACCTGTGGGTCCTGGGCCTGGTGTGAAAAATGGAAGCAAAAATTAAATTAAATTCTCTGGCAGACACGAAGAGATCAAAAAAGGGAATGAGAATGCGAATGGGAATAGCAAGGGGAATGGGGAATAGTTAAAACGGGGGAGGAAGTGCCAAAAAAGGGTTCGATCGCCGATGCCGACACGTCAAATTGTTATGCTGATGAGCTGACGATTGCGGGGCGGGCGTATAAATCAATTTCAAGTCAGTCTGTCGATCGAACCCAACCGAACTGAGCCGAACTGATCGCCGGTCTATCCGTCTCTCAGCTTGCTGAAATCTTCTGGCGATCGAGAGAATCTGTTGCTTTTGTTTGATGTTTTGATTTGGGTATGTCGTGTTTGCTTAGCTGTGAAAAGAGTGAGAGAGACAAGGAAGTAGGGTGGGAGAGGTGGCAAACCGCAAACCGCTATGGGAAGGGAAAATTCTCACTATATTTTTGCGGTTCTTTTAAGCGGTTTCCGCTTTTCCTGTTTCCGCAAAGGCTTATGCAAATATTAGTCCGGCTAGCGGGTAAATCGCCAAGCAGCGAAACGGCGCACATCCTGCGTGGCAAAATAAATGGATATTTGATAGCAGCGTGAAGAACCGATCGATCCATCGGCGTTCGATCGGCGTGAGAAGAAAACAATTCTGGAGAGACGGAGAGGGAAAGTGGAGGGAGAAGAGTGAGAGAGAGAGACTCAGATTCCGAGGTCCTTACCGCGCATCATTAGTAAATCAAAAGTGGGGCGTGCTGTGGCCCAATACAATGGATGGAGATGTGCCTCCTACACGCGGTTCACTCATGTGATCTAATAAGCGAAGCACATCAAAGACTTTGCCGCACTATGCACCTGATCCGCGCTGTGCCACAAAAAGGTGTTAAATGGGGCGTACTAATGAGATCAGTGCACACACACATACACACACGCGCAGGCAGGACAATGCGCGATGCGACGCGATAGAAAACCAATTTAGGACAATAATGCAATACAACGCAAGGTGAACAAAGGATCAACAAATTATGCTCGAACAAGTGAATCAATATGGTACACGAACAATCGATAACAAGCCGCAAAGGACTCACATTGCCAGAGCAGGACTCGATCGTTAATATTGTTGCATAACGACTTGAATAATGACTTAATCATTAGCCGATAAAAGGCGACCTATACCAGTGGGTCCACAGAAGAAAGCCAAATCAAAAGAATCGGGTCAGGTGAAAGACAAAGGGCAACTTGTCGCAAGGGGAAGGGAATTGATCTTAAGCGGGAAAATTCACATGACAGTCTTCGCTTTGTTTCGCTCCCCTTCCCACATTAATATCCAGTTAATTCTCAATCCAATTAACCCAAAAAGAAAAAGTTATCTTCGATGATATAAGCGAACAGTTTCGGATCGATCGTAATGAAGGGTGCTACGTATGAAGCTCTGTTTCCCCATCGTCTCCCTTCCCTTCTCTATGTACCACCTCCCCCTTTCGCACCTCAACTTACATGTCGAACGACACGTCAATCCCCTCTCAGTGACGCTTCGCCACTTGTCACTTGGCCACTCAGCGACTTGGGCTGTCAGTAATCGGATCTGTTCGGGATTAATGTCGCTCACTACTCAACGTTGTAAGCCGCACACGCATTTGGCGACATGCGACACGATGGCGATACGAAAGAGGATGCTGGGATATCTACACCACCCAAGCAGCAAGCCAGCAAGCCAGTAATGCCAATAACGACTATCGACTACCGACCCGACAGAGATTACAAGCATTTTCTGCATATGAAATGCTGAAATCAGTGCTGCGAGTCTTAAGCTCTCCGACTGATATAGGTGCGTATAAGACACATACACATACACATAAGAGACTCCACGTGAAGTTTCCAAAGGAAGTGGAGAGTCTGAATTTGCACAACATAAGAGTTCCTTGGCTGGTGCAAGAGATGCCTTTGGAAAGAGACTGGACCTGAAGGAAGCTGTGCAGATATCCAATCAATTGATTCTGTCCTGTTCTCTTCAGTTACTTACCCTCTCACTATGGAAAGGATCTTATGTTTTTCTTTAATGAAGCAACATACTTGCGATCTTTCTAATTTCCCGACAAGATATAGAAACAGTTACTGAAACCCGCCCACTTACAGTGGCAGTGCCACTTGAGATCTCTCTCTTTCTTTCTCCCTGGACATTACGCAGACTTCAATACAATTTGCCTTTTGGTTTTTGCCGAGTCAGCGAGGTGCGAGATCGTTTAACGCCTGTTGAATTTTAGTTTTAGTTTTGGTTTTCCAGTTCGGTTTCTTCGATTTCCAGTTCGAGTTCGAGTTCGAGCTCGAGCTCGAGTTCGCGTTAATTGGGCAATGTTTGTACGCGGCGGCAACGACGACGCCGCGACGTCGGGGACGGCTGCAAGATTCGTTAGCACATTTGCGGTTGCAGCGAGGATAACAAGGATGGAGGACAACAAAGTGCCGCTTGACTTGTTAGCTCAGCGAACTCTTGGAATTGGAAATTTGGAAAAATGCAATATAATTGCGCTGATTATGGGAGCTCGCCTCATAAATGGCCATTAACAAGCCAAGTTAGCCGAGGTCCTTCCAGGAAAGAGTCCAAAGGGAAAACAGAGAAACCCCTTCTTCGCTGCGAGAAAGTCAAGTTGAGGACGTGATCTCGCAACGCTCGAGGCTGCACAGCGGATAAATGGATACACCCTTTTTCCGTGTTGGCGGGAAAACACGCTGAAGAGAAAGTAAGGCGTAATCGCGTCGTCACAGCAGGAATTATTTACCAAATGTTTAACCAAACCTATCAGCGCCCACAATCTTCACAATCATGACAATCTTCAACCCGTTGTGGGGGCGTGTGACTATTTTTATTGTGATTTGATTGGTTTGGACACACGCGGACACACTTTCTACCCAAATAGAGCAATAAATTCTCCATGTTGACATTGATTTACTTGACCAGTCTACGCCCTGAAGAATTTATGATTTAATTATTGTTTTTATTCCCATCCCGCTGTGCACTAAACGTTCCACTAAAAAGGCACCGCGACATTTATCAGTCTTTGATCTGGCTTTGACAAAACATTAGCAGACCGTCGGCTCGAGTTGGCGATGGAACTCGAGCTGGAGCCTAGCAAAAGTCAGTGGACAACAAGGCGGATGCATAAATCGATATGAAAATCACCAATTATCTTATGCAATGCATTGCCAGGGGGACTCTTTACTGAGTGGGGTGCGGAACTGCATCGGAGAGAAAGAGAGAGAGAGAGAGAAAGAGAGAAGGAGAGCTGGAGTGATACGCACACAACTCATAAGCTTGGACAACTTGTTAAGCGCCCCGAACCCGAAAGATTTCTTTTCAGCGCTGATGCGACGACGACGATCGAGACGAGACGAGTGCAGAGAGAGGGTAGAGGGACGTGGACGGGGGGTGCAGCATGATGATATACAATAATCGAGCAGTGCTCGCGATCAGAACATTGCCACAAACGAGGCAACTGGCCAGAAGGCCCCATTGGCATCACATCATATCCGAACTATGCATGCACTATAGCACCCAATTCCCTGTGAATCACTTATATGACACAGAAAGATATAATATATATGATATTAACCTTAAACTTCGAGAGTACATTATCATTAGATTGGTGGAATGCGAATTTGTAGATAGGAATCTTGAAATTATCTTCATAATCATTGTATTTTGAAATACCATAGATTTCATAGTTAATATACAGCATATATACTTCATATTTAATTTACCCACAATTTACAGCTCTTCAATGCTTCAGCTAGAGAGTCAAAAATGTTTCCTCATTTTTCTCGCAAAACAAATAGAAACTCCAAACAGACGAAATAAAAGCAACTTCGTTTGAACTCGCAGCGGAAGCGCAAACGATGATGATCAGCTCAGCTCGAGCAAATGATGCAAATGCTGGAAAGATGACGACAACAACGTCGCCAAGTCCAAGTCCGAGTCCACAGCAAGTCCAATTTCAAGTGCAAGTCCAAGACCAAGTCCAAGACGAGGATCATGACGTTGCTAACGACGACTCCTACAAGAGCCCGTTAGCGTGTTGGGTTTGTCTGTCTTCGGATATCTCCCTCTGAGTGTATGTGTGTGTGTGTCTGGTCAGCGCCCTTTGTGGCTGGCAGAGAAGGCAGCAACAAATGCGTTCATTTCCCTCTCAAGTCAAATATACAATGATATAATAAATTGAATGACATTCATAAATAAACAATATAAGAACAACAACAACAACAACAACAACAACAACAACAACAACAACAACGGCAATGGCAATGGTAACCACAACGACAACGACAACGTTGCCAGGCGTAGGCTGCAGTCGCTGGCAAATCTGGGGAGAAGCGTAATGAAGACATTAAACGGACTCGGCAAAGCTTTACGAAACGCTTCGCTTTCTCACACAGAGTAAAAGAAAGGGAGACATCGAAAGAGAGAGGGAGAGAGAGAGAGAGATAGGGAGGCAGGGTTACCCTAGTGTTACATTCAAAAACAACAACTTAACATCATTATTAACAATAACAACAACAAGCAAATGGCAAGTGCCGAACCAAAGCGAAGCAAACCGCTAACCGGTAGCCAGTGGAAATGGCACTGGCCTTAGGTCTGGCTCTGCGAATGGGAATCGAAATGGGATCGCAGCGCTGATCTCATCCGTGATCGCAGGCTTTTTTCTGTTGATGTCTCATTTAACTAAGCAGCGGGGAAGCAGCAGCAGCAGCAGGAACAGCAGCAGCAACAAGAACAACAAATATTTGCCCGAAAATGCAATCATAATAAATGCGCTGCCTGGGTGGTTGGCCATGACGTTCCGAGACGACGATCGTCTTGATCATTATGACGATCAGACATAGAGCGACGGTAGCGGCAGCTTCTGCGCTCCATTTGACTACTCGGGCGGCCACATTAACATACACTTGGCATACAGAGAGGAAGGAGGAGGACGAGGTGGAGGTGGAGGATCATCTGGAATTGATCGGACTCTGGTTCTGGCATAAGATCTGGAATATTATGCGCGCTTTTGATGAACCTAATTGACAACTTTTTGTCAGCAGTGTGTGGGGATTATGATTGCTTTTATGTTAAGCCCGAGACGATATCTGGGACTGCGCTCCTCTTCCAACTCATGCTGCTCCGTTAAGTTCCCCTTCTCCCTCTTTCTCCTCCTCCCTCCCTCTCCGCGTCCCTCCCTCAGAGAGTCTGCTCTGTTAGTTAAATATATTTGTATGCTCGTTTCGGGGGCATTCGTTATATGTCGTTGATATGTCGATCAAAGCGCATCAGTTTGATTGATTTGATGCAGACGTTAACGGGAGGGGCCCACTGTGCATCGATGATGAATGCAAACTGCTGCAGCGTATTGCCCATCTCCCCTTCCAGCTGCAAGAGCGCACTGCAACCAAATGACTTAGACAGCGAGCATGCTCTGCAAATGAAATGACTTAGACAACGAACTTGCCTAATCACTTAGGCAACGAACTTGCACTGCATTAAACGAATTCTCAAATGACTTAGGCAACGAACTTGTTTGACCAAATAGAAGCTGCCAAGGAAAATGACTTAGGCAACGAACGTGCTTGCTTGCAAATCCCTATACGTCCAAGGGTTAGAACAATATGTGACAAATCTAGCAGATTTGCTTGAAAGACTTACAAACACATACATACAGTGTACATCTTCGCCTCGGTGCGGTGACAAAGTCAAGCCTCTGGAAGAAGATCTAGATCATGTAGATTGCAAAGATTTCGCAGATTGTAATAATGATGTGTGGACAAACCTGCATGGTTCGTGGCAAAGTCAAGCCTTCGCAAACAAATCTAGATCAGTAGATCTCTAAAGATTTCAAAGATTAAGACAATGCGATGTTGGTAAACCTCGGTACCAGCTGACAAAGACCAAGTGGATCAACAGTTTCTGTCTCTTAAATTGGCTCAATTTCTTGGGCTAACTAGAGCGCTGTGCGCGAGACAGTACATTGGATTTGGGATAGTTGAGGCGAGCCTGAGGTTAGGTTAAGTTGGGTGACACCTCTCCCTCCCTTTCTCTCTTTCTCACTCTCACTCTCTCTGTCTCAATACCTTTGGTTATCCGCATGTCACTAAACCGCTTTGCACGCCTACAAAACAATAGGGCAACTTAATTGCCTTTGACAAACTAGAAGACTTAAGAGGACCTAAGACGATTTGCTCGGTCTCCGCCCACATGTCACATGATTGGGCCCGCTCTCTCTCGAGTGCCCTGGACAATGGTCAAACAATGATGCTGAGGTCGTGGTAACAATAATACGAGATAATAAAACACAAAACATACATGTGACAATTGCCGCCGCTCGGCACGCACCACCTTGATCAGCTTGGTACCGCAGTCCGTCCCGTGGTCTCCGGTACCGTCTTCAGTTCGTGTCCGCTCACTGCTGCGCCTGAGGCGCTCAGCTGTAGGGAGAGAGCCTGCGACAGCTCCTGGAATTTGCAACAATCAGAAAGACAAAAAAAATACATACATACACACACACACACACAAGCACACACAAAACCAAAAATGTAATTATGCTCGCGCCCAAAAAGTGGGCGTTGCACAGTAGTCCCTGGCTGCCAACGCCGTCAAGCGAGGGAAATGGACAGACAGACAGCAACTGGCGGCAGTGAAAGCCACAGAGCGCCTGCTCCCCCCGCTGATGCTCCAGCACAGTGGAACAAATGCTTATGGAAAGCGACAAACAAGCTAATTCAGCAGAAGAGTTGTATTCTATTATGAAATCATAGCAATAGAGTTTTCTATATATACAATAATATACCATTTACAGTTTTCATAATATTTATGGAGATGTTGAAAACTTCCATAAGGATGCAATCAAATCAAGAGTATGTACGTTTATTGAGATTTAAATGAAGTGCGTCTGGTTGATGAAGGAGTTTTCCGTTCCATTCTATTCTATTATAATCTCTGTTATTCTATTCTATTATATTTCAACTATTCAAATTAACGAAACTAAATTCAAATTAATATCAGTTAAGTGATATATATTTATGGCTTATCTCCTCAAATTGCCACATCCCACTTGATTAGCTTTAGTGCCACTGTGCGCATTGCATGATGAATGTCCTGAGCAAAGCTTTGGACGAGTGTCTCCGGCTTTTCTCACGCTGTGCACGTGAGGCGTCGTCTCGTATGTTAAACTGTCGCTTGCAGCCAAAAGTGCAATTAAACAAATTGCGAGAGGCAGCGAGGGGCCGTAAGAGGCAACGCATCTGAGAGTCTCATCCCAAGTCAGTCGGATCAAGCAAAAGTTCTGCCGTGACAGCAAACGCTTCTCTTGTTTTATTTCTTTGTTTTTTTTTTTTTTTTGGGCTGAGAACTTTTTTATTTAATTGTTGCACAAACGACTTAATTATTTTGGCAGACGTCCCAGATGGAAGCCGGGCCAAGAACTGCAGGCGGCAGCAGTTGCGTCGCATGGGTATTATATATGGCCGCCTGACATGCCAGATTGAAAGCAAATGTGAATCCTGCATACGATGTGAGTCCTGTGTATCCGATTGCAATGAACTTGCCAACTCGGCCCGAGGCTGACTTTAGCTGGAAGCTGATGTTTATCGTCCAAGAGAGACTTGAGACTCGTGTCGACGGCTCAGGTTACACACAAGTTACACACACTACACTTACTACACACTCACACACAGTACACACACGCGCTGTTTGGCGTGTGTAAACAAATCCCAACATATCCTGGACAGTACGAGAGCAGCAGCAGCAGCACCCGCTCTCCGAGTGTGTGTGTGTTTGTGTGTGTGTGTGTTGATCATTGTTTTCGTATTTTCCATTTCCCATTTCCCAGGAAATTTTGGTATATTTGAAATTTTGCCGACACAACCACAAGCATACACAGGACACACACAAATCTCACGCCTAACAAGACTCTTAAGCCGCATTTAGTTGCGGCTAAGCCGCAGGATCTAGAACACAGTTCAAAGCGGTCAGCTACTGCTCTCTCTCTCTCTCTCTTTCTGTCTCCCTTTCTCCCACCTCTAATCTAAGCGGCAATCTTTAAGAGAGTTTTGCATAATTTGCGGCTGCCGTAATGCAAATCCCATTTGCGACCACCGGCGGCTCATAAAACCTCCAATTATGACATAGACATAGACAACTGGCAACTCGGCAACTCTGTTGCCAAGGCGATCTGCAATCGGCGATCACTCTGCGGTGCTCTTGCCACATAATGACCAAACAGTAGGCCTGCCAGACGGACTTATTATACAGCTCAGCCCAGCCCAGTCCAGCCCAGTCCAGGGCACGCAGGGGCCAAAGCAAATACCCAGTAGCCAAAAAGGTATGAAGGGTATGAAAAGTATGACAGCAGCAGAGCGTAAGGTAGTTATTAGACAAAGTTGCACTGCACATAGAGAAACATAACTTATTCTTCCTTTATACTACTCGATCTGTTAGACTGTTCAGTTTAATCTGCATTTATATTACTAGATCGATTTCTTGACCTAATCAACTTGGTATTATTCATTCTCGATGAAGTTCACTTCCTGGCTTGACTTTTTTGTCTTTAGTGGTAGTCTTGGCTTTATTTTATAACTTCTTCATCACCTTATCTGCAGTAGTCTATCGTGTCTTTATTCTGCTTTCCTTGACTTCTTCTTCTTCCTGTACCCATGTCTTTACTACTTCATTTACATTCCTTAACCTTTTCCCTATGTTTTCAAAATTACTAAGCTTCTCTTCATTTGATGGCGCTTGCAACATTGTTGACAGCAGCATGTTGCCACTGCACGTTTGCCCGCCGTATGTGGCATCACAACCATCATAATCAATACATGATCTCAAGCTGCAACGTAACATTGCACATGTCGGAGGCGTCGCCTGTCAACTGCAGTTTGTGTCTTTGATTTCGCCCGTGATTCCTCGCCAGTAGGCAAGGTGTGTGCGCGACTTTGGTGAGTGTGTATGTGTCTGATTTGTGTGTGTGCGATGGGGTTAGAGACGTGTCATATTTGCCTGCCAGGACGAGAGTTTGAGGACGTGCCACGCTGCAGATGCACCTTGATTTTGTAACCCTCTCACCCCCGATCCGAGCAGCTGATATCGTATCGGCAACAACAAGATCGTGAAGGAACAAGAACGCATCGTGTAAATTAATATTTCTTCGGGGTTCCTTCGCTTATCACTTGAGAACTGGATCGGGGGTTTGTGCCTGAGCCTGGCGCACGCGTTTGCACATTTGCCGTCGTCTTCCTGTCCTGCCCCTGCCCCTTCCCCAGCTACGTGCGCCCGTAACGGGGCTCTCTTCGACAAATTTTGCAGCTTGTCTATTTTCTGTTTCTGGTTTCTTTTTTTTGGTTCTTCTCTTCTTCTTCTTTGTCTTCTTTAGGCTTGTCTGCCTGGCGCGTGTGTGTCCTGTGTCGCGCTTCCTTATAAATATTTATTTATTTGTTTGCACATCCTCGCGATGTGTCTGGGCACTCGAAGGGAAGGAAAAGGGGAAGGGCAAGTGGCAGGAGAAGGGGGCTCGGCTTGTCGCGGCTCTGTTTGCTCAGCTTTCAATTGACATTTGGCTTGACGCATGCGTCAATAAATGTTCGACAGGATTTACATATTGAACGAGGAATAGAGACAGATTCACCGGGAGAGGGGTAGCGAGGGAGGGGAAGGGTGCGTGCATTAGAAGGAAGACAGAAATGGAGTTATGGTTTGAAGGAGGTTTGATGGAGTTAAGAGTTGAAGGAAAGAGAAAGATAATACAAAGTAAGACAGTGAGTGAGACACACAGCAATGAAGAGACAGAAGAACAGAGAGAAAGATAGACGATTATAGACAAAGATACAGTATAGTATATCATTAGAGGTTATAGACAGAGATACAATTAGAGGAAATCTTTATGTTATTTCACCACCTTCCAAGTGAGAGGTAGAAAGAGAGAGAAAGACAATTAATCAAGGTAAATCACCTCGGATTATGCATATCAGCAATCTACCCTCTGCCTCTCTGCCTCTAACTGACCAAAAAGCAGTTGTAACTCACACGCTCACTCCTATTCCCTCTTCGGGAGCAGCTTAGGAGCTGTGACTTGTTCGACTAGACCATTACCCGATTGCTGGGGCTACTAGCGATTAAGCTTGGAGACCACCATAAAAGACACCCGTACGTGGAAGTGCTGCTGCTGCTGACCTAGCCTATTATTAACAATATGATAGCGACGACCTTGTTTCCCCATGCTCAAGCTGGCGATGGTGATGATGATGATAATGACAATGGGACTGACGTTGTCGATGTCGATGCATTGACGTTGATGAGGCTGCTATCGATGATATCGAACCAGCTTGATTGATATATTGTTGAAGCGTTTTATTTTCTGTGCGCTGTACTCATTAAGATCGCAAAAACAGGGTGTTATGGAGTAATGGGTGTGCTTTGACAGCACTGGTAGGCGGGTGCTATTAAAGCAGGTTAAGCGAGTATTAGCTAAAGAATCTAATCAAAGGGTATCAGTGCATAAATGAGCAGCACAATGGGTTCTCCTTCAGTTTCAACGAAGTCTTTCATAAGTAACACAATATTATATTGAAAATCTAGAATATTTCGATAACAAAAAAAATAAAAAAGTAAAAAAATAATAAAGTTTGCCACAGAAGCACAACTGATATTGCAGCATAACTTCACTTCGAGCATGCCCTACTATCAATCGGCTTTTTTGGGTGTATCTCACACTTTACTTTAACTATTGCAAATTGATAACGTTCATTAAAATCAATAAATTCATAATTGAGTATTTGGTTGCACTGGCCTAGACAAGGGGGTGGGCTGGGGGCATTTGTGCGGGAAAGGGAGGTGGGCTACTGTGACAGGGCAATTACACGGTAATCAAACAAGCCTGACAACAATTGCCATTGGAAATGAAGGCTGCTGGGGCTGCTCCTAGAGGTTACCCGGCCTAATTGCCCACAGCAATGTGTCCTTGCGCTTGACAAATTCCTCGCCTGCCACAGGAGCCAAGGAGAACACAGGGAACGCAAGCAGAGGAGGCAAGGGGAGGCAGGCGAGGCGAACTGGACTCAGCCAGAGGCTGAGCCAGAATAAAGCAGGCTATAAAATAGCTAAATAGACCGCTCGATGTCGGCGAAATGCTTTTGTAGCCAGCAGCAGCATTGGGTGGGACGACGACAAGTGTTTAATCGTTGCTAATTATGCCGCAACTCGAGGCAAGCAGGCTTGGCTGGCAACCTTACCAGGCAACTTGCAACTAGTTGCAACTGCGCGTGTCACTGTCAGTCGGACTGCGAGACTGTAGACTGTAGACTGTATTCTGTAGATTGTAGACTGTTGTCTGTGGAATCGGGAGTCACAAGACTCGAAAGACTGCGCTGGAATGCCAAGCGTCAATTTAATTATGCGAACAATACAAATTGCGGCGCACAAAAGAAATGATTATGTCTCTGCGTTACCAACAAGCGGCGAATTGGCAACAAATTGCTCTGGCAGCAGGCGAGGCGTGGCATGGCCAGGCGAGGTAAGATGAGGCAAGCGGAGACGAGGCCAGGCGAGAGGGGACGAGGAAAACTAAGCTGACAAAGTTGGCCCACAATAATTACAAAATAAATCAACAGTTGGCTGCGAGACAAATTAACACATAAATTCTAGCGCTGCTTAAGCTGCAACCCCTCTCTCTCTCTCTCTCTCTCTCTCTATGTCTTGCCACTTTTCCTCTCTGTCTCTCTCTGTCGAGCACTCTCAACTCTTCTATGCGCAGCCAATTAATAATATGCGAGCAACTGACACGATGACAACGCCAGATACGCGTAATGCATGGCGCATTACATGCCGCTTATAGCACCACACTACCCTCTCCTCTCCTCTCCTCTCCCCCTCCCTGCCTTTGCCACTACCCCTACCCCTGCATAGCGTTGATCTTGATCACGTGTCGGCGTCGGCGCTGCAATCATTGATCATCGTCAGGCCAACGAGGGGGAATCTCTGGTTGCTTTTACTTAAGCTTTGACTTTGGCGGCAGCTTGCAACCTGTACCAGTTGCCAACCCCCTACCCCTTCCCCATCCCCTCCCCCTGCTCCACCGTCCCTCAGCCACTGTGGCTGCTCCTGCTGCTGTTGCAATCACGAAGATCAGCCGCAGTTGCATTTCAGTCCCTTCTGTGATTCGAAAATTTCATTTTAATTAAATTGTTGAATGCGCAAGTGCAACGTTAAGTTGCCATTTAGCCCCTCTCCCTCTCTCTTTTTCTGCCTGTCTGTCTGTCTCCTGCCATCTCCCATCTCCCTCGCTCCCTGTCTCTGCGATATTATCAATGCAACGGTTTATTACTTGCCGCTAAAGCCAAAACATTTCGCGCCTCAAATTACATTTTAATGAGCTGTGAAAAAATATTTGGAGCAGCACGTCGAAGATAACCTCCTCCCCTAGCAAGGGCGATTACAGCAACTCCCCACAGAGATTGCGGCATCTGGAGAAGATTGTACGTGAAACCTTTTCGCCCCAAATGCATTTTGTACTAAGTGGAGGCAAATTATTTCGCTTAAGTGTGGAGCAAAGTTCACGTGACAAAAATGTATTATGACTTGCGTAATTTGTTGTAATTACTGCACTTATCTGGCGTTCTACAGAGTCTACAGAGTGGTTTAGCCTGAAGGAACTCAGCTATCTGCAGAGTAAGAGCTATGAAATTTGTTGGATATTGAGTTGTAGGTGGGTGACGCATAAAGAAATATAAATTATCGTGGAAACCCTTTTAGAATATATCAAATAAGTTTCTAAACTCATGGAACTCGGCTATCTGCTGATCTTGAGCCATGAAATTCATTGGGTATTAGGTTGTAGGTAGAAGGAGCAAAAACTAATACAATCTGTACTAGAAAATCTTATAGAATATACCAAATAAGCTAAATAACTCAAGGAATTCGGATACCTGCAGATTAAAAGCTACGAAACTTTGTATGTATGGAGTTTTATGTGAAAGAAGCTGAGAACCATATAGTTTATATTGGAAATTGCATAAGCATATCCAAAATAGGATATTTAACTTAAGGAACTCGGTTATCAGAAGTGCTAGAGTTGAGGAACTTGGAAGGTATGCTATAAAGTTTAATAAGGAAGCAACACTAAATATGTTGTGCAGCAGAATGTGTGTTGGAAGCTTTGTAAATCGTTGGAGGATAACATATGCAAATCTATATAAAGTAGCAATGGATATTTATGATCTTCATTCACAATATTCTTGCTTCACAGGACTTTAAAATTTCTAGTTAAGAATTTGAAGACAGAGTTCTCAGAGAGTGTCAGCTGCAGAGTGCTTAATGAATAAACGAGACATGTTCGATTGGTTCCCAGGCAACTGACTGACTGACTGACTGACTCGCTGCACTTATTGCACGCGATGTGGCAACAAGGCGATAAGGCGATGAGGCGACTAGGCGGTAAATGCACATGTCATGCAAATCGAAGGATCCTCAGTGGGATCGCCAAGACAGGATCAGACAATAAGCTGATGAGGCCGAAGAACAAAGCGAAAGCAGGCAGGCAGCCAGTGGAGACTTTGTGGCACTTGATGAAATTTTTGTGTTGCAACAGCAGCAGCAGCAGCAGCAGAGGCAGCAACAAACACAATGCCACTTGTTGCGCCAACAGCGACAGGAGGCAACAACAGCAACACTCGAACTTGCCACTTGGCATGATTGACTTATCAAAAGGAGTAGTTGACTGAGCGGCAGCTACAGCAGCAGCAGCAGCAGCAGCAGCGAGAGGTAGCAACAACTGAGGCAGGCAGCGAAATGAAGTGTTGACAAGTGGCAAGCAAAAGGAATGTGTGCGCCGTGAATCAATGAGCCCAAACTGGACGCAGATCGAAAGGGGGCTGGTAGCAGGCAGCAGGCAGCAGGCGATGGAGGCGCGTTGTGAGCGCGCGTCGCTTTCGCGTTGCATGAATGAATGAGCGAGCAAGCGAGTAAGCTGCCATTGGGGCGGCGTGTTGCATGCAACACACACACACGCAGCCTGGATGGCAGTGTCTGTCTGCCTGCCTGCCTGCTTGGCAGCCTGAATTATGCGCACGCATTGTGCGCACGTCATGTGGTAAGCACCACCAGGAGCCAGCGTGGCAATCTCCAACTCCTCCAGCAGCTCCAGCTCCACCTCCTGCTGCTGCTGCTGCCGCTGCTGCTGCTTCTGCTACTCCTCCTGTTGCATGCACCCATACCCAGTGGCAGCAACACTTGTGCATGTCCAGCGCGACGCGTTTTCTGACGAAATTTACAACAAGTGCGCGCTAAAATGCTAAAGAGACGTCAACGTCAACAGCGACGTCAACAGCAGCAACAGCAGCGGCACCAACAGCAACAGCAGCAGCAACAGCAGCTACGTCAACGTCGACGTCAACATTCGAAGTTGGGTGATTTATGATGTGCTTCAGCGGCATCCACTTGTTGCAGTTCGACATGCAAGTGAAATGGCATTGATCGCTCCAAAATGCTGTTGTGACATGACTTAACCCGACCCTCCTTTCCCCTACCCCTCCCTCTCCCCCTCCCCATCCCCATCCCATTTCTCCCAGCAACAACCCCTTCCCAGCTGCACCACTCGGCATCCTTTTTAATTAAAATGTGAAGCGCAGTCATGTAAAGCAGTCCCGGAACGCAATTACATAACTCAATCAATTTGTAAGCTACCCAAAACATAAACAGAAAAACAGAAAGCACAGAAAACATACAGTGCAAATCAAAGCAGACAGCACAACCGGCTAATACCCTATAGATGACAAAGTCAGTTGTAACTGCTGATGAATGAAATGCCGTTTCGATATTTTCGCTTTCATTAATGGACTGTACTAAATCTATCATCTTTCTCGATCTAATGTTAACTCTCTACTGACGATTTGTGTGTAGACGTACAGCGTTAACAGAGAAATGTTAATGTTGTAAACAGAAAATTCATTTGAATTTATATAGATGAGAAAGATTTGAATGAGTTACATAGCTGCCTCTATTACTACTATTCATTGCCTTCCGTGTGGGCCCCACACTGCCTAGAGTATTTGGCAGGCTCAATCATTACCCCTCATTATTTGTACTTTACCTTCCTTAGCTCTTCCCTACTTTGATCCTTCCCTTTTTACAGGGTATAACGAAAAGAAAAACAGCCACTCTTCCGACTACCCATAAAACTTTGCCAATCACTTAATCTGAACTACAAAAAGCCAAAAAAAAAAAAACAGGAGAAAAAAACTGATCGCTTTTAAATGATTTTGGCTGCCGTCGCGGCGATAAACGAATTTATTGCAACAACGCACACAATAATTGGACTGCGCAGATCTGCGGCAAGATCTCCGTTGAGATCCTTAAACTTTATTATCGCTACGCAGAGAGCCTCCCTGGGTGTGCTCCAATTCCTGGGGCCCCCATTGTTTCTGCAGGACAACAACCAGCGGCGACGGGGCCAATAACAATAAGCCCCAACGATTGAAATTAAGTTGCTCCAACGGCCACCCGAGATGTTCCCCAACGCAAAACTACGAGGCAACGACCAGATCAGATCGATCGATCGATCTCCCGCTCGATCACCCTCTCGCTCGATCGATCGTTTCATATTCCCAATTTCAATTTCAATTCCCCAAAAGAGTTTTTTCTGCTTCTTCTTCTTTCTTGCATGTAATTTATCACGTTCTTTATTAGCGACAAAAAGTCACAAAGACAAAAGCTCGATCGTTAATCGATTAACGATCTTCCGATCCTCCCCATGCAATCCTTGCGGTGTTTTGTAAATTAGTGCATTGTCAAATGGCTGACAAGCGCAAGATCTGAATATCCCACTATAGTCGGGATACGAGTATATACATACATACGTTCCCTCATGTATATGCATTGCTGCTAGGCTGGTCGTAAAACATGGCAACAACATAATCACGATCGGTTGGTTCAGCTTACCCGATCGCCTGTCGCGACAATGCGACTCTGCCTATTAAAAATTAAACCGAATTTTATAGGAGGTCGCGAACACAATACACTGCAAGTAGAATAGAGTATTGAAAGTATGTGTAAAAATGAACTAACCTTAGTATAACTGAACATAACTATTATTATGACTTCTGCTATTAACGATCCTCAACCAAATTCGAATAGATTCTTAAATTTTCAACATGCAATTGCTACTCTGCCTCAAAGTTTGCTCAACATTATAAATGACCTTCCCTTCTTCCTTCCTGACTCCAAACTGAAGTGTATGTTTTAATGCCAGGTAGTTAAGTTTTTCCCTCCAGCTCAAGTCTGAACGTGAATGCATTTCTAATACATCTTAACAGCAAGGCTTCTGGGTGATTGATCTGCACGTCAATCTATTTCAATTTAGATCATCAGTGAGATCAGCAATTTGCTCTGCGACGGATGACAAAGTGTGCATGCTCAGAGTGCAAGGCAGAAAAGAGCTTAAATATATAATGAAGCTCATAAACTGACACTCGCTACGAAGATCGCAGAGAGCAAACCGCAGACTGAAGAGGAAAGACTAAAGACGCTGAGCTGAGCTGAGCTGAGCTGAACTGAACTGATGGCGATGTCGATGTTGAGATGTTCAGATGGGGCAGCGACGATCATCGCAGTAAGCGCCGAAAGCCATGATCAAAGTCAAGATCGGCGACGACAAGCGGCGCATATAAAATTCATCAAAACATTATTAAAACGTTGCAAAAGCCCAGCGAAAAAGTTGTAAATTTTTAAATACAAATACAAATACAAAACTGTTGAGCCCCACAACGATCGCGCAGGCGATCGATAATCTCTGCGCAATCGACTTGCGGCACTGACACTGCCTCTGACTCTGACTCTGGCTATAGGTGGATCTGGGATGTTGAACTGGCCCTGGCCATGGCCCTGGCATACTTTTACTAACGCTAATTTAAACGACGCGACGAGGCGACGTTTCGCCGGAATCAAACCCCGCGCTATCCTCTCTCGACCTCGTCCTAAAACTCCGTCCTCAACTCCGGCCGCATAATTTGCATATCAGCTTAATGCAGGGCTCTGGGGATCTGCAGTCTGTAAAGCGCGTCTTATCGCGGCGGCGATCATGTACGATGCTCGATGACAAAACTGTCCACGTACCAGAGAGCTCAGCCATGTTGTTGTATGTTGCACGTTGCACAAGTTGCAAGGCGTGCCCACAGTTTTGTGGCAAGTTGCATTAATGAATGCCACAGGCTGACACTTTAATTTTCAATTACAACAAATTGCCTATAATGTCTATGCTTATCGCCCCGAACCTGGCACTGATCCGCCCGCAGGCGAAACCGGGAGAGTGTATGCGCTTAATTGCGAGAAAGAGAGCGAGAGAGAGAGAGGGCTGGAGAGAAAGAAAGAGGGAGAGAGAGAGAGGATCGTACTTCTAATGACAGCCTTACAAAACAGAGACAGATTGAGAGAAAGAGAGAGAAAGAGAAGAGACCTGGGCAGTGCGTTTGCCTTGGTTGTTATCAAAATCTACGCAATCTGAAATCAATTCATCAAACTCAAAGATTACAATTGATTTTCAGCGTTCGAGATCGGTAGTAAGCCAAGAGAGCAGGCGGATCCATAAATAAATGTAGTGCAGCCAGTCCAGGGCCGGTGTGTGCGTGTGCAGCATATCCGGTCCTCATCCCGGTCTGCATCCCTCTCCTCATCCTCGTCTAGAGGTCCATCAAATGTGCAAAAAAAGAGAAATAAAAAAACGGAGACGACGACGACGACGACGACGACGATCCGCAGTGATCAGAGTGGAAGCAAAGAGACATGCCCTATAATAATGAAATGGAACACACGAGGGCAGTGCCAAAGTCTGGGCCGGGACGATCGTGTGTCTCTCTCGCTCGGTCTCTTGGTGTCTCTGCGCCTCAGTGATCGATGTGGCAATAATTTTTAAATAAATGATCGCTGCCTGTAAATGATCGCTCGGTTCCTGCTGATGCTGATGCTGTAGCTGTAGTTGTAGCTACAGCTCCTGCTGACTATCAAGCTGTGCTAAGAGCTACCCCTGCCTGCCAATCTGCCTGACTACGAGTCGGGCAGATACTTTTTTGTAGGTGTTGTCATTAACTTTCCGGTTAAGTAATTTGCCATGTACACCAAAAACCATTAAGTACTTCAAGCTGAATCAAATAAAAACGCTCGATGCCAAGTTAGCCTTGGAGAACCGAAGTTGTAATGCTCTAACTGGATGCGTGGGTCGTTAAATCTATGTTGTTAACTCTATGTTCCCTTTGAATGTATCTTTAATAATAGAAAATAATAAACACACTTACCCAACGAAATTGAAGTGGAAGAAGAAGAATTCAGTATATAAAAAACAGTAGTTCGTTCACCGAATTAATCTTTACCTTTTAAGCTCAGCTTGATCATAATGGAGGCAAATTTGAGTAGCCATTCAAGGTACAAAGATATACTCTGCATATTCAATAGGAAAGGAGACGGAAAACAAACTACAGGTAATACGAGAGGAAGGCAAACAACACGAAACGATATCGCAGCTCGAGCTGTTTTCACACCTTCACGTAGAGACAGTTGCAGCAGTTGGAGAAGCCTCCAGCGCTTTGCGAATCCAATCGCAGCTCAACGCCTTCGCACAAAAAACCACACACAAGTTGAGAGAAGGCGGAGGTGCTGGAGGAGGCGGAGGTGGATGGAAGTGAAGAAGTTATGCCATGCGTGTAGCAAACCATCGACGACTTAATCCAATTTGAGCATATAAATTATGGGTACGAAACTGGGCAAAATAACAAATCGCTTTATTAACCAACGCAAACATTTATCGCAAAAAGTATAAATATTTGTTATTGCATTAGGCCCCCAATTGGATGAGCCCCCAAAAAGCACTTTGGGGCCAACGTTGCGGCCAACGCATCCTGTGTGCTTCTCTCTCCAAATCAAAGCAACAACAACAAATATGTTAGGCATGCAGGGGAGTAGGCCGTGCAGCCAAGCCCAGGCAAAGCCTCGTCGCACTGGTGATGACAATCTGCAAGCAGAGACAGGACAGCCAGCTTGGCAGTTAGCTTAGGAGCGAGGGATATGGGAAGTCCGCGGGGGCGATGCGTGATGCTTCGTTTGGTTCAGTGTATTTAAATTTGGTGCAACCGCGTGCCCAGTGGTCAATAGGCTGTAGACTCAATGGGTAGATTAGTAGAAGATTCTAGATTGAATTTTTCTTTTTTTTTTTCTTTGCGACTTTATAAAATCACAGTTACAAAATTCCGACTGTTACAAACTATTATTATATTGTTAATTTTTGGTACAAAATTTCATCATTTATTACGACAACTCAACAAAGTTATGTTCTAAAAAGTATAAAGAATTGTATTATTAGTATATGAAATGACGGATGGCTTTCAAGAACTGTCCATTCCTAATGCTAATATAACATTTTATTACATTTAACTGAGTATTTACTGAGCTCCGGTGGCATTAAGTATTTAGTGTTAGCATTATAAGGTAAATTATGATGAAATTATAGATTTAGTACGGATACAAGCGAGGAAGTATACTTACTTCCCCTATCAATAACAAAGTTTTCATCTTATGTATTGCAATTTGTACATGGTAAATGGTAAAGATAAAGATTATATTATTCAGATATATGTATATTTATATATATATTGTATATTTAATTCCTATATTGATGAATCAATATCTCACATTTTCATGTAATCATCTTCAATATGTATAGAGGTATTTCCTTTTAACAACACTAACTTTTGTTCTTAATATTTCTCACTGGGTACTTCAGCGGATCGAGAGCAGAACTAACGCCTTAATTATATATGCAAGAAACGCAATGGCAGATATATCACCAGAGAGAGGATGCTGTAGCACGCAACTTGTCCAGTCTGGCCAGCTGGGGGAGGAAGCGATTGAACCAGAAGAATTCATTTCATCGACTCAGCACTCTGGCAGAGTCAGCCTAATCAGAAACAATTTAAAGACACAGACCGAGAGAGAGAGACAGAGAGAGCGAGAAAGAGCGAGAGACCGAGAGGGGAGGCTCCCCAATAAAGATTTGTGCGAAGGTGTTGAAAGTTGCATAAGAAATACGAGTAGAAGCCGCAGGCACAAGATCAGCACAGTGTATCCACCCCACTCTGCTGAGTGGGAGGGGGCTGACTGAATAATGCTTTGCATATAATTTATGAAATTTTATTAGCACAAAAAACGGAGAGGGAGAGAAAGGGCAGTAACAAAAAAAACTTGCATTTTGGCCTTCGACTGTCGTCGCGGCGTGTTGCACGCTTGATTGATGGCACTAGCTGACGAATGGCAAGAGGAGTTTAGTAGTGAGAAGGGGGAGCAGGGTCTGGAAGAATGCTTTTTAATTCCGTTGAGCAAAAAACTGAAACAGAAATCAGCCGCATGTCAACTTCGTTTTGGGGCGTAACGTTTTAATTTCTCGGCAATCGCAATCAAACACACCAGAGTTGCCATTCCGCCCCAATAGTGAAGAAGGGCCTGCAGGGGCGAAGGGCAATACCTTGGCAGCGGTATCAAGTTTTTCCTCGCATCGCCGGCAGACAGTGAAGTAAATCACAAGGACTTTGACATTTTGTGACAAAAGTTTGTCTTAGTTTTTTGTTTTTGTCTGCTCTTCTCTTTCTTGTTCCTCCCTTTGCAATGCCTTGCTTGCGATCGGGTATTTTTATGAGCAGGACCCTGTTAAAATTTATAATGTGTGGTCGTTGAATAATTTGAGCAGGCACCTAAATTGGTGCATGTCTAGATTTAATGGCTTAATTGGCCAGCAAGCAACAGATATATACTACAGATCGATATCAGACAGATATGTATATACAAAAAATGTATGGATATCATAAGGTAATGGACCTATGCTTATACCTATACTGAACAAATGGATATTGCTTAATTCTATTTCAGCTCGTTAGCTGATTAAATAAAAGTACTTGTATATGGTTTGGTAAAGCTTTAATTTCGACCATGAATGATCTCTGCATGCTCGATGAGCAGCTGCATTTCTTAATTTTTTGGCGAGGCGCGACCGTGCTCCGAGTACTTTACCGTCTGATGGATGATCCATTAAGTTGGCGCCGTTCGAGAGTAGTTTGTGGTAGGCGTGAAATTCATAGAAATTACTCGATGGGCTTCGGCTGGGCACCATACCACTCCACACCAACGGACCTCGAGACAGTCCACAGGAGACAGGAGACAGTCGTCGGTGCTCGCTCGCTGTCGGACGAGGCAGGACTTGTGGTCAGGCCGAGCTGCAGACACCACACAGGCCAAAGGGATTTATTTTTTTTTTTTTGTTTTTTGCCACGTCTGAGGTGCAAATTGGTTCGCACCTTTTTTGCAATATTTGAAATCGATCTTGGGTCCAGCAACGACGACGACAACGAAGGCAACAGCGACGGCGACGGCAACGGCGACTGGGGATTGGCTCGGGCGATAGTTAAGCGTGTGATTAATGAGTTTTTAAAAGGCTCACTTGGCATTTTAGAGCACTTTAATTGGAACATGCTGCTGCGTAAATCAGCCTAAAATTGCCACTAATAGGCACGATTTCCAGTCCGAACTCTCTGCCACTCACTCCCTGCCGGCTCTTGGCTTGTCTCGTGTGGCTGTTCACACCTTGAGCCAGGAAAAAGGTGTCGAAATTGAAGGAAATTAGCAAGGAATTAGAGAGCAGAATCGACTGTCCCGACAAAACTGATTGATGATTTGTTGCCAAATATTTGGCTAGACAGGAAGTGACCCCCGAATCGTAGTTGTAGAGCAACTACAAAGTGAGAGAGTGAGCGGCAGAAAGAGAGAGAGAGAGAGAGAAAATATATTACCCGATTGTCGATCGGCTGTCGATCACAGGCAAAGTGCTCTTTGCCGTTCGCTTCATTAAAAATCAATAAACGAGCTGCTTGAAAGAATCGTGCGAAGAGTCGATCGACAGACTCGGAAGAGTAGTTAAAAAAAAGAAAACAAGTTCCATACCGAATAGTCCGGATCGTCGCGACGACGAGCCGAACGTCGCCAACATCGTTAACCATTAAAAGGCGCAAAATGTTGAACGATCCTCGTCGTCTACTACTGCCACTACTGCTGCTGCTCTCTAGTAGTAGGCAAACTCGTTGCCGGAGGAGACATTGTTACAAAATTTTATGCGTTTTTAAAATTAAACGTTATATGCGCTAATCCTGAACTAAACTGCGATTTACGATCGCAATGCCGATACCGATACCAGAGCGCAAACGAACCAAAAATTGATTAAAATTTAATGAGTCGCAACTGTGTAAGCCATAAATATGTGCCCCAAATGGCTTCATTTGCATCAGATTGGATCAGATCAAGTTGCCCCGTACATACCATACACATGTACATACATATCGAATATAATGTGTGTATATATGGAACTACCCGCTGATCGCAGGCGCTCAGCATGGCTGGAACTTTTCAATTCCACGCTTCAAAACACTTTTCATTTCAATGCGACTGTCCCTCTCCCACTCCCTGTCTCTCTCTCTCTCTTTCCCTCTTACTTTGTTGTTCTTTCCTTTGGGTTTTTCGAAAATGGCGCGCGCCAGTTCCTCTATCCCTCTAAAACATAAAGTCGATGTTGTTGTTGACCCCAAAGAGAATACACAGAAGAGCAGATGTTTTCATGTTGACCGCATCTAATGGTGCGTGCTACTGCCGTTTGTTCTTGCCTCTTGCTCTTGCTCTTGCTCCGCACTGCCACTTGCCTCTCCCGACTTTTGGCTCTTGCTTCGTTTCCTCCTCATCATCATAATGATGATCAGACTCAGTCGCAGTCTCAATCGCAGTGTCGGGTTCGGTCTGAGTTTCAGTTTGAGGTTCGACCGCAGAATTGTAGCCAAACACAAAAACAAAAGCCAAACACACACACAGAGTACGCTGCGGGTAATGATAGTTATCAGCTGTGTCTGTCTCTGTGGCCCGCGACTACTCATAAAGCAAAGCCCCCCACAAAAAAGCAACATACAAACACAAACAAAATACAAAACTTTTCTAAGCAGCATCAAGTCGAAACATTGTTGCTCTTAACTTTGCTATAACGAACATGCCCCATATAAATTAAATATATTTATAAAATAATATACAAATATCTGTTATTTTTAGTATATTCAAGAACTTTCTAAGTGTTTTCAGGGTATTCATATATTTTAATACAATTATAGAGTTTATGTTACATACAACATTTTGCAATGAACACATGACGAGACACTAAGTTACACGATACAACATATAACATTTTGGTGAATATTAAAAATTACATACGAGTATATTAAACAAGAACTTAAGATCTTAAGAGATCTTACTAAACCTAGCTCTATTGTATGGTACATGTATTTTACTCGCAATACTATTGGGATCTTGTAAGTTCTTCTGCCAGAAATGCAAAACATCTTCCACTCACTAAATGTACCTTAAATGAAGGGAAGAGACTTAAGAGACCCCAAAAAGGTAGTTTGATTTGGCGTCTTGAACTTTTGGCTTTGTACAAAGTTCAATGAGCTGTTCGCGTGGCTTCTTCCGCGCATCCGATTCCGAATCCGCGTCCAATTCTGACTACGATTCGGGTTCTTCTTCTTCTGCGTTGTTTTCTTCTTTAGGCTTCTGGCTTGCGGCTCCCCTATTTTTGTGTTGGATACAAAATGCAACCCCTAGTACTGTGTGTGTGTGTGTTGTTTGATGTGCATTGTGGCACAGTGTGTGTTTCATTTTCAGCTGCAGCCAAGCGAGAGAGAGAGAGACGTGGAAGGAGCAAGCGCGTGCGAGCGAGAGCGGCAAGTCCGTGTCTAAGCCCGTGCCCAGGCTACGCGCGATCCTGGTCGTGGTAAATACACCTGCCACGCGTCAGCTTGAAACTGCGTCGCGACTGAGTCGCAGTCAGAGTCCTGTGCCTGCATTTAATTAAAATATTAACTACGAAAATGACTGTAAGCAGGAAGAAGAAGCAGAGGCAGAGGCAGCAGCAGAGGAGGAGAGGAAAGCGAAGCAACAACTACGCATCGTTGCCTGGGCTACGTGACCAGGAGGAGAGAAGGGGAGGGGAACGGGGCAGGTCCTTACGGAAACTTGTTTCAATTAACATTCAACATTCATTTTTGCATTTCAAGTTTCGAGGAAACACGCTCACTAAAGCGCGCCCCAGTCCAGGATATGCCAGTCCTGTCTCGCCACCTATCTCTCTCTCTCTCTTACTCTCCGTCTCGCTTGCACGCAATTAACGCATGCGCCCTGGGTCCGGTTGGCTCGAACTGGCCCGGAACTATGCTTCATATCAAAATAATTATGCATTTAAATCTTCCAAGCGTTGCAAAGGATATCGCGGGAGGAGGGGCGAGGAGTTGTTTGTAGTTGCCAGGGGCAACAACTTCCAGCGAAGGGGTAGAGAGAGAGGGAGAGAGAGAGAGAAAGAGAGAGAGGGAAGGGGAAGCGGAGAGGCACAAAGAGCTGTAAGCCCTGGACGACAATCCGACAATCATATGATCTGCAGTTTAAGCTCGGCTTCACATAGATCAGGTGATCAGTTGATAAGTGATCTACGCTACTCGCCTGTGCTCACAGACCACACGAACCATGCGCACACGAGATTATTTAGATTAACCCCGGCCAGGTAGAGCCATAGGTAGTGGCAGATAAGATCCCCAGATCAGTTTAATCACTACTGGAAATATGTATCTGATTTTGATCTCGACGTGTATCTTTGCATATGCAAAAACTACATGTGAGTTGACTTTTTGATCGACTAAAGATCAAAGTTAAGTGGCGATAGTTGAACTGAAGAATCACTCATGCGATAGTTAGAAATCTAAGGCCCCATCTATGAGTTATCCCTGACTTATGGCTTTGCTTTGAATTTCAGTGTGTAACTGATCGAGATCGAGATATGAACATATGTGTATAGGATTTGACTACAGAATGGCTTTTCTTCCATCTTGACTCACGATCGTTTCCTGAAACTGATCATTGACATCTTCTATCTGAGATCGTTACGTTTTTTCATGCTGGAGTTTGAATTTGATCATAAAACTTTATAGAACCTTTGATTTAATTGCGATCGCCAATTTTTATTTGAAACCCATGATCAATATCACTTTTGAACTGTACTATAGATCAGCAATTTCACTGGAGTTATTATCCTTTCCTAAGCTACGATCGTGAAAGTTCCAAATTCATTCAACGACCAGTGTAATTTCTGAACTGTTCTAATGATCAGTCCTATGTATAGCTACAATTGTAAATCGTAGTTATTCATTCGTCAAGCCGATGGGATGCTCTCGACATGATCTATTCACGATCATTGCGCAAATGCACTTCAATCCCAGTTGGATACTCCCGAAAGATACGAATACAATGCGATCGTCAACAGTTTTGCCACAAAAACTCGACCGAAACCACGTTTTTGAGCAGTTTTCACCCGGAATTTTTGCAAATGCCCAAGTTGCATTTATCAAATCGATTTGAATAGTCAGTTGAAATGACGACGGATGTCAAAGGATGCGGTGAATGCAGAGAAAAGAGGGAAATGCGAACAATGAAAGTGTTAATGATGCCAAAATAATGGATGCTCTAAGCCGCTACTAGACCCCGTCCGAGTTGTAGCTCCCGGGCATATGACAGACTGGCATTACAATGCACAAATATGCGAATAGGAAAGGGAAAATAGAAAATGGAAAATATGCGGCATGCAAACAAGGACAACGACAGCGACAACGACAACGGAGCGCAAATTGTCAAAGGATGCAAAGCAATGCACAGAGACAGAGCGCCGTCATGGATCATGGTTGACAGACGACGTGGAAAAAAAGGATTTTTGTCAAGAGTTTTTGCCAAATGTGATGGAAAGAGATGGAAATGGAAAATTGACACGGCTACCGATCGATGCGAATGCGAATGCGAATGATGATGATGATGGTTCAGCAAAAATGTGGGCTATGCGACAGAACAAAGGGAACGAGTTGAAAGCGAAAGACAATACTGGAAAACCAAGTTACACCTGGCCCCGAACGATCGGCAGAGAGCACGGGCGAGGAGTCGAGAGGGAGGAGAGAACGGTAGAACAGTAGAACGGACAGTTCGCAACGGAAGTGAAAAACTTGTGATCTTGTTGATCGTTTAATTAGAGGCATATGTGAAATTGTTTGAACACCTATCGAGGCCTGACTCTGCATAGCTAATAAGCACGATCGTCCTCATCATCCTCTGCCGTCGATCGCCTGGTGACACGCGCATGCCAAAGCGTTGCGTTTTAGTGGGCGACTACCCGACGGGGACCGACTTCATGTTGCCATTGCCAGTGCCGGCGCTAATGAATAGGGGCGTGTGCGTGAGTTGCACACCGAAATGGGGGCCGATTCCGACTCTGTATGGAGTGCGATCGTCAAGTTTTGCTAAGTTAATTAACACGGAAATCAAATTGCTGGCATGCCAAAATCCAGAAAGATCGCAAGAGAGAGAAGGAAAGAGGAGGAGAGAGAAAGACAGGACTGCGCACTACGCTTGCCTCGACTGATCCTGGCTCAATGAGAAAGGTAAGGTTGAACAAAATCCCAGCCCTGAGTGAAAACCAGCCTTGAGCCAAACTCGAGTTGGGCATTGAGTGAGTTTTGCACTGAGTTGAGTGTGCTTGCTTATCAGGCAAACCAACAGAGAAGAAGAGCGAGAGAGAGAGAGAAAGGGAGCGCGTGAGTGGTTCCTGAGAGCGCTCTCTTGCCTCGTCTTGTTGCAGGCACTCACACACTCGCTCTCTCCGTCTTTCCCTCTCTCTCTCTACCTGTGCACTCAATTTGCCAGGTGCTGCGGCGCACAGGTAACCGCGCAAGAGAGGGAGAGCGCACCGCGAGAGAGCGCGTGTGCCACAGCGCGGTCAGCGCAAAGCGTCGCGCGCCGTCGTCGCTGTCGCTGTCGCTGTTGAGGTTGTGAAAGGTACAAAACATGAAGGTATAGGACGAAGGGACTCATTCTTGTGCAAGGTGTCAAACGATCAACTCGAGCCAAAAGGGAAGCAGAGAGTGCAAGCAAAGCCCAAAGCAACATTAAAAACAATAACAACAAACAATTCACTTAGCAAAGTTCAATTTTAATTTTTTCAACGTGAGTGTGAGTTTGTGTGCGTGCAACAGAGATAGCAAGACAGAGAGAGCGAGACAAGAGTATGTCTAGTGTGGTGTTCAATGCAACCTCCGCCGCTGCCGTCGGCAAAACATCGCAAATTCCCCACGCCGGTGATCTTTTTCCCACGACCATCGGCGCGGCAGCAGCCAGCAAAATGTATCGCTATCAGCACATAATGCCCGCTCCAGAGCAGAAGATACAGTCACAGCCTGCTGGAGGGGGCCTCATCAAGACCCGCAAGTACACACCACGCGGCATGGCGCTAGCCAATGCCTCATCGTCAGCCTCATCCAGCTCGTCATCATCCTCATCGAGCCACTCCACATCGCCCTACAACGTTGACCAGTCCCAGTCGGTGCAGCGTCGCAATGCTCGCGAACGTAATCGAGTCAAGCAGGTGAACAACAGCTTCGCCCGCCTGCGCCAGCATATACCACAGTCCATCATTGCCGATCTGACCAAGGGCGGTGGCCGTGGACCGCATAAGAAAATCTCCAAGGTGGACACACTGCGCATTGCCGTCGAGTACATACGCAGGCTGCAGGATCTGGTGGATGATTTGAATGGTGGCCCAAGCCCGAACTCATCCATGATGACGGCGGCGCAACTGAATCTCTGCCTCGACGAGACAAGTAGCAACAGTTCCAGCTCCAGTTCAAGCGGAAGCTCCACAAGCGGCTCTAGCATGGCCACACAACAGCAGCTTTACTACATGTCCGCTGCCGCTGCTGCTGCAGCTGCTGCCACGCCTGCTCTGCCCACACCGCTGCAACAACAACAGCAGCTGCAGCGTCAACAGTTCCCCAACAATCCACTGACTCCGATTACGCTGAATGGAGTAGCAGCAGCAGCAACAGGAGGAGCAATCGCAGCCGTTAATGGTTCCACCACAACCTGCCACTCGCCCACATCCTCGTTCAACTCCAGCATGTCCTTCGATTCGGGCACCTACGAGGCGGCACCACAGCAACTATCGCCCCCCATGCCACCCTCGTCAGTGGCCGCTGCTGCAATGGAGGCTCAACTGCAGCTCAAGTTTGAGCCATACGAGCACTTTCAACTGGACGAGGAGGATTGCACACCCGACGACGAGGAGATACTCGACTACATCTCGCTGTGGCAGGAGCAGTAAGGCTCCTACTCCTCCCCCCTCTCGCGGTGGCTTCTAGTCAATTTATTTTTTTTTTAATTGAACCAAGTGCCTCAAACTGTAAATAGACTAAGCAATGCCCCTGCCCCTACAACTTGATAGAAATATTTAAATATATATAATTCTTTTTCAAATTTAATTTTAAAATAATTTTTTTTTTTGTAAAACATATTGTTAGATCTTAAGCACTTTGATACCAGTAACAGTTAGTTCAGTTTACTTTAAGATATTTTTTTTAAAGTGTTTATTAGTTATTGTAAAGGAAATAAATCGAATTATGTACAACTAAAACAGAACTGAATTCTCATTCTCAACTTGGCACATACACTTATTATCTTTAGCTTCCAGAACCCGTGCACCCCCCGCACTCACAACATTATAATTAAGCTGAAGATGCGGGCAACATGATGAGTTTGCTTCGCTTTGAAGAGCCTTCTTATTACAGAGCAGCAAACTGATGCAACCTTAAATAATTCGACTCGAGGATGTGCGGGTTACTTTCGGCATTAAAAAGACCGTTAAAATGCCGTACCCAGATTAGCTTCGCGTTCAATTGAAGCAGCTACCTCTAGCAAGCTACCATATAACCCTTGACTTGATACCCTAATCGACTCGAAACGCACGCGCCGTAGCATACCCTTCATCAGGTAGCCTAATCGATTGGGAATTATGAAAGTAAAAGCCCCTAAAATGTAACACTCCCTTTCTCTTTCTCTCCCTCTTTCTCTTTTCCCTCTGCTCTTGGCACGTGGATCGGGAGCATAAAAGAAATTCAAATTACTTGAAAAGCGCAGGTAGCTCCCGACATCGTCCCGACGTCGCGACGTGACGCGTGCTTAGACATTAGCGTCAACAAGAAGGGAGAGCAAGCGAGACAGCAAGATGGTGTTTTTTCTACGGGGAAGCCTAATCTCGAGTAAATTTAAATAAGTTTCAAGATAGGCAACTGATTTCAATTGAATTCGAGCATTTCGCAAAACGGAAATAGGCAGCAATCTTTACTTACAAGGGGAAACCACATCGACAATTTCAATTCGAAATCAGAAGATCGTTTTACTTTGGTATTTCTTTGAAAACTATGAGATTTGTTTAGAAAAGATCGCAGAATCAGTTGGAAAATGACTGTGAAAGTCAGTTAAAAATTACACTTTAGGTACTTAAAAGAGAAAGATTAAAAAATAATGTAGAAAATCTAGCATAGAGAATTCTACTGGCGGATGTATTTCTACTGTAGACAATGAAACATTTTAATTAAAAGTAAACAGTATGCATACTATAGTATAGATCCATAATAATTAGGATATCAGTTTGTTCTTAAAACAAGAAAGTTTGTTATACCCTTGAAAAACGTACTATTGTACATGATCAAGACTGAACAAATAAAACTCAGTTATTCTTAATTTTTAGTATAGATATACAATCATATGACATTTGAATATTGTAGTTTTATAATACGTATGTTACCTACCCAGTCTACTGGATATTGTTCTATTTAGTCTCTTGAATACAAATCTCCTTCTCAGTTCTTTAAGTGTTCTTCAAGAGTATCTGACCTTTGGTCGCTCCAACGTGACACTTTCCGGCTTTTCAAGTCTCCTCTTAAGGACATAACCCATACAAATCCTTTTTTTAAAGAAGTTTGTTCTGTTGTCTTCTGAGTTGACTGGCAGCTCCCACGCCAGAGCCGAGACAACGACAATAAATCACTTTGCATTACAAAAACACAAAAAACTACTCAGACTATATTTTGACACATTAAAGAGCGCGAGAACAATGCGGGGTTGAGAGAGGAGCGAGCTAGTGCATTGTTTGTAGGCTAAAGAGATCTAGGTCGGGGTCGTGCTCCACAAGGAAAGTGGAAAGTCTCTCTTCCCCGCTCCCTCTCGGGACTATTCTTCTAATGTCAACGCTGACACTTGACAACTCAATGCGATTGTCTCCGCTGTGAAAGAAGGTTTCTATCTCTTGAGCGGGCAGCGAGGGCGGGAGACAGTATACAGAGAGGGGGCTACTGCAGCTTGTATGATAATGGTAGGCAAGGATTAGAGGCCATTGAAAAGGACAGTGCGCCGGAAGAACTTTCACCTTTTCGGGACAAAACAAAAAAAACAAAAAAAGAGAAAACTAAAAACGAAATGAGCATTTGATAAACACAACTGGCAAGTTCCCATGGTTCCCCCGGTAACCCTTGTTGCCCGGGTTTCTTTTTCAGGACGGGGTTCTCTTCTGCTGAAACAGCTGCTGAAGTTGAAATGTTTAATAGATTTTTTGGCGCGCCATAAAGCGGCAACTTTGTGTGGCAGTAAGAAAGACGAGACGAAACGCGCCGCCGTCGCATCAATCAGTCCAAATAAATTTGTACAAATTATAGGCTCGCTCCCGCACCATATCTCCCGCTCTCCCCTCCCTCTCCTTTACTCTTTATATGCATAAGGATGCACAGATTGATGGCAGTAACATACAGAGTGCGTTAATACCCCGATAACCCTTCACGGGCGCGGGCGTTCTGGCCATAATTCAGCTCTTTAAGAAGTTGTTACTTTAAACATTTATTTTTACACCTCGGGGGCGCGATGCGAGCTCCGCGATAGTCCCCGAAAAAGACAGAGGAGGAGAGCAGAGAGGAACCCAAAGCTAAGCCAAAACGAACGCAGCCTGCGCCCAAAAGAAGAAGGTTTATTTGAATTTCAATAAGGCACAGACAGCATGAGGAAAGTTGGAGGAGAGTTGGGGGATTAGGAGTAAGGCCCCCAGTTACGGGGGTTCATTATCCTGTTATGTGCATAGGACGGCGGCGATGGCGGCGGCATTCGCTTTCATCTCTGTTGCACGCAACATTTGAAACGGGGCGTTATTAATTAGCGTTATGAATTATTGATGTGGCCAACACAGATTCCACTCATGGCTAATCCAGGGGATAAACCAGGTTATGCCCGTCCCTGTCCCTGTTCGTGTCCCTACCCGAATCTCTGCTTTGGGACGGGCAATTTTGATAGTCTATTTGCACTTGCAGAGCACAGCAAACTTGAGGAGGAAGCTGCAACTGATATCTTCATTGTGCCACAGCGACAGCGGAGGATGCATAAATCGCTAAAATGTTGCACGTACATCATCATCAGGGAGTGAGAGAGAGAGATGAGAGAGTGCAGCGCGTCTGCGCAGAAGATATGTTCCAATTAGCGAGACAGCTTATGGGACAAGTCTGCAGCGAGTCTGCGCGAACTCAAGCAAAAGTTATTCGACTTGTCATATTAGGTTGTGATAAATGTAGTTACAGACCCGATGTGATAATTTTTCCCTGCGCCAGCCACAGAGAGAGAGACTGTCACAGCGCCGGCGCTTAGGTACGCCTGCTTGACGACAGAGACCTCTCCCTCCTCCTCCTCCTCCTCCTCCGCCTCCGCCTCCCTGACCTTCTTCTGCCTCATCCTCATCATGTTCATAACGATGATCTGCCTAAAGCTAAGTCAGGGATATTCACGCATTTGTAGGTATAAGCACTCGTATATTTCCTTGCCGAGGCCGAGGGAACCATTCAAAACGCTTTTATGGCACCAAGGAAATTCCTAGAGATTCCGTACGACATTTTCCTTTTCCCTTTTGTGTTTTTTCATGGGTTTTTATTACAGCATTTGACCCTGACTTTACAATTGACCTGGCGCGCAAGAAAACCCAAGTCCTTGATCCGCTGATCGCGCCGACCTCTTCTTCTTCTAGGGCGCTTTAAATGTTACACCTGCTCGCGGGGTGGAAGACGGGCGACGAAGGGCGATGGTTGACACCTTTTTTGTTTCAAAAAGGGTTCAATTCGCAATTACCTAGAATACCGGAATCAGTGTATAGTGTCACTCCAGATTATCTTTATGGATTTTTATGAGCTGGATTTTAAACGGATTAACACTTTGGACATTTCTTTAGGGATCACTTAGAGGTGTCATTAAATTTATGATAGGATTTAAGAAATGCAAATGACAGCATATTTATAATAACTATAGAAGTAGAAATATTTCATCATTATGCATAGAGTAAATAGAGTTGAAGACTGGAAACACAAAGTAAAGAATGATTTAAAAACCAGAAATAAAGGTTTACTTCGGCATGTCGAAGGTTCTACACCCTTGAGGGTTCTATGAACCTCCGATCATTCATATAATATAACAGTGCAGAATTGAATAATATTAAGTATATTCAATATTATATCTAACTTTGATTGCCTAGTCTGGTCTTCATTCAAAATCTAAATTTCAGCCGATTGCTCCTATAACAGCTATATGATATAGTGGTTCGATTTCGATGAAATTTATTTGCTTATTATAAACGTGTATATAGAAAAAGTCTGATGTAGTAAATGTGGTGACAATATCTTGACAAGTAACAAAAATCCGACAATATTTTGTATGACAGCTATACAATACACTATATAGGTGCGATCCGACTCGTTCCGCATACACCGGACAGGGTTAGTTTGATTTCTCTGTTGATTCAAATTATATACACTGTCAGTTAAGTAGCTCTTTACATACATGTACCATAAATAACTTTAACATGTACATATGTGTAAAGAGTTACTTGATTAACTGTACTTTAAAGGATAGGAGATGTCTTATAAGGTGCATTGCAAACTTTTTGTTAAAATAATATACCCCCTGCAAGGGTATTAAGATCTATGCTCTTTCATCGTTAATCATGAACTTTTGTTTTATACTCAGAAATTACATAATACAGGATTGCATTCAGTCAACACTAAAGGTTAGTGCAGTCTCAAGACCTCCTCATATCATAGCTTCCTATGAGAGATCCCACTACTATTAAGAGGAAACACAGACAGCAATTAACGCAAGTGATAACTACACGTATGTATGTATCTGAGTTATTAAGGAGGTTTCTCTCTAAACAGTTATTATAACAGTTTGCCGCCCATTTTCGCTGACCACCAACATCGTTGTCGCAATTAAAGACAAGTCTAGCAATTATTTAAGAGATCGGGGCTGAGATCTTATCTAATCCTAAGAGGCTGTCAGCACAAACACAGTTTCGTGTTGGCTACTGGGCGTGGCTCTTGGGTGTGCCATCGTGCACTGTGCAGAGTGCAACGTGCAACAACAGTAATAACAAAAACAATCGGACAGTGTCAAGTGTAGTTGCGATTTCTCTTGCTCCCTTTATCCATCTTTCGATGAGACCCTCTTAAACCTGTCTCTCTCTGTCTCTCTTCCCTTCCCTTCCTTTGCTTCCTTTGCTTCCTTTGCTTATTTTTTTTGGCATCTAATTGCCCCACACTTGAAATGTGAGTTTACTATGAACCATGACAAAGGCAGCATCAGCAGCAGCAGCAGCAACAACAACATTTGACATTGCCACACGTGCCCCAGTATCCAGTTGGGCACGTAGCAGCATTAGCTCTCTGTCTCGATCTCTGTTGTTGGTGTTGTGGCCTTTTTGCAACGATCTCACATTGAAATTCCGCAACACGTACGCGCTGCGTCTGAGATGTTCTTTGATGGATTATATGGATTTTGCTCATAAATGTGAAGTAAGGCAGAAATTAATATCGCATCGCGGCAAATAGTTTTGAAGTTGCCCCACCCCCGTCTCTCTGAGAGTATTTCACCCCGTCCACCTCCTTTCCCTTCCACTTCTGGAACTATCTGCCTCACGGTCTGCTGGTGTCATCAATCTGCGGTGGCGGCAGCGCTGACGCTGTGTCAAGTTTGTCAAATACTCACAGTGGGTTGGGAAGAGGGGAAGAGCAGGTGGTGAAGTGGGGAAGAACGGAAAGGAGTGAAGGGAATACGTAGATTTGCATAAAATGCGTCGAGGCGCATCTGCAGTTTGCCACATATTGTTGTTTGGCTGATGTTGAAGCCCTTATACCCTGTAAATTTAATGTAGGCAATGTTGGCACCCTGTATACTCACTCATTACATTTTATTAATTTATTGAATGAAACAACAGTCATACGCATTCCAACATTCTAGAGTATCACTATCTATAGTAACTGGGCCACTACGCGAGCTAGAGATCTGAAGTCTCTAAATAAATACTCGTAGAAAAATAAATAAAAGTTTGAATATTGATCTCAAGCGAGACTCTAGACATTGCTCTACGAAATGTCCGTAATGTTTAGTTAAAACCCTTGTCAGCACTCTGCTTAGCTCTCCTTTAAACATAACATACGAGTACACCAATAAAACACAGAGTATCATGCAGTTGTGCATCTGCAGCAGTTGTTATTGCCAACGTACGACCGACTAAGCCACTTGGCCTGCCCCAAAGGGGCCAAAATGGGCGGACAGAGCCGAAACTGATCGATCGATTGTTGTTGTCGTATTCTCTGTTGATGTTGTTGTACGTTCGCTGCGGCAGTTGCACGTTGAACGAGACTGAGTTTCGGTGCTGCTGCCGCTGCTGCTGCTGATGGTGGAGCTGCTGCTGCGGCTGCTGCTCGACCACCATAAATCATGTGGTGTAATTACCCGTTGGCGCAGGATGCAACGCATAAGCCACGCGCAAAGCGAGTCGCAAGTTGCGCCGCCTTGCGCCGCGTTGCAAGAGAGTTCAAGAGTTTATCGATTGGCGCTTGCAATCCTTTATGTTTCTTTTGTTCGGTATCGTTCGTTTTCGGGTTTTAGTGTTTTTCTGCTTAACCAGGACACAAAACGGGGCATGAAAGGATTGCGCCAGGCAATGACCAAACAGTTTCCTCATCAGTCCTCGTCGGTTTCAGCCGTTTCGAGTGGCATATTTAAACACTCTGAAGTGCCCACATTATGCCACATCCTATGTCCATATTTGTTTTGATATGCATGCAACACCACAACACGACGAAACGTTTCTTTTATCCTTTTGTACCTTTTGATAGCCGCCTTAGAGAGTATCCTTTCTGCAGCCATAAGTTGCCTCACAGCTCAACATAATCAATAGATATATTTGTCAGATACATGCGCCAGTTCCAAGAAGACTTTGTCGCGCTCTCTCAGTCTCTCTACGTCTCACCCTCTCTAACTGATTCTCTATGCACTTAAGATCCTCATGCATTTCAGCTTCATTTTCTTTGCAACCTCAGCGATAAACTGTCAAATGAAATCAAATCGTTGCCCTGCAGAGAGTTGCCCATAATTGGGGTATAGTGAGCTAAGTCAGTCAACTTGTTACCCATGCAGAGTATGGCATAGATAATGCTCCGATTCAGTTATAGCTCGGAACACTCCTTAATTACTTTATCACTTGGTTTCTAGAATTTCAACTCAAGTTTGCAACTCTGCAGTGTGTAGACAATTTGTGGCATGCTACTTGCATTTTCATTCCTGTTTTTCCTTTTTATTTTTATCGCAGCGCCTCCACTTGCAACTCCCCTCAATTCTTGCTTCTCCCTTCCTCTGTCCCTTCCCCTGTTCTCTTGCTGCTTCTCTTGTTGCTCTTCACTGGCCCGTTTTAATGCGTTTGCCTTGCCCACTTCCCGTACGAGTTTTGGGGGCAACAACGTATCCCCTGCTGCTGTCAGGTTTTGTCAATTATCAGGTGCATGCACAGCATCTTCTGCCCCCTCTCCCTCTCCCTCTCCCTCCTGCCCTGCCCTTGTGCTCCACACTGACTTTGCAGGCACTGGTCTGCAGCTCCTCGAAGCGTGTTTTAAGCGTGCGAAATTTTCATTCATAAATGCGTTGAACTTGCAACAGGCAGCAGTGAGGGGTAGCTAGTGGGGCAAGGGGGGCCGAGAGGGGCAGGGGCTGTCGTGGCACAAGCAGGCTTACATAATGTGAGTGCATTCAAATGAGTTTCGTACGAGTTTCGAATGAGTTGCCTTGCTGTTGCTGCCACTGCTGCTGAACAGGCGCCATGCAGCGCGCAACTGATGCAGCAGAGAGTCGCCTTGTGTGCTCTCTTGTTGCAAGTTGGGAATTTCTCTACGCTTGCAACTGTAGTCAAATTAATTTCACAATTCGCATTTGTTTTGTCTAAATATTTAGACGAGCCATGAAATGGCAGACCAGGCTTGTCTTTGCCTCGTTTAGTTCTGGTTGCAAGGTCAAGCTTTTGCAGGTTGACATCTGTTGCAGCTGGTGGCACTTCGTTGTTGCATGCATTCGTTGCACAGTAGCGCACACGTGGTGTATGGTCAGTAGCAGCCGTGGCTAATTTTTATAGGGTATATATTGCCAACAAACAAGGCAGAAGGGCAAAGGGCAAAGGGCAATGGGCAATGGGCAAATGGCATGCGCCCATGGGGTTTCACCTTACACAGGTTATGCGTATTGGCACCTATTGAATTTCCAGCTCGACCTTCCTCGCGCACTCTCTCCCTCCCTCTCTTTCACTCCCTGTCCCTACCCGTACCTTTCTACAGGGTATTGTTTACATTTAATATTGCAATTTTTATTGTTCATGCTCGGGCCACCCAAAAATCAAAATTGCAGCATAATTTTGATTTGAATTTAATGACTTCATTACCGATCCCTGCCTGATTCTTGATTCTTGATCCTTGGAACTCACTCCAACAGCAGATGTTCGTGTGTGCAGATTCCATAGCAATTTGAGTGCGTGATCTCCCGACAATCTCGAAGACCTCTTTGGGCAGACAATTGAAAAGTTTTCGATCGCAAATTGCATTTTAATCAAGTCCTATTAAAATTAGTTTAGCGCTCATCCTTCTCCCTTTGCCTGCCTGACTCTCCCTCTCTTCCTCCCTCCCTCTTTTTCCCTCTCTCTCTCTTTTGGTTGATCGGTGTGCGGTCCCAGCGTTGGAACTGCAACTGGTAATCCGTGCAGCTTAATAGCGTTTTAACTAGCCAGTTCCGCAAGAGAGTTTCATCAACGAACAGTTGAAATAAAGTTATCAACACTTTGCCGGAATTGACCCAATCCGCTGCTGCATAATTGCTCTTCCCCCATCCTTCCCCTCCCCCTTTATCAGTGGAGTCGTCACGCGTTGCAAGTCAATCAACGAGCTATGTTGGCATTCAAAATAGCCGCGCTGCACGCGAATAGGCGGCTCCAAGACGAGCTACAAGATGCTCCCCAAGCGGGGCTGCAGTGAAAGTTAACCACGCGTCAAGCTGCGACTTGCTGGAGCCGGTGCAAAGTCAGAAAGAGGGAGAGAGAGAGGGAGGGAGAGTGGAAGAGAGAGAGGGAGAGTTAGGGGAGACAGTCAGTCATATAAGCTGCAGGAGGCTCTGCAGCTTAACAGCTTTCGAAAACAACTTCCTTAGCTTCCGCTCAAGCCCTTTAAAACGCTGTCGTTGATGATAATCTTCTTTTAGATTATGATAATATATTATTTTTTATTTTAACATATATTATACCAACTTCAATTGTGGATGCTGATCTGCCAAAGATAAGTCTTCAATTTCCGTTTAATATTATGTAATCTTTTGGCATCCCAAATATAAGAAGTATAAGAAGTTTCACCTATAAGTGTGTATATAGTGTATACTATATGTATGTCACTATACTACTATATACCACAAATTCCGAAGTCATGTCTCACATTTACTTCTTTCTTTTTCCTTCTCTGCCTTCCTTCAATACTAAGCTGATCTTCTCAAAGGTTTTCTATTTTTTAATATACTATTGTAGTACTAATATCTTATCTTCCTCCTTTCTCTACTTAGCTTTTCCTTTTCGAACTGTCAAGAGGTTTTTAAAGGCGCAAACATTGCTCATTAGACCGCTTAAATGGCAATTAGACAATCGAGAGAGACAACGACGACACGTTCCAGCACTTTGAGACAGACTGATACTCCCTCTCGCCTGATCTAAACGCAGCAGAGCAGCAGCAGCACCGTGCCAAGGGGCAGCAGCTTACACTGAACTCCAGATCTAAGATCCAAGATAGTGACTCGGTGTAAATTTCCACAAACTGCGATGACCAAACATAAAAACAAGTCCCGAATGAAATATGAAATTATTAAAAATGCCCCGCAGGATAACGAAGGAGCAAGCTAGAGAGAGAGAGAAAGGAAGAGAGAAAGAGAGATAGATAACGAGATAGAATGAAGAAATAATAAGAATAATAATAAAAAAGGAAAACATAATACAATGAACAGGACGGGGCAACATTTTATTTTCTTTTGGGAAATTAATAGCGCATTAACGACCGCAGGATCGCAGGCAACCCTCCGACTCGGAGGACTCGGACTCAGCACACATACACTCTCACACTCATACGAACATGAACACGCACACAAACTGCTTTGTCATGTGCGATGAGAAGAGCAGAGAATGACAGTCCAGTCTATGGTACGAGGGCCATATCCATTTGGCCAGGTCCGCGTTAAATAAGTCATAAATTTCATTGACTTTATCCTTGAAGATCTTCAATTTTTCATATTTAAGTTCCATTGTTCGCGCGTGGGCGCTGTCTTTAATCCTTTTCCAATACGTAACGATCATGCGGGGCATATTACTTACAAGCAATCCCTACTTAAATCAAGTCTCAATTTTCACTTCACAGTTGCAGTGCAATTGTCGCATTTCTGGGGAATTAAGTCACATAACTCGTACGATCCATCGATTCATATCACACTGACTAGATCAGAGTCTCTACCCGGTTGTGTGGTCTAATCGAGTTGCTCCAATGTGGGTGCTTAAGAAGAATGGGCCCAAGCGGCTTATGTCTTACTCGAGCACTGCATATCGACTTTGTTCTGTAAATCGTCCCAAAAATATCCTATATAACATATGATATTAAGATGAGCTACTTTATGTGGCTCAAATGTCAAGCAGAAGCTTAATGTTTTCTAATTGAAAGATTGAACCTTGCCATGTGTACTACGTACATATATCATGTTTTAGAATACCTTTGCTACAATAGTTTTTATAAGAAAGAAACACTTTAATGTGCACTTAAGCTATTCCCAGTTGAATCCCTTGCCTGCTCCTTTTCTAGACCCTTCTTTCTTCTCCTTCCCCATGTGACCACGACTTCGCTTAGCTTTCGGCGCGCTTCTGCAGCGGATTCATCTTGTGTCCGTCTTCCGACTGGCAATACTTAATACCAACACCATTAAGACGCCCTCGCGAAAAGGGGCGTAGGGACGCGGGGGGTAACAGTCAAGGGGTAATATGGTTCAACACCAATTTAGACACTTCATGCATCTTGTTAGGCCAGAGAGAGAGAGAGAGAGAGAGAGAGATTGCAGCGAGCGCAATGCCGCCAAGTAATGCGATACACTGCCCCAAGGCACGGGGCACAGTCAAGCAGGAGCAGGGACAAAGGCTGACGGGGAAAGGGAGGAGGATGAGGACGTAAGCGATCCGGGGCCAAACAAAAGATGCTGCAGTGTATTGATTTCAATATTAATCGGCTGCACATTGGCGTATATCACCAGCAACAGATACAGATACAGATACGCAGATATTCAGCCAAAAGATACAACTGCAGAAAGAGATACTTTGCCTCGTGTCCGGCGAGGTTTACGTGGTCGCTTGCTCGCTTTGTCTTATAATTGGATTTAGATTAATTGCATCTGTTTTGGAATCGAAAACTGCGCATGAAAAATTACATCAAAAAGGCAAAATAAAAAGGAAAGAAAAACCACTGAGTGCACCAAAAAGTGAACAGAACTGTATCTTTTTTCTACAGAAATCGAAGAGGGTGAGACAGCAGAGAGGTTGCTTGAGAGAGTGGCATAGCTAGAGCGATCGCAGTTGGATTCTGCGAATTCTGCGACGGCGTGTGCTACCGATTCTTCGATTCCTGCTGCGTTTTTTGAACCGCAAATTCATTAGCTTTGTTTGTTTTGCTACTCTTTAAAACGATCCTCGAAATATATGAGAGTAGGTGCATCTATATTGAACAAACATATATTCCCTGGAGCTGGATAATTTGCTGCCCCTATTTGTTTTGCATAACCAAAACAACGGGAGCTCCATCGCAGAAGACATTGATCATTAATTAGCCTTAGATCGATCTATAGAGTAATCGCTCTCGATCTCGATCTCGATCTCTCTCTCTCTCTGGGGATCTGCTGACTGTTGTGGCCAGCCTGGGGCAAAGTTTTGGGCCACTTTTACTGTCTGTTGCCTGTTGCGGCGGCAGTCATGTTACTTTTAATGATAATTGCGGCCTCACAACTCATTTCTCACAGTGATAAATACGCAACGCAGCAGCTCGAGCAGCAGATCGCACTGACGATCAATGTCCACCGACAGGTTGTGCTCACGCTTCACGCTCATTTGTATGAGACCCAAAACTGTCAACACGTTGAGCTTTTGTGCCGCACGCACGAATGGGGGCCAATACACGATACGATTTGCTAAACGACAAGAAGATAAATTCAATTTTGAAACTCGAAGGAACAAAGACAAAATGTGTCAAGATTATAGGTAACAATTAGGCTCAATTTATTCAATCAACAAATTCTATAATATGTATAACATTTTGAATGTTAAAAGCCATATAATTTGAACATTTCCATATATAGTGCAAGTAATGCTTTAACATGTTTATATCGCGTATCTTTCATATCATTCCCTTATACTTGACACGATATGCAAGAGAATTAAACCTTGCTTGACAGAGTCTAAGAATATACTTGACAAAGTTTCCTCTTTCCAACAAACTCTTTCATTCTTAACCCAAAATCGTCACGTTTACAGGAATCCCTTTTAAAAGACTCGCTAAATGCGCAGAAAAGCAACAGCAACAACAGCAACCATTCAAGCCAAGTTACCACAATTTGTCTTTATGGCAAAAAGAAGCCCTAAGCGAGGTTCACCTCCTCCCTCTCTCTCTCTCTCTCTGTATTGCCCTTTTGTCGTCTATCTCACTCTGAGCGACCATAAACCATTTAAACATTTTCAACTTGTTAGCAATTAATTAAATAGATCTGCCCGTGGCAACAGTGTGTGTTGAATTCCCGCTCTGTCATTATTCTTGCGGCCACTCGCAAAATGTCCCCAACGAGCACCCAAGTTGCAACTTCTTCTTCGCCTTCCTCCTCTCTCTCCATCTCCCTCTCTAGCTGCTGCGTTAATTACCACAGCAGCGTTCAATTTTTATGGAGGACACACGCCCCACTGGGGCACATTTGCATGCCTCATGTCGCTCGCTCTCTCCCTTTCTCTCTCTCACTCTCAGCCAGCACGTACAAGCGATCTGGCAACGCTCGTTGTGCTTCAAACGTGACCGCTAAAGCAGTTAAAGGGACAAGCAAAGCGAGTGAGAGTGGGACAGAGAAAGAGAGAGAGAGAGCGCGAGAGGTAGCTGCACTTTCGGGCGGCGTTGTCTGCCAGTTTGAAATTTATTTCGCTGTTTTTGCAATTTAAGGTAATTATTATGTACCTTTGGGGTAATTTTAACACCTCGACACCATCGACAAATATCATCTTCAAGAGGACCGTACCGGGGCCGCTCGTACTTCAGAAGTAGCTTCTTCGCGCCTTTTCATATCAACCATCCAAAATCACAACAACAACAACAAGAACAACAACAACTGCAGCAGCAGCAACAACAACGACAAACGTTTCTTAGAAGCGCAAAGCTTTCAACACCTTCGATGCGTGCCCAGGAACAGGCTTCGTATTGCCCAATGCGCCCTTGTCCTCCCTGCCCTCCCCTTCCTCCGGCCCCCTTTCTGTCCTTGCACTACTTAGGGTACTGCCCCTGAGTTGGCCAGTTATTTTTCACACCTCGACAACATTCTCCATACACTACGGCTTGAGGGATACCTTGTGAGTTGATTATACAAGTTAAGTTCAAGTTCTTGGGAAGTGCGACTTACTCATGGAACTCAGCTTTGGATAAGGCATTTGATTATGCTTCGTTTACTGGTATATAAATAAGTATTTGGTAGTATTTAACACATAGTTAAGACATAATATAGCTACAAATAGTAGACAGAAGTGGAGAAGGAAATTATAAATTTTAATTTCAGCACTTTAAGAACTTAAGTGGAATATAGTGTATATGTAAAAACAAGCTGAAAAACCTTAATAAATTAAATTTAAACTTTAATTTTCATTTTAAAATTTAAATATAACCTATGCCTTGATTTTATTTTAACTTCTTTTCGTTCATTTTTAATTGTAATCAGTCGACTGTCTGTAGTCGACTTTAAATAAATAATAAAACTTATGAACTAGTTGTGTTACATTGAAACATCATCAAAACCTAAGTCACTGTTTACCTATCCTCCTACAAACCGCACAATATAGAAATTAAATAGACATTTAGTATTAATGAATTTTAGTATACAAGCGTATATATTAAACTTGGTATAGGTGTAGTATATTAGTAGCATACTATTAGTATATTGGTAGTATATTAGCAGTATATTGGTAGTATATAAGTAGTAGAATATTAGTAATATATTAGTAGCAATCAGTTTATTAATTAGAATATTAGTAGCAGTATATTGGTAGTATATTAGCAGTATATTGGTAGTATTTTAGCATTATATTAGTAGCACTATATTAATTAGTATATTAGTAGTAGTATATTGGTAGATATTAGCAGTATATTAGTAGTATATTAGTAGCAGTATATTAATTAGTATATTAGTAGTAGTATATTGGTACTATATTAGTAGTATTTTAGTTAGTATATATTACAAACAATCTCGGAAGCCTTTAACGCGATATAAAATGTAATTGGAACAGTATAAAGTATCACTGGTCACTCTACAGATCTCGTAATTTGTAAAAGCATTAAGGGTATTCGTATTTCGTTTAGTTAGTTGTTTTTTTTTTGCTTTGGTTTGTTGTTGCTTTTTCGCACTTGGCGGCGTATTCGGTTACAACAACTACAAGAACAGCAACAATAATAACAACAAACACAAACAATGCCGCCTCAGACTGCCGATTGCCGCGTTTTTAATAACCGCTGCCTCGACCAATGGTGCCACTGCTGCTGCTGTACGTTTTGGGGGCAGCGTTGTCTGCCCTGTTATCTCACTCAGCTAATCGGGATGCGGATGCGGTGGCTTTTGGCATTGGCTTTCGGAGCCTTATGTTCGATTAGTATAGGGGGGTGGTGGTGGTAAGGGGGGGAGTACCATACACGACGGGGTCATGTGCGGCAGCAAGCATATCCTGCCGGGCTCCTCTCGCACTCTCGATGCTGTCAGCACATTTGGCATCGCAATTATCGGGGCTGAGTGGCGTGCGTGTAAATTACCGTTATTAGGTGTGATCGTGCGAAATTTGCCATGGCATGCCGCAACAAATGAACTGCAGCAACAAATTAATCTCGCTACCCGCTCTGTCTCTCTGTCTTTCCCTCTCTCTCTGTCTTTCTTTCTCCCTCTTTCTCTCTCTGAGTTTACTTTAGTTTTCACTTCGCTTTCGTTTCATTAAAAAAATCCACGCGAAAGTGACGACGACGAATTTCCGCTCGATTTCTGGAACACCCAATAAAAAGTCAAATTAATGTGATGACAACCACAAAGATGTCGATAAGCGATAAGAGCGATAACACGTCGCAGCATCGCACGCACACCTCACCTCACACACCCAGCGCACACACACCTCACCTCATCTGGGAAGATTTCACGCTTACGATATGAATGAAAGCAACAAATCCTCGCAAGTCAACTCTGACCTACTCCATCACGTACGTGCTCCCGTTGTACACATGGCAATTGCAACTGGTGGCAACTACGCGGACTCGGGCTCGGTAGAGAGTTCTACGGTAGCCGTGGTAGTAGCTACTACGGTTGATGTTTGGAATTCCCAATTAGCCTTAATGAAGCAGCAGACACATAAAATACGTAATTAATTGTCACCTCGAGGACGATAGATAGAGCATCTTGTATCAAGCGGAGAAGAGAGCAACGGGGGAAGAGAGCAACAAGCTGGATGCCACATACCCGATAGAGTTGACACTTGTCGCATGCTTCCGTTCGAGGTGTTTGCAGTTTGCAGCTTGCCAAAGGACTCAACCACTACACATTCTCCTTTTTCTTAGAATACCAAATGAAGATGAAGTAAGGAACTGCAAGGGGATAACTGATTCCAGTATTTATATAATATTGGTAGATACATATTATAACTATGTTATATCATTCAGAAATAGTGTGAAGAAAAAAGGATTCGAATACTAAGGTAGGTAGGTAATGTAGTAAAGTAGTGTTGGAGAATACCTGATTTCAGTATTTATAATATATTAGCAGTATTGAACGAATTAGAACATCATAAGAGATATTAGACTATATATATCTTTCATTTATAAAACTCTTTAGTTAATCTATAGCAAAGTTAGTTGATCTAAGCTGTATCTGAAGCAAAGTACAGCAAAGAACTTTATAAAACATCACAGACTTACCAATTATTAGAATAGTGTGTTGATTATACAAAAATCCTTGAAATCAACCCAAATCCGTGCCTTTTCCACTCTACGTGTTCATTTCTATTAGAATCTTATAGAAAATCCCGTTTGCTTAACACTCCGACCGCCAGAGGGCGCTACTGTGCCAGCAACAGAATGCCGGCATATTCCCATTACATCTAATTGGAATTTACACCACAAATACAATAGATGGCGCTAACTTCCCCTTTAGAGCTGGCAATACCGTTGTTGTTTTCAGCGATCGGTCCTGTTGATCCTTTCAACTACCCTTCTCAGCTACCCAGCTGGCTGGCTAGCTACCTGTTACCCTTACAAGCACTTTAATTAATCAACATTTTCTGATTTACTCGGCTAATTAAAATGCTACCAAAACATTTTTACCCTCTCGCATTTTTTGTGGGTGTGGATCGAGAAAATGAAAATGAAAAGAGTTGAAAGGGGTTTTCAATGAGATCAGCAGTTAGGGGAAGAGGGGTGTGTAGGCGATGACGCAAAGGATTTGCCCCCATTTTAGAGAGATAGAGGGAGAGAGAGAGAGAAGGAATCAGTGAGAATATTAGAAATGCATTAAGGATCGATCGGAATGAATCCCAGGGCATGCCACGATCGGTGGCAGCTTTTAAAAAACGATTAAAGCGATTATTGTAATACAAAGGTTGCACCAACTGGACGTGTCCGAATACACTCCGCCTGTGCCTCTGCTTGCCCCTGCCTCCGCCTCAGCTGCCACTTGCAGCGGCAGCTGCTGCACAGCGTTAATCAAGGTTTTATTCGTTTATTGAAGGGTTTGAAAAGGGGGTGGGGGCGCAATCTCGTTACGAGAAGCAACTGTAACGGTATTGGGCGCGGGGCATGCAACAAAGTTGCGGCACTATAACAAATTTACGATGGTGCCTCGCTTTATGGGGGCCCACTTGACTTGCCCATGTTGCGGGCGTATAAATAGCCTAGCGCCAAGGCAAGAACAAGACTGGAGCTGACCCCTCCCCCTTCCCACATTCCCTTATTACACTCTTTCCGTGCTGCTCCTCCTCCTGCTTCGTCGCTTGGGGGCCTGTCAAGTTCGTCAAGTTGCAGCTTCGTGACAAAGCTCATGCAAAGTGAGTTGCAAGCGAGACACGCTGTGGAGTCGCCACTTGATATGCATGAGGCGGCACACACTTGTGGGATTTGTTGTTGTTGCTGTTCTTGTTGCTGCTGCTGCTGCTGCAGTTGCGCTTATGCTAATCACCCTGATCGGAAGCACGTGTCAAATGCGACAATGCGGCAACGCTTAATGCAAAAGAACAGTTGCGCTTGCGTCCCTCAAGGCCAGCGCAGTTCCAGTCGGACAGTGGACGGACAAGCCTGGAGAGCTTAAGCTGTGGCTGAACTGAGGCAAATGCTGCGGAAGTGTGGTACTGTGGCACAGTGGGGCGAATAATGGTTGAACGAAATACTTGTGTAAAATATGGATAAAGTTATAATTGTATATGGAATAAGGTTAAAGATGTAGATAGGTTAAAGTTATAGAATAAAAATACATGGGACTAGGGAATAGAATAAAAATACATAATTAAGCTTGAAATGTGAAATATATCGAACGAACTAGAACTAAAAAGATATAGACTATATAAGAAAGGAGATGGAATATTGATACACATACAAAACTAGTTATACACGTATATCCATCATATACGATATTATGCCTTTTTTAATCTACCTTCCTTATGAGATGATTATGAAACAAGTTTGAAATGAACAGAGACTAACAGCATCTACAATAGTAAATAAGTTGAACTACTCTTGTCTATCCCAAAATGTCGTAAATTGTTCCATAAAGATAAATTTCATATTCATAAAATCAAATCAAACGAAATCTCATATGATTCTCAAACATAACCAAAATATATTAAATACGAGTATATTATTATTCCTTTATCAAATATGATATTATATCATCATATTTAGTATTACAATATTATATTATCATATTTATTTATTTATTTATTTATTTTTATTTATTTATTTAATATGCAGACAATTTCAGTGATATCATCGTGCAGGGCCTGGTTAAGGTGGGAAAAGGGCAAGGAAGAAGTCTAGAGGAGCTACGCGCATCAGAGTGGAGAGTGAAAGTGCCCAGCGGCAGCGACTTTTCTCGCTCTCCTCATGGATCTGTGCACATGATGATAATGATGATGGATCACATTGAACTTTGAATCACAATCGGTGCGCAGTTTCTTCTTCTTGCTTCTTCTCGCATACTTTGCTTTATTTATTATATTTCTCTTCTCTTTTTATGCAGTATTTCTTTCTTTGCTCGACCCCAAAAGTGGAAAAAGTGCATTGAAAAGCGAGTCCTTTTTGTGACAAGGACCAGAAGAGCAGAGCAGAGCAAGGTTAGGTTGAGTTTATTGTGCATAGATTTAATTCTCGATTTCGATGTAGTTTTTCCCGCAAGCGCGCAAAAGGAAAAACTCAAATGAAATGAAATGCGAATGTCTTGGGCGAAGGAGAAGATGAACTGTAGATTTGAAAGAAACTGAAAGGAGGCAAAAGGAAGAGACGAACAGAGAGCAGAGCAGAGGACAAAGGGAGCTGTGACACAAAAGGACCCGAGACAAGTTGAATGAGCCAAGTTGAATTATGAGAAGCGAGCGAGTGAGAGAGCCTATACAAATCGTTGTAAAGTGCGAAAGAGACACACGGCCTAGTGCCAGCACCCACACGAGCAGAGTCGAACTGAGCTAAGCAACCCCTCGGCCTGTGCGCTAGAGCAGGCAAGAGAACGAGAGACAGAGGCAGAGCGAGCGAGAAGGCAAGCGAGAGGATCACTTGTGCCCGCAGGCAACAGGCCTGAGAGACAGAACCCGAGCCCAGGCGCAGGCGCAGAGCCCCGAGGGGCAGGTAGGCGCTCAGCGTGAAGCAACCACCAAGCGCGACTGCGCGACAGCGACGTCAACGCAGGCAGCAGCAGCAGCACCGGCACCGGCACCGACGACTATTTAAGGGCAGCGCGCAGGACGAGGTTTATCATTGCGGAATTTGATTCCACACAGTCAGCACACGCACAGTTCTCTCTGTTTCTCCCTACACGGATTACTAAAAGAAAATTCAGCAAGATGACGAGTGTCTGCAGCAGCAACTATCAGCACTTCCAGCTGACCAACGGCAACATCATGATGCTTCACCAACAGCAGCAGCAACTACAACAACTGCAGCCGCAACATCACCAACTCCAACATGCTCACCAGCAGCAGCAACAACAACATCAGCTGATTGCACCCAAAATGCCTCTGGGCAATAGTCAACTGCAGAACATGCAACATAGTGGCGCCTCCACCAGCAGCTCTGTGGGACCAATCAAGAAGAAGTTCAGCTATGTCAATATGCCCTATGGCGAGCAAATGCCTTCGGTGGCACGTCGCAATGCTCGTGAGCGCAATCGTGTCAAGCAGGTGAACAACGGCTTCGTCAATCTGCGCCAACATCTGCCCCAGACCGTCATCAACTCGCTATCCAATGGTGGACGTGGTGCCAGCAAGAAGCTCTCCAAGGTGGACACATTACGCATTGCCGTCGAATACATTCGTGGTCTGCAGGATATGCTCGACGATGGAGAATCATCACGTCGTCACTCCAACACGTCCTTCTTCGCCGGCAACTCGGCCGATGAGAGCAGCAACGATGGCAGCAACTACAACGACTACAGCAGCCTCGACGATAGTCCCGATCAGACATCAGTCAATTATGTCAGCCACTCTGCCTCGTATCACTCTGCTTCGCCAACACCCTCGTACAGCGATTCCGATCTATCTGCCAGCTATGTCAAGCAAGAACTGCCCGAGGATCGTGAGGATCAGCAGCAGCAGCATCATATGCACCAGCAACATCATCACCTTCAGCAGCAACAGCAACAGTTCAAATTCGAATCCTTCGATAGCTTCAGCGATGAGCAACCCGACGATGAGGAGCTGCTCGACTATATCTCATCGTGGCAGGAGCAATAATTGCGATCAGAAGTCAAAAACAACACCAACCAATGCTGTAAAAAAAGTGTAAATAGTTCGTGAAACAACGACACCAATCGACCAACAACAAGTCCCAGATTCTAAATAGTTTCTAAGTGCGCCTCAAAAAATAACTTTTTTTTCTTAGACCTAGTATGGAAGACAATGATTATAAAACTAGTTTAAGTAATTTTTTTCATAGTTTTAAGTTTTGTTATAAGCATGGAAGACACTAAACTAAGCATAAGATCTAACTATAAGGAACATAATATAAAAAAACTGCAATAATAAAAAACGCAACAAATTTGAAACCAAATTCAAACAAGTATTTCTTATTTTTTACAAATCGAAAATTATTTTAGACTTTCAGCAAATTTCTTAAAAAGATTTTGAGGTTTTCTTTAGGAATTATTTCACTAATGGAAAAGCAACTCTTTTTCTATTAGTATTACAAATAACAGAGTATTCTTCAGTTCTTAATTTGATGCCATTCTCTAACATTTAAAATTCTCAGATCTATTCAATCTTCTTTATTCGACACAGTCAGTTTCATTCACTTTCCTAAGCTTTATAGAGCTCATCCAATTCTCCTGACTAGCTGATCACCCCAGATCGCCAGCTGAATACGATCAGTTAATAGCCGCGTAGTATTCGCTGTAATTAAAGTACGCGCCATAAACATGCTTTATATGATGTAGCCTTACAAAAACAAATAGTATTCTATCTATGGTGATTTATGGCACGCTCTTCAAACTCAAGTGCACGTGGTTCGGTGCTCTTTTCTCCTCTCAAGAGCTAGCATCTTGAATTTTGAAACCAATTTACAAAAATAGAACACAGAGAAGAAGATGCGAGGCTACAGCAGGCATGTCCTGTGCCAAGAATTGAGGAACAGTTCCTCATAGAGTGCCATATACATATTATTATAAATGTATAGTAAGTTATGTAGTTTATAGCAAACTTATGGCTAGTGACTCATTGTAATCGAGTCCAGTTCGCGGCGCCTGAGCAACTCTTCCGTAATTTAACGACTTCCTGCGCCCACTGAGCGCAGCAACCCACTAGAGCAACAACCGGAAACAGTCGGCAAATATTTGTTGAAATACATATAGGAAATATATTTATTTTGTTTTTTAACGAGTTTCGATTTGGTAAGGCTGTGTTAATAGCGCGCATAAATTGCCCGTGTAGAAGCGGAAATAGGCGTCACGCCTGAAAGGCTCAAGGCGGCCGGCCAGACGCGCCCGGGAGGGTCTAGGAACTGGGTTTGAGTCTGGCAAGGATCTCTCCAAACACCACGTGGCTGGCGCACCCCAAAAGAAACTACAACGAGCCGAGCAACTTGAAAGCTGGACGTAATCACAAGGCATAAAATGCACTTCCGCTTTACGCTGGATGGGTAGAAAGTTGCGTAGACTGTAGACTACCCCTAAACGGGGTTGCACCTCTGTGGCAACTCCACGGAAAACCCCTAAAACGAGCTTGGCTGTGTGTCGCGTGCGCGGCGACACGAGTCGAGCGCGAATCTCATTATGAATGCAAGGAGGAATTTAATTATTTCTTTTTTTTTCGGGCTAGGCGGATGGCGCATGCAAATGTGCCACGCCCACAATCGAATAGAGCTGGCCACGTGCAAGATCAAGACGTAGACGAAGACGAAGACGTTGATGAAGATGTAAAATATTTGGCAAGGGAGGAGGTTGGGCGAATGGGTGTAGCCGATGCAGCTGACCCGCCTTAAAGCAGGACCAGGAAGGAGGAATAGAATGAGAACAGGAAGCAGGACGCTGGCGAGCGTGTGCTGTGAGTTGTATGAATGTGGGTAGGTAGACGAGTCCTCGTCGCAGGACAATGCGAAATGTGATTGTATGTCAGCTTAAGATGCGACAGCCAGGATAAAACCAGGAAATGGGAAACGAGATGAGGCGAGGCAGAATAAGACGAGAGGCAGGGAGCAAAATCCTGCATTGTTACCGGATATCAAAAAATAAAGAAGCTTAGCATGTTCGTATCCATGTTTGACCTGTTCTGGAAACTGGACTTGGTCCAGCGTAGGTGTCAAAATACGGGACTAAGCCAATGTCTCGTAATAGGCTCGATCCCCGGACTCAGACTCATCGTGAGTTTTATGCAATTTTAGCTAAGACCTGAGGCGCATTTCCCCCCTGCTCAAATAACCAGAGCGATTGCAATAAATTCATTTGAGATGTTCCTTGTCCTGCTGCTGCCTCTTGTCCTTTTTCTTTTCCTTTTGCTTTTGCTTTTTTTCTTCGTCTTTGGTCCAGGAAGTAACTTCTTTTGTGCGCCACTTTAGCGAGACATGTCCGCCATGGTCGCGCAGGAAGTGCGTATTTGTTTTGCATGCAGACAAGAGGCAGTGCGAGAGGACGAGCAGTCAGACAGACAAGCGGACAGACAGACAGACAGACAGACAGTGAGTTCTTCAGCTCCAAATAAATGTCCTGGCCGAAAGTGAAGTGCGCTCTCTGTCTGCCTCTCTCTGCCCTCTTCGGGTTTATTTATTTTTGTATCTGCTGCTGCTGCACTAGGGAAATCCGAGACGAATGTTATTTTATCGTGTCGCAATTCAAAGGAAAACTGCGACAGGACACTCGCTCGCACGAGGACACTTGTGCGCTGTGCCATTACTTGTATTCATATCCGTGTACACTCTCTGCAGTTTCCCCAGTGAGTTATGTGACTTTATGACGGCGTCGCGGCGCATCGGTGGACAAGATTTATGGAGCATGTGTCAAAATACGAGAGCGCTTGTTGCCCTCTCAGTCTCAGTCGCTGCTCGGGTCGCTGTTCGGGTCGATGGTTGCTGCCCAGTCTATCGATCACTCGAGCGCCTTGTCACTTTTCGCACTTAACCAGGCGTCAAGTGGATTGGACGAAATAGACTAAACTGCGATCGCCAACGCTTTTCCCAACCATTCCGAGTAGCCCATTAACAAGGCGACAGCGAGTGCTACCAGACGTATATCCGAGAGTCCGCAGACTGTAGATACAGCAGTCCATAATTGAGTTGTACTACTTTACTTGATCAGTAGTTCGTCGAAACGGATCAAGTGTGAACTCAAATAGTACCAGGAAAACTCATTAAACTATTCAAAACACTTGACCCTAAAAACAGTTTAATTTTCAATTAATGAGAGTTTGTCAGATCAACTATGTAAGTGTGAAGTGATCAAGTGTTAGCTAGGTTAACTAGGATAACTCGAAAGATGCGCTGGCCCTTAGACTGCCCCTTCCTCTTTCTCTTCTTCAGTCTTATGATGATCGTGAAGTGATCTACAGTCACATAAAATTTATCCAATCCCATTAAATAACTTCTACCGATCGGAAAGTGATGTACAGCTCAATAAAACGATCGTTCAGTCTGCTTATAATATCTAGAATTTCTTACGATCATTTGGGACCTTCAAGACGCCTTATCTTATCCAATCAACTGTTCTAGCTTCTCTTTGCTGTTGAACTGCAGAAGAATTTGCTCGAAATGATCATGACTAGTTCATCATTCCTGCTGATCGAGCCTGACCTATGCCTATCTTATCTGTTTAAATAGATTACCAGCGAGTAGTTCAACCGAAATCGCAAAATCTTTGCGAGTGATCACCCAAACAGCACGACACGATCACAGCCTATCGCAAACTGCAAGCTGCAGGGTATAGGCTGCACCCCCAACCCTTGTAGTCAACGAGCACATCTCCTGTGACTATCTCGCTATGCAACTCAACTGGGGTAATCTCAGATATTGCATTTCACTTCACTTCGCATCGCATTTTATTGATCCTCGACACACGCTACATTTAGCACAGTGTGAACTGTGTCGGTAGTTAAATGACTTTGCCCGAGTCGAACCGACGAACCCTTCATAAAGGTAGCGCGGGTGAGTTACAGCCAAGGGTTCCCATATATACAAAATGTACAACGTAGAGGGATCTCTTCTTCTTCTTCTTCGATTTTTGACTCGATTGTTGACATGATGTGAAAACTAACCGCAGACGACTCACAATGAAACATCATCTGTAGAAGACACACACACACACACACACGCGGACGTACAGCTATCGTATGCACGTGTCCGATTCGTATGCAGGTTCTCCTTCTCTCTGGCCCAATAAACTATCGCAGGCAATCAATGTCAGCGCAGTGCCGAGTTTCGAGAGCATAGAGGCAGAATCAAAAGCCAGATCGCAGGACAAAAGCGAAAAATCCAATCCGTATCCATACAAGCGAAATCCCATTGAAAAGATTTCATTGGAATATCCTGTAGCCCATTGTCTCCAGCTACTGCGAGTTTATCGCATGAAAAGTGATTTCTTTCGTTTTTCTCTTTCATTATCAAATATAAAAAAAAAAATGAAATGGTTTTTTCTTTCGATTTTTTTTCTTTTTTGATTTCACGACATTCCCGTAGAGCGCGCAATAGAAATTGTTCATTGAAGCGGGATCCCCTCCATTCGCCAGTATCCTCTCTTGGTCCTCCCCCGCTGCCTGCTGAATTTCGATATCAACGACAAGTTGCACTGCGCCATCATGGCAAAAGGTCAACGCTAAGGTCAAACTCCCTAAGGATAATCAAAAACTTTACGCTGCGCCCAGCAAGAGTAAAGTACGAGCCAAGCAAAGTATGAGCACAGTGCGAATTGCGCAGTTTCCCTACAGGTTTTTCTTCGATCTCTCTTTTCTTCACTCTATTCTTCACAGTCAGTGCCCGAACCATTAGCATGACAAAGCAGTAGATCCTGTCGCGCTGTCGGCACACATTCGTCACAAAGCGAAGGCAAAATGCGTGTCCAATGCGTAGGTGTCACAGCGCTAATTCCTGCCTATCTACCTGTTTGTCTGTCTCGGGCTCGAGCGGATTTTCCTTGGGAAATTCGCAAAAATGCGCTGTGCAAAGTGGAACCGGAACTAACTACAGGCAACCCCACGGACAGGCAGAACACACGGACACATGTGTTTGCTATTAGAGGCGCGACAATGTCACGGGCCATAGCGACTGATCAGCGGTAGATCAGCTTGATGATAAATGCCTCAGGGCGTAACACAACAACAACACAGAACTTCAAATCTCTTGCATTATGAAGCAGAACTAAATAAGCTATAGAAAAGGAGATGGTATTGTGCAAGTTATCCTGGGGTTAAGCTCAGGTAAATGCATTGAACCCTGTGCAGTGTACTGCTCATGTACAATAGAATTACATAGAGGGAAGGGGTTGCTTGGAACTCCGAATATTAATTGAACTGGGGGATCGCGTAGTATGTAGATTTAAATTGTGAAGAAGCGTTAACTCTATCAATCAACATATTTTTAGACTGAAACTTAAGTTCAAGTGTAAAGTTCAAACTCTTTAAACTATTCAACACACTTGCTTCTGTTTAACTTTCAATCTTGAAGTAATCATTAGTCACCTATAATTTGTCTTTAGACATTAATTCCTTATTTCAAAATCTTCTACCGATCGTTTAGTGATTTACAGCTTCATAAACGTTGGTTTTAAGTAACTTGCTTAGAAAGTGCATAATTTCTTAGAGAAGCCATAAACCGAAAGCGAAAGGCCAGTTTTACATAAACGTATGATATATTTCTATCATGAAAAGTAGATTTCCTACCATCTAATTCTACAGCTACAAGGCCAATTCACTCTCTCTATCTCTTTCTCTCCCTCTCTTTTACTCTGTCACTTTGGAGATATCTTATCTTATCATTACTGAATTTTTCGAGCTCTTCGAGCCACGCTTGACCAGTCTAAGCTACTCCTGGGAACCACACAAAAAACTAGATTAACTAAAAATCGTATCGACAAATCAGATTCAGAGCAAAAATAGGCAACAGAAAAAACTAGAGAGACAAGAAGAAGCAAAGAAAAACAAAACAGACAAAGCATATAACCCGCACTCGGGGTCAAAGTCGAGGCGAGTATTATATCTGGATCGAAAGTCATGGTCGGGGTATATGGTACTATGGCATCAAAGCAAAGTCACCGACCGTAACATAGACAAAAACAGAACTGAAGAAAATGTCAACCACAAAACTGCGGCGGCTACACATAGTTTGCTCGATCGATCGATCGATCTATGGATCTGCATTCAGCGACCACAAAGATCAAAGACCTTAAGAAAAGAAAAAGGAAAGGCAACCGATGAGGATGACGATGACGATGATGATGATGAGGATAGTAATGAGAATGGTAAATGGTTCATCGAGATGGCCATTCTCGACTCGCATTCAAGGATTGCACTTTGATGGCTCCGAGGACACTCTGCCTCTCACTCTCTCTCTCTCTCTCTCTCGCTCTAACTTGCATTGCTCTTCCCTCACTCTCAGTCCCTCCCCACGCTCTCACTATTTTGGCATTGTTTTTGTGACTGCCTCCTACGATGCGATAATCGATTTATCAAAAAAGCAAAATACGCTTTGCCAAAAAAAAAAGAAAACAAAAAACTGGCCAGAAGAAGCCGCCGTAGTAATGGAAAGATTTCAAAGGCAAAATACCGACACACACACACAGACACACATGCGCACGGAGACTCTTCGGGTCAAAGAAGTGCGGCAAATTTGGTAACGCGCATTGATGTGCATTAAGATGTGAAATTGTCACCATTGTCCTGGCCATTGTGGCACAAGCAACGGCCCACTGTCTGGTTGCCAACAGCAGAAAGGGAGCAAAGAGAGCAAGCCGTACCCGGTCTCGCGTTGACAGCATTAAAAGGTCACATGAATGGCATGGATGTATCTCCCTGCACATCCAGATACCAAGCCGCAAGATATTCAATGCAATTGCAACACTGCGCGCCTTTGGTCTGCTTGCCACACCCACACGACGGGACAGACTCTAGAAAAAGTGGGTGTTCACTTGGCTTTGCAATGATTTTTACACCGCACAACACCCGCCTACTTTCCCAATGATCAAAAAGATACAAATGTATCTATCGGATGCACGTGTGCCGCTTTTGGCGCAAATCTGCCAAACATTTAGTAAAGATGCAAGCTGAACATGCCACCAAATACATACACATGTAGTATCTCGCTATCCGTAAGATACATTTGTATCTCTGTCTGGCTATCTCGCTATCCGTAAGATACATTTGCTTCTCTGCCTGGCTATCTAATCGCCGTTGACATGTCTCACTAAGTTTTTTCGCCAAAAAACATACAAGAAACTTCTTTATCATTACAAGATACGGCAAGAGGGAAAAACAGATACTGTATCTTGTATCTTGTAGCTGCAATTAAGGTCGAAAGCAGCGGGTAGCTGTAGCTGTAGCTGACCTGTCTCGCAGCAGGCAAACCGGCCGAGGCACATCGGGCAGAGGCGGGCAGGTTTTCCTTTTCCGTTTTTCCTGGGAAATCAGCCAAGTCCGATTTCGATTTCGATTGCGATTCGGTCGAGACGCCACGCTTCAGTATTTAGCGGCGCTTTGCATAGAGAATACCGAGCAGGATGTGTGTGTGTGTGTGTTGCACACCCTGAGCCGTGGCCGGCGCATCAAAGTATCTATTACGCGACCGAGGCGTGAACAATTATGGCCCAAACATTTGCTTCAAACACCGGCTACGCCTCCTCCCGGTTCGATTTATCGATAGACAATAGAAGAGGGAAAGAGAGAGAGCGTGCGCGATGAACTGAGAGAGTCAGTAAGAGAGAGCGTTAGCTGATCGTGTTGATTTTGCTTCCGCCAATTTAGAAATTCAGAGCAAACGCCGCCGACAACGCAGCAGGTTGTCTTTTAATTGAGGGGCACAGGGTTCTATCTCCCTACTCGTGAAACAAGTGGCAAGTGGCGGTTCCATTGAGCATCTCAGATCGAGAGGGGAGTGGCAGTTCGCTTTGGGAACTGGTCCAGACGGCGCTAGCTACAAACACACACACATTTTGCATAGTAGACCGTTCAAGTTAATGAATGGAAAGAACGTTTACAACATTTAAGAGGCAGTTCAAAGTGGAGATACATAATACATTTTGACAGCGAATACTTTCGTATGGAGCTCAATTAAAAGAGGAAGTACGCACTGAAATATCCTGAAAACAATTCATTATTATTTATTATTTTTTAGAATTATGAGTCCAAATACTAATCTATTACTTTCATATTTAGATGGCAAAGTTGACTGTGTTTAGAGCCTTCTGTACTATATGTTAAATATATAACTACTTATCAGATATGAAAGTCATATGGTCTTGATTTTGGCCTTCATCAACACTTACATATACTAAAAATACCAGAAAACTGAACTGAGTTTGTGTTGATGACTGAGCGGGAAAATCCGCTTTCCAAGTCTTCTTGTTCTTCTGCTGCCACTTTCCACACTGCTGTGCAACTCACTGCGGCACTTGGCAAGTGTTGCAGCTAGCGCTTTCTACTGTTACCAATTTCACAGTCGAACTGATCAAGTTTTTAAACCCAAAATCGAGCTCTAGACGTAATAAAGACAGACAACGTTGAAGCGATGACGGACTGACGCACTTGTCGATGCTCGCTTGTCTGGGGGCTGAGCAGAGACTGACGCTGAGACGCGTGTCTGGGTCGAAAGAGTTTTCTCGTTGTTATGTCTCTTCTTGTTGTTGTTGTTGTTGTTGATGTTGCCGTTGCACGAGCTGCATATCGTGACGTGTAATTGACAGGCAACACGCGCTTAAATCTCGAGACTCGCCTGTCATCGCCTCGAGAGCAAAACAAATTTAGATATCTATGGACATTGACAGCAGTAGCGCAAGAAGGAAAAGAAACACAGAGGGACAGATAGGGAATGAGAGACAGTGAGAGACAGAGAGAAAGAAAGAGAGAGAGAGAGACGGGGCGGTGACTTAACACATGTTGGAAGCACTCTCGCTCAAGTGGATCAGCCACTGTTTTTAGCATCTGAAAGTTGCTAGAACTAGTAGGAAAAGTGCCCATCAACAAGAGAAGAGAAGAGTACTCGACTAGAAGATGCTCTACATTCAAAGCAGTCGACTCTACTTACACAGATTTCTCCATAAGTGGCGAAGGTACGAGTATTCTCGTACCTCGCATACTTATCAATGAAGTGTCGCGCAATGTTCAGCATATATTAATCATATTTAGTTCTGCAACTATGTCAAACATCACGATCAATATGTGTTTAAATGACATGGCAATGAGCTGAAGACACGATCCTGGACCGGATATATATAGATCTGATTGTCGTGTGTAATTACAAGCCAAACGGAAGGAAATGCAACAAAAATTGCTTTTATAATTTTCCATTTTCACAGCAAAAAAATTGTTTGGATTGGACGCCCAAAATGCTGGGAAATGCTATAAAAACGAGGAGGAAAACCACAAAAAAAATAATCAAACACACCCCAAAAGAGAAGTAGAAGTGGGAGAGAGAGGGAAGGTACGGAGACCACAAACACCTTGCACAGGATATGCCTACAAATTGAGTTGTTTCCTGTGGGTAGTTCGGGGCTTAGAATTGCACACTCACGACTGATGGCGTGGCAAATATGATTATGATAAGGAAAAATGTTCAGGAAAAATTGAAAACCGAAAATTGTAAATTGTAAATTGTAAATTGCCGCAAATGTGTCGAAGATCCCCCGAAAAATGTTCGACGCCGGGAGAATTACTCGCGTTACAAACGAGATGTGCTGTCTAAAATTACCAAGCGTAATCAGAGATTTCCAACACCTTTTTCGGGGTTTTCAAACTAATTAATTTTCTGGCAAAAGGCAGAGTAGGTTTGAGAGAGAGAGAGAGATAGAGAGGGAGAGAGAGAAGGAGAACGCGTAATGGAAGCAGGAAAAGGCAGCCATAGGACGTGGGCGGCATGCGCGTCGAATGCGCTTAACAGCTTTGCACGCTTGTCCCTTGCATTCTCCCTCTCTCCCTCACTCATTTTCTTTCCCACTCTCTCCCATTTCACAGCCCACTTTGCGCTGATCCTGTGCAGCATGACGCTTGGCTTAGCCTGACGTAATGAGCTCTGATCCGTAGACCAGCACGCGTGTCGACATCGCCTCGTTGTCCTAAGCCAAGTGCACTAGGCGAAAATGGGCGTGGCAGCTTAGAGTAGGCAACGGACGGGGTGGTACCCTAGAGTTCCCTTTTCTTGGATGCTCATGCAAACCGCAAATTTCTTAAATGACAACTCAATTTGAAGTGTTGCGAATGCGGGCATGCAATGAAGATGCCTGAAAATAGTCATGTATCTGACAGAGTACAGATTACTGGGGTATCCTTAACATTTTCAGGAGAAATAATTACAGAATTTCATTCGATTTGCAACTGTTCAATCGATAACTAGCGGTTCAAACGACCTTATGCCAAGCTCTTAACGTATTCATCTAAAAGAAAGATCTATGCAATACTTCCCACTCTTTAAACATACTAATTACTAATTGTAAGATGTACTTTTCTATCTTAAAAATAAATATATAGTCTTCCCCGATAGCATTACTAATTACGTATACAGATATACAGAAGACATAGAAGAATATGATTAATATATTGTAGATTTTACAGCCTTCTTGATGGAAAGACTTCTATGGTTTGTTGAATACTCAGTTGAATAGGGTTTGAATGCGAAAGAATTCCCTTTTGAAAAGGCGTTTCAAATGCATTCTCTGAAGAATCTGTCAAGGCGGGAGGCTTGAGCCTCAAGGCTGTTCGCGGAAGAGCTCCCTGACCCATGGTGTCCCATCCCTCGGGGCCAAAATCAGGCAAAGACAATTGCAATAGAACAAAGCGAAGTGAGAGAGACAGAGAGGGAGAGAAATGAATTTGCGGTCGTTAAGAGCGAAATCGGCTACCGCACACAACGCCTCAATCACGCCTCAATTGTCCGTGGGCCAAGTTAATGCAATTTGCGGTAGCGCAGATGCTGCTCAGCAAACCTTATCGCTGGTCATGCATCTTGAATCGATCGACGAACGAATACAATGACAATAAAAGAAACTCAATTCAATAACAATTGACACAGAACGCCCACCAGTTAGCAGAAGAAGCAGCAGAAGAGACTGTCTGCGATTGGCAAAAAGAATTCTCCGAGTCTCATAATAGAGATACAAAACGTTTTGCGAGGCCAAACAAATAAGATGTCACGCATACCATATATATATACAATATAACTCGACATAAACGCGACAATGACAATGCGATTGGAATTGGAAGCGAACGAGGCCAGGACGAGCAAGGATGAGGGCCAGGACCACCAACTTGTTGCCACAGCGAGTGAGTTGGATGCATATAAAGAGAGATACAGATACAGATATATGTATGGTATATATGGCTATATAGAGAACGTATAGCTATTGTGCGGGCCCTGAGCCAGCGGGGGTTGTGTGTTTATATTTTGGTTTTGGCAATGCGGTCAAAACATTGTCTATGCGAACAATGCAGGCGAAGGGACCGCACACAGACACACTGAGCAACACGGTATGGAATACCTTGAAATGAGCAAAAACAATTTGGGTTCTTAACTGTTATTAGCATGCTGAGATCTGCGGGAACCGAGCCTAGCCATGCCGAGAGCTCAGAGCCGAACAAAGCTAAGCAGTTTCTAATTGTCACAGCATTGGCATTGTATGAGATGTATCTATTAGACGACAAGTCGGGGTTAGAGGTCAGCCTGCTTGCTCATTTGCCTGGCATGTGTCCGACGGGGGTTTTAGCCTTGTTCGACCCAAAATATTTATTCACAATTAGCACAAATGTTTGTGGCACGAGAGCGCAGTGCTCTGTGCTCTACACAGCTGGCCAGAGATACAAATGTATCTTTGAAATATTTGCAAACAAACCATGCACACCTGGCATTTAATTTCTCTATTGGGACTTGACTGCCATTGCCCCCGTCCCGTGCCCTTGCCTCGACTCTTGGCCTTGCCACCAGCATCTTCTGCGCAGCACACGCGCCAGACACAAGCCATGAATCTGCCTGCTTATGCTGGCGGGATCTATCGAGATCTATCAATAACTGCCCATCTGTCTTCCTGGTAAAAGTGGCCACACTTCCTGCTGCTACATCCTTTCCCCCGTCTACGTGGAACTGTCAGGCGCGAAAACTATCGACTCATCCCCGCACGAACTCAACTCTTCCATTTTCATGCGAAATATTTAGACATTTGTGGTCAGCAGAACAGAAGCTACTCTTCTCCCGCCCCCGCCCTCAATCTAAATATTTTGTTTCAAACCAAAACACAAACCCTATCTCTCTAACTCTTCCCTCTTTCTCTCTCTCTGTTCCGATGAAACCCATTCAATCTGTTTGCCTGGGCAGTGACCACTTAAGTGGCTTAACACCACTAGCAACAATAAGGTAATGAGAGAACTGCCAACTGAACCCAGTTTCCAGTTCACAACAACAATAACAACATGAAATTCCATTCAGAGTCAAGAGGGTTCACTACACGGCCCACGTCCAAATGTCGCCAATAAAAATTTACGCCTAATTTTCCTGATCTTTTGCTCTCTGCTGCTGCGCATGCGCAGACGCTGCTCCTCACCCTCCTCTGCCGTTGCGCTTGCTCTCTTGTATCCAGTTTGCCCCCTCATTTCCGTAGCATTTGCAGTAGCATTGCTCCTCGTTAGCTTTGGCATTGGCCGATTTCATTTTTGATTTGTGTCGGCATATTTTGCATACAACTTGGCAGTGGGAATGGGTGCAGCAAGTGGCTAATGCGAGAGTAGCTACAGCAGTTGCTAGTGGTGATTGGATAGAATGTATTTACAATGATCTTTTTTTCCTCTACATAATCGAGACACTTTACAATAAACCTAAACTCAAGGAGACCTTATACGATCGCACATGATTCACTTCAAATATGTATAATACGTAGATAAGATATAAAGATATAAATAAATAATTCTAAGATATTTCTTCCTGGTATACTATTAAAGCTATTTATGGCTAGTTTTCCTTCTTTCAAATGAGATCGATCTTTTTTCTTCTGAATAATCATTTTGTTTTATTATTTAGTTATGTGATACTTATGTATGTATGCATATGTATAGTTATAGGTGTAATATTCACACATAGCTAGTATTCATTCCATCAATGTGATCCTTATTCATTACACACTCATATAGTTACTGTTCTCAATCATATCTTCAGACTTTGCTTCTACAGTTGATTTGTTTCCCTCTGTTGATCTACTTCTGTAATAAGTATAAAACACGGCTTACAAATCCGTCACATCAATGCATATTCGTGTTGAAAGAACTCAAGCACTGCTTGATCTGGTTCGCTCTGCCCTTCTATAGCTACTTTTTAAACAGCTCTCGCAGGCAGCTCATCTCGCAGTTGCAGACTCCAATGAGGCCCAATCAGCGCCGCAAAGGTGGCACAAGAAAATTATTTAACAATCAATTTCTTTGCAGCGGCATTTTGCCCATCTAATTATAATCGAAAAGGCCACGCCACAGAGCTCCACAGAGCGCGAACGAAAATCAAAGAGAAATGCGCCGACGACAGGGCTGGACTAACCAGAAATTAAAGTAAAAATTTCAAAATTAAAAATGAAAATGAGAGAAAGACATAACGAAGCAAACGCGACGGTGGCGGCGGCGGTGGATCAGTGCAAGAGACGCTGGACAATATTTCCCGAAAAATACCTCAAGAAGATGGAAAGAAATTCCAAAATGTGCTCTAATTAAAATTGAAATGAAGTGCCAGGCATGCTCAGGCTCAGCGGCAGCAAAGTAGGTCCTTTCACAGATCCCTCTCCTTCCACGTGTCCCTCTCCATCTCCACGCTGACCCCGTCGCCGGCTCCTACGCTGAGCAATAAATTTCGGTATCTTCGTTCTTTTAGGGTGGTCCGCGTTGCTGAGTTCTCAGAGTTCTCTGCTCTGTCTTTGGGTTGGCACGTTCGTTCGCTATAGTTGAATGTCGGTCGATATTACAATAAAAAACGCATTTTTTTCTCTTCTCTTGCCTGTTCTTCTCTGTTGCCTCTGGCCTGATCTCTCTCATTTCATGCCAAAATGCATCACGCACTAATCCCGCGCTGGCGCAGCCCACACACGTCTCATCTCATCCAAAGGATTAGCATGCGATGCGATGCGTTGTGATGCGGGGCAGCCTCTCTATGAATAGCACTAGGTATTATTTCGTGTATTATTATTGCCATGTCGAATCGCCACACAATGGCGACACAATGGGCCAAGTGTGAGGCCCAACCTAGTCCGAAACTGGACGAAGGGTGAAGGTCGAGAAGCCGTTGAAGCGAGAGCAAAACAATCGAGCAATGCGCCACATTTGCCATTCAAATGCAATTGCGCGTGATAATCGATTCAGTTTCAACTCAAGTAAAAAACACACAACAAAATCTAAAGAAAACGAAAGAAAAAACTTAAAAAATAAAGGAAAAAAGAAAAGTAATTTCATGCCTGGTCTCTGTATAAAGAGTCTCTTGGCATTATTATTACAGCTGCGATTAATTAAGCAAACAAATCGAACAAGCATATCGATGAGGTCGCTCTGTCTACTATTCAATACAGTAGCTGTAAAAACAAATAACCTCAAGGCAGCAAACGAATGCGAATACGAATGCGAATACGATTCACGAGTATTCGTGCTTTTGGCCTAATTAATTGCCAATCATAAAGGCGAGTGCGATGCGCTCGTAAAACGAATCAGTTTTAAATGCCCAACTGCAGTTCCAATTATTCAAGTTTGCGCCTCAAGTGCAGATCGAATGGGAGACTCGAAACTGCAAACGGAATCGGAGCCGGAGTCGGAGTCGGACCTGAAACTGAGAACTTGCAACTGGCAACTGAATACTGAACTGTATTTTATGGGGAAATCTTTGTGTGTGTTTGGCAATTAATTAAATTAAGTTTTTAGCGAAATGCCAAAGGCGTGAAGCAACAAGTGAATGATGAAGAAGACGTGCATGTCGACACATGGATACCCTTTAGTAATGTAAACATACGTATGTTAATTGTAAAGTGCTAGAGAATGTCAGAAACAGTATCCACTATCTCTACTCAAGTCAACTGTCATTGAAGTCACACAAACCTAATTAACTCGGCTAGTGATATTGACTAAGAATATATAGTTTTTAGTATCAGCCTTATTTTGCCGTATGCAAAAGTGTAACGAGTCTTTCACTGAGTCTATTACGCACATATACTTTCGAAAATAGCAAAACTTAATCGTATATTGATATGCCTAAGTAAGACTTTTCTTGCTCCCCGACCAACATGAAGTTGCAAGGATAATAACATAAAAAAAAAAAGAAAAGGGTATACGCGGCTATATCTACCCGCCAAACAGGAAGTCTTCTTCGCACTGAGCGGCTCGTCAACATTAACAAGAAACAGCGATAACATTTTAATTGCGCTGATCTGCGGCGATTTGCCGATCTGTTGATCTGTTCTGATCAGCGCGCAATCTGTTGAAACTGCCGAACGGTTGATCTCCTGATCTGCTGATCACTTGATCAGTGCAGATCTGTTTGGCCAGTTTGTTAATGTCTTTTGGCAGCAAAATAACGAGACTGCAAGGGTGGGGAATCGACTATCAATTGGCATCGTGTTAAGAGGCTCTAATAAAGTTGCAGAGCCACTCGCATGCTTGCACCATCATCGATCTGTGCTGCCTGCTTCTTGCTGCTGCTGCTGCTGTTTCTGCTGCTGCCTGCACCAATGTTATTTATCTCTCCATATATCTTACATCAACTTATTGCCGCACTCTGATAATGAAATCAACTTGCCACTTGGCTAATCTCAAAAGTTTGCTGCATGTGCCCGCGTCATCGATAAGCGCGGCAACATAAGAAATCGATTTAAGGGCCCCAAATACACACACTCTATATCACCGGCCCTCATCTACCGGTTACATGGAAGCTTATCGGCCGGCGATGCCTGCTTACATTTGCGCTTCAGCTTCAACTCAGCCAGATAGCAGATCTTCGACTCAGATAGTGCAAGTTGAATTGGTCCAAAGTGCTAACCACAATGGGGGTACTTAAAAAACGAGACCACAAAGAAACCGCAACCCACAATTTCTGAAAAGTTTCATAGCACAAATGAATAGAACTATCCCCTAATATTCAATAAAAACTATAGTTATTTTCAAGTAAATTGCTAAGCAAATAAAATATCAACATTGTAATGAACAATCTGTTCTAGTTTTAGTATGCCATCCATTTTATGACCAATAAAAAGGGTTTAATGCTAACTGAACAAATTGTTACAAATATAATCAGAAGCGGGAAGCGGACTAAGGTTGAATAAAGGATACTAATGCAGTGCATTTACATTTGTTTAATCAATACGATAACTCAGAAGATTATCTGGTTCACGGATACTATAGCTCCTTGCTTGATCTTTGTGTATTTTTTTCCATGATTTGTGCATACTAAGGAAACGAACTATCTCGCATACATATGAGCTAATGATCTTGATTCTCTCATGGGAATTTGCAGGTAGCCGATACAATACCCAAGGGCATAGCACGTGCAGAACTCCCTAGAGTGAGATTGTCGAGCGATGATTTCGCTGAGTTTTGCATAAACATTAAGGCACATTAGAGAGGCAGAAAGAGAGCGAGAGAGAGAGAGATTCTGCATATAGGGTCGAGACACAGGGACACTTCATTAAATACTATTTTGGCTACCTAACGTTAACAAAGAACTGACCAGAGAAACAATGCACTCACACGTGGTATACTTTGACCCTCTGGAATGATGGATGGATCGAGGATCGGTGGTGCTGATGACTCAATCATTGTGCAACATACTCGTACACATTCAGTGTAGGAACGTGTGCTGATTACCCAGAGATTCGCATGGGGATAGCGCATAGAGACATGTGCATAGAAATCTCACAAGAGCGAAGATAGATAACAGATCGAAGATCATGTGCTTTGCAACACATGTGTAGAAGGATCTACTTTTAGCCCACTGTCGGCGCACGTGTGCTAATTACCAGGAAGAAAACACAATCATGTCCCATGATCACAGCTGATGATCCTACAGAAAAATACTGCTGAGTTCCTCTTGCTGTAACGGTACAATTGTCGATGGCAATTTCAATACGAAGTTGAAGATATTCATATCATATGTATGCATGCAAAAAAGGGCCGATCGTGCAATCAAAAATCAATTCATAATCATTTGCAAGGTGCAGACATCAAAAGACTGAAAACGAGACCCGAAGACGGGTAGACTAAGCGAAAGAGAAAGGGAGACAAAAATAGAGAGGGAGAACGGGTCCCCGCCACCACCATGCAATGGCAATTCAATCAAATTTGTTATAAAACTGTGAAAGTCTGCGACAGCGATCGGAAACAGGACTCAAAGTAAGGACAAGCCAGCTACTAGGAGATTTGCATGCCCAATCCGGCCTGGCCTGGTCCGGCCTGGAAATATTATGCAAAGCGGCTACGGCGATCAACCGTCAGTTTTGCATACAAACTCGCTGTGGCGATCTGCTGTGATCGGCAGCGCATCCATGCATCAATATCAATATCAATGTCTGGCGATCAGTCAACCAAGAGTCGCTGTCGCTTTCGCAGTCGCAGTCGCTGTTGATCGCCTTGTCCTCTGTCCTCTATCCCACTGTCGCGCTGTCTGGCCAACTCACGCACTGATCGACAGCAAGACACAATTCAATCATTTCAGTTTCGGCGTACGTAGGACGACGCTGCCAGATCTTTAGCGCTAGATTAAACGATCAGCGGAGACAGGCAGCAGCTCCACGGCAACGATTTCCAGCCTCAATTTTAGCTCCAGTTCAAAGTACTTGTTTTTCTGCTTCAGGTCTCTTGTTCGGGGCTACTGCTACCACTACTACCACAGTGTACTCCCAACACACGATGTGTGTGTAGGTTGTTCTCACTGCCGATCTTCGTTCGATCACTGGGGCCAGCAAATTATTTCACTTGCCTCGGCTCTCTGGTGGTCTCAATGTACAACTTGATTTCTGTTTCCTTTGCTGCAATGGCAGTTTGATTTGTTTAAATTTAATTATGCATCAATATCACCGATTGTCGATCGTTGATCCTCGATCCTCAATCCTTGCGTAGGTAGCTGACACACAACTACACACACTCTCTCTTTCTCTGTCTGTTTGCCTTGCACAGACTACGGCTTGAAGTTATGATGGTTTCATGGGACCTCGGTACAATCACCATTTCTCGATCTGTTCCTGTTCTCAGCCCGATTCCGAAAATCTTTGATTTGATTATCAACATTTGTTGACGTAGCCGACAGACAAACATAGCGAGGGAAAGGGTAAGGGTAAGGGAGAGAAAGAGATAGAGGCAAAACGCTGATCGTCAAAAGCCGCCAAATGATGATCGATGCCAATGCCTCCTTTTCTCTTTCCTTTTATCGCTTTTTTGGTTTTTTGTTTTTTGTATAAATATATTAAACGTATATTTCGTATTTTTGTGGTTTGCTGCATTTACATTTTGGTACTCTCATTCTTTGTGCGCGCACGTATAAAGCGATCAATCAAAAATGCAAACGGGACGAACGAGCAACGTACCTACAATTCAAAGAAGTTCCCATTTTTGTATCCGATGCAGCAGCATGTGACAGCAGACAAAATAGTTTACGATCGTTGTGTGATAAACAACATGCAGGATAAATATGCTTATAGTACACACTGTATATGCATACATGCATGACGATCCTCTACGATCCTCCTGATACTGGACGACAACTGTCACTTAGATGATGTACAGTTTGTTAGAATTTGAATTGTGCGGGGCGCATCGTAAATTTTCGCTTTTCACCTTGACCATCATCAAAGCGCTCGACAAGGTCGTTGGTGATCGTGACTTTCAGATAAGGGTTGCGTATAACAAATTTCTGCAGAACAAGTGATCGCTAATTGATCGTGGCTTCTTGTTTTGCTCTTGTTTGGTGTAACTATCTTAATCACAAGTTATCATACGATCTCTAGTCAACCCAGAGTAGTGATACAGTTTACCATCTATCGTCATTTCCGCGTGCTAAGCCCACGGCAATGTAAATCACTTGGTTATGCAAATAGAGACACAGCGATAGATACACAAATACATCAATGTGTGTGCGGATAGATAGAGATATAGTATCATGGAGATAACCAAGATACGATAAATGTAAATGCCAATAGATAGACTCGTAAAATATATACATACACATACACACACACACACTGTAGATAATCACACCTACACATGGCACGGTACAACAAATTCACTTGAACATGACAACAACAATCGCAGCAAAGAGCGGGCGATAGGCATAGGTAAAGGGGGTTACGATCCGAACCGATGCGATCGTTTGCTTAAGGATGATTTTGGCGCGCGTTCGGCTTAGTTGTGTTCTCTCTCTCTCTCTCTCTCTTTCTCTGTTGGGTTTTTTATGACACCACTCAACACAATCGATATCGCAGTTAATTTATTTTCAGGGGAATTGTTTGCACAGAATTTTTTTCGATCGACCCGAACCGATCGTTGTCGTGTGGATCGTCATTCATAATGTAAATAACAAATATCGCATCGCATTGAATTGAGTCGGTTAATGTGACTCCTTCCACCTTCGACTTCAACTTCGACTGCGTGGGTGTTGTGTGTGAACTTGCATAACTGTGTCAGGCGGCAGCAACGCGTGCGCTGTCAGGCCAATCGGCCAGATGAGATAACCAGGTAACCACTCTCAGCCAGGTAACCCATCGTGGCGTCGGCGTCAAGTCAACATTTGCCGAGTGTGTCAAACGCGCGTCGATCAATATGTAGAGAGTGAGAGACCGGCATATTTAAATCAATAATTCGGAAAAAAGTATGAAAAATAAGAAACTACTTGAGATAAGGCTGCAAGCTTCTCATTTCCCCACCCCTCTATGCCCCACCGCCATCTTCTGTTACTGCTGCTGCTGCTCCCAGCTATGGCTCTGTTAACCCGCCTACAACATACATGCCAGAGCCTCAACCTGGGCCTCGGCACGTCATTATCATTAGGACATTTCAGCCATATATCACATTGAGGTCGCCGGCACGTTCGTCAAGCATCCTCTCTTGATATATGACTCGCCCGCGCCTAAATTATGGCTCCAAAACCCTCGGAACTGTGCAAATAGCCGCCAGCAGCTTGGGGCTATAGACGAGACAATTGCACTGCGCTCTGCTCTGCTCAGCTTTGGTCCGCACCTTCAGCCAGCACCTTCCGAGAAGGTGTTTAGATGCAAACGCTTCCAGTCTTCCAGTAGATTACAGTTTGATCAATTGAGTGATCGCTGGCAAATTGGTCGGCTTCATCCGCCTGCAATATCGCCATAATAATCCACCTTCATCTAATGCAGCTTGCCTTCTGCATGGTGGTCATAATTGAAATGATAATCGTCGCCGATCGTTGCACAGTGGAGCTGTGTAGCTTTGTAGCAAGCCCGATCAATTTTCTTGGAAATTTATTTAAAATTCAGTGCATTACTTCTTTATATACTTAAAATATCATATAAGCATCAATACTCACAGTTGTTGTATTCAATTCTCCTTCTCTGATCTACCTTTAACAACATCGTTTAAACTTTCAACGAAGATCATTTCTCAACAGCATAAATGTCTCATCAACAAAGTAGAATCAATTTTTACAATCAATAAATTCCATCGATCATTGAAACTAACTAGTAATTTTACTACTGATCAGTCAGAAAGGCGATTTGCGAACTCTTGTTGAGCATTCAATTTGTTAATAGTTTAACAAATTTAACTTCTAATCGAGCAAACAATATTGAAACTACTCGATCGTGTGTTGATAAATGATCATTATAAGCAGCTCTGAGGGAGACTTAAGTGCAGATCATTTGACATTTGCAATTAAAATCGATGGTATCTTGAAATTGATTTTTCTTATAGTCACGTATGCAATATTTCTACATTTACAAAGCTAAAGCTTGTCTTTAATCCCAACTAATTGCACGTTAAGCTTTCCATGTACACATACTTTATTCTTTCGGCATAATGATCATATTGATGATCCCGTGAGATGGCTTCCCACAAGGTTTATTATTAATACACTATTTGTTTTGTGCTCGAACTGTATGTTTTGCACGCCCACTGTGCCGCCCTATGGATTCGATCCCATAGTACAGGCCGCCGCCAGAGAGGATCAGAGAAGAGTCTGACTGACACAGACGCAGCGTGTCGTCGCCCCCAGCTATTCCACGTCAGAGAGCGATCTGTCTGTGGTCTGACATGTCTGTCCGGAGAAATAAAAAGAGAGAAGGAGAGAAAAAGAGAGAGAGGGAGAGAGATCGGTCTATCAGGCATATGGGAGCCTGCATGCTGTGAGTGAAGATCATCAACGCGGCGACATCAACCAGAGCAGACGAAGCCAAACGGCAGTCCAAACTCTGTCAGACAGTTTGTAAACAGTTTTCAAAGTCGAGCAGATATCGCGATAAAGACGCGTCGTCTCCACTTGCCCCTTCCATCTGCTTCTCTTACCTTGTCTCGTCTTGTCTTGCTTTAAGCCAAAGACGCACATGGACTTAGATTCCAAGATCCGCGGTAAATCGCTACAGAGAACAGCACAGCACGGCCGAGTTTGATCCTGCTGTCTGAGCTCCCTGTCTGGAAGCTCCATTAAAAAACTACAACAACAGCAGTAAGAACAGTGTACGACATTTGCGCCATTATAACTTTATCGCTTTCGGACAGATTGTTGTTGAGGAAAGGGGAAAGAGGGCACCGGAAAAGAACGCGCTGTGAGTGATGTACCTGCTGCTCAGTGCGCCTGATATGATCATGATCATTGAGGACATAAAAGCATTAGCCACGTGTGTTAAGGTTCAATACCCTGTATACTTTACGGAAAAGGGGCTGAGTTCGTGAACAGAACTAAAGATTGTTTGGGGGAAATAAAACGAATGGAGATTTGAATGTTGAGACGAAGTCAAACTTATCGCACAAATAATTTCTGGTTGAAGCAGGAAAATCTTGCTTTATGACTCCCTCCGTCAAATTACAGGGTATCTACCCATCGAGTTTCAGCACTTGCTGCCCCTGAACAACTTTCAATCTTATGCTAGCTACTTGTAATTGTTGCTGGCGCGCAGAAAGCTTATTAACTTGGCCCAGAACACAGCGCGGTGGCTGCTTCTGCTGCGGCAGCTCTTTAAAAACCCATTTGAGCTTACAAGCTTGTTAAGCTTGCCCCAAATCTGCACCGTGGTCGAGAGAGAGGAAGCAGAGGGGCATCGGCACCAGCTGGGTCGAGTGCCACGCTGTTTAATGCAATTTCACGTTCGGTTTTATCGTCGGCTAAGTAGCCACTAAACGGCAGCTCTTTAATCTGAACGACTTAGCTCCCAGTCTGCGTTCAGTGCCCCCATCCCTGAAGAAAGCATAATTTCTCGACATGAGCACTTTCTTCTGCTGCCGCTGGCTGCTGCTGTGGTAGAGACTGTGGCAGGGCCTGCTGCCTGGTTGCGCCTACCTTGTTAAGCGCGAAGGACGACAAACTGGTCCAAAGTGGAGTGTGCATGGAGTGCTGCGTGCCATCATCAATCGATCGTTTTTGGATTCCACATTGAGCTTTATTTTTAGCATTTTACACGCTAAATTGAAGAGTGAGCTCGCGCAGCTTGGCCATGCTGCAGGAGGCGGGTTAAGGAGATCGAGGAGGGGGAGGCACGTATCGTTCGCGTCTGGTTAGTAATTGCGGATTAACTGCATCGCAACGCATCGCTGCGAATAAAATCTGATTAAGAATATTTCAATTAGCAGCGTTGCCTTTGGGTTCAGCTCAGTGTGGACCTCCTCCTTCTCCACCTTCTGCTGCTCCTACTCCTTCTGCTGCTGCTGCTGCTGCTGCTTATCCAAAAAGAGAATAAAAAGAAAGTTTCGCCTGAATGAAATTGCACAGGCTGCTGCTGCTGCTGCTGTTCCTCCTCCTGACTTGGTGCATCATTTTTGATTGATTCCCAATGCATTTTTCGCATGCTAATTAAGTCACTCGGCCGAACTTGATGATTAATGAGATGCCCTTGATAAAGCGCTAATTTATGCGAGGTTCTTAAATGGATTTTCTTTTATTCCATAGAATATGCATGGCACGTACAGTGAGGACCTTCATTTACACAGATTTAGCTTGAGTTGGTTAAAGACCTTTTCTGTGAGAAGAAGTTTAATTGAATTTCCCTTTTCCCCCACAGTTTTATGATTAATATTATTAGATTAAGGTCACGCTAATTCAAAGATTGCTTAAAAACACTTAGATACGATCGTAGATCGTATGAAATCATCTTATAAAAATACAAATCAAAATTGAGTGGAAGTACTTAAATTGTTCAATTTTCTCTTTATATGAGAGCTACAAGTAATGTAGTGATATTAAAAAACCCATATACAATAGAATGGAAATGCAACATGAAACTGCCTCACAGCTTAACTAAGGTTACGATAGTTCTTCAATTATATCCATAAAGTGTTTTATATCAATATAAAAACGCAAAACTTTCGCTCAAAATTGAAATTTCATTAAGGAGCTTTATGTGCTTTATTTCAGGCAGATCCTTCCTCGGGATGCGGGTCTGCGGAATGCGCTACTGTTGTTGCCTACTGTGATCGCAGCTACCGATCAGCAGCGCATAATCATTATTATCATCATTATAATCCACATAATCATCTCTTGTATGGCTACATCTTTTTGCCCCCGATGGGGCCAACTTGATGGGGGCTCAGCCAACAAAATGATGGCATAATAAATGCCAAGGCGAAATAAAAGTGAGCTCAAGAAGACACGATCAGTTCAGCTCAGCGTAGATGCGCTTTCAACGCGCTTTCGAGGCTAAACTCGTAATATAATCGTCGTCATCGTCATCGTCATCGACATCGGCATTCGGCTGATCTCAGCTATATATCATAATCTCCCAGCCCCTGATGGGGCCAACAATCAAGCCATCAAAATGCAAGCAAAAGTAACGCATCAAAAACACTTTCATTAAACTAAATTTTTATTGTGGCACCACGACAACTGGAGAAGAGGAAGGAGCAGCAAGGGCAGTAGGGACTTACAGAGTAGCGAGGAGGGAACATGGGAATATACCCACCAAAAAAAAAGCCAGTTCAGATCGTGGTTGTATATTCGTTCGTTTATGGCGGTCAACTATAAAAGTTTGACCCAGTTTCATTGTCGTTTCGGCCAAAATTGCTACAAATTACACATTTTGCAGGGCGCAAAAGTGTGCCGCATGCGTGCCCCACGACGATGGAGAGGTGAGGGAAAGAAGGGTCAGCCAAAAAGCTGTGGAAGTAGTACAAAACTTTTACCCATTGCAATTAAGTTGCAGCGCCGCGATGCAGCAGATTAAAGTAAATAATATCAATAATAACAGCGGCAGCAACATCATCTACCACGACAACAACAACAACAACTGCAACTACAACTGCGACTGCAGCAACAACAATAACTCATAAACTGTAATCACTTACACGAACGACCCCAAAAAACATGTTATCGGTTATCGAAACGTGGTAACGTGGCATAACTGCTCTAGTTAAAAATGCTAGACTAGCATATACTCTGCATTATTGGAGGATTACACTCGATTATGAATTTAATTAAAGTTTGATAAAGTAATTCCCAAGAGATTGCAAAAATTCCCCCAGCAAACTGAGATAAGTAAAACTGCTAATACCGTGAGAGCTTAAACAAATAAAAAATTTATGAAATTATCATAAAATGACAAATTTAATATAACATAAAAATATAATATTATATTATATATAAATATATTATAATATATAAATATATATAAAACTAAGCTGCCTCTATGGCTCCACCCTTTCTCTATAGGGCATTGCAAAAGCTCTGATTGTGCTTCCGAACGGGCGCAACGAATCGAATTGGCGTCGCCCTTTATCGCAGTTATCCTTTTGATTTATCTTTCCACTCACACTCACACGCCGGCCCGAGCCCAATACTAATTGCGTTTATAATAAACAATTTCACAATTAAGTATTACCAGAGGAAACCCAAGACGCACAGGAGGCGGGAATGGGAGGGGAGAAGTGGGAGAACAGGCGGCAAGTCGGGCAACTCTCGGCAGCTCCCCGTCGGGGCAGCTTAACAAAATTTATCGATTGGCCTCGCTTATCAGATGTGACGTGCTTCTCTTATTGGGCTTTTGTCTCGCTCTGACTCTCGCTCTTGTTATTGTTGTTTCTGTTTCTCTTTGCTTTTTTTTCGTAGGCCAAAACGGAAAAACTGTTGCGTTACGTCTTATCTTCGCACTGAGAACCGCGTAAAAAACAACAAGAACGAAGCATGAAGCAGAGTAACAAGTCCGATAGCTTTATCAGTGATTTAACATCTGGCAACGCCAAAGACGGCCAACGAAGACAGCGGTAAAGACAAACTGTTGTTCCGTTCATGAAAAAGTTCTCTTTCTCTCTCTATATAAGTATAAATCTCTATCTATATCGTTCTCACTCACTCTCACTCTCTCTCTCTCTCTCTCTCTCTCTTTCTCTTTCCCTCCCTCTCTCACTCTCTCTATCTACTCTGCCAAATAGTTGCAAACTTATTTACATTTAATTTGCATATTTTTTAAAATACACCGAGTGCTGTTGCACCAAGTTGGTTAGGTTCGATAAGGGGCTATTCAGCGGTTGCAACATTCGACTGCCAATAAGCACGAGATATATCAAAGTTATATCAAGAGATTGTTTGCATCGTGTGCAAGGCACCAGTTGAAAAATGTTGGTACAAAGTACACTGCGATATACCCATGTATAGATACTTGCAAATTGGGGGATCAAGGTAACCTAACGCAAAGTAACCAAGAATTTTTCAATTTCCAACACAACACTACTGTACATAGTATAGTATCTAAAGTATTTACTTTTATATGTATTTAAACTGATTTATTTCATATTAAGTATCAAAGTTTAATACTAACATATCTCTTAAGGTCTACGAAAGAATCAACTATGCAAATACGCACAATTTGCAGATGATCGAAGCGACAAAGCCGTTATCAAAGATTGTTTCATTTGTTGTCTGAACTCACAGACAAGCATATGTGTGTGTGTGTGTGTGTGTGTGTGTAAATAATCTGTCGCTGATCTTGCGCAGCTTTTGGTCTGTGGCAACAAGTCTTTTTCCTGTTGGCCTTATCCAAATAACTTGTTCCTGCTGTTGCTCTTGCTGTTGCTGTTGCTGGTGTTTAAACACACATTGATAATCATTAGTTAAGTTGTTAACTGATTTCGTTTAGAGATTTGTCAAGCTGATCCCCAAAGTTTGCACCGCCGCCTTTACTTCTTTTATGCTTTGCAAATATTTTAATGTGATTTATCGACAACAAAACACGAAACTGAATAATAAATCAAGCGCTTTGGCAACTAATGAGACAGATTGCTGCGACCAGACCAAAAAGAACGAGATCCAAATCGGATACGTAATCAAACCGTACAGATCGCACCAGAACTTAAAGTAAACCTGAACCTTGAGCTGAACCTGCAACTCCTCTGGGGTCAACTCCGTCCAGGCCAAACCAGGATGGTGGTCTCTACAGTCTTCAGTGTTCAGCTTTCTGCCTCGTGTTCTCCTTAACTCAATTACAACAAATGATATTTTATCGGTATTTGATGAGCGTCGAAATGTGCAATTGCTTGATCAATAAATTTTACCCCATCAGCTTCCAGAACTGAGAGACGAAGACTGGCAGACTGAGGCAATTGCGCTTATTAAACCCCACGCTCATTAGAGATCGTACGGATCGAACGGGGATTCGATTGAAAGATGAATCGCACTGCGTGGCCCACCAACAAAGACTTGTTGGGTTTATTTTTTGTTGTTTTTGCGCTTGCAGAGACTGCATATAATTCCTAATCCTCGACAAGCGCAACGGCACAAGCACGAACAAGAAAAAACTCCACATAAATAACACAACGCAACTGAACTCAGCTCGTTCTTCTTCTTCATTTTCACAATAAATCACGCGATTCGTTGGCGGCCCAATTAAGCGAAGAAGAAGAAAAAGCTTTAAGAATTTGAGTGCGTTTTTTTGCCCTGTTCACGGCTGCAGCGGTTCCACAGTTCCAGCCCCAGTTGCAACTCTATCTGAGCTGCAGATGCATTCCAGGACCTTTTTTATATGATGATTATACTTCCTGAAAACTAATGAATTAACCATATGCTTTATATATATTTATATGTAATGTATATTTCAGATTATTAGATCTAGTATCCACAAATCTAATTTACTCTTATTATTATGATAATGATAAAAATATTTATCTCTCATTTCTTGGCTTCACAATTCTGCTTTATTCAAACAATTTTGCTATATGTCAGATTCAGGTCAGTTAAATAGAAACAATTAGAATAAATAGACAAAGAGAAACATTCCACATAGAGTGGCAAAGCTAAACAGGGCCGTAGCCGCTTGATTTGTATAATATTGTCCAGTTACAGAGGCGAATCCAATACGATTATTTCCCAAATCGAATTCTGAATAGTATTGTCCCAAAAAGATATCGCCCAGAACCCAGAAATCGGTATTCATTGTCTGAATACCGACAAGACAATAACCCTCGGATTGGATGACATACGCTGAGGGGGGTATACCCAAAATGGCACCACCAATGTAGAGCTTAAGAACTGGTAACAAATCAACCGATCCGCAATCGACCAAACCATCCGAATTGATATTTAACTGGTCATAAATTGTGGTATATGCATCGACGGGTGCCATAAGTAGAGAAGTACCAGTATCTGCCACAGCCTGACAATTTGTACATAGTGTTATGCCATCAAATGTAGCGCTTGTCATAATGAATTCCCAATAATTCTCAACAGAAACTGGCACATAGTTCAAGTTGCCTGTGTAGTACGCAGGATCAGAGCCACCGAGTATCAATTCGCCACCTTCATTCGATGTACCATCACGCGCCAAATAGAACGAGAAGACGGGACTATCGATTAGACCCTGTTGGTACATATTATAAAAAGGCGGAGTAACATAATCCACAGCCAACGATTTGTAGCCCATGCCTAGAATACCATCGAAGGCCACATCGTCAAAATGATCATCCAACTCCGTAACGGCGAGTGCAAAAGTTTGATTTTGAATAATAAGATTGTTCACAATAACCGTATCCATGACAAGATATCCATCCAATCCGCCAGTGCCATATTTAATGGTAACATTCTCTCCATTCGGCATATAAGTCGACGATTGCGTAGGATCATAGGTGGTGTGTGTCAGGCATGCCGTGCTCAGACAACTGCTCGAGGGTACCCAAAGATTCGAAGATCCAGTATCGAAGAGAACCTCAAATTGAGTCGGCGGTGTACCAATCGAAATGAGACCATAGTAAGCCATATTATTGTAGTTCGATAACTGCTCCTCGTTCGCTGCAGTAGACGACTGCGATGCAAGAGCATCCAGAGGAGCATCCTGCACCCGATATTTCACACGCAAATGGGCAACTTCGGCCTTTACACTCTGCTGGCTCTTCACCACATTCTGCCTGCGGTAAATGGGCACACGGTGTAGCTTGGCCGTGGCCAGTGCCAGACATATGACACCGAGTACAAGAACTGACTTCAGCATTGTTCCAAATTATGTCGCGTACTGAGCATTCCTCGACTTACACTAGATACTTTTATATACCGGGCTTTTTCATCGGTAGTTTCTTTTTCCTATCATAATTGGAAAATCAATCATATCATTTAAAATCGGACATAGATAAGATTGTCAGCTACATATGTATGCGGGAGGCATTAGGCCTGCCTTAAATTGAGTTGGTGGGCAGGTGGCTTTGTCATCGCTACTGCTGATGACGCGTCGATGAAGCACAAACAAAAATAGCTTACAGCGGTTACTACGTGAAAGTGTCACAATGTGAGAGGGATTAACAATATTTCGATAAAATAGCAAAGTCCGAATGGAAGCCAAAGCTTTATTTGTTACGAATTGCATTTCCTTGTAATGTTAATTGTACTATTAAAAGCTTAATGCATAAGATTCACTCGATCGTAAGCTTTTAAGCATATCTAAAAAAGCTTTAAGTTCAATAGGAAGTAAGCAAATAATTTTAAACTAACTTTCAGTCGCCTTCAACTTGAACTCATTAATCTTAAACTATCTACCAATCTAGACTAGACAGTTCTATGTCCTAATCAAATTTCATCAGTCATCATATTAATCATACAAAGCGATGACTAGTAATGTAGATAATGCAAATCGGTTGATTCATACAATCATTTTATTTGCTATCAATTGAATATTCGTATATTCGCAATTCGTTTAGGCGACTGGAGCGAAGCCAATGCGGTTGTTGCCCAAATCGAATTCGGTGTAGTATTGTCCAATGAAGACATCGCCCAAGATCCAGAAATCGGTGCCCATGTATTGGAAACTCGACTGGCAGTAGCCATCGGACTCAATGATATAAGTAGATGGTTCCAGGGTGAAGCTACCGCTGCCAATGTTCAAGGTGATTACGGGCAGAGAGCTAATGGTGGAGCAATCAACCAGACCCTCATCATCGACGTTCAAAATCTCGTTCAGCAACTCATAGGCCTGAGCGGGAGCAACAATCAGAGAGGTACCAGTATCGGCAATAGCCTGGCAGTTATCACACAATGAGTATCCATCGACAGAGGCACTAGCCATGGTGAACTGCCAGTATCCCTGCTCGGAGACGGGCACATAGGTGAGAGAACCGGAATAGAGTGAAGGATCGGAGCCACCAAAGATCAGTTCACCACCAGCAGTGGTCGAGGTGCCAGCACGTGCCAGATAGAAAGAGAACACAGAGGCATCAACCAGACCCTGAGAGACCATGTTGTAGAAGGGAGGCACAACATTATCCTGGGAAATCGTTTGATAACCCATGCCAAGAATACCGTCAAATTTGGCATCGTTGAAGTTAGTTCCAGGCTCTGTGGTGGCCTCGGCAAAGGTCTGGCTCTCGATGGTGATGCCATTGACATCGACGGTATCAGTGGACAGGATACCAGACAGGCTACCGGTACCGTACTGGATGGAGAAGGCCTCACCGTTAGCCACATAGCTGGAAGAGGCACTGGAAGTGTATGTGTTGTGCACTTCGCAGGCATAACTTTTGCACGAGCTCGAGGGCACCCACAGGTTGGAGGATCCCGAATCGAACAGCACCTTGAAGTCCTGGGCAGGAGTACCAATGGTGATGGCACCATAGTAGGCCATGTTCATCGAGTTTGACAGAGTTTCCTCGTTGACGGCACGAGCAGTGGACAAGGGCAGACCGTACTTGGCACGCAGATGCTCCACTTCAGCCTTGACATTGCCGCGTGTCTTCACAAAGTTCTCGTGCTTGAGCACGGGCACACGACGTAGCTCGCCGCTGGCCACTGCCAGGACGAGGGCGAGCACTGCAACTAACTTGAACATGATTTGAGTTGATGGTTTGTCTACTAAATTCGACTAGCTTTAAAGCGAAACTAAGTCTCATATTTATACCAAAATTGCTATCACATTTTAGAATTATATGGCAAATCTGCAGTTAGATAAGATTGTTAATATCTATAAGTTGAAAGGCGTCGATTGCCCTATAATCTATCAGGTGCTCAATGTGGAGCGACTCGCCCGACCGCCGCCACTCGACGAATTTCTCAGTTCTGAAGAGGAACATTACTTCAGTGTATGCTCTTTATCTCCGCACTGACTACAGAACCAAAAGGGAAGACTCAACGGTCTCTGCGTATTTATTTTTCATACTTCGTTCTTGGTTTATCAAACCTTTCAGCCCTATCTAGCCAATCCGTTTTCGTAGAACGCAGATAAGCCGTCAGATCTATCATAACAAAATGTCTGTACACTTTATCATGTTGTAAACCAATTATGATTTCGATGTTTTATAGTGCTCATATACATACATATGTATGTACGCACGTATAAACACGCATATATTATTAGACTGTAGTCTGGTCTATTTAAAAAAAAAAAACAATAATAATTAACATTTTATAGTCCTCTATAACCTTCAAGACTCTCCTTGACATACTATTTTTGGAACATTTTGTTACCAACAAACTAACTAAATCATATCTTGGATTTTAGGATTCTCAAGTTCATATTAAATGATCTTTCTAGATGATATTTCTAGATTATAAAGATAATGAAAGATGATCTTGTACAGAATAACGTCTCATAAGCAGAGTAACTTTAATAATAACTCATTTCTTCATGTTAGTTTATTTATTTTCATTTTTATAAATATGATATCATTTCAGTTATAGCTATATTATATTCCCAGATATAATAGTTAACTTCAATCTTTTATTCATTCTTTATAGCAATTTTTATATATACATACAACATACACGTATATGTGTTTTAATTTGTACAAAAATTCGACTTTATTATCATTAACCCTTTTCATAACCTATTCATATCCTATGTATATTCATGTATAACCTATTTATAAACTATTCATAACTTATTTATAACCAACTTATAACCTAATCAAAACGACCTATTCATAGCTTCATAACTCTGAAAGCAAGCCCTGTCTAGTGACCTTGTAAAAAATGTGAATTTGATTTGTTGAACGTCACGTATAATACGTAGAACAGCTGTTATGATTGTCTAGAACTATTACAATAATGTACTTAAAGAGCTTATAGTAAATTCCCACACACTCAAAAACTTGTCTAGACGTGAAAGTTTCAAATCATCTAAGTCATTTAAGAAATATTTTTTTTTTCTTTTTTTTTTTGTATTAAGTGAAGAATCCGTACATCATAATATTGTACCTTAACATCACAGGGTGAAGAAATATTCTAAAGAATTACCAAACACTATAGCTTAAGAAAATGCACAAGATTTGCTTTCGATATATCGTTTATTTCAATGCCTAAGCCACAGGAGCAAAGCCAATGCGATTGTTGCCCAAGTCAAATTCAGTGTAGTAACGTCCAATGAAGACATCGCCCAAGATCCAGAAATCGGTGCCCATGTACTCAAAGGCAGACTGGCACTGGCCCTCGGACTGGATAATGTAGGCAGATGGATCCAGAGTGAACGTAGTTCCTCCAATCTTAAGGTTCAACACTGGCATGGTATCAATGGTGCCACAATCGACCAATCCCTCATTGTCGACATTGAGCAGATCATTGAGTATCTCATAGGCCTCCTCGGTGACCACAATGAGAGAGGTGCCAGTATCGGCAATAGCCTGGCAGTTATCGCACAAAGCCTTTCCATCAATGCTAGCACCATCCATGGTAAACTGCCAGTATCCCTCATCAGAGATCGGCACATAGGTCAGATCACCAGTGTAGAGGGAAGCATCGGAGCCGCCAAAGATCAGTTCACCGCCCTGAGTAGTGGAGGTGCCAGCGCGAGCCAGATAGAAAGAGAACACAGAGGCGTCAACCAGACCCTGAGAGACCATGTTATAAAAGGGAGGCACAACATTGTCGACGGCCAACGACTGATAGGCCATACCGAGTATACCATCGAATTTTGCATAGTTGAAGTTAGTACCAGGCTCAGAGGTGGCCTCAGCGAAGGTCTGACTCTTGATCTTTAGCCCATTTACATCAACAGTATCGGTGGACAGGAATCCTGAGAGACTGCCCGAACCGTACTGAATAGAAAAACTCTCGCCATTAGATACATAGGTCGAGGAGGCATCATGATCGTATTGATTGTGGTTCATGCAGGCGATATCGAAGAACCAGCACTTGCTAGATGGCACCCACAAGTTCGAGGAGCCTGAATCAAAGAGCACCTTGAAACTCTGCGGTGGAGTTCCGATCGTGATGGCACCATAGTATGCCATGTTCATGTAGTTGGAGAGTACCTCCTCGTTGACTTCTCGAACAACTGGCAGACCATACTTGGCACGCAGATGCTCCAGTTCGGCCTTCACATTGCCTGGTGTCTTCACGAAATTCTCGTGCTTATAAATCGGCATACGATTGAGCTCCGCACTGGCCAGGGCCACGGCCACCACAGCAAATACTGTGATTGATTTCAGCATGATTTGTGACTTCTCTACTAGATTTGTCGACTATTGCTGCAGGTGTTGTCTTCTCTCTTATTTATACGAGAATTGTTATCAATCGCCAATTGGCCCAGTCGTTCGTGATGTGAAATTCAATCAAATCGCGACTGATCTGCCACAGATAAGGTTAAGTTAATATCTTCAGGCAGCACACGTCGGTGGCTTCAGATTGTTGCCTTATCAAACCGAACCTCTATGATCAGTCAAGTACTCAAGGCTCTATTTGTTTTCGATTGCTAGTTCTTGCGTCATCTTACAAGTTCTCAAGTGAGGAGCCACTAGAATCAATTGGCAATTTATTATAAACACAATATAATATATGTACACACTAAATACGCATATGTCCGACCCTTTTTATTGCTTAATAATTCTATCAATCTTTTCGTTGGATTTTAAGTTAGTTTAATATATCCTCTGCAAAGGTATAGACGTAATAAGAAACGTAAACGGTCAACTTTGCGTAATACTAAACATTTGTTCTTCATGTCGTCCCCTTCATTAACCACTCTGAGAGCAAGTGCACTAACTCATATTCTTTAAAGCTTCATTTCAGAAGTTTTCAAAGCAGTTGGGACTTCTCCAATCACATATTCCTTTAATTGTGGCGCCAGACTAAATGAAAATTAGTGCATTCATTGTTTACCCAAAGCTTTGCTGACTCAAGTGTGCATGTCGTGCCATCGGCTCGTGCTTTGGATTTTAGATACTTAAATATATTGTGATTTTTTCTTTGGAATCGAAAAAAAGTTCAATACAAATTTCTGATTGATTTCTCATTATCATTATCATTGTTTATTTATTTTTAATGAAATGACTTGTATTTTCAGTGTGTAATAAGCATTTGAATACTCAAGATAAAAATCGCATAGTTATTACAGAGTCGCTATTGGTTTTAATTTTATTATATTACTAACTAATATGAGCATCTTATCTTTATTCATTAATTAATATATGAGTGCGTGACTTGTAGATATCCTATATGATCAGTTTTTGATCAACTTCTGAGGTATATTATATTTAATTATCTTCTTGTATTCTTTATTCAACTGATAAATCAATTTTCCCTATACATATTTCAACTTTTGTTGACCACATTCATTCATACCCACAAGCAAAAATTTAGAGGGTAATGCTTCAAAAAAAAAAAAAACTTCATCAGACTATGACACGACTTTCGGTCACAGCAACAAAAACAAATATTTAATTCTATTAATATGAATACGCACTTGAGATATGAGGTGCTATCAACAGACAATTTACAGATAGATATTGAATCGGCACGTGGTATGTGTGCAGAGAAATTAATGAGCAATACGTAAACAAACTCCAAACACAAAAACAATAAAGAACAATTAAATCACTTGGTCAACTATTTAGATCCGTTGGTTTTCCTACAATACATTGTATTTGGAATTTGACTTTGACTTATACTACTCATGTCTTTGGGTCTCTATCATTTAACTTGATTGAGTACCTGCCGAGGTACGTAATCATAATCAAGCGATTAATATTAACCGCTAGCTCTCTGTTTAGATTTTGGGAAGTTCCCATGTGAAATTTTCTTGGAACGGGTGCTCAAGATACTCCTTATTGTCAACAATAGCGAAATAAACAAAAAAAACGTAAATTTGTGTTTTCCTGGATTAACAAAGCCAAAAGAACTTCCGATTCTATAGTTATACTGTCAATAGAGTAATATATATTCCTTTTCTAATCACCATAAGGGAGCTAATATTAATAATTTAATAAAAAACTCTAGATTAGCTTCAGTTTTTAGGAGGAAACTCGTTTGAAATGGTAATCTATAGTTGAGAACATAAAGTAGCCGCCGTTTAGTGAACATTTCAAATGTTAATTAACCTGCCCGGGGGCATTACTAATGAACATGTCACATGTCCCATGTTCTTTAGATGACCCGACTAGACCCACCAAGTGGCTCAATGAAACAAGAGTTCAGCTATCATAGTTCAAAGAGTACAAAGAGTTATTGTTTTTAATATATGCAGACTCTAAAAAGGAAACTGGACACACACAGGGAGAGTGGCAGAAAGAGAGACAGGGAGAGAGGGAGAGCGAGTGATGCACAGTGGGTGTAGTTCGTCGATGTGTGCGCTGCTGATGAGCCATGACCTAATGTTGCACTACACACAATGGGCCATGATGAACGTCGGCGCGTCTCTTCTTGTTGTTGTGTATCCCCGTGTCAAGCGCGATTCGCTGCGCTACCAGCAGCAGCACCCGATCAATGGTATCGCGTTTGGGAACATAGAGAGAGAGGAAGAGAGAGAGAGAGAGAGATGGCCCGATAGACGTTGTGGGTGTCTACTGCTGTTGTGTGAGTCACACTTTGCGCTCGACTCAAGTCAAACAAATTGAAAATTTATCACCCCGACATACTATAGATGATGACTTCTGGTGCCACAGCAAATGAATTTTCTACACTTGCCACAGAGTGGAAAGTGTCACAAAAGGGCGGCATCGTTGGCAACGGTGGCTGAGGCTGTGAAGCGCATTGAACCATTCGCAAATTGATTTCAACTGCCCAAAATCACTGATCATATTGCCAAAGACAGATTTTTGCCCAGCTGTGCTGAAATCCAGAGAAAAGTCACCGTTTCCCCCTCCCAAATGCCACACGATCACACGATCTTTTCAAATACATATCGTACATATTTACGGCAATACCATATTTTAGCTGCAAACCTATCCAATTTCAAAGTGAATTCACACGCAAATGCCGACATAAACAGCACGAATGCTGAAAGTCATTGGCCCGATCCACAGAGTGGAGATATAGGTGCCAGGTCTCTAACTGACAACGCTCCAAGCGAGGGCGGCACTAAAAGTACAGCAGAGTGAGCAGATAAAAAGTTAAAGTTAAGTCACGCTCAGTTTAAATACTTCCAAAACGGTTTTATTAAGTTGAATCAATGAACTGAGTACGAACCATAGTTAATACGATTTACCTACTAACCAAAATCAAATCAAATCGAAAGCGGTCTTGAGTAAATTTGGTATATATTCTCATCTATATAACAGCTTTTGCACAAGTTAATATGAGCTGGATCTAACGTCTATATAATAACCTGAAAATAACAAGTATCTAAAGCACTTAAGATAAAGCTAAGAAACAATTAATCAGTTTCTACTTTTCAAAAGACTCTCGCATAAACCCTTTATATGTATATGTGGCGTATGGTAGATCGCATATAACATAACTGAAAGCGCCACAGGCGCGTTCAAGTTCTTACCAACTCCAATTTCCATTTCGCGCTGATCGATTTTTGCACGCAAAGTGTGAGGGAGTCATCCGTGTGCGATTCCAGTGATTTCTTTTGCGAGATTCACCCCAGCGATTCTTTCTTTCTCTCTCTTGATTCTCGTACTTAGCCATTGAATTTATTGTGCTGGTCATCGTTATATTTTATTGTTTGCCAGACAAACAAGCAAACTTCTGCACCTCAGAACCGAGTAAGACCCGATGGTACCCTCTCCCCTTCGACCACCCCTTTCCACCTCTCAAAGCTCAAAGTCTCAGCTGCAGTTAAAGTTGAAGCTGGTGTCGGTGTGGTGCGTTATCAGTTCGGCTCCACCTTCAAAGCGCCGTCGGCTACCGGCTCAGCTCTGCTGTATTGCTGTTGCCGCAACATGAGACTCGCTTACTTCAAGGGGGCGGGGGCGGTGGGGCGGTTTGGCGGTGTAGTGTTTGGGGCACATGCAAAACAATAATCAATGCCGCGCTGCTGCTCGCCATATTCCATTTAAAACGTGTTAAAGAGGCAGCCAACTATCCAGCGATCCAAAGATCCGACCAGGGACACCTCCAAGACTCTCCCTCGCCCAGCCCGGCCGCCCCTTTACACGCCTACACTGAACCGCCCTGGCTTATTTGATTTTAGACGCGTTCATTTCGCGCCCCTCGGCATTTGGGATCTTCGGTTCGTTTGGGTCTGCCGTCTGAATTTATGATGTGATTTCGATCATTTGACATAATCTATTTAGCGTACGCGCATCGTGCCGCATGCAGCGTGGCAGCAGCTTGCAGCATGCGTGTGCATGCTTTCTCTCTCTCCTTCTTTCCTTACCCCTCTCTCTCTCTTTTTCTCTGTGGGTGCGTCGAGCATTGCGGGCATAATTTGTAATGAGATAATTTTATTTGCTTTGCGCAATGGTTTGCACTCAAGTCCCGCCCCCTTTTGAAACTGGATTCACACAGGTTCAATCAGTTCACCATAGCTGTGTCTGTGTATCTGTATGTGTTTGTGTGTGTGTGTGTTCGTGCGATAGCACATCGCATTTGTTTGATATAGAGAGAGAAAGGAACAACTATTACACAAGTTAAACTATTTCCAGTAGACATAATTGAATTCTAGCACTAACTACTTGAGCAAGTTGGGGGTTTTATATATGTTTCCGGCTTAAAGACAGATAATAACTTATGCAGATATGATAAAAAGGTTAATTAAGTGGGCTTACTAACTTTTAGTTAATATGAAGCAAATAGCGAGAATTTATTTTTATTAAGCTAATTATTGTATTTAGTATTCTATGCAAATTTGTTAAAATGAAAAAGACTTTCACGCAATGTTTATAAAACCCTCCTCTCTTCAAAAAGTACTGCCCTTCGCAGTACAGTATTCTGTACTCACATTAAATATTTTAATCACTTTTTCGCTTTTAGCGATATATATACATGGGTATGAACAAACATTGCTTATGGACTGCCGAAATTAAGTTTATTATGCACACAAAGGGCAATTTCCTCGAAAATCAGTACAAAAAAACTTTTACTTAGGCAAATGAGGCACAAAATTCTGGGCGGAAATCGCTTAAAATTTGAGACAACTTAAGTGATATGGTCAACAGAAAGAAGAGCAGAAAGGTAAAAAAATTATAATGGGTACTGCGACTTTTCTCGATGCCAACAAATTTTGCAATTATCTCACATTGTTTGGGATGCACTCTCTGACTAGCCCAGAGGTTGAATCGGGTAGAATCGGGGGGTTGGTCGGTTAACGTTTTGTGTTTACCGATCGATTGTAATTTAATGTGACGCCCCAAATGAAGGTCCATTAGCTTTTATTGATTTTCATGCAACATTTTTCTAATTTGCAGCCCCGAATAATGAATGCAAAACTGATGACCGCGCACGCTCTGGCCTGGCTTGGGCTGAGATTGCTGAGCTTTCAGCCTCGACTTGGACAACCTTGGTGGTAAATATCGACTGTCTGGGTGGTCTCCACACACACACACAGAAACACACACACGGACAAGAAGTTGATGAGGCTGGCGACGCCGGCGCTGAACGCTTTTTAAAAACTCAACTCAACTCAAGTTTTGTGTGGCATGTAAAGCAAATGAGAAGCGTGTTATGCAAAAAAAAAAAAAAAAATAAGTAAAACAACAAAAACAACAACAGCAGCAGCAGAAAGCGCATACGAAGTACAAAAAGCAACAACAGAAATTGCTGAAAACAAGTTGCAACGATCGGCGGGCCATCAAGTGAGTTGTGATGGCTATCGATCAACGTGCACCCATCTCCCAACTCTCGTGTACCCCATCCGTATCCCATCTCCTCCCAGCCATCGTCCAATTTCAGTTCCAGTTCCAATTCTGAGCAAAGAAGCAGCATGGAAGGCTGAAACTGAAACTGAGCAAAGATTACAATCAATGAGTGCGCATAATCCCGGAACGATATCGCTGGGATACCGTTGCGAGTGCCGAAATTCCCGAAAGAACGATACAGTGCCCGACTAGCTAATACCGTAGAAAGACTTAGGTAACTTCTTGATGATATTTGCAGTTTATTGATATTTTTATATCTACTATATATACTACCTATCTACTATCTATGATGTTCATATGTTGAAGATTTAGGATTACACATAGCGTACAGACATATTTATTGTATATCATATAAAACTCCTTAAAAAATTAAAAACAATTAAACATTTAATTATAATCAAATATCAAATTGTTATATCTTGTTGTTATCATCAAGTAATACAGGGTATGTGTAGCAAAGGAAGAGAAGAAACAGTTACAGAACGGCGCGCTAATAACAAACAATTGGTAACTAACTATATCCATCAGCACTGGCATTAACGAAGCTCCGAAACGCGCACACACACACATACAGGTACACACACACAGGTACACACTCACAGGCACACACACACACACACTTGACCCACATTAGCATCAAGTTGCAGGGCGTGTGGCCCGAACGAAAGAACATTTCATTAGGTCGTCGATCACAGAAGGCAGCAACTTTAATTACGAAAGAAAGTGGCAGGATAAAGAAGACGAAACGAAAGGATACAGGCAGAGCTAAGAGCACACAGGACCTACGCGATGTTAACTAAATGTGCTGGGTCCAACTAATACCCAATTAACCATTCTTAGCTCAGCGATAGAGATCAAGCAAGAACAACAGCAACAACAACACAACTACAGCTACTGTACGCTACTGTCAGCGCGAGTGTCCAGTCGCATTTGTCCTTTGTCGCATTGCTTACTAATTGACCTTTAGCAAGGGTTAACACGCAACTGCGGTAGGTGAAAGTCATAAAACAAGGAGGCAAGAGGTAGAAGAAGAAAAATTAGTTATGCTCGTAAAAGAGAATTTGTGGTGTTGGCGCGGGAAATGGGAAAGTTAGTTATCATTATCAATTGTGGACTCGCAAGGATGCTGCGGGAGGGAAAGTGAGGGGACAGAGAGAGCATCCCGGCAATAGGATGACGCATCAAAAATGATTTACAATACCATCAATTTTCTAATGTCGTTGCGTAACTCGGTTGAGCCAAAGATCCCAAAACCCTTTAGAGCTGTAGGTCTGTCACCATTGTATTTAAGTATTGCCCTATGAAATTTAACGTCTTCATAGTTTTACCTGATTTCACTCGATTTACAACTTTTTCTCGTACTATTCCCAACTACTACTATACAGAAAACTGCACTTGCATTTTTTACATTCCCTCGTCGACGTGCTGTGCGCAATGCACATTTCAATCATGATAAAAATTCTAAACTACAAAATCGAATTGCTTGCGAAAATATTCTAAAATTGTAAATTCAATTAAAGTTGACAAATTTTTATGTACTCTCTGAAATAGCCAGACATAAATCAGCGACAAGCCCAATGGGAACGGCCTGAACCACAACCCAAACCAAAATAAACCAACCCAACCCAACCCGAAGTGAACCAGTCGCAACTGCAGTTCGAATTCAAGTTCGAGTCACAGCTGAACGATTAAAAATGCGTATTAAATTTTATGTGCGAAACGAGCGAAAACGCAGCATCGATTCATCGAAGATTCAAGAATGAGTTAACTAGTTGAAGAGTGGGAGAGACTTATGAATGTATATGTACACGTATATGTTTTTTGTAAAACTCTTTCGCTATCAACTTTCTTCTTTATTAAACAATTGTTTATTAATCTTCCAAGCTGACCGTTTTTAATATGTGTATATTTTATCACATATACATTCCAATAAAGCAATTTCGCTAGTAACTCAGTTCACACAGTCAGCCTAGCAACATGTCACAAAAAATTGCTTCAACTTATAAAGAATTTACGTTTTTTATGTGCCGAAAGACAAATAGAGGTTGCTTTGTCTTGCAGCGTAACTGATTATTTCTTAAAAACTGCATATAATACCCCATTTAAAGGGTATCAAGCGAAAAGTGCGCGTGATTAGGTGTGACAAAGAGAAGTCAAAGCTTCATACAGAGCCTGACATTTGGCTCTGGTGCAGTACGGTTCGTTTTGGTGACCAGTCCAGTCGAATCCCTAATGAATTTGATATGCAGTCAAGCCGAGCACGCGCTTTGTTGTTTTGGGAAACTAAACAATGTAAGGGACAATCGTAAATTTCTAATTGAAAACGTATTCGGGCGCAGTTGGCATTGTTCGTTTTTCACACGCATCAAATGGCCAAACAATGGGCGAAATATAAAAGGAAAATACGAAAATCTTTTCTTTTGGTTTTTCAAACTCCTTTGTTAGTTTTTGGGAGGAATTTTTCTAGGTATACGGTCAAACGCGTGTCACGACTGCGATTCCCTTTTGGGCCCAGACATTATGGCGATATCGGTAATATGCCATAAATTAGATCAACAACTCCTGATGCTGTCAGCGCTGTCGCTATCGCTGGCCCCCCTGGCAATTGCAGTAATATGTAGCATAAGTATATATATTTATATATATACATATATGTTATACCACAGTTTGCCGGACATCCGTCCAAGCCGGACATTGTCAAACTGCCATAATTAAGTTTCCCAAAAGTGGTTGGACACAAGAGAAGAAGTGGAAGTTCACTTACCCTCCAGCTGTGCCCAAGGGATCTCGTAGCCGTCGTGTGTGGGTTCCTTCCCTACTGCTCTTGTTCAACTTGTTCTTCTTCTTGTTGTTGTCCTCGTGGATCCTGCTGATGCTGATGCTCATCTTTTGCTTATTCTTCGCCTTATTCTCGCTGACAATTCAATTCACTCTCTACTAATGGCCGGAAATTGTTGGCAGACAGCGCTTCCCGCTTCTTGCTTGCTTGGTCCATTATCGTCCACCTACTTATGCATCTCTCAGTGCCCCCTCCCGCATCCCCTTCTCGCCAGGTCGCTCAGTTAATTGAGTTGTCGTGCAGTCTACGCTCTCGCCTTTCTTCTCTTGACTCGGGTTCATTACTTTTATGCAATTCATGGCCTGCCGTGCGCACTGTACGCATCCGCATCCTGTTGTCCTGGACCACACACTCCAGTCCAGTCCAGTCTACACAGCTAGCCAGCCCGCTGTGCTCAAGGTGGTCCTGGATGTGGAAAGATCCTGCTAAACTAGCCAAAAAGAATAGTTGTGACATCTAAAATATCGGAGGAGAACGGAATGAAATGGTTGGTTTGGAGTATAACTAACTTTTTCAATTCAGATTTAAACAACTCTTTAAGTATCCGGCTAAGAAGTTAAATATTATTATAAGACAGATAAGTAAAAGGCACTTAAGACGCCTTAGAAAAGCATTAATGCACTTTCAAAGACATTGGATAAGTTAACTCGTTTATTATAGCTTAAAATACTATAATTCTATGTTATCTATTAAATACCAACTTTTGTATTCAGTTAAACATACTGAGCAATACAGTGTTACATAACTTACTAAGTGGTCTTTCGTTTGCAAACTAATGAAGCTTTAATAAACTTTCAATGAGCATCCAACCACTCACAATATCTCAAGCTATTGTTAAGCTAAGCTAAGCAACTTACTAGTCTAACAAGTTAGTTAAGCGCTTTGCTAACCAATCGATCGTGCTCAGAATCCAAGTTACTCAAAGCTGTCGAAATTGCCTTGTTGACACGCTGCGATAAGAGTCGACCATTTAATATCAAGCTGAGGCCTCAGCTAATCAATAGCTTTACAGCTCTATCCAATCGAGAACAGAGTGAAGTCAGCCCACAGCAAGCCTCTGTCTCTCTCCTCGCTGTCTCACTTTCGCTCAGCGCGGTTGTCGTGCTGTGCATGCATCAATTAAAGCCGCACCAATGTTTTCGCACCCGGTACGCAAATCGATTAATTCCGCGCCTAAATGCGATAAGACCCCAAGCTTAGCTTAGGCTCTTCGGCCAGCCTGGTCACTGCCCAGCCCCAGCCCGCCTCTCCCTCAGCCACGCCCTGTCGCACGTCATCGCCGCAGCCAGGCAATATTTAACTTTGAACTAATTATTTCAATGGAAAGGCAAATAAGTTGATTTTGCTGTTCAGCAGTGGCAGCAGCAATCCCGCTGCTACTGCTGCTGCTGCTGCTCCTGCTCGAGCTGGACATGTTTTTTTTAATTATAAGCAACACGCAGGCGGCCCAAGCGCGATCGTTGACTGAGCATGCGCGTGGTCACATTCGACATGCTCCGGCTGTGCCACTACTTAAGCACATCCTCAGCAGCCAGTCGACAGTCGACGCATCGACAGGCTCATCCACATCCCATCGACATCCACAGAATCCCCAGTCTGTGCCTGGGCCCCTCCCCTTCATCTAAAGTTGGTGCGCGCGCGATTTTTGCCACTTAATAGCGCTTAAACACGAACATTTTGAATTGTGTAAGTGTGTGTGAGTGTGTGCGAGTGTGTGTTGGCCCAAAAAATCAAGCAAAAGGAATCAAAGTGCAGCGCGTAATTGCGCGGCCTGCTCCACAACGGGAGCACACAAGCAGCCCAAGCACAGAAAACAAACAAACAAATAAACAAATGGACAGAGAAGAGAACAGACGCGTAGTGGAAGAGCAGAGGGGGATCAAGAGGGACAAACAGCTCAGTGCATTGCAGCACAAATTGTGGTGTGAACCAGTCGCAATACCGCTAAGTTGACTTGCCAAAAGACTGCAGCCAGCAGATACCCTGTACAAAAAGGTTACATAGATATGCTGACATATGTACATGTGTATGTATGCTTATACAGTGCACTGCAGTGTACAACATGCTCTTGTGCAGGCAAAAAACTACCCCGTACAAGGAGTAGTGCTGTGGTGGCGCCATCTATTGACAAAACAGTGAAACATTTGGAACAGCACCTAGTAAAGTAAAACAACATCATTATAATCCCTTAGACAAGATTGATTCTAGATCAATATATAATACAAAATTAGAAATGAACTTCAATAACCTGCAAAATACCCTGTAAAATACCTTGTACACTAAAAACACCCCTAAAAACACCGCCGCTAGTTGGCGCCAGCACTAATGCTGCAGTGTCTTGAGTCCATGCCAGCCTTTGCTGCTGTCTACTGGGTAGCACCAATTGGAGCTGCTCATCTTCTCTCTCCCTCCCCCCTTCCCTGTGCACATAAATTAATTTGTGCGCATAATGTGCCATAGAATATCCTGAACCCAAGCAAGGCCCCAAGCCTCCTCCTCCCCCACATGTTGCGTGGCTGCGGCGCATTCATCAAGAGCCTTTCGCATTTGTTTGCTGACAATGAATTGCACACAGAGCAACAGTGCAAGGAGAGAGGAAAGAAGGTGGAGAGAGGGGAAAGTGCAGGTAAATGCTGCACAGTGGTCTTTCTGGTGGTTTCTTTTGGACTCCAACTCAAATTAAAATTCTTATGCGTTTGCGCATAATTAAAAGTCCGAGTTCGCTTAATGAAGTAATGCCGCATTAGACGATGACAAACGAAGAACCTGCCGACCATATATCAATTGGTTCATTGACAACAGACAATTGAGAAACTTACATTCTGCAGGCATTCGAATTTGATATACCCTGTATATAAGATGAGTAAAATCCTTTGATTTATATGAGTTTATATACCCGAAAATAAATAGATAGAAAATTTGCTTTCCGCCAACATTAAAAGAACGTATAAAAAGTTTTAGCTGGATCTAATCACAGGATAATGAAATCTGCACTCGAATTAACTGATTAAGGTTAATTGGAAATCCGGAAGTATTTACAATATTTATTGTAAGCAATATATTCGCACTGAGAACTTAGTTCAAATTGTCGGAAAAGGTATACACATATAGATTTTTTGCTGATTTTACTGTATGTGACATATGGTATCTCTAAAAATATCTACAACAAATTTAGGAAGTATATAGTCACTGGAAGCTGAGTTCAAAGAGTCTGGAATGTAGTACACATGGAAATATTGGGCTGATCTCATTATTAATGATTTCTGGCTCCTCTGAAAGTACCTACAGTGAAATTAAGCAATATACAGTCACTGGAAGCTGAGTTCGTATAGTTTGGAGTCTGGAACTCAGTCTAGACTGGGACTATCAAAGAAATATATCTGGCTTATCTTTTTTCTGGCAGTTCTTGAAGTATTTACAACAAATTTCATCAGCATCCCCCACTTAATGTTTGCTGCACATGATCTAATTAAGCATTCAGTACTGAAAATTTGTTCTAGATTAAATACGAGGGTCGTATGATAAGTCCGTGACTTTTTGTATTTGCCGCGCACCTGCTCTAAATACAACACTGCTCCTGTCAGCAGTTATCGATTAACAGCTGACTGTAAAATTTTGAGAAAGCTGCGTTTCTTAGTTTGCGTTTTATAGGCATTGAAAGCAGACGATCTCGTGAATTTTAACGAAAATGGAAAAAAGTGAATTTCGTGTGCTAATTAAGCATTATTTTTTGCGTAAAAAATCCATCACCGAAACCAAGGAAAGACTTGATAAATATTATGGGGACTCTGCACCATCAATTTCAATGGTTAAGAAATGGTTTACTGAGTTCCGTTGTGGTCGTACCAGTACAAGTGATGCCGAACGTTCAGGTCGCCCAAAAGAGGTCGTCATGCCAGAAATCGTCGACAAAATCCATGGAATGATATTGGATGATCGGAGAATGAAAGTGCGTGAGGTAGCTGAGGCTGTAGGCATCTCAACTGAACGGGTACATCACATTTTACATGAATATTTGGACATGAAAAAGCTTTCCGCGCGATGGGTGCCGCGATTGCTCACACACGACCATAAGCGCAACCGTGTGACCATTTCAAAGGAGTGTTTGGCGATGTTCAACCGCAATCCAAACGAATTTTTGCGCCGTTTCGTTACCGTAGACGAAACATGGATCCACCACACCACACCAGAGACCAAAGAACAATCAAGACAGTGGGTTTCTCCGGGTGAACGTGCACCAAAGAAGGCCAAGGTGGGTCTGTCGGCCAACAAGGTCATGGCCACAGTTTTTTGGGATGCACAAGGTATCATTCACATCGATTACCTTGAAAAGGGTAAAACGATCACCGGCGAATATTATTCAGAGCTTTTGGACAGATTCGATATTGATTTGAAGCAGAAACGACCGCATTTGGCGAAAAAAAGTGCTGTTCCATCAGGACAATGCACGGGTGCACACGTGTGTAGTCAGCATGGCAAAATTTCATAAATTGGGCTACGAACTGCTACCCCATCCAGCATATTCTCCAGATTTAGCCCCCTGTGACTATTTTTTGTTTCCAAACATGAAGAAATGGCTCGGCGGTAAGAGATTCGGGTCAAATGAAGAGGTCATCACAGAAACAAACGACTATTTTGAGGGCCTTGAGAAAACCTATTATTTGGAAGGAATAAAAAAATTGGAAAAACGCTGGACTAAATGTATAGAGCTAAAAGGAGATTATGTTGAGAAATAAAACGCTTCTTTGACGAAAAAAATATATTTTATTCAAAAAGTCACGGACTTATCAAACGACCCTCGTATATAAACTTTAGAGGATATTAAGTCGATTTGCGAAAGCGCCACGCGTGTTCAACTTCAATCCTTGAATATGTGACTCCAAATTTGACTTGTGAAAGGCGCGTTTCTTTCCAGCTATTTCTCTCTTCTTTTCTCTCTTTCTCTCTCTCTCTCTCTTTCTCTCTCTATAATTGACCATCATTATCGCTGATGAGTGCGCAACACCAACTTCCTCTACACACTTGCAACAGCAGCAGCAACAACATAACACAACATAAAAATCAGAATCAAATCGCGCACAAATCAAATACATAAACCCAACTTCTGCTGCTGATCCCGATAGCAACCACTGGCGTTGTCCAGCCTCGAAAAATCCACAAGAACCGCAACTTGCAGCAAAGTTACCGAAAAAGTTCTCAAGTAAATTGCCCAAGCCAGCAGCGCGCGTCCCATCGAAATTGTGTTTAATGAGTGACTTTAGCGCGACCACTGATGGCTACCACAGCTCCTCAACCATGCTTGCCCCCGCTGCCCCGCTGCTCCCTGCCCTCTCCCACTGCCTGCTGGCTGTCGTGCTTCCTTCAGCTGCCGCGGTAGCTTAGCCCATTATTCAAGCTTTATTTATTTTTGCCTCATCCACGAAAATTAAAAGTTTTGTGCGCCCAAGTCAAAAGTGCAAATTTTCGCAGCCCAGCACCATCCGTGCAACGTGCAACGTGCAGCGCGCAACCACAGCAGCCACATCAGACGTCATATTAGCGAATCAACTGACAAAGCATATGAATATCAACAGCGTTTGAACAAGTGGATTAAGACCAGGCAGAGGCAGTCCCAGTCGGAGTCAGAGTCAGAGTCAGAATCGGAATCGGAGTTCGGGTTGAAGACGGAGATGGGGACGGACACGGGGACGAAGTCAAAGTCGGCTTCGAAATCGCCGTCGCAGGCGCACGTCTTATGCTGGCTGCCGCCTCTGTTCATAATTAAAATTGGTAGCCAAGAAGAAACTGAGAGACATGACAATGCATGGATACTCTATAAAGTATATAAAAACATATTCTACAAAATATATGAACAAGATAGCCCCCATACACGGTAATACTTCATGTCGAAGATTTAATATTGTACTTTGAGAAGAAATAAGATACCATATGAATGAAATATTGAAATACCTTTTAAGAAGCTCTTCACTTAATAATAATAATGGAAAAAAAAAAAAATCACTTGTTCGTTAAGCAAGGGCTACCAGTTGTGGAAAATATAACTAATTTGTCTTAATATTTTTTTGGAATCTGACCATTTCCCATTGCCGTAAATCGATCAAATCCGAGTTCTAAGCGTAATTCAAATGCAGGACAGTTCATAGCTGGAAATCACAAGAACTATCAACACCCAAATGATTCCTGAAAATTTGGTGGCCATTAATTTATTTACATAGAAGCTATTTAAGAAATCGTTGTTGTGAAGCAGCTTCCGAATTAGCTGCCCAAAGTATGCAACAAAAAATTATAACAATTTAGAAGTTATGTATTTATTTTTTTATGTCTGACTTTACTTGATTTCATATGCAATATTACTTGACTTAATATCATATGAGTTGTTACTTTCCTGTATACTTCCAGTATTTCTTTTTCTTGCAGAGCTATACAAACCTTATTTTAAAGTTCACATACCCCTTGTAACATACAGTCAGACAGACAGACCAGCAGGCAGACAGACAGAGAGACACAACAAATGCTGAGCTTAAATTCCAGTTCCATTTTAGACGATCACAGCGACGCGTCGCTGACCTGTTGGCCAAATCGAGTTTCGCATGGTAGTATGGCAGTATATACATATGTATGAAGGTAGTCTAGATGGTAGTACCGCCAGGCTTTCATTCATGAGAGACTGCTTGCTGCGCTTAAGCCGCTTAAGTTCTCTGTGCAACCGGTGTCTGTGTGTATTTGTGTTTCTTTTTTTGCGGTTGTTTTCGTAATTTTTTTTTGCAGTTTTTTTTTTTTTTTTTTGTTGCTTTTCTTCGTTTTTTGACTAATGTGCAGCTTACACTTGACTGGCGCACAATCAACACCATCAGCAGCAGCATCAACCTTCTGCTCGTCGTCGTTCTCGTCATCATCATCAACGGCAGCCTGAGACGAAGCTGCTGCTGTTGTTGTTGTTGCTTTGGCAACTCATCACATTGCCACTTGCCGCAGTACTCAATCCCGATTACTCGTATTAAGCCCGAGCGAGCGAGACAGCAAGCGAGCGCGTGTTGCAACAGCGTCAAAATTCGCAAATTTTTGATGCGGCGCTGTCGATAGGCCACAACGTGCTGGGCGCCGCTTTACCACTTTGCCACCTTGCCACTTGCTGCAGAGTCTCTCGCTCTCTCTCCCTCTCTCTGCTACAAATGTACCGTTTGTTTTATTTCACTCTGGCACGCCCCCTCCGATCCTAACGGCGCTTCAGATTTACCATCAGCTCTGAGAGCCCTTCCATTTCCTTGGAAAGCATCAGACTCAGGCTCACCTGGCTGTTGCTGTATGTGGCAGCTACCGTGTGGCCATGCAGCTGAGCAATTAATCAAGTTGCACGAACTGTAAACAGTTTCAAGTGTAGCAAGATTTATCAATTGATTTAAGTTGCCACAAAGTCAACGAATTATCCAATAAATACATAATAAAATGCAAGTCTTTCTCGCCCTCCTATATCCCTCTCTCTTTCTCTCTCTCTCCCTCTTTCTAAGCCTCTCTCACCCCCTCTCTCATCTTCCTCTACCAACTATAGATTCGATTTGATTATTAACTCCAATTTTCCAGTACAGAACTCCTCATTCCAAGTACAAACAATCGCTGCAATTTATGGACCATTAACTAAATGACACTAAATGCGCCCCAAGGGGTGGCCATGGCGGCAGCGTAACGGCCTCCATCCCAGCTTCCTTTTTCTGTTTTGGCCTCAAGCACTTTGGGTCTCTCGCCCAATTGGACGATTTGGAATCAGAGATTGGCCGAAATTTGCATCACATAAATTAAAACATTATTGTCAGAATGCTCTATGTGAAAAGTTTCACATACATGGGGTAGATACTGCAGATACTCCCGATTATATGTATATCAAATATGAGTGATATACTATACGTGATCAGTTGTTTCTTTTGTACCCGCGCTCAGAGTGTTATCAAATTTATAGAATATTGGTATAATAGTTTAACCTTTGTATATACGTAAGTTATTTCAATATTAATCATTAACAAATGTATAAAACCTATTCCATAAATCCAAAAAATCTCTAGTCACTTAAACTTTATAGGCCCTTTTATGCTAAATTTTAACCACTTGATGAAAGACTAAGAGAAAGGCAAACTCTATCAAACTTAGAAAAATAAATGCAAAGACAAAAGCTTAAGAAGTAACTCATCAACTTGGAATTTTGCCACACCCTTTCAATCCATTTATAGGGTATACAGGCAGCCAACCCATTCACCAGTCCCAATTGAGCAAATGTAAATTGAATGTGCATTATTTTTGGGCAGATTCGCACAAAGCTGCAGCGGAAAAGAAGGCGGAGAAAATGAAGTAAGGCAAGCAGGCGCTGCAGGTGCAGGGAAGGGGACCAGGAAAGGGGACCAGGGATAGGCAGAGGAATACCGCAGGTATTGACAGCACTTAGTTAGTTAAATATTCGCCCGCAGTAGCTATTTAAACGATGGCAAAAGGACCCAGGCAATTACTGGGCACCAGCATAAATGCCAAGCTGAGCTCTGTGAGCTCATGGGGGCTCTCCAGTGGCAGAGCCAGTTGTATCCAGAAAAAGCACCACAGAGAGCAACAGTCCCCAGCGCACAGCACACAGCACACAGTTCCCACTCTCTTCTCCTTGCAGAGCTGAACAGAGCCAGTTTTGAGAGAGGAGAGTCGTGGTTGAAACTCGAGTTTTTAATTTGCTGGCACAGAGCAGCAAGCAAATACGACAGCGTTGATGATCATGTTAATGAGGGGCCGGGCAGGGTCCCAGCCGGGGCTAGGTGGAAGCCACTGAACGTGCCACAAGTCGTCGCTGCTGCTGCTGCTTTTTTCTCATCATTCTCATCATCCTACGTCGCGCGCCATATGCAAAAAAATAAAAGAAGGTAAGCAAAAAAAGTAAAAAAAAACATCAGCGTTGACGCAAAATCAAAAGATCACACAGGATCAATTACAACTAATGATATGGAAAGAAGAGAAGACTCTCGTCGGGAGTCGACGACGCGCTCGCGACTGAGCTTCTTCACTCTTTTCGGGGGCTGAGACTGAGCTTGACTTGCGACGTCAACTGTGGACAGCTGACAGAATCTTGAGTACAGCCGTATGCCGCATGCCGCATGCCGCATGCGGGACCCGGTGCTAACAAGTTGCACAGCTAAAATTACCCAATTGCCCCAAAGGGTGGTGGTGTGGGGAATGGGATGGAGCACAGCTGCCTGACTGCTTGCCTGTGCTGGGCGAGCTCTTCATCATCATGTCGCATCGTTGTCACCTCATGCCAAAAAATGCGCCCGTGTTCTCGGCATAATTAAACTAATTGTTCTGATCTCTGTTCGCCTTCGGTCTCTTCTCGCTGCCTTTCCTCACCTTATCCCACTTCTCCTCTCTACCACTGTGATCTTTTGATCTGTTTTAACTAACAAACCCCCCAACCAGCGGTCAATGATCTGAGACAGAACCTCGAGTCGGACCACAAGAGAAATCCCCTCGAGTCCAATTCAAAAGTTCAGCACTTGCACTTTAAATGTAGAAATTACGCGTATTTCGTAAATTTCGTAAAAAATTATCGACAACAACAACAACAGCGGCATCAAAAAAAAATCAAGAATTAAACCTGAAGAATTCTTCCGCAAGTTATGTCATCAATTTGGACCCTGGAAGCTCTGTGTCCCTGGGGAAAGAGGCAAAAGTTAAGTAATCAAAGGTTGATTGAGACTCGCTTTGCCTGCTTTTCTGTCAGTCATTGCCTCTCTTCCTCTCTCTTCCTCTCTCTTCCTCTCTCTCTCTCTCTCTCTCTCTCTCTCTTTCTCTCTCTTTCTCCTGTTGCGATCTTTCTTTCGCTTGATCAAGTTTTAGCAAAATGATAATAAATAAATATGCCGAAACACTAATAACACGCTTAAAGATTGGCGCAAGTTGGCGCTTCCTGTGTCGGCTGCGATGCCTCGTTCCTTAGCTCGTTCGATCTTTAGCGATCGAAACTCAAATTCAAAGCCAACTGCAACCAACTGACAGCACTAGCAGCAACGGCAGCGTCTTCGTCGTATGTCGGATGCGATTTAATACAATAAAATATCACAATAGTCCTCAGGTCATTTAGTTAGACCTGCAGTTTATCATACACACACAGCCAAACATACACTTCTCTTGCTGATCTCACTCTCTCTCTCTCTTTCCTCTCTCTTTCTCTCTTCTTCAATCCTTATTTTCCGCTCTCGCTTCTTGCTGCAGATCTTCACGATTGATGTTAACGGAAAACGTCGTTTCTCTCTCAACTTCGATGTCGATGTCGAGTGTGGATCGCTTTGTCTGTCTGTCTCCCGTCTGTCTCTCTGTCTCTCTGTCTCCTGTCGTTTTTCCTGTCTCTCTCTCCCTCACTCATTGTCTATCTGCTTGTCTCTCTGTAGCTCTGCATTAAACTTAACCCACGGAAGACAAAAATTTACTATTCATTCTCGACACACAAAAATCAATTAAGGCAAAGAAAAGATTATTTCTACCAGAATTATACTAATTAATAATTAATTATATTAAATAAATAGTATATAAAGTAATAGTATATTAGTATTTTTAATATGCACTGAATCCAAGAATAAAATAAATTGTAAACAGTTGTCTATTTAAGCTAGTTTACCTTGTCCAAATCGAAAACAAACTCGACAACTTTGTGTGGTGCACGCCTATTTTGCTATTAACAACATGTTGCATTGTCTGCTGTTGTTGCTTCTGTTGTTGTTATTGCTTCTGTTGCTGCTGCTGTTGCTTCTGCCCGCTGCCATTTGCCATTTGGCATTGGTTGTTAACTTAAAAGCGGAGTCCAGTCCAGAGTTCGACGGCAATTGCTGCCGCTGCTGCTGTTATTGTTGTTGTTGTTGTTGTTGTTTTTGTTGCAAGTGTAAATTTTATTGCATTTCAATTTGGCAACAAGATTTCCCCCCTTTTCTTTTGTCTGCTCTCTGGACCGGAAAGCAAAGCTCATTTTTGTGATTTCCGCTCGTCATTTGGGGCAGGAAGTTTCATAATAAAGACGACTGCATAAGAGTGTGTGTCTCAGTGTGTGTAAGTCTGACGTCATAGGAGGCAGTCAGATATGCTAAATGCAGTTAATGCTTAATGGAGGGCGGCGGCACAAGCTGCCACGCCTGCAGCTCCAACGGCAGCTACCCCCTTCTCTTCCTCTTCCATCTCCATCTCCCTCTTCCTCTATGTTTCTCCCTCTCACACATACTCTCTCCCTTGTAACTTGTAACTTGCTTGGGTCCTGCGCACACGCGCACCTGTAAGTCAGCAGCAGCTGCCAGGATGCGCGCCAGGATTGCAGGTGCAACAGCGTTTACCGTTTGGGCCATGCCGCGAGCCGCGGGCCACAAAGCAGCCCAAAACATGTCGAAGGGGAGCCCAGCACACATGGATCCCCTTTTCAGACTATGATTTCGAGGACTTTTGTCAATGGATCTCTGAAAATATTTATAATTTATGTAACAAAAATATTTTCATTATGTCATAAGCATTACATGCATCCCCTGCTGGGCCAGGGACAGTGTCCAGCGAGGGAGGGGTGAGTAGAGAATGAAGGGGTCAATTTATGGCCGAGCACGCGGGTTTCTAATTAAGCCCAAAAAAAAGATGTCCACTTCAAGATAGTTACAAGATCTTCTAACCCGTGCGCAGGTAGCTCAGGCTGCAGGTGCTACAACAACGGCAACAACAGAGAGGGAGAAGGACAAAAGATGGCATAAACATGCATTGCCTGCCCTAGGTGGCAGCAACTCGCGCCTCACTCATTTGATTTATAATCCCATGTTTTTTCCGAAACTGGATGATTGTGGGCGTTTTATTATGCAATCAGTAGCAAGAGGAAGAAGAAGCAGGATCAGAAACAGAAGCAGAAGCAGTTGGGGAGAGCGAGAGGGATCTGAAATCTAGAGATCAATATCAGTGACGGACCCATATACGATTTCACTTTCATCTCATTTCGATTTGTTTTCATTTTGTTTGTGTTGACAATTTCCTACGAAACACATGAAATTGATATGTTGACATTGATATGCCCCCAACTATAAAAAATACGGCCCTAAATGCCATCGATGACAACGATGGGGCGATGCGGGGGGTGTGGCCCAAGGCTAAAGCAATTCCTCCTCTTCTTCTCCTTCAGTTTCGGCTAAAAGAACTCTTGGGAAACTTATCCTCTGGTTTACAACTGTACCTCAAGATTTTTTTCGTGATTGCAATTGATTGGAAATCTCGAAAACATTGTAAAATTTATATTTATGATCTCAACAGAACGGATAAGTTTTGACATAGGCTGGGAAAATATAAATGAGAAATGAAGAAGGAATAAAATGTGTGTCCAAATATGGTAGATAAGAAGAGCTACGTTGATAAAATTGTCTATATTGAGAGCTGGCAGCATATGTGATTCAAATTCCCAAAAACATTTAGTGTATATCATCTACATAGTTTATAACTGAAGGAACTCGGGTATTAGTAGAGCTATGTCAATGAAATTTTGTATAATAAGAGCTGGAAACATATGTGATAAAACTTCACAAAAATGTTAAAAGTATATCATTTACATAGTTTATAACTGAATAAACTCGGGTGTTAGTAGAGCTATGTTAATGTAATTTTTTTTAATGAGAAATATTCATATCTATTTACATAGTTTATTACTGAAATAACTCGGGTATAAGTGAGCAAGAAACACACACATACTATATAATATAACATCAATATACTACAATACAATACATCTACACAGTTTAAGATCAATATAAGTGGTTTATCAAATTTATTTCCGCTTTAAAATGACCCTGCGAGTTCCGCAGTTGCTTCCAGCAATTCGTTTGCCAAAAAAAGGCAGAAAAACGATGGGAAAAATTCCCACACTTTGCACACCCTGCACACACCTGTAGCTAAGTAGCCTTTTAAAGCTGATTAATTGAGCTGCTAAAGCGCCGACTCTCAGGCAGAGACCGCAGAATCCGGTGTCCATAGTCGGCTGTCGGTTGTTTGGCTTGTCATCATTGAGGCAAACAACTTATAAACACGCTGCCAAGGTGGTCCCAGGAAAGAAGAGTTTGCCACTACTGGCCTTTGGCGAAGAAGTCAATTAGCCTAACAAGACAGCGGCCAAAATGATTCCAATTGCCTTTGAGTAAGCGCTACCTGTCAGAAACGCACACACACATGCACACACACACATAGAGATACAGATAGAAAGAGTGTGGAGTGTGGCTTGCTATCAAATTAATTTCTCGAAGTCCTCTCTGCTCTCTGTCTCTGTGTGGTCTATGCCAATCAAGCACTTTACGCCCTGCCTTCATTAGGCGCATCTCGTTTCCGATTCTCCTCGTCCTCCACCTTCTCCGACTCAGTTCGACTTTTTCACCGATCCGATCCTCGAATCCTGCCACTACGGAACCACTGGTTATCGCCACTGCTTTCCACAGATAGCGCTGTTCTTCAAACGCGTTCAACTCAGTGGAAATGCACTCAGAGAAAATGAACCCCACAGAACAAAGGATTATTAAGGTTTGAGGTTAGGTGTGACAAGTGTAGGAAGCTAGTTTGGGTCTGGCATTAAGCCACATTCATTTTAAATCGAAAGAGCTTTAATATTACTCATATTTTCTGCCTTTTCTCTCAGTGTATTACTGATTTTTGCAAGTCCATTATAAAAGTGATTTGTAGGCGCACAATTTATGCGGAATTTCAAGATTTTCGGTGTCTAGCATCTCCTACGGTGCAGCCATGCAGAGACGGTAGTAACGAGCTGGCAAAATGACTTAATTAGGACGCCATAGCGAGCGAATGTTGCAGCCAAAATGTTTATGAGCCCAGGCCGGAGTTACAGATATAGTCAGACGACAGACACGCAGCCAGACAGAGAGAGAGAGGGACAGAGAACAGAATTAAGTTTGCAACATGCGGCACACAACTGAGGCAAATCAGCAACATGCTGAGCAGGCGATACACTCACGAGGATCGAGGATCGGAGGTCGAGAGACTCGTGGATTGAGGCTTGAGACTCTTATCTAAATAGGCGCGTCCCAAAAAACAAATGGTCAAGTGGCATAGATAGAGCAGGCATCGAGTTCGAGTTCGAGTTCCCTGTTCCCTGTGTATCCCTGTCTCAGTCGGAGTCCAGTAAGTCGTTTGGCTTGTCGTCTAATTTGTGCACAGTTAAATAAACAAACATGCCAAGGATCGTGCTCGGACACTTGTTGTTGGCGGCAAAACATCTGAGAATGCATTTTACCTTTGGCCACTACAAGCCGCCACCCCGATAAGGAGACCTTGTCTCCCAGCGTCGTCTCAAGTGACGCCGCGGCGCAGGCAACACGCGACCAACTAGAGCAAAGTGCAGACTGCAAAAGTAAAAGAGAGAGAGAGAGAGAGGAGAAGAGGAAAATAATTTGAATTGCATATTAAGTTATTCAGGATTATCAAATGCCAAGTTATAGGCCATTTCAAAATATCTCTCTTAAGAGCTGTAGCTATTATAATAAGAGGAGACTAATGAAATGCCAAGTGAGAAGAGAGGAAGCAGTAGAGGCAAAGAAGCAAAGAGACAGAGAAGACAATTTCGGTTTTAGTATTTAGTAAAAAGATATTCAGATACAATGTTATAGACTAGTTTGCAACACTTCCCTTTGAGAGGAATAACGGAGGAATTGTTTACATGCAAATAAACATATGTCAAGTTTTTCCAACAGGTATTCCGCAGGTATCAGCCTAGCTTACTGCTGTCCCCATTTCGCCTCCTAATCCTTTGTGAGAGAACCCTTCCACTCTCGGAACAGTGCGAACGTTCTAATTCGAAAATATTTCCATATGAAGAGAACACTATGGAAAAAGAATAAAATTATCTGGGAATACATAATATTAAATGACAATATTTAATTTTTTTTTTTAGGAACTATGGTACTTCTGTTTTAAACTTCTTCGGAATTTTTATGACTAAGCAGAGTAGATCAAAACCTATAAATCAATTTAAACCACTCGTATCCATTTTACATCTTTCTCTTTACCCCCTTCTTCTACTGACATGCAGCTGTCACTCCCCCATCGGTGACGACGATCACGACGATCAGCTTAGCGTTAGAGCGAACCCCTTTACATGTCCTGGCAACATGTTTAATCCTTTCGCAAATTCCGGGAACCTCTATACGAAATTGCATAAAAAACTGAAGATATTTGCGCATTGAAAAACGTGAAATACATAATCGCAACATTGGACAAACATCACGCACAACACGATTGTCAGAGATTTTTCCCAGAGTTGCAACGAACGTGTGAGACAATCTTCAATCTCTGTTTAAGGAGCAGAGCAGAGAGAGAGACACAGTAGAGAGACATTCCCAGAAGCTGGAACAACAGCGTTTTGTGCCAATTTTTGTGGTTTCTACCCAATGTACAGGCCAACAATGGGCATCCCAGTGATATATCTTATTGACACAGCCTTGAACCGAAGAGAAGAAAATGAGGGGCGACTGTTTTCGATGCTTCTTCTTCTTCTATTTCTTCTTGTTGTTCTACGACTCGCCTCGTCTCATTCGGTGCATATTTGCGCAATATTCTTGAGCTGCAGCTAAGAAAATGTTTTGGCTGTTGCACAAAAAGGATTAGTTTCAACAACAGGGTACCCCTGTGTGTGCCATAAATACTTACATAAACATTTCGCTAAGAAGACAAGAAGGAGACAGAGAAAGGGGAGAAAAGCATGAAAAAAAGCAAAAGAAGTAAAGTAGGGGCTTCTGCCTAAAAACACATTGAACTTGAGAAGAATTATGTGTAAAGCTCAAGTTGAATTTCAGCATCAGATGCAGCACTATATATAATATTGGCTTACTATTCCCATATTCAGTAACCTATAGTGTTGCCTATATAAGGTAAAATCTAGATCCTTTCTACCTATATAACCAATATCCTTACTGTTCCCCAACTGTCAAATAAACAATTGCATGAAAAGACGATCGTGCAAATCTTATAATGCCATCATGTTATCTAGTTGATTTCTGTTTAATGCTTTTCGTAATTTCCGTGGAAAATGCAAGAAGAATGCCCGGTAGAATGGCGAAGAGCCAAGAAATTGTTGCACTGCCACAATGCAATGGATTTTTTTTACAATTTAACTACACACACCTCTGCCAAACAAACGCACAGCATGTGGGCACATTGAGCAATCCCAAAGGTAACCCAAGAAGTCACAATGAGGTAAAAGCAAAAATCACGGATGGCCAACAATGGGAACAGAACGGAAAAGAGAGAAGAGAAGGTGAACAAAATTAAAAGAAAACCTAAGGGAACTTTTTTAATTGAGCAAAAATACAAACAAGTGCAAAAATATAAGACGAAACAAAATTGAAAAGACCAGGGACGAGACGAGAAACGAGACGATGATAATAAAAATAAACGAAAAACGGGGCGTTTGTCCTGTTTTTGTTTGGCGAGGGCATGTTTTGGGTAAACATTGCAACATGCCAATGAATAGAATAGATGCCAGTGCTCGTCAGTCCGGGGTCAGATAGGGGAGTGAGTCCATTCACAGGTTTCTGCTACCGATATAGAAAGGGGGCCTGAGCATGGTCAGTCGATTGTTAGAGACAATGCAAGGAAGAAGAAACATAAACTAAATGCACAAATCATTTAATCAAACAGAGAGACAGTGAGACTACTGTCTGTCAATGGAGCAATAAGATTCCATGAAATTGCAAAGAAAGAAGGTATTCTCCTACTCATAGATACATAGATAAACTTATAATTAATCATAAAACAGGAGCAAACAGTAAGAAGAACTGCAGCTGCTGCCGATGCAGCTCCAGCTGAACTGAATATGGTATCTTATCGCAAGGGTCATAATTTGTGTCGTGTGCAGGTTGTTAGAAGCAGAGCGACAGAGCCAAGTTAGTATCTTATCTGGTCAGAAAGCAAGCCGAAGTGCTACAACAGCGATTAGAGGTTAATTGTCCTGTGCCGCCGAGTCCTGAGAGTCCTCTCAAGTGTCCTGTAGAGTGCGCACTACACTAAACTGGCGACAGCAAGTAGTCGGCGGCATCGTCTTCTCTCGATCGTCTTCTCTCTCGATCCTGCGGCATACTTCAGTAGCATTTAATCCTTGAGCTACAATTCACTTTTGACGCATTCGCCGCGCGCTCGACGCGATCGCTCAAGCGATCATTCAAGTGCATTTAAATCCTCATCGAGTGCGAGAACTGACTGGAGGAGTAACAGGAGCTGTGCCAGTCCTAACCGCATCGGGCTAAATGCAGCGGCCCGTAAACATTTTCCAATCCCATTGCCGCCAGCTCAGACCTTTTCTCGTCTCCGTCTCCGTCATCTCATCTCGTCTCGTCTCCTCTTTTGCCAATTCTCAAAAATGCAATGAAGCGTGGCTTCCACTAATAACGCAAAGCAAACTAGGGAGGAAAGGAGAAAAGCAGAAGTAAAAAGGGAACGGGTTGCGGTAATTACGCCAAATGTATTTTCTACAAAAGAAAAAGTATCATCATTACCAGCATCATGATCAAAATTATCCAAATCATCATCATCCACATCATCATCATCATCATGGTCTGCATGTGATCGTTGTCTTCCCGTTATTATAAATAAGCAGGAAATCAACGCTTGACACAGAAATCATTGAATCAAAGCGAAGTTAAAGATCATTAAATTTGAAAGAGTGAAGAAATGCAGAAGAAGAAGTTGTACGTACAGCAACAGCAACAAATCGCCTTGAGATCGTATACAATAGCGCAAAAATGAGTGGGTGCCCGAAAGTGAACTGAACTGAACACTTAACGGATTAATAATGAATTAAATAGCGGAAAAGGTTTCCCATGCGCGAATTATAATTGAAAATCAAATAGGGTTGCCCTTTATAGATAGAGTAATTCACAAACTAACCTATGAAGAAGAATCATCAATGAGAACTAAGTCTGTACTTGGATTTCAGTTCATCAGTTAACCTATATCAATAGAACTGTCCGATAATATCAATTTGTTTGTGAATCAGTAATAAGTTTTAGTGTAATCATTCATTCATTCTACGATTTCCAGCAAACGTTGATCAATGTTACCGATTATATATCGATAATATGATTTGCTAACTCTGCTTTTAGTATGTAGTAGTTGGCGATAAAGCATTTTTGATCAATTTTCACATTTCTGAAATTCTTTGTAAACAAAAATTAAAAAGTAAATAAAAAATGTCCAACCAATTATCTATGGTAACGGATTGGTTTGAAGACTACAAGGTAAAAATTGATACAGCCCTAAAAGACCCAACCAAGCCATGGAAGAAGACATTTGATTTACTAGAAGAGCAAACAGGTTGCGACAGAATAAATATCTTCTTTGGAGCTGGAACATTCTGTGCCCTCTACTTGGCATTCGGTTATGGAGCACAACTTCTGTGCAACATGATTGGCGTTATATATCCAGCATATGTTTCGATTCATGCCATTGAATCGGGTATCAAGAAGGATTATACCAAATGGATAACCTATTGGGTTACCTTTGGCATTTTCACTGTGATCGAGTATTTTTCCAATTTGCTTGATCGCGCTATACCATTTTATTGGCTATTAAAGAGTTGCTTCTTTTTATGGTGTATGTTTCCCATGGAGAACAATGGATCACTTCTTATCTACAATAATCTGCTGGTACCATACTATCTCAATCGTTTTCATCGTGCTTAGCTGTCTTGATTATCTTCGACATTGGCATGAATAAGACCAGTGGAAACATAACTTAATTGAACCTCCTTATGCAAATACACTTACTTCTGTCACACAATTCAAAAACACTTTAATCAGTTTCGATCACTTTTACAATAATAGCTGTATATGACTGTGTATATTCACCTTTATTTTGTCTTTGCTGTATATCAAAATTATATCAAAAATAACAGAGCACACCAAAAATTTCTACAGAAATCGGAGCTGCGTGTATTAATTAAGATCCATCAATGCCAAACATTTCCCCCATCTCGCACTGTTCATTTTCACTTCTTCCATCCCTTAAGCTCAAAAAGCAACATGTAAAATTATGCTAAAAACGCGCAAGTTGAATCGTATCGAGCCGGGGTCCTGAGGTCCATTTGGATACGGACCATGGCTACGCTCAGGCATCCTGCATTGCTACTAGATGATATATAAGGCGTAACGCAACCAGTTCATTCAACACCTGCAGCGGCGCGACTTCAAAACGCGCGTGCGCGCACAGAGGCACAGCAAGGGTAGAGGCAATGACAACGGCAAGGGGAAGGGGCACAGTGTAGCGCGGGGTAGGGGCACGAGGCATAGGCAGGGAACAAGGGGCAGCGGTGTGTAAAGGTGCTAGGTGATAGGGGACACGCGGACAGCGGGCAAAGTCATTGATTTCATTTGTGTGTGTCCCTTTTGTGCCACACGCGTCTCATTAATATGTAACCAACGGTCCAGTTCTGGCTATATCTACATACACATGAATATATAGTCGAACCCGACACTGTCTGAGTTCCGACATTGCTGCAAGGTCATTTCATTCTACAAATTAAAGTGGTTGATTTTTTCCATTAACCCCTTTATTTTTTTTTTTAAGGAATTTCATTCACTTTTACAGCGGGTATTATAATTTCGTTGGTGACTGTGTAACGCATGCATGACGGCAAATTTAACAACCCTAACAAAGTTAATCGAATCGACTGTCTATAAATTTGAAATTGTAGCTAAAATTTGGCATATTTAGCTTGAAATATTACAAATTAAATAGCTTATAGAAAATGGGTTGTTTTCTATACAATTTTATTACTGCATCACCTACCTATGAACAGTTTAAATTTGTTACTTATTCATAACTAGCCTCAAATTCACTCAAAAGTAAGACATTTTCAATTAATATAAAATATATCCAATCGAAACAGTAAATAACACGTATATCATATTATATTTCTTATTATGATTAAATAAATATAATATATATATATAATTATTATATATGAAATGTTGCGTTCCTTTATTGCCGATGAAGTGTTTATTCCCAGAAATGATAAAACTAGCAATATATATACAATATATATAACAGACTTTTGGACTGTACCGTGTAAGAAACGGACCTATGTAATGATCAGCGATTGGTCAGAAGGTTGCAGCTAAGTTGGGATCGGTCGCAAACCCATATGAAGTTAATTTGCTCATGTACTTCTTTATGTTGAGTTATCTCTTCTCTAACAATTATGGTGTTCAGGTCTTTTTGGATATTTTCATATAATTTTTAAATATTTGTATATCATATTCCTAATTTCATAGGGTATTTGGGCTGTCCAACATTATCTTCGATTGCTTTTTTATCCTGATATTTTATTTAAAAATTCTGCCCTTAGTTTCATTTTAATTACCAGTCGCTGTCCCTTATGCACTATTTGCATAATTTCAACACACTGTTGCTGTGTCCCTGATTTTAAATCCCTTAATGAAAGAACCCTTTTTGCGCGTGCGTACCTTTTTACCCTTCTGCATTCCCCCTAGCTTTGTGTGTGTGTGTCTGTGTTTTCACCACCCCGATTGCAACAAGTTTCGTGCACCCGTCGGAGTATAAAAAAGCTCTTTCGATCTAATCGGTTATTCAAATAGATTTTGTTCGCTTTCGCAATTGTTCGCGTATTAATTTCGCGCATTGTTCTCGCTTCTCTTCTCGATGTCCCCTTTTTCCCTCTTTCCATTCCACTCCTTGCTCACCCATCCTTTGACAGTTGTTGCGCTTGCACTGTTCACCCTCTCGCCCCGTTCCGATTACATATTTTTTTGGGGTGGAACTAATGGAAAACTTTGTCCTTTGAGTATGACATCATATGTTATGCGCTACGCATAGTTAGGATTAGTTTAAAGTTAAAACGTGATGTTTGTAAGTAAATCAAGATATTTGTAAGAGGGAGAGGGTAAACATCAGCGATGTAGAGAATAAAAAATATCAAAACAAGAAAAATGTTCCAGAATATTCTAGTAATCAATAAATTTTCTTTACAGCCAATTTCATTTACAATGCTCCATAAAAACGAAAATGATTGTAAAAAATTTGATATTTTATAATCAATTAAATTCTGTAAATAAATCAATATGCCACACACATTGTAGTGCACAAAAGCCCAGAAAGCACCAACATGCTCTCTTTCTTTCTCTCACCTTCTGCACTCCCTTTCTCTCTCTGACTATCGTCTCTGACTCTCTCTGTCGCTTTGCCAGTTTCATTTTCTCCCTTCTCCCATACATAGCCTCACTAATCCTGCTGGAACTTCAGGAGTGCCGAGCGTAGGCTGACGACGACACAGTCGCGCGCGCGCGTTCACGCACACTCCAAAACGACGGAGAGGATCTCAAAGGTGGACAAATGTTGTTGACAAAATGCCACAGCAGCAACAGCAAAAGCAACGGCAGCAACGGGAACAACAACAAAAGGCAACATAAAACTCCAATAGGGGTTGCACGTACCATTTGCTGATAGTTTGATTGCCACAGGACGAGGCAGGCGAGGCAAGCGAAGCACTTTGAGCGATTGCAGCAGGAGCAGATGTTTTTCGCGGCTGCCAATGGCGTTGACGATGACGATGGCGATCCTGCTCGGCTGCACAGGCACGGGACATGCCAACAATGGGCATTAGCCCGGAGCCAGGCCAGGCAGGGTCCCAGTACCGGTCGATCAATTCATCTTGTTGTTGTTGCTGCCTTTTTGTTATTGTTGTTGTTGTTATTGTTGTTGTTGTTGTTGTTGTTGTTGTTGTTGTTGAAACCGGTCGCCACCGCCACCGCCGCACAAATGCAATGCTTTTTTGCGCCCAAAAAAGCCATAGATTCATTTGTTGATTCCAACGCAGGAGCCGCCAGAGAGAGATAGAGAGGGAAATGGAGAGAGAGAGAGGGGGTAATTTATAGTCGAGTTGCTTATAAAGCAACCCCCAACCGCCCAAGTCCTATCGCATTCCACGCTTCATTCAGGTAGTAACCTCAATTCCTTTGCATATATCCTGCGCACGTGCGCAGCGCTTATCCCGCACCCCGCACTCCGCACCCTGCTTCTCTATGCCCTATGAAGACTTTTGTCCCATTTACGCTGGAAAATTTCAATTTCAATTGCAATTTTTGCTTTTCACTTGAGTTCCTATTGTTCCTGCTCCTGTCCAACTGGACGCATTCGACTCTTCCGCACGAACGCACACTTTCGGCGCATGCCGCTTGTTTATATAAACGGGCAGTTGAGAAATCCTAGCTAATCGAGTGTAGAATATAGCTATATGATACGGTTGCTGATATACCAAAACCATATTAATCGTAAATATATATGACTTTGCTAAACTCTTTTAAGTTTCGTCAAACTTCACTGCAGCATTTGTGAAAGCCTTGCAAAGCTGTACAAACTTGCGAAGCTCATTAAAATGATGTCTTTAATTTTTAGAGAATTTATTTCTTCTTTTGTAATACTTTCTCACAATTGAAGACTCCCATTCGATAAATCTTCAATCTCTCTTGTGATTCATTCACTTAACTCGCCAAAGTTTCGGCAATCTTTACCTTTACGAAGTCCAAAAACATTACAAAGCTGCTTACAAATCACATTACGTTCCAAACTCTTTCTCACAACTCAGTATACGAGTCCTCTTCAGTGGATGTTGATTCTTTTCAGCGACTCTTCCACTTGACATATCCTTGCGACCCCCAAGGGCTTTCGTCAAAGACTTGCCTCAACATTGGTGCTCCACAAGGGATTTCCGCTAGAGTTTCCCTTGCAAGATGTGTGTGTACTCATAAATTCATAATTCCGCATTCGCCGCGACTCAATATGCACTCAGTACTCACTGAGTCACAGTCGAATACTCATATTCACAGTATGTACTCAGATGTTCTTCCGAAAAGTGAATCGAATAGAGAGAAAGAAGTCAATTTATGTGCGCGCAACTGTGCACAGATGCCAACGGGAGGCGTAAGGACATGCTTACATACTTCCACACACACACACACACACACACACGCGCTTACAAGGGGGCACTTGAGTCGACGACAAGTAGCAGTGAAAACTACCGTGGAGGAGCTCACTTTATATTTCATCAGTCGATCGGATTACAACTCGTAAAGCTAATTTTATAAGGCAAGAGGAAGAAGAAGACGAAGTTGAGGAAAAAGGGAAAGAAAAGTGAAAAACGCTGTTTGAAAATGCTTTGCTTGATTGATTTACGAGCAAAGAGTGTGGAGAGAAAAAGGATGTCTGCTTTCACTCCAATTCCGATTTCACTCTGTATCAATATTCACATTCATTCATAGATTTCTCCTTCTCTCGCTCTCTATTGATTTTGTTTTCTTTCTTTTTTTTTTTTTGGTTCCCATTCCCAGTGAAATCGATGCGCCGGCGAATGCAAATAAATCCCAACCCAACCAAGTCCAGAAAACTCGAAAGATCCCATTCCCATTATAATTTCTGTTTGCACAAACTGTTGTATTTTCTCATATTTTCAGTTGCCGCCTAAAGATGAAAGTCAAAATAGCTGAACAGATCCTTGGACAGGATGTGCGCCTTGCAATGTTAGAAAGTTGAAATGGGATCTGGTTCAAGACGAGAAAAGATCAAAACGAATTGCGGGAAAAACTTTTTAAGAATTTTTTTTTTTTTAAATCAAACTGTTTTTTTTTTCCTTCTTTCGGATTTTATAAAATTCCTGCGCCTTTAAGGGGTTGCAGCACAGCAAACCTAATGTAGACCACTACAAATCTGAGTTATTTATTGTAGAACACATACAGACACACATTAACTCATGTGTATATATATATGATGTGTCAGCCCCCTGTCAGAGAAGAGAGACTAAGAACTGAATTATACCACAATTGCTGAACTGCTAGATACCCTGTGGTTCGTTATAATTAAACGAAACTAATTTGATTTTTTACTTTTGATTGTAATGCAATATTGAAAACATATCTTGAAACCTTGGAAAAATCGATGCATATGTAGCAAGCAATATACCAACAATTGTGTATACCCATTCTTGATTTGCTTACAGGGTACAGCAAATTATAATTATTATAATGCTTATAATAATCACCCAACTTGACAGCGCATTAATGAGATTTCAACCCTGTGTGCAGAGGGCGCACAGCACAGTTGAATTAAATCTTCAAAGAGCAGAAAAGAATGCCAACTCTGCTGCAGGCATGGGGTTGCTTGATTCTAAACGATCACCGAATTCCATTTATTTATTTATTATTATTATTATTTATTATAATTTACTTGACTTGCGCATAGGGCACAGCGAGAGGAGCAGAGAGCTGAGATGAAAAGGTCCTGGCGACAAAGTCGAGAAAGAACATGCGATCCTTGGCAAGGGCGTGTCTGCTCTTGGCGACGGCAAAGTGGGATGCAACCAAGTCAAAGCGTCGACGATGGCAAACAAAAGCGGAACGGGATCAGTAAAAGCAACTCACACACTTACACATGTAGTGTACACGCATACCTTCTACAACGCTTTTGACTCCTTTCAATGTGAAAAAGGACCCGAAAAAAACCGGTAGTCCTTATGTTTCCTTATCCCTCCACCTTCTCCTCCTCCTTCTGCTTCGTAGACGTTTCCTTGAACTTTTCAAGTGAACTCAAGTTTATAAATTGTGCAGCAAGTACACACACACTCACACACACGCATTTCAGACATACCCTGTGCTTCAGGTCTATGTTCAACTACCTGGCAAAAAAAAAGAACTTGAACTTAAAGTAAATAAAGCAGAAACTTGACGAAGGCAAACACGAACAGAATTTACTGTAACGCTTCATTGCCGAAACTTCTTGAAACTAGTTTTGAGAGCTTCCTCGCCAGAACCGATCCTTGTAGACACTTTCGTAACATTTTCCCACAATGTCGCCGACACCCTAATTGCTGCCTCCAGGCACCATCAACTTATTCCCAGCTCTCTAGACACCGATCATGTCAATTTTTGATTAGAATTTATTGCCATGCAACAATTTGTTGTTGTTATTGTTGTTGTTGTCTCAGAAACTTTCTCTGTCCCTCTCTTTCTCTCTCTCTCTCTCTCACTGAGAAACTTCTCCCGGTTCCCATTCGGGTGCGTTTGTAATTAGCTCAACAATTGGCAAATGATTTTGCGGGGCAAGACAAATGTGCCATGATTAAGAATTATGAGCAAACACACACCCCTACCCGAAATCAGGGGAGGTAACAATCGACGAAGAAGAAGATGAAGAACCCTCTGAATAGGCCAATTTCGAAAGAGGAAGCGGAAAAATCTCACGAAGAAGGTTCTTTCCCAATTCGCGACAATGCGACGTCATTCAAGATAAGATTAAGTGGAAAACTTAACGTGACTTGACATTATCGATGAGCGTAACTCAAGAACTATGAAAGAAAATAAAAAAAGAAGCCCAACGACAGCATTTCTATAGGGTTAAGCTCAATCGAGCAGATGATCATGAGAGAAAAACCCAAGTAAGCGGAACAAGTTCCATTAATCATCAAATGAAACTGATGAAAGCTTAATGAGAAAACAAAAAGGAAAACCTATAAAAGAAAAGTTGATTTTAATTGAAAAAGCTCAAGAAATCTATAATAAACTGAAAATAAATTTTAAGTTCCTATTTTATAGAGAGAAATGAAAGCGACAGACCCAACATGCAATCTGCATTCTATATATACGTGTATAAGTATATATACTATATAAGGCATTTATTTATGTGCCATAAGGTGATCTATGCGGCTGTGTGGGAACCAAGGTGCCCAAACACCGTAGCCTCGTTGCCACCTCGTGCCTTGTCTCGCTCTAACTGCTGCACAAGAACTCTTCTCTCTCTCCTTCAGTCCCTCTCAATTTTCTCCCTTATATGCCCTAGGATCAAGATCGTTGTGAGCTTAATAATATAATGCGAGCTGTTTATATATATAGCCAAGGGGCGGCATATAAACACAACGCGTTATGGTTATGTAAAAGGCGCAAAACTTGGGCCACAGCGAAACCACCCTTATAGAGAGGGATATACTATATGTACTATATGTGCAGGAGCAGCAGAGCCAGCGACAGCGATCAGATGTTAGTTTTCCCAAAAGCCGAAACTGACAGCACAAGCTGATTGAGGTGACTGAGGTGTGTGCGAGTGTGTGCGAGGGACACCCAAACTCTAGGGGATGAAAAGTCATGTGTGTGTGTGTGGAATAAATGCCGTTTGTTGTTTTCATTTCATTATGTTTTACATAAGCGGCAGACGCAGGCGCTGCAACGCAACCGTCGACGCCAGCAGAGCAGAATACAGGAGGGATACACGAAGGATACGTTTTATTTTGTTGCTGCCACCGCTGCTGCTGCCTCCGTCGCTGCCACTGCCGTTGCCATTGTGTGTGCGCCATCAGTCAACGAAGTCATTTCCGCTGCGCTGCCAACGTCGACGTTGCAGATCGACGCCGCTGCTGACGCCCCATGACATTTTGTCGGGCACGCGACACAGAACGCAAGCAGCTGTCCTGCCGTAAGGACCTCTCCAACAAAAAAAAAGAGACCAAACCAAACCAAACCAAACTAAACTAAAATAAACTGCAAACCCAACAAAATCCAGCAAAGATCACTTCAAACTGCAGCTTCTGCTTCAGTCAGCTCTCAGTCCAGTTGGAGCACGTGAGCTAAGATAACGATAGAGAAATGGCTGCACTCGCTTACAGCAGTCCCACTTCATCACCGCCCGCGCTGTGCAGCAAGGAGAACCTCAACAACAACAACAGCAGTCACAACGTGGTTAAGCAATCTGGGGTTACCCCGTTGGGCGCCAACAAGGCCTTCCACAAGATTACCGTGCACAATGTGCTCAGCGAAAGTGGCGCCAATGCGCTGCAACAGCACATTAATAATCAGAACACGATCATACGCAAGATCAAGGACTTTGGCATGTTGGGTGCAGTGCAGCAGAGTGCAACAATGGCAACGAACATGCCTCGCAAGCGTCCGCTGGGCGAGAGCAAAGCAGCCAATTGCCAACAGTTGCCCAAAGCTACAACGGCAAAGCGCACAAAGCTGAGCAAGAAACAACAACAAAAGCCGGCGGCAACAGCGGAACTAGCAGAGAAATCGTTGCAAGCTCTCCGCCAGCAGCAGCAGGAGAAACTGGAGCCGAGGCCAGCGGGCACACCAGGACGCAAGGGTCTACCGTTGCCACAGGCGGTGGCACGACGCAATGCACGCGAACGCAATCGTGTCAAGCAGGTGAACAATGGCTTTGCGGCACTGCGAGATCGCATTCCCGAAGAGGTATCGGAGGCTTTCGAGGCCCAGGGAGCCGGACGTGGTGCCAGCAAAAAGTTATCCAAGGTGGAGACACTGCGCATGGCTGTGGAATATATACGCAGCTTGGAGCGTCTGCTTGGCTTTGACTTTCCTCCACTTGGTTGCCACAATTCGAATAGTTCGTCCAGTGGCGATGATAGCTTCATGTTCATCAAAGATGAATTCGATGGCCTCGATGATCATTTTGATGATTCGCTCAGTAATTACGAGCTGGATGAGCAGCCAATGTTGCAGTTAACTGAACCGGAACAGGAACCCGAACCAGAACCTGAACCAGAACTGGAACTAGAGCCACAGGAGTTGTTGCCAAGTGTGACCATGTTGAATGGTCTACAATATGTTCGCATTCCGGGCACAAGCACATATCAATTGCTTACGCCGGATATGCTTGGCTCGCAGGATAGCTCCAGCCTGGATGAAGAACAGTTCGACGCATTAATCGACACAAATTGCCTGAGCAACAACAACAGCAGCAACAACCATAGTCAGGGTGTTGCAGCTGCAGCAGCGCCAGCTGCCCCAAGCAACGGTGAATGTGTAAAATTTGCCTCGACCTTATCGCGATCGCCCGTGCCACAAACAACAACAACAACAACAGCAGCAGCAGCAAGTCGCAGCACAACGCCAACAACAACAACAGCAAGAAACGCGTGCGGCAGTTCGTCATTGCAACAACCACCGACAAGAAGCGAGACAAACGCTGCCGACACCACTGCTACGGCTGTCTCTGCTGCTGCTGCCGCCGCCGCTGCTGCAGTTGCAGTTGCAGTTTCACCTGTCGCCGCGGCCGTTGCTAATGAACTCTTGTTGCAGGCGTGTGCCGCACAACAGCAGCACCAACTGCAACAACAACAACAGCAACAACAACTGATCAAACAGGAATACAGCGAGGGCGACTTCGGACAGCTCGCCGGCAACAACAACAGCAGCTCCCCGTCAGCAATTAGCAGCAGCAACTACCAACAGCTACAACAACTACAGCAGCAACTGCAACAACAGCAACAACAACAACAGCAATTGCTCTGCTCCCCCGCTCTGCCTGCCTTCTATGATCAGGAGCCCTCCGCCTCGTTCTATGACAACGTTGTTGTTGGTTTGCCAAGCTTCAAGAAGGAATTCACAGATGTCCTGCAGGATCAGTCCAACATCAACAGCAACAACACCGCAAGCGGCTGCCTCTCCGATGAAAGCATGATCGATGCCATTGATTGGTGGGAAGCACATACACCCAAATCGGATTCAGGCACTGTGGCAGGCTTATAGTGACCTATTCCTACTAACTTCCCTCACCCCACCCCTCCCTCCACCGCCTTCCTCATCCCTATGAACTACTGTATATAGACAACACTGCTAGCATAGTCAACTTAGTGATAAATACCAAAAAACTAACCTAAAAACACAAAAACTATATAATTTTCTAAGGTCAACCAAACTTTTTTTTTTCTAATAATTTAAGCTAATTTTTTTTCTACCCCTAAGTTGGATGTTTTTAATGTTGAATTATAGCTAGTGTTAAGCCGAAGAACTTACATACATACATATATATATATATATTAAATACATATTGAAAACATATGTGCACAACACAAAAATCAAAGTAAAAAGTGTTTTAACTTTTTAGGAGGGGGTTACAATTATAGAAAATAATAAATATACATTTATAATATATAATATGTGTCTATATATTATACAATATATTATTAATATATACATAATATATATAATACATATACATACATACATAATACATACATAATACATATTATATATATTATGTATATATTAATAATATATTGTATAATATATAGACACATATTATATATATTATGTATATATTTATAATATATAATATGTATATATTATAAATGTAATATATATAAATATATATTTAGCTAAATGGCTAAAGGACCTATTTTTATAAAGCGACCTCGAGGTAGTTTGAAACATCATAAAAAATAAAAATAAATATATTTTAAACAAATGTTTATAAAAGTCGTAAAACCATTCTTAATGATATATGCATATTTGAGGAGACGCTTCTTTACCAAAGATAATAAAAAAAGGAAAGTTTAAACATGTTTGTCATTTTTTGAATTTTCCAACGGTTTTCTCTAATGAGAATGAAACATGCAACGTCATTAGCATTAAACACACACACCGAACATATGTTGATGTGTGTGCACTATGGACCGAGGGTCCTAGCTGCCAACGTCCCGTCACAATGGACGGCCAAGATAGGGAAAACAGAATGGAGAAAGAAAAAAAAAAAACGGAATTAAATCAGCATATCATGTTCATTTTCATAAGCGGCGAAGCATGCAAAGGACATGATGGCAGGGCAGGGCAGGGCAGGACTGTGCAGGGACTGTGAGATATGTACCTAGGCCAGGCACAGAGAGAATATGGCAACATTTGCATAACATTGCAACACGGCCAAGGATTACTCCGTGCTGCTCAACTTCCCTCCCTCTTTAGACCTATCTGCCTTGCTGTCCCTCTTCTCCTCTTTGTCTCCTCTCTCTCTCTCTCACTCTCTCTCTCTCTGTCTCTCTAAACAGCAGTCGGTACGGCACAAGGTACTGCGCTTGAGCGCGCTCCTATTGCTCCGTATTCAAATGAATGTCGGTTCGGATCGACCCCGCGCTCTCTTGTACCGTGTATGTCCTAATAAATGACGGCACCAAACAGTTCGGAACATGCAGACAACGTGGGAATGTTCCTGGGAATTGTTGCAAGTGTTTCGCTTTGATGAAAAACCCTGGAAACCACAAGAATATCAATTCGTTGTTTTCATAGGGTAATTAAAGGGTAATTGATGATTGTTCCCATCAGATTGCCCAGCTTATGGTAAATAATTTTTGGACACTTTACGATGGGAATTCTGATAAAATGGATGGAGATTTGTACATGGTTTTGTTAAGCTCTAAAGAATAGTATCAAACCCGTTTTGATAACGTATAAAAGCTAAGAGGGTTTTAAAGTAGGTAGATTTTGTGATAATAATCTTTAAAAAGAGATTCCAGTACAGCTATTTTCCTAATAGATCTGTTTGAAATAACAATAAAAGTGTATAAAAAGTATAAAAGGTAACAATGCGAATTAGTAAATTCTTTATATGCACTCCATAAAGATAAAGACAACTAATGAGACTCTACGAATCTTTCTATACAACACAAAGATTGTCTTTAATCTCAGTTCCATTAGTTTAGTCTTCCAATACTTCTTAATAACTCATCGATTATAATAGCACATTCTCATCCACATTAAATCATGAGCTAATGCATCTTCCCCGTCCCTCGACTACCGTTAATTGCACGTCGCTTCCTCTTTATGAGTGTCCCGCGCCCGCGCAGCTGCCTTTGGCCTGGCGCTCGAGGCACAAGACAAAGCCCGCCAAAGCAAAGATATGATGCAAAACACACACGTACGCACATTAAAAGAATAAGAAAAGAAAATCATTTGCCCAAAAAGAAGGAAGATAAAGTATGAAGTAGAGGGGGACGTTGCTGCTGCCGTGTGGCAAAACAATGCGGCAGTTGCATCTGCAGCAGCAGCGCCCGCTTCTCGGACTCGGGTTGGGTAATACGAGTGCGTCGCTGCCTATGTTTCGGGCACTGAGCCGAAGCGCCTACAACCCCCAGGCAAGCAGGCAACTGAGGCTGAGTCCTTGATGGACCAGGTTTATGGCAAGAGCGAGAGAGTACAGACAGATCTCTACGTCCAGGTGTGTTTGTCTAGGGCTCGTACCCTTGTGGGTGCCCAAAACCCATGGCTTCAGCTAACTGTTCATCTCATTGCGCCGTTATAAGTGAAAATCTTTCTCAGCCCCTCGCACCGTTATGCTTATTAATATTGGACCAGGTAATGCGACACGCCTCAATTCGATTCCTTCTTGCTCTGCACTCCCCTCCCCTACGTTTCCTTCACTTCCCTTGTCTGGCTTGCTTGCACCTTCGATTTCTTCCTCTCGTATTTCAATTTTCAAACTCCCGATCCCGTTGCCTGTCAAAAATCAATTTGATTCCAAACTGTGCTCCGTTATGTCCTTTTTGTTCTCCATTCGATGGCAAAGGCTTATACCAGATATTATTCCTCATCTCTTTCTCTCTCCGCTCTGCTCTTCAACTCTCAACTCGTGCCTCCTTTACCGCGGTGTATTTGGTTACAAAACGTTCCTGCCGTTGTTAATGATGTACAGTTAGGTGCATGTGATCACGCCCCCACAAGCATTGCATGTCACCTTTTGAATATTCATAAATCATTTCATGTAATAACTCATTATCCATACGCTCTCTCGTTTGGCGTGTGCGCCTGCCCCAGACTCCTCCTCCATCCTCCTCAACTGCTGCCCCTCCTCTTCAGGACTCGTGTTCTTTTCGACATTCGCATTGTCGCCAGATCCGGCACATATTGCATTACATGCCAGGTGCTTTGCATTTTGATTCTTCTCGTTAGAGCACGCGTGATCATTTTAACCTTACGTCTTCAGTTTTAAATGAACCTATAGGACATGAAGACTGATACACTTTTAATATAAAGATTAACAATTCCTTAGGTCTTAAACCTCTTTTCAATTCCGATGGCATCTTAAAGTCCGAGTCTAAACCGATTTTTGTATTTAATTTGTTGGTTTGAAATATTCAAATAGATCTTCAGCTTAGCTCAAGTACATCAATGTCAAATCTTTGAACTCTCCAGAAGAGATATCCTTGAGACAGTTTACCATCTCAAGGAGATCGTATTAGTTGCTTAAACTATTAAGCCAACTTTTTGAGGTTTTGTTCGGTGGTTTTCATTCATGAACCTTCTTTCTCTCTTGGCCAAGAGTTAAGAGATTTGGTCCAGTTCTGGGATGCAGATTTGCGGTGTCAATTAAACGATTTGCTGAATGTCTTAAGACTCTAAGCCAGGATACTACAGCTTAGGCAGTTTTGCATCAGTTCGCGTCGAGTGGACGTACTTCAGCTCACAATAAGGCACTTAAGTGTGCGCTTTGTTCCTAAGTCCTTAAGCAGGTCAGCAGGGTAGCGACAGCAGGTTGTGCAGAGGACACAAGGGCACATACACAGGACACACGGCGGGCTTAACACTTTCGGAAACCGCTTAGTTTCTTTTACCTCTCTGCGGTTGACCTAAGCCCCGGCGCAGTTCACATAATCGGAGCATTTTTCTATCGATTTCATTCATGATGCACAGTTCATTTACATACGCGCGCACACACGCAAGTGTGTTTGCATGTGTGTATCCATTCCATAAGGACAACATATGTTTTTTGTTACAGTTTCTCCTTCTGTAGATCCAACTCAATCCCCCCAAGGCTGGCTGCACATGTTTTCCGGGGCCCAATGGAAAAATAGAAAATAGAAAATATTCACTCCACGTGTACATACTCCTTGTTTTGACTGTTGCGCCCAGGGTGGCAAGCAGACAACGGCACAAAGAAGACAGAGAGCAGAGCACATTGAGTCATCAGCTCGCAATTGTTGCAGCCAACAGTTTTGACAGTTTTGTGTCCAGCGGTGCCTGAGTCGGCGCTGCGGGCATTTTGCATTGATTGAGTTGTCCTCTCTCCTCAATCTTTCTCTCAACCTTCTCAACCTTATTCAGCACTTTCTGCGAAGCTGCTTCTATGGCACATTGAATCAACTTGAGATCTTTGCCAAAACATTCTTTTTTCGATTGCAAAGTGTGTGGGGTCCTCGCACAAGTACAACAATTACCAGAATGACAACCCGGAAACAGCTCAATCAATGGCCAATGGAAACAAATGCAACAATTCTCTACTCTTAAGTGATAGGCAGCTCTAGGAAAAAGCAGTGCTAAAGAAATTGCAAGCAACTAACTTGGCGAAAATTTCTTATTTTCCCTCACTCCGCTCTTCAGAGTGTACAATGTTGTATGAACTGCTGAATAATAGTATTTACCTATTTACACACAGGTTTTAAATGCGAATTTTGTGCTAAATAATTCAGCAGTTTAATTAAAGCAAAGTAAAACTACAAATTAGCGATGCAAATAGCGTTGCCTTCTTAAATGAATCGATTATCGATCGCATTTTTTTAACATTTCCAATTATCACGTGATATTACATGCAAGAGAGTGCGTAATTTGCCATTCTCATTGAATGACGACAAGGAGAGCAAGTCAAAATATTTTTCTCCCTCGCAGAGAGCGCAACTTTAAAGCTTACTTACCTTTTTTCACACTCACACATATTGGGCGCATAAGTACACGCACACATACATATGCATCATTTTTAAATTCCCTGCGCATTTTGCACTTATTTTCTTAAATATACACGCAATGCAATGCAGCAAAATTAACATAGACAGTGAAGTACTCAACAGAAATTCATTGTATTTGAACTTAATGATTATGTATTGCTGTATGTGTGCAACATTTGCAAGTTAATGCGCTAATGCGTCGCAATCTGCAACTGCAAGTGCTGGCGAAATGTCAAAATATTGATGCCAAAAATATTTTTTTGTCCTTGATCCCATTGGACCCAGTTACTGTATATTTGTTAGCATTATGCTGTACCTTTCACTAACTTAAGTTGACACCTCGTTTAGCCTGCGGTCGGTTAAGTAATGCGATTAATCGGCGAGGTTATGTGCACATATCGATGAAGGTGACAAATGCAAATGCCATTGTATGCAAATTGGCGGCTGTTAATCAGCAGACGCTTGCGTGAGAGTAAAAGAGATGGCTAAAGAGAGTGGGAGTAGGTGTTGTGTATCGTCTTGCCAACTCCCATCTTTAGATGTGTGCGAATAATCGTGTTTCTATATGTGTGTGTGTGTCGGTTTTCACTTTTTTAAGCCTCTGACGAGGGCGCGCATATTTTTCTTATCCAATTTTCCAGATCCCGTTGAGCTGATCGTATTACGAAACGGAAATCCTTTCGGTTTCTTCCGCATTTCCTTTGGCTAACAAGATTAATGAACGGGGTGCAGCAGCGAAAAGGACAAGCAGGTCCTTCCACACGCACACACACTCACACAGTGGTGAGAGAGTGAGAGGCGCATGCCGCCAAACGTTTTCTGTTTGGTCATTGTCTTTTTTTGCGCTAGGCAAATACACAAAACGCCGGCTACGGTTACCAAAAAAAGAAATGAAATTTCGATTTTCAATTTTTTTTATTGCCGGATTACTTCTATACTTTTCTTACCTGTGCTGCCGGAAGTTTACTGCATTCGTTTACTTTTTTATGTGCAACCTGCGCAGCGGCAGCTGAAACCGTATCTAAACTCAAAAAAACCCCTTTGACATCCTTTACTGAACCTGAGCAATCCTCGCGTACACAAACTGCCAAAATATCTCATTAAGGGAAAACTAATGACAATCCTCCTGCTTGGGAGATACTTGAGATCGCCTAGAAATTCTATTACAGTCGGCGAAGATCAAGCGCAAAGAATTTGAGTTAAGTTTTTTGCTGAGACACTCAACGAAAGGATTCGCCAACTTTTGCAGGTAAATATAGATGGTCTCTACGATTTCTACACATTACTTATTTTATGGCATAATTCAATATACTTTGATATACTATTATATTTTATTTTATTTATACCTACTCTATACCTCATTTACGCAGCCGAAATTCCAACAAATAGACTGTTAACGATATCCACATTTGCCGATGATGCACCAGATTGCAGATGCAGATTGCCCACCACTTTCATTTAACAACATACCACACGTACTTGGGAGTACACCTTGACAGACTGACATGACAATGACGCAGGCACATTAAAACCAAAAAAAAAATCTAAAACTCAAAGCCAACAACTTACACTGGCTGGACCACAAGGTCCTACTCTAAAATTCGGTACATACGTGTACGGCTCACAACTATGGGCGAATGTCAGCAATAGCAACATAAAGCACAATCAAAGATGTTGAGAACTATCACTTCTACACTGTGTTACGTTCAGAATGAAAACATCCAAAGAGACTTGAATATTCCACCTGTCATAATACAACTTCGGAACTCAAGGAAAAATACCTCAGCGAGCTTTTCTCGCACCCTTATCACCTAGCGATAGGTCTAACACAGCTCAGCAGTGAATTTCGCCTCGCCGAGGTGACCTACCAAGTTTAAGAACGTCTTATCGCAGATTATTTTGAAAAAAACTGTTAACAATTATTAAGATTTTTCAACTTATTGTTAATTCTCATCAAATTTTCACATTCCAAAAAAAAAAATCTAGTTTAATGTGTAGATATACTCTTCATATATCAAGCTTCAGCGTTTCCCACGGACAGACAATATCTCGTCATCAGTCAGTCCAGCCGCAAGCTGAGTCTGTCCAATGATGGGTAGCTTCTGTGGTGTTGGTAGCTTTTGACTCATGCCAGGCCGATTACCGTGGGCCTTATAGCGATACCACCAATCATAAATGCCCATCAAAATTATGATGGCCACCAAGGCATTAATCAAGGGACTCAGTATGAAACCATGATCTGAAGTTGCCGTTTGCAGTGTCTCCTGCACCGTGTTCACAGACATCCTTCAAATGGGTTTATCTTATTCCTTGTTGACTTATCCCAGCTTACTCACAAGCGACTCTTGGTGTTGGGAGCTTACGACTGTTTGCAAATCGCCACGACGCCAAGGTAAATATAATCTTTACACTTAACCGTGACAAAAACCCGATTGACCCCCAGCTGTAAACGGTGTCAAGTATATGCTAATGGTTAATTTGCAAGGCCAATTGGAAATCAGAGAGAATGGAATTCATACGATGTCCAATGAGTCCACGTGCTGCTATTGTCCGATCTCGACGTCCGCAGGATACGTTCTCTCTGTTATTCTTGTATGCAAAGCAGGAGCAGGCGCTACCTGTTCTTACCAAAAACGGAAGTGGGTGAGATTATGTTCCCTTTTTATTTTCGATTTCCTTTTAAATCATTATTTTTGCAATTGTTTTTGTTGTTATTGTTGTGCCTTCCCTTTTCATTAAATTCAGTTTCAGCTAGAATACCCTGACAATAAGGCAGAGAGCTTGTGGTATATACTAGATATAGGTATATACAATCGCAAAATTCGTGTAAAGTCTTTCTTTATGGGTCTAAAGTATATCTACTCTTTGTTGCCCAGTTTCCCAGATAGATATTAAAAATTCCTGAAATCAGTTTCTATATCTAACTTATTCATAACAAATCTCCGCATAGTTCTCGAAAAACAGTCGAGTTACACAACTAAATCAAGCTTCAGTGAGATATACCAAGCTATAACATATCCCGATACTAGTCAAAAACCCACACTCCATTTATATTTTCACAGCACTTTTGGCTGCCAGTTGCATTTCATATATATTTTTCATAATTTTTGGGTTTCATATAAACCATGTGACTTAATAAATACTAGAATCAATATCGATCAAAAAAAAAGCTACGTGCTATAGTGGAGAAAATCACGTAGAAAGTGTATTATATGCGTAAAGATTATATATATATATATATGTGTATGTGATTATATAGTGTAAGATATAAGGACACCGAAAGAAAACAAATAACTGAAACTTCCTCAAAGATTTTCGCTGCTTTGGAAAAAAAAACAATATTATATAGTACAGTATATATAGTGTAGTATATCGACTCTCTGGCTGATAACGACAATGTGGCAAGGGTTCGGCGAGGGTGAAGGAGAGTGTAGCGATCTTACGCGACCTGCGGATACTTGCGGGGCTCCAACGAAATGTTGAAACCATTCTCCAGCTTCAAAATGATATCGGCCTGCAACTTGAAGTCCGCCTCCGTTTCGGTGGAGTGTACAATATAGTTGCGTACCAGTGTGGAAAGCAGTACCTTCAGCTTCAACATGGCATACTTGCGTCCCACACAACTCCTGGGTCCAGCACTGAACGGAATAAAGCTATAGTAGTGCCTATTTGCCGCACGTTCGGGCAGGAAATTATCGGGGTCGAATTTCGAGGGATTCGGATAGATATCGGGGCGACGATGCACACAGTACTGTAGCAGAACGACAGTGGTGCCCTTGGGTACAGTGTAGGGTCCGCTGGTGAGCTTGACATCATGATCGAGACGACGTGCAATCAATGGTACTGGTGGATACATACGTAGAGTCTCCAGAATGACTCTCTCCAGGTATTTCATTTCCATGGTGTCCGCGAAAGTGCAATCTCGCTGCATATTATCACCGAAGATGGCTTTTTGCTCGGCAAAGACCTTTTCCTGAATGTCCTTGTGGATGCCCAGCATGCAGAGAGCAAAACTCGAACCAGCCGATGTGGTATCGTGTCCCTCGAACATAATTGTATTCACCTCATCCATAATATCCTTCTCATTCCATTCGATATCGGGATTCTTGGCCATCTCCACCATAGCATCGAGCAGAGCTAGACGACGCTTGGCACCCACATCGTTCTCATCGATATCATCAAGATCATCACGTAGTCCTTCTTGTTTGGCAGCTGGTTTGCGTGGTTGTTGCTCCACTTCCTCGACAATGGCACGTGCCTCTGGCTGGAAGTTATCCTTGCGATCCTTCACCACCTTTCGGGTCATGCCCAGAATGATGTCCATCATGCGATCGCCCTTCTCGCGCAGTTTGGTGAACTTGTAGATGCCATCGAGACGGTACAGCAGCTTCACCTGACGCTTGTGAATGATATCGCACATGTCCACCACAGCCTGTGCATACTCAAAGCTCTTGTTGCCCTCGGGCAGCTTCTTGACACCCATGGCAGTGGTCAGCAAGATATCCACAGTGGTCTGGGACATATAATCATGCACATCGAACGACTTGCCCGCCTCCTTGGCCATGCGAGCGGATACAGCCTTCGAGTGATCGACAAATGTGGGTACGAAACTCTTCAGGATGCTTTGATGGAAGGTTGGTGCGATCATCTTGCGATGATGGCGCCAATGGTGTCCATTGCTGATGAGCAAACCATCGCCGAACCAGGGCTTGAAATAGCGATATTCCTCGGCCTTGGTCAAATGCTGATGTCCGCTCAGAATAAGCTCAATGTCATTGGGGTTTGTGAGGAAGACGAGCAAGACATTGCCCAACCAGGCCTTCATTGTCTCGCCATATTTGTTGAGGTATCCCAAACCGACGGACAATATCTCGGCATTGCTCAGTCCAGCCGCAAGATGAGCCTGTCCAACGATCGGCAGATGTGGTGGCGATGGTATATTGGCGACCATTTTATATTCCCGAGAATTGCGATGCCAATACTCGTACAGGGCCAGCACAATGACAGTGCCCACCAGGCCAGTGAGCAGAGGATTCAGCCCGAAGCCACCACTGCTCGTTGCTGCTGCTGCCTGTTGCAGCGTCTCCTGCACCGTTTCCACAGACATCCTTGAATTCCTTGCACTCCTTGACTAATCCCAATTATTACTCACAATCGACTCGTGGCGTTGCGAGTTGACAACTGTCTGCGGTTCCCCACCATGTCGAGGTAATTATACTCTTTGCCCAGCGACGACGTGCTCGATGTGGGCGACCCGATTGACCCCCCAGCTGTGGACAAGGTGTCAAGTGTATGCTAACGCTTCATTAGCAAGGCAAATTGGCGCGTCAGTGAATCGGCAAAGGGAAAGAGAATAGGAACCATTCGATGTCCAATGTAGACACGTGGTCCTATTGCCTTCGATCTTTCCTCGACCCAATCTCGACTTCCGCAGGATGCGCTCTCTCTCTCTCCCTCTATTATTCTTGTATGCAAAGCAGGAGCAGGAGCTACCTGTTTCCTACCTGCAACGGAAGTGGGTGAGATTTTGTTCCCTTTTTATTTTCGATTTCCTTTTTATTTCATTATTTTTGTCATTGCTGTTGTTGTTGTTATTGTTTTGCTTTCGCTTTTCATTAAATTCAATTTCAGCTGAATACCCTGTAAACATGGGTAGAGGTAGACCAGGGTAATATGCACGTATAATATTCATTATATGCCATACTAGCCTATGTGAACTCAAGAACTAACCGAGCTAGTATTATCAAATTTCGGATTCAGACAAGATTTAATGTAAACCGAACAGTTTCAGGACTAATTTAGCATTTGTGCAAGGACTTTATTATATGCACGAAATGAAGTCAAGCTTCTTTGAAGCCACAGCAATGAATTTTTGCATACGCAAAGAATATTATATAATCAATATACATTTAATTTTAAAATCTAGTGATTTTTTCGACTTGTAGTCAATGAAAATCAGGTCAAAGAGGGTATGCATTCGCTTATGCTCTGCACTGCATTCACATTACACCCGTACTTGTTTTCTTTTGTCTGCGACACCTGAACGAGCATGCAAAAATCCCAAAAACGAGGCAGGAACAATAAAGAGGAAGCTGTCGCTTTTTGAGGACTTGCTCCCTCCATCATCATCATCATCGTCATCGACATCGTCGCCGGCTGCGTGCCCTTTGCCCTTGCGCTCGTGTACGCGCTTCACTCTCTCGTTCTCTTTCTCTCAGTTCCTGTCGTTAAATCTTCTTTCGAGTGCCTTCACTCATTCTATTTATTTACATTTCAGATTGGATTCATTTCGTTTTTATTTTTTCATTGTTCTATAGCGAAACGCGTGTGGAAAGCGTGACACACCGCATTTGACGTGGGGCACTTTCTATCCAAACTACGGATATGACACATACATAGCTAGAACTAATAACGAGTAACATATTTTCATACCCGTGATTTCGGTTTCGTTGAGATTCTCCTATTTCGAGTTCGATACTCCAATTAATTGGGTTGTGTACGTGCACAAGGAGTTCGAACCTACTAAACGTGAATAATTCTTAAAATATTTCGACATTTTTCCTTGCGTTCAATGGATTTGTTTGTGTCTTTTTTTAGGATATTTCTGACAGTTCTTTATTTCTTTAAATACCAGAAAATGTACATACATATAAAATATCCTCCTATTTCGTATAGTTTTCAATTCAATTTCTAAAAATAGCGCAAATATTAGTGCATTGTTTTCTGAATATAATCAAAATATCTGTATATGTTCTAATCTAAATATATATTTCGTACATGTCAAACAAATCCAACCAATCCTATCTCGAATGTTAAAAATATACACAAGAAATTTTTTATATTCTGACAATACTATATTCCCATATACATATCATATCAGCTATGCTCCCATCGGTGTATATCTAGTTTGTGGGGCACGCAACAGTCCCCACACAAATGCTCAAGGAAACCCAGTGGAACCCAAAACATTTTACAATTCGTTTCTTTACAATATATTCTTCTTTTTTTTTTGTTTTTTATTTCACAAAAATGCATTTTGAAAATATAAAAAAATGACGTTGGTTCATATGCATCGAATCTTGATTAATGGTGGGGTGAGGGGAAGGGAAAGGAAGTGGGGTATACTTAATGTAGGATTTGCTTTCAATAGACAGACATAGTACATAGTTCCAATTTCAGAACACGATCGTATCGTACATGCAAATTTCTTGTTTCTTCTTGTATAATAAATTAAATGACATTAGAATTACATTAGAATTGTTTTTGTTGTTGTTATGACGCAGCGCAATTTGTTTTCCCAATTTCGGATTTCGACTTTGAAGCCTAATGCTAATTTCATTACGTACTATACACACATACTTCATAGGGAGAGTATACAAACATATATGTATATGACTTTTTTCTTGTTTTTCTATCGAATTTGATGTTGCTGTGATAGTCATGTAGTTAAATAATGATATAATAATAATAGTTACAATAATGTAATCATAGTAATAATGATAATGGTAATTATAATGATAGTAATAATTAATAAGATTAATGTGTAGGTATCTTCTTTATATAACGGAATCGCATTATGAGCTAACAATGTCTTTTATAAATTGTTGTTGTGAATTTTTTCATTTGCATAGATCTCAATCTTCTCAGACTCCACAGTAACTTTTATATCTTTATCTTTTCGCTTTCTCTATTTTTCTCTTTTATCTCAACGGAAAGGAACACACCAAAAACCGAAGGAAAGGACGATGGGAGGGGTTGTGGGTGGGGCAAACAATGAGTGGGTACAGTCCATCGTATATATATACACACACGCACACACACACAGACACGCATATATGAGGGGGGAGACGACAATAAGTACATATATACAAGAATATCACACACAGCAGCGCATATAGAGAGAGAACAGACAGAGACAGAGCGAGCAGTTTATTTGGGGTTCCTTTTCCTCCTCTTTTTTTCTTCTTCTTCATCTTCATCGTCGTCGCCTACGCCGTTTCATTGAGATGTGCACAGTGCGCATCCTGCATGAGCTGTGTCAGTTTCTGCGTAAACGTTGGAATGTCCTGCAAGCCAAGAGAGAGAGAGAAAGTTTATAGGTACTACTCTATAGCCTTATAGCTATTCTGATCTTACAGTTGTCTGGCATATATCCTCGAGCGCCGTCTGAGGCACTGGCAGCGCAGCATTCACAAAACTCTCGTGCAATTGCCGGCGATCCACCTGCCCCATTGCATACAGCGCCTGAGCAATTAGATCAAAGTGCAGAGCACCCTCTCCGCTGAGCAGCAGATTGAGCAGAGCACGCTGAAAGGAGGCCAACAGCTGCTCCTTGAACAAGGCACGCTGATAGAGGCGACTGCGTTCGTTCACATTCTGCATGGACTGCAGCACACTACGTACATTACTGGGATCTGTACCGCTCACCAGCATCTGACCATAGGCATTCATGATGGCCATAAAGTGTTCGGGATGCAGATTGTCGCTGCAATTGACGCCCGCCGAGGATTGGCCATTGGGGCTGCTGTTGCTGTTGCCATTGCCATGACCATGGCCATTGCTCAATTGATTCTTGTAGAAGAATTGCCACTTGCAGGTGAGCACGCTAGAAAAAGGGCACAGTTAGCTAGGGAATGATCGAGGTAAGCAACGCACTCTTACCTGTCGAAGAGCGCATAGAGCAGACTGGTGATCTCACTGCTATCCGTGGCTGCATTCTGCTGTTGCAACAGCGGCAGTATTTGCTGTGTGCTAAAGCCCAAAATGTTTGGTAGCAATGCCAGCGAAGCGCTGCCAGGTTGCTCGACAATCAGCTGAAACATTTGCAGCACCTTCTCCATGACAGCCAAGCGGCTCAGCGTCAGTTGTTCCCTAAAGAGAGAGACAGAGAGAGTTGTGTATTAGAAAGGGAGAGAGAGAGAGAGAGCGATCGAGAGAAAAAGACAAACCTGCTGCTAACATCAATAAAGAGTGTGATCATTTCCTTGATGAACTGTGCACCCAGATGCATGGGCAGTGTGCGCAACATGCTCAGACTGAACTCAGCAACGGTTATGGCCATTGAAATGCTGCTAAGTCCGTAGCTGTTGAAGATCACCAGCGCCTTGTTCAATATGGGCTGCAAGATAGAGAGAGAGGGAGAAACAAAGGTGAGTTGAAGTGAGTAAGATAGGTAGCTCAATTCTGTCTCAGCCTCCTGCTAGCTACTCACCTTAAAGGTGCTGGCCAGCATATCCTTGGCATTGGCACCCGTTGCCTTAAAGTACTCAATGAGAGCCGTGAATGTGCCCAACAGACTGAGCGTTGTTGCTGCCACTTTGCTTTCACCGGCAGCAGACAAATCGAGCTCTAGGAAATTGCGTGCCAAGGCATCAATATATTCACGCAACATCCACAGACGACGCTGATATTCCTGTTGCGGCTCTGGCACCGATTTCCACGGCAAGACCATATAGCTAACCAGACTGATGTGCACATTGATGCACACCTCGCGTGGCAATTGGGCGCCAAGGCGTGGCCCCGCCTGCATAAGGCTCTGAATCTCGGGTATATCCAATAGACACTTTGGTCGTATCACAGTCGCAATGAAAAGCAGCACCTCGCTCGCTGCCTGCTGCACAATGGGCGATGCAGCCGACAGCGAATTGTTGCAGGCAAATATGCTGCCCAATATGGCAAAGAGTCGATGCAGCAGCTGCTCGCTATTCAGCGCCTTCGACAGCGGAAATATGCTACGTATGGCCAACAAAACTTGAGCGTAACTATGGACGGCAAAACAGAGATTAGTATCATCATCATTTTTGGATTTATCTACTCCTTTATCCCCTCCACTTACAGGTTATCCAAATCAGTCTGAAAGCTCGCCTTGTCTGCATCATGACTGCCGATGCGATTGCTTGCTAGCAGCTGCAACGTTTGCAGCAATCGATCCGACAGTACTTGCAGTTGTCTCTCCATTTCATCGACCACATCCGCCGGTGCTGTTGCTGTATCCATGAGCGGCGCAAGACGCACCACAGCCTGGCAAACGGTGGCAAAATCCCGCAAGATTTCACCCACATTTGCTGTCTTCAATTTACGTGCCACCTCATAGCAGCGTGCACTGCCGTGATCCAATGCCAGCTCCAGTGATATCAAATACGTTTGCGGACGCGACCAATGTGCGAATACCTGAGCGAATACAATGTGAGCACCGCGTGTGCTCGCCAAGAGTGCCAGGCACTCAAAGCACTGGTCCAGAAACTGTTGCCACTCCGTTGTGGGGGTCTGTAAGGTGGAAGAAGAATTTTATATGCTACATAAGGAGGCAAAATGAGATGCAGGAGATGGTCACACAACTCTGGGGTGTCTATAAGAACTGCTGCCCAAAGTTAATACACAATTGTTACATACAATGCAAGCCAGGAAAAATAAGATACGATATATACAGATGTACAATGGGAATCCAAAACTAGGTTATCTACAGGAATTACCTCACACTTAAAGCATACATTGCCAGACTTTATACTAAAAAGTTAATCAATAACCTGCGATAAGCTGCTTGCATTATCAGCTCAGTTTCTTGACCTATATGTGTGTAACCACCTGTTGCTCAACTAGACCACAATAAACAGCACTACAATTTAAGAATAGTTCACACTATACGCACATCATCCTCCATCAGCTCATTATCGAGCAGCTCCAGCTCGGGCTTGTTAACTTCGAACTGTGTGCGTCGCATTATCTCATCGACAAGCTTCATCATAACTTCACCATGATATGCGGTCATCCGTGCCGGCTGCTGTGCTATCACCTTTATAATTGGCGTCCAGATCTCAAGTTTCTCAGTGAAATCTAACGCGCCGTGCACTGCAAGCAAAGTAGAAGGGATGTACACCATTAGAGAGAGAGTAGAGAGACGGGATTTTGGGAATTACTGACATTTAATGGTGCAGCGATAAAGCTGATCGAGAAACGACTCGAGCAACTCGGGTTCATGGAGCAGCTTGCCCGCATATTTGGTGCTGTACAGTCGAAGCAGTTCGCGAAACTTATCGCTATACATTTCACTCTGCTGTTTGGTGCTATTGTGCTGCTCCAGCAGGCCACTGACTCCGTTCATCAGTGTGCCCGCATACGGCAATGGCTTCTGTAGATAGAGAAGTTCATTTAGCACCGATAGGGCCGCCAACGAGATAGGTTCCTTGTCGCCTTGGCGCCATTGCGATAAGTCGAGTATGCTCATTAAAAAATACTCAGAGATCAGTTCGGTGCGTATCCATGATACCAAGTGCTGTACACAGCCGAGTAGCTCCAGTACAGAGGAACTGCAAATCAGAAAGGTATTTCAATTAGAGTGGGTTCTAATTAAAGTTAAATGCTGTTTGGGAGAATTATACTGTAATAACTTTATTAAATAGGGGAAAGAACTTAAAGAACAGACTCTGTTGGCATCTGCTCATATGATTAGTTAGCTGAATCTAACAGACAATAAGAACTTTGTACCACACATAAGAAGTAGCACAGAAGTAGAGCAAACTTATTTCTTATTGGAGTAATTAATGGCTCTGCATGCCAAGCAAAGTTTCTTCCTCAACGCAAAGTTAAAGCAGCATATAAGAATGAAGGGTATATGGCATAAATGATCCTACTTACCTTAGTTGATTGTCATTTGGCAGCGCAGTGGTTAGACTATAGTCCATGAAGGTGTTCGGTATGGTTGTGTGAATGTCTTTACCATTGATATGACAAACGGCGATTAGTAGATATTTGGTGACCAGATCCATAACATCGGGTATACACATGGAAATGCTACACACAACGTACACATATACGTGCAGACATACAAAGACAAAAGAGAGAGAAAGAGAGAGGGATGACGATAAGGGGAGAAGGAACAGGCTTACAATCACTCGCTTGAATCACATTATATATACAAACATAGGTATATATAAATAGAGGTCAAATCACGCCCAAGACGTAATCTAATAATAGTCTCTTGGCTTACCACGAGTGGAAGTACTGTTTCCATTCGGTGGTGAGGTCGCCACGATTGCTCACAACCTCCTCGGAAGTAACGCGCAAAAGATTGATGCCCAGGGGGAAGCGTGTCTTGGTCAGCTCCATGCAATGTTGCATATAATTGGGATCCTGTTCGGGAAACTCACGCTTGCCCAGCAGGGCAATCAACTGGGCCAATGTATCGCGATGCCGGCGCGCACCACTCATTACCACTAGCTGGGCATAGCTATTCCAGAGTGTCTCACGCAACAGTGTACGATCTGCCGGGGTTAGCTGTGTCCATCGTCGTGTGATGGTGTGCTCCAGTGTTGAGGTGCTAAAGAACCACAAGAATTGATTCTCTGTGAAACTGTTGCTTGCCGTCGCGACGCGCAGGCACAGTTGCCACGCCTCTGGCTGGGATTTGAATGCCAGAAGGTTAGTCTCGATTTCACGTTTCCTAGCATTGCTTGTGCTTGGCTGGTAGAACTCATTCAATAGCACCTCCACCGACGTCATCGATGCGGCGTGCTGTTTTGGGTGGAAAGATGATGACGCACATGAGTTTGTCAAGAGGTTTATCTATTTATGTATGTATGTGTGTGTGTGGCATAAGGAAAGCTGGCGACAACCGCCGCCGCCCAGTTGTCCGACTCTTTTTTTTTGTTCGTTTCTTTCTTTTTTTTTCTTTTTTGTGTGTGGGGTCTGCTGTGACTGACTTACTGGTTGGCCTTAGACTTACCATTTTGTTAGCGGTACGTGAGTGTATGCGCGCGCGACCCCCCCTTTGAAATGTGTGTGGTTTTGTGCTCAGTGCTTGCGATGATTAGTGGGTTGTGTGCATCAGCAGTTGGTTGCAGCAAATTTCATGATTTTATTTGAATTTTAGCAATTTTCTTTGTGTATATACGACTTGCACATATCGGCAGCGTTGCCAGTGCAATTACGGCGTTGCCACATTGACAAATAACACTGCAGTTAACAGAGCTGCTGTTCAGTGTTAACAGTGGCCAGTATGCAGTTCACAACTTACGCAAGCAAAATTAATATTTACCCAATATGACATTTTCACTACCAATAAATAAACAGGAACAAATTGATTACAATTGAAATGAGTTTTTAATTAGTTTTGAGTTTTGAAAAAGTGATTTGCTGCATACCATACTAGATATTGTACAAACAGCAATCGATATGAATTGTATTTCACTCGAGCCAATACGAATTGCTATCGATCATAATGAACATTGTCGTCAAAATATCGATACTGCAGTCTATACTAAACAAACAATAGCGAAGATAATATTGTTTTTCTTTTGCATTATTTAAAATACCAGAAGTTACAATACAAAATAATAAATATTAAACATGAATGCTGTTGTATGTCAATGAACAATCGTTCTATTTCAATATCAATACCGATACAAAAATATCGTTTCTGCTCACTATCGGTTAAGCAGAGCATAACAGCTGAAACAGCCGAAGACGACAAAAACCATAAAACGGAAGGAAACGAAAGAAAACGAATGGAGCGATAGCGACGCAGTGCATTTTTTTATATGTTGAGGCACAAAACAAAAATTATTAAACAATTGTCGCTGTCGTAATAAAGTGCTGAGAGAGAAAAGCGTAAAAAATGCTCTGGCGGTCGGTGCACACAACAATGTGGAGAAGTATCGAAGCGTAAAAATCAAAGGCGGCGCCAGCCACTCCAATCAACACACACACATACCAACCATCCCGACAACAACAACCACAACACCATCCACAACAACAACAATAATAACGGAGGAGAAATCATAATAAAAGGTACACCCCATGGCCAAATGAAATGCACAAATATTTATGCGAAATACTACAATTACAACAACATTTACAAGTAATTAATAGCAAAGGTCTTGCAATATATAAAATGCAATGACTGCGCGCATGTGTGTGTGCGTGTATGTGTGTGCTTGCGTGTATTGCTCCTATATATTGTAGGTGCTATGTGTGGAGCGGGTGCGACAGTGATTGTAGAAACAATCACAACAAGAACAGTAGTTGCAGCAGCAGCAGGCATAAGTGTGCCCGAGGCAACTAAAGAGATCAACTGCGCTTTAAACAACAACATCCCCTTTCGGTCATTGACTGCGCATTAAAGTGCATAATGAGGTATGCGACAAAGGGGGTGTATGCCAAGTGACGAAGATAGGGGAGAGGTGGAGGGGGTATAAACGGGCTAAGGCCAACGACAGTTCAAAATTGTTCAAAGAAAAGAAAACAGAAAGAGATTATCTTAAGAGCTTTACCTCACACAATACGTCTCAGTGTGTGTGTATATATTGTATGTGTTTGTGTGTGTTACCTCTGCTCTTCTCTGGTGCTGGTGCTGATAAGATTTAAAACGCAAAAGCAAAGTCAAACGCGAAAAAGAAAACATAAAAGCAACGCAATAAGGCAGTGAGGCAAAAGCAAAGTGCGTAGTAGAGAAAAAACTAAGAATGTGTGAGAAACATATAGAAAATATGATAAATTTTATATATTTTGCATAGTTTTAAGACTTGCTTTCTGATAACAGTTAGTTCGCTGTTCACACACACACACACATACAAACTAACGGATTTTTAAAATGATTTTTGTTTTTGCTTTGAGTTCCCTTTTAATCTGGCTGAGTGCAATTATTGGGTACACAGTGTGTACTACACACACACAACTACAGCAAAATGAAACAATAGAAAATAAAGTAGGCAAACGAAACTTAACTAAATTACAATAACACTCACCCAGTGACATGAACACAACGTAAGAGATTGAACGTATACAGAGAGAAAGAGAGAGAGAGAAACAGAAGTCAGAAGACAAAACAAAACTGCAAGGGCTGCCGACAAAAACAATCGCACATTTGCGCACACACACAACAGCTGCCTATGCAAGTGTATTGCATGCAATGTGCATACATAAGAGCGCACAATTTAAGAGGTCAACACTGTTAGAAACGTAGTTAAGAGTTTGAGATGGAGAAAATGAGTCGAAAACAAGAACAGGACAGAATTCATGAACTGCGTTCATGAGCGCAAGCTTAACGTGCTAAACTCCCTACACACACATGCATGAACATATATTCTTGTATGTGTATGTGTGTGCATGCAGTTGACCCCGTTAGGTTCACACTTAAATCAATTCTCTCTTGCAGTAAGTTCTAACTGCGCACAGGGTAGCAACAGCGGGGGTTGCGTGGATGGGGAGAGGGGATTGGGCTTAGCAAGGGCGTAGGGAAGGGAGGGGGGAGGAGTGCGCTTGTTTGAGGCTGACTTGTGCGTCATTGCGAATTAACTCGGTTGCAAATTGAAGGGCATTGAAAGCTTCGGCTTTGCTCGCTTTTGCTTTTGGTTCGGCTGTGTGTGTGCGTGTGTGCCTGTGTTGGTTGCACTTAGTTGCGCGTGTGTGTTTATGTGTGTGTGTGCTTTACAGCTGCTGTCCTTGATTATAGCTTTTCTTTGCTTGGCAGAATCGTGGACTGGTTGCTGTTTTTGTTGTTGTTATTGCTGCTGCGTATGCTGTGTACTGTTGCCTCTGCTGCTGCTGCTCTTTCGCCCAATATTGTTTGTATAGTTTTTGCTGCTTTGGCTTTGGCTTTGCCTCTCGCTTTGTTATTATGGTTTTCTTTGTACATGTGCTTTGTGGGGGACTTGCTTCGCTCTTTTTCTCTCTCTTCCTCATCTCTTCCCTCTTTGTCTCTTTCTGTTGCTCGAGCAGGTTGGCGCTTTGTTGTTGTTGTCGTTGGCGCTCTCTCCCTGACGTGCTGAAGTTCGTATACTCTCTGTCTTTCTCTCTTTCTGCCTGGCCTGGCAGTGTGCGCGCGTTATCTGGCTCTGCTGGCGTTGACGTCGACGTCGACGTTTGTCGTGTCGTTGTAGTCGTTGTGCTTGTGCTGCTTCTTATGCTGCTTTCAGATGTTCGTGTGCTCTGCTCGCTGGGGGCTTCCAAACTCTGTTGCCAGTTAATTTTCAGTAACTAGTTGAAGTAGACAACAAAAGGAAATAAAGAGCAAAATCAAATCAAATCCAAATCAAAAGTCAAAACAGGCGCAACAACGACAACAACAGTAGCAGCCAAAGTAAAGAAATAATAAAAAAAGCTAAAGACAAAAGCGAATGCAAAAAAACAAAATAATGTTATCGCTCAACGTGTGTGTATGTGTGTGTGTGTGTTAAGTGTGTCTGCATTTGTTTTTTATTTTAAACTGTTTTTCGAAAAGTTTCGTAATTATCTGAAAATGCACAACTAAAATGAATTGCTGCAGTCAGCTGCGTGTGTTTTGAAGCTTTGTATGTGTGTGTTCTGCGCGCGTCTTTGTGTGCGTATGTGTGTGTGTAGGGAGAGAGAGAGAGAAGTCGAGTGCAGACAACAACAGAGTCTGTTCATAGAATATAGAGAGAAAGCATAAACACAAAAATTTTCATTTTATTTTCGAATTTGAATTTTGCTTTTTTATTTGCGTCGAATTATTAAAAATACACATGCAGCACATATGCACATATGCATACATATACTTTTGTGTGTGTGTGGCTATATTGTGCCATCATTATTAGACAGTCACGGTCCCCCATAGCAACAACAACAACAGCACAAGAAATTGCAGCTGAGTGTCATTTGGTTGTTGTTGTTGATGATCTTTCAGAGTCAGAGAGCGTGGGCTCCAAACACACATAAGCACACGCACGCACGCACCAACACACACAGCTGAGAGGCAGCAGCAACAACAAACAAACACAGATAAAAAGCAACGGAAATAACAACACGCTGAAGCTTAACAATAACCAACTTGCTTCTCTTGCTCTCCCTCTCCCACACCACTCTCGCTCTCCTGCTTGCTTGCTCTCTGTGGATTTCAAAAACAAATGCGCGCACAGTGAAACTTGGCAAAGCTCAATGAGACAATACAAAACATAAATTATCCAAAAAACGCATACAAATTGAAAAGTTTCAGTGTGCACACATTTTACATTAGTGTGTGTGTGAAGAAGAAAGAAAAAGCAATACAGACAACAGCAGCAATCGTGGAGTGTGTGGGGGGAAGGGGAAGAGTCGAATTAGCTCATCCCAAAAAAGAGAGCAAAGTTTGACCAGTGTGGCCACAGTGTGTGATGACAGTTGACAGACACAGTCATATAAACACAGTGTGGCCACAGAAATACATGTGTAAATATGTGTATAACATACATATAACAGTATTGTGAATTTGACGAAGGTTTCCAGTGTGTACACATATATTTATATAAGCTTTGCTATAAATAACGCATTGCGTTATTCTTGTTGCAGAATTTCATTTTATCTTTTTTTCTATTTTATCTTCTGTTTACAAAATTTAAACCGTTATACGTTGAGCGCACTGTAATTTTTGTTGTAATGGGGGTTGTTGCTGTTGTTAACTCTCTTACCTGCGCTCACTCTCTCTGTCACAAACACGAATACATGTGCGTGCTCGCACTTGCCAATAACATTAAACAGCTGAGCTTGTTTGGAAACAAACACACACACACTCACCCCATCCCCTTATGGAAAGAGATGACACAAGGCAATCGAAATGCGAAACAGAAATTTCATTTGTTAACAGAAAACAACAACAGTAACAATAGTAGACGCAGTCGCAGCGCAGCAGCAGCGTAAGCCAGCTACAAATAGAAATGAAACAATTCCCGTTCACCCTGGAAGTATGCAGCAAATATGCAAAACGCGCGTTGAGGCTTGTCCTTGATACCTGAGAGAGAGAGAGAGAGAGAGAGAGAGAGAGAGAGCGCGCCAGAGGCAGAGAGCAGTGCATGGGCGAAGGGAGAGCGCCAGCGGCAATGGCGGTAGCAGCGCACGTTGTTTGTCGACGTCAGACTCGCTGCTGCTGTTGTTGTTGTTGCTATTGCTATTGGTGCTGCAACTTCTGCTGCTGCTGCGACGCTGACACAGTTTCATTTATTTAGGCTGTGCGCATGCAAGTGCGAGGGAGAGAGCAAGAGTCGACCTACATTTTGCATGGTGGCATAGACGAGATTCCGTTGCAGCCGCATTGGGGCTCATGGTCAGGCAGTGAATCTGATAGCATTGATAAGGATATTGCACACACACACTCACACACATACATATATGTAGACAACGCACTAATAGATGTACCCTACTAATATAAATCGCAGATAATTGAATCTCTATTTAATTTACAGGCAGACAGCGCAGCAGTTACAGCAGCTTCTCCATTCTAGATGTGTGTGCGGCCATAACAGAAACCAGAGCAACAACAAGAGCATCTACATCAATTACAACAACAACAACAACAACAGTAGCAACAACAAAATTTAGAAACTATAACAAATTCAACAATAGCAACAAACAATCACCGCCTTAGCCTTAGCCTTAGTGGATACAACGAGACCAGAAGACCAAAAACAAAACAAAAAAAAATTAATTAAAACACATTAAAAAAAGTAAGACAATTTAAAATACAACAATAACATAATAAACAAGAAGAGCAGCTAAAACTAAGAAGGAAATACAGAAAGAAATATTCTGAATATTCACATAGACACAACCACACACACACACACACACACGCACCTATACCTACACAGATAACACAAGATGTCATCGCCCAGTGCTGGTAAACGACGCATGGACAATGACGTCATCAAGCTAATTGAATCAAAACACGAGGTCACCATTTTGGGTGGCCTCAATGAGTTTCATGTTAAATTCTTTGGCCCTCCTGGCACACCCTATGAGGGTGGCGTATGGAAGGTGCGCGTCTATCTGCCCGATAATTATCCCTTTAAATCTCCTAGCATTGGGTTTGTGAACAAAATCTATCATCCGAATATAGACGAATCATCTGGGACCGTTTGCCTCGATGTGATCAATCAGGCCTGGACAGCACTGTACGATCTATCGAATATATTCGAATCGTTTCTGCCACAATTGCTCACATATCCCAATCCAGTGGATCCTTTAAATCGTGATGCTGCCGCCCTGTACCTGCACGAGCCGGAGGAATATCATCGCAAGGTTGCCGACTATGTCCAACGCTATGCGACCGAAGATGCACTGCGGGCGGCGCAACAGGAGCGTGAGAGCAGTGACAGTGAGTCCAGTATGTCTGATTATAGTGAGGATGAGGCCAGGGATATGGAGTTATAATATCGGTTTAACTGCAATTTAATCAATACAACAACCCAAACAACAACAACAACATTAACAATAGCTGTCACCTAATGCTTTCGATTTGATATCGGAATTATAGGAACAACTACAACCACAGCAACAACAATATTAATGATATATACAATACATATATAAAGAACGTGATTCGATGATGATTCGATACTTATAACAAATATGATATATATATACATATGTATATATATATATATATATATATATATATATGTATATATATATTGATTAACATAAGCATAAAGTTTGAAACAATTCTTAGTAATTTAGCGATTATTGTAGTTTATAAAGAAAACAGAGTAAAAACACGCAGATAACACATGTTTGATGAACATAAAAATGAAGCAGAAACAGACACACAAACACCAACACCGACATACACAGTTCTGGGAGGTCCCATGCTAAGAGTATTTTATATCTGTTTAGTTGTTAAAATTTCTTTTTTATTTTTATTTTGACTAGAACTAAATACGTTCAAATATAAATTTCAATGTCTCCTTACCGCCCCCACTCCCCCCTCACTTGTTATTATTATTAAGTTTAATATAATGTTTATGCATAGTTTTCTTCAAATTGATCTGCTTAGTTATTTTTTTTGTCCAAGAATGTGAAAAATATTGAAAACATAAAAATCGCAAAACATTACAGTAAAATAGTGTGTGTACTTTTGAATTTGTTGTTGCTTTTACCCATTTTTTTTGTTCTTTCCTGTTGTGCTTTATTTTTTTTCTCTCTTCCTCACGGTCTTTTCCTTTGTATAATAAGTCAAAATGGAACAGAACAGTTATTTAAGATGAAGAAGATGACGAAGATGGTGAAGATGATTACAAATAATAAATAAACAAAGTTAAAACAAATACAGAGATAGCTGAGAAACAAGTTTGTGTGTGTAGAGTTTGTGTGTATTTCAAGTTGTATTAGTAGTGTGAGTTCAATAAATCAAAGATTTTTTTGTATATAAAGCAACGATCGAGTACTTTCTCACTCCCCCACTCTCTCACTGTCTCTTTTATTTGTTTCTCTGTCTGTCTGTGTCGATCACTACAAGTCAGTTAAGTAATGATGGGGCCGGTTGGAGCTCGCGTGATCTAAAGTACTGTATATATGGTTTATTATGTAGTCCAAGTTCCCCCTCTGGAATGCACAACTCTACACACACATTGCAGCAATATATACGAAGTGTACTTGTAGATCACACACAGACACACAACACACACACATATATATATATACACTGATTATACTGTTGGGGATCCGTAAAGTAGTGTGAGTATAACCCTGAGATGGTTTTTAAGCAAATCAAACAAACAAATCAACAAGAAAACATGAGAAAACATTAAGTGAAAGTAAATCTAACAAACAAAACAAACGTAATTTTTAACATACTATAATTATGCATTGTGCTAACATTAATAATATTTTATGCTTAAGTTTAACAAAGTGTTTATGAATGATTATGTGAAAATAAATGAAAAGAAACAACAAGAAAGATTACAACAACAACACAGTGGGCAAGAGAATGTGTGTCTTTGATTCCTTCCTGGCCTCAATTCGGTTTCGCTTGTTCCTTGTTTTGTCAATAGGGGGCGTGACAGTGCACACCCCCCTTATATCGTTCTATGTGTGACCTATGTTAACCAAGTCGCGAATTGTCAACACATTTTGCCTTGGAAACTTGAGTTTGTTGATTGCCTCAAGAAGTTCAGTTCGCTTTCCCTACCTCCCTTACTCCGCGTCCTCTTCTTGTTGGGGTTTTTGCTTTTTATTCTCCTTTTTTTTGTGGCTTTTTGCATTCCTTAGCGTTTCGGTTTGTTTTTCTCGCAAGTTCGCAGCAACAGCAGCACCAGCAACAGAGCAACAGGACCAACCTCGAAATGGGTATCAATATTTAAGTTTCTTTTCGAATTAAAATACAAGAAATTAATATAACTCTTGAGTGTTTGAGAAGTGATAAGTTTTCGACAAAGGTTTTAAGTGTGATATATGAATAGATTGCAAGATTTTGGCATATAGAGTTGTGTGTGCATCGATCTTAAAGTTTTCGTTTGAGAATATAAAAAGCTAATAAACATTTTTAAGTGTTCTTAACTGAAGTTTACAATGGTACATTGTGTAATGTACTCCTATGGGATTGTTGAATTTACTTACCCCAAACTCAAAGTTACGTAATCAATTAGTTTAAAATATAAATAGAATTTAAGTTTAGCATGATTTCACAGAAAACACCTCATCTAGAGGCATAGAATAGCCGCAGCTGCTCTCTATGACGTAGTTTTGGTTAAGAGTTGCCAGGCAGCTTAAAGTTTTTCCACGTTTTGTATTGTTTTGTTAAAGAAATTCAGAAAAGACTTAAAAGAAATTTTTCATGATTTAAATAAATTCGCAGGGTTGCCAGGTCTTTCACTTTTTTCGTTCTGATATTAAAGTGTAATTTGTCTAACCTCTGACCCCAACGAGTGCAGGTCAACGTGATCTACAATACATAATGTTCTTGTCTAGAAAGTATCCAAAAGTCAAAAAAGGGTTGTTGCCATGAGATAAGAGATAAAAAACTTTATGTCTCCCGTTGCGTGTGTTCGTGTGTGTATGTCTAGACTCGTTTGGTAGTTGTGTTGTTGTTGGGGCAACGGTAAATCAACAAATTATAACGCGAACATGTGCATAACAAAGGCAGCCCCAATGTTGAATACTTTCATGGACATGTCGGTTCCTTACCCATACTTTAGCCTTACATACCTTACCTTCCTTAGCCATACCTTAACACGCATCCTCCTTAGTACTTTCCCCTTAACTGCGCTCCTGTAGGTACCCCCGCAACTCCGCTCCTGTGCTCCTTGCCAGACTTTTATTGCAAGTAAATTTGTAGACAAGTACTAATAAAATTATTGAAGCAAAGCGAATCCCGAGCATAGAACAAGCGGACGCATGTAGAAACAATAGGGAGGAGTAGGAGGAGAGTAGAATTTGAGAGGATGGGGACGGGGCGCCTCGGTCGACTGCAATTGCCGGTATTGCAATAAAGTTGTGCATGGCCAAACAGCGCATTCCAACAGTAATGGGTTAAGTTCGATTGTTCTGTGGGGGGAATGGGTTAACGGGTTAAGTGTATACAGTGAGAGAAAAACTTGCAGTGCAAGTTGACTATGAATTGGAATTATGAATAGGAAATTTTGGGAACTGCTTAGCTTTGAACTCTGAGAAACTACAATATAAATATATTTATGTATATACACTGTGCGACATCAGGTTAGCGCCCCCCTGTACATGCTTCTTTGATGTGGAATATTTTGCAAACTGCTTAAGCTAGAGCTTTGCTAATTCCCTGATAATTTCTATAATTCTTTAAATGAAAAATGTACTGATATTGGTTTTAAATATATATATATATATATTGTATAATTTTGGTGGCTGGCTCGAGGTCAAGATCAAGTTGAATAAAATAAATATTTTCTTGATGAATGAAAAACAAAGGTCGCTAAAACTCTATAATATATATTGTATTTATATTTTTATTTATGGTAAATACATACATATATATATATTTAAATACATACATGTACTATACATAAATAACTTCCATCTTCACTTCCTCCACAAATCGATTTACAGGAGACTGAGCTACTAAGTGGCTCAAACATTTCGCTTCACTATTTCTCTCAGTGTACTCTTGCAGTGCACACAATTTACGAGCTAAATGCGAAGTTTATTATCCATTTTGGTGGCAATTTATTTGCATATTGTCTTTTGTTGGCGTGCAGCGGAGCGCAGAGAGGAGTTGGCGAAGGGGAAGCCGACACTCACAAGGAGCTGGAGAAGGGGGAAGCCAGGAGGCAGGCAGAGGTGCTAGGGAGCTTGTATAGTCTAAGCGTGTGAGCGTGTCGATGGCGTAGATTGATTTGACTTTGACACATGAAGCACAACAAAACACACACGCACACACCCCTTCCCCTTTCATCCGCACACCCACCTCTATCTGTCTCTCCCTCGCACTCACATGCAACATAATGACATGTGCTAGCGCTTTGTTTGTCAGGCAAGGCGGGTGCCGCAAAAGGTCGCTCCCCAACACCAACAGCCAAGCGCGAGAATGGAGCAGCAGCAGGAGGAGGAGCTGGAGCTGGAGCTGGTGGAGGCGGGGCAGCAAATGGCGCAACAACAACAACTGTGGCAGGAACAGCAGCAGGAGCGCCAGCAAACAGCAGCGGAGGCGTTGCCGCTGCCACCGGAACTGTAGGCGGAGGAGGGGGAGGTGGATGTAGCAGATCCACTCTACATGCAAGCAAAACGATACTGAAAACTGTTTCGGTATTCCTCGCCAGCGGCAAACGTAATTCGAGCAACCAGTCGAAGGCCGCAGCGGCTGCCCTGCAGAACAAACGGCAACAGCAGCGACAACGCAAAATGGACGAGCTGAGCGGCAAGGTGAATCCCAAGCTATTGGAAAGTCTGCGCAAGAAGACGCGCTTTACCAAGTGAGTGAAACATAAAGGAGCATTCAGTATGCTGATATTAGCGCAAATTAGTGATAAATTTATCATAACTCTACAGTTATGTCAGAAATATATTGAGAAAAATCTTCTAAAGATTTTTAGGTTTCACATAACCTTAAATTTCTAGATATTTCACAAGTTTGCAACTTTTTATAATTCTCAAGATTCTTTCAATTAATGAAAACATTTTAATAATTGACTTTTTAAAGTGTTTTCTGTATATTCAGCATCCATTTCATGTACATTTATAATTATAATATACATTATTGTATTATAATTATTATAATTATTATTATATAATTATATATTATTGTATATCTTCAAAACCTCATTTAGATATTTGCAATTGACATAACCTTAAATATCAAAATTTTCTAAAAGTTTTCAACTTTTTACAACCCTCAAGTTTCTGTGTGTTATTAAAAATACTCTGTAGTTGTGTTTTCTAAGGGTATGCTGTATACTCAGTATTTACTTTATGTATTTATTTAATTTCTATTATATCGTTAAAATCTCTTAAGCTTAATATCTTCTTATACTGAAGTACCTACATAAACATATATACTCATATGTATATGAGTTCCCAGATAAACATCTTTAGACACCAATTAATGTATAGAAATTATAGATATAGAAATGTATAAGAATATATACCTACATATATCTGCATATTTGATTAACATATTTAAAAAGTATAAAAACAATAATTCGCCTTCAGCCTTTTCTCGCTACTTAAGCGCGCGGTCAGATTTTACAGTCTTAAACGCGAAATGTTATAAGAACTATTTAACTCGTTGCAAGGTTCAGTTTACTCAGAACCCCAAACAGTTTTATAGTTTTGTTAACACGAAGCGCAAGTCTCCCGCATTTCCAACGAAATTAACGTTTGAAAATGCTTGTGCAGATACCGACCAAACCATGGCCGGTTTGTTTGCAAAGTTTTTTCAAACGACATATTCACCTTCTACACATCACACTCACTTTTATCCATACAACATTCCAAGTTCGAATGGTATTTTCACTCCCTTTCTAAACGAAAGCTCACTTGTCAAGGATCTTTATTTAGTTAAGCCAGTTTTCTCACCAGGCCCTGACGGTGTTCCCGCTTGTATACTTCGGTTCTGTGCCAACTCCTTAAGTAAGCCATTGCTCAAACTATTTTCGCTGTCGTTAGAAACTTCACTCTTTCCTTCTATTTGGAAAGAATCTTTTATTATTCCCCTTCATAAAAAGGGCAGCAAGTCTGATGCAAGCAATTATAGAGGTATCTCTAAATTGTCGGCTATACCTAAATTTTTCGAGAATGTTATAACTCCTCAATTGCAACATTCCTGTAGGTCCGTTATTTCTCCTTTTCAACACGGATTTATAAAGCGTCGTTCAACTACGACAAATTTACTTGAGCTGACATCCTTTGTGGTAAAAGGATTTCAGGAAAATCTTCAAACTGATGTTATTTATACTGATACCAGTAAAGCTTTTGACTCAGTGAATCACTCCCTTCTGGCACATAAGCTTGACCTTCTAGGTTTTTCACCAAAAATACTTAGCTGGATTGTTAGCTATCTGACTGACAGAACTCAAAGAGTCCTCTTTAAAACCACCCTTTCAAACCCACTTCATGCCACATCTGGGGTTCCTCAAGGGAGTCACCTCGGTCCCCTACTTTTTACGCTTTTCATCAATGACCTTCCTTTGGTCATACGTAACTCCCGTACTCTCATGTATGCGGATGATGTAAAGCTTTGTTACCAATTTAAAGACGACCACTGTCACTCACTCTTACAAGCCGACCTAAATAGTTTTTATTCTTGGTGTTGTGTCAATTTTTTAAACCTGAACAGCTCTAAATGCAAGCTGATGACATTCTCTCGAGCCAGTCCAAAGTATGCTTCTTATACTCTTTGTGGTTGTGCCTTGGAAAGAATCACCCTAGTTGATGATCTGGGGGTTCTTTTGGACCGAAAACTTAAGTTTTCCAATCATATTTCTAATATGGTCAATAAAGCCATAGGTGTCTTAGGCTTTATTAAGAGATGGTCTAAGGAATTTGACGATCCTTATCTTACAAAGACCCTCTACATCTCACTTGTTCGTCCCATTCTCGAATACGGGTCATGCGTATGGTGTCCCCAGTACACTATTCATAAGGAACGCATTGAATCTGTACAGAAGAACTTTTTACTTTTTGCCTTACGTGGCCTTAACTGGGATGAAAATTTAAGACTGCCTTCCTATACTAATAGACTTCTATTATTAAACCTGCCTTCCCTAACCAATCGCAGAACCATGCTAGGTGTCTTATTTATTAACAACCTTATGCAAGGTGACATTGACAGTGAGACCCTGGTAAGGCAGCTACACTTCTCTGTCCCTTGCAGAACGTAATTACCTTCCACTAACTCTTCCTTATTGTAGATCGAACTATGCACTGCACGATCCGTTCAGGGTATTATGTTCGGACTACAATAAACTTCAACACGTCATAGCTAGCACTAACTCTATCGCTGCTATGAAGTCTTTAATTCTTGTCTATCTAGCACGTAATTAGTATTAGTATTAATTAGTAATAGTATCCTCCTAATAGTATTCCTCGTCATTCTATCTTCTTTTTTTAATTTTCATTCTTCACTTGCATGTCGCGTGTATCCTCTATTCGACTTTTTATTCCCTATCGCGTTAATTTTCTTTCTCTCGCGTTTCTACTCGCATTTTTACCGCGTTTCCGTGTCGTCCGTTATGCGACGGTGCCTCTCGGTCGGTCAGGCGGGAGGTGGACTTCGTCTGGGTTCCGCGCACAACAAGCATCGGCTTGGTGTCGTTTGGACCACTTGCTAATACATTCATTGTATTCAACGTCCAACAATAAAAAAATATCATATATGTTACTATGTAACTTTGTCACTCTTTGTTTCTCACAGTTTATTCTACAGATAACGCATATTTAAGTACTCTTTTTCATAGCATACTTTTTGGAGCAAAACTGTATTTCGCACCCCAATAAATAGCATGAGTATGGAACCAAAAACTTTCCAATTAAAAGCACTATCTTCATTTCTAATTTATACGACTGTCACTTATCTATCTGTCACTATCTCTATTGCTAATTTATACGACTGTGCTTTTAATTGGAAAGTTTTTGGTTTCATATTCATACTATTTATTTATTCATGCTATATACACGTATGTATATATATATTTATTTAATCCAAGATACAAAGCCAGATAGAAGATCAACCAGAAAGAACATCTGCCTTCGGCATGCCGTAGATCTTTACTCTTGTTGGTTCTTATCTCGTTCGTGTGTTTCTATGCTTGCAAACTATAATATATAATAATATAATATAATATACCTTATATGGTGGTGCAGAATTGAAAAAGTAGCAACAATTGCTGGATGCGTAAAACCTTTTCCCTTTTATCTTTTAGTTTGCAGACATCTATCTCTTACATATATGCATCTTCGATTATATCTTCTTTCACAGAGATGAACTGGACGCACTGTGTCGCATTTACCGCAAGCTGGTTTCAAATTGTCAATACGCTGCCAAGACACTGGCCTCGAGCTCCTCCAGCGCAGCCATAGCCAAGCCGCATGCCGCAGTCGAGGTATTGCCAATATTACTTACCGAATTTAACAATTAACTTTCTCAATGTCATCGCAGGGGATCGATCGCATCGTGTTCCGCGAACTGCTGCACAGCACATTCGACATTGTCACTGAGGAGATACTGATGGAGCGCATCTTCTGCAGCTGGGACAAGGCACACGAGGGTCTGCCGCTGCGTCTTGAGGGTTGGCTCATTGGTTTATCGACCTTTTTGCGCGGCACGCCTGCAGAGCGTGCTGCGTTCTGTTTTCGCGTTTACGATCTCAACACAGATGGCTTTATAACCAAGGATGAGATGTTCACACTGCTGCGCAATTGTCTCATCAAACAGCCACAGGATGAGGATCCCGATGAGGGTGTCAAGGATCTGGTGGAAATTGTACTCAAAAAGTTTGACATCGATAAGGACGGCAAGGTTAGAGATGATTCTCTTCGATTTCTGATAAAGATCTTCATGCAACTCTTCATGCAGGTCTCCCTGGATGACTTTATGGGTACCGTCGCCGCAGAGCCGCTGCTCATCGAGGCCTTCGGACAATGTCTGCCCACTGATAGCGCCATCGTCTCGTTCTTTTCCACATTGCAGGTGTAAAACAGAAATTCCTAGAAAAATTATTTTCTCACACAAATAAATAGATGTTTATCATTGATCTTATACAGATTGCAATTGTTTGTTTTTCCAATGAAGAATATATTGTATATAGTATACATTATCTCGCGTGACGGCACTCCTTTATAGCTGCATGCAAATACTGATGAATCATGCTTAACTAGAGGTATTTTACGATTACACAAATCGCGCGATTCAATTGCGATTAGCTAAGGCTTCTTGGACTCCGGGGGGAATATGCATAGTACAATGTGCTCTACAATATTTAGTTATTGAGTTGAGTTTGAGTTTTGCTCAAATGTATCAGAGGAGATAAAGAGCAGAGGGTGTCCGGTTCAGATAATGCCTATAACTAACTAGGTTGACACTGACCGCTAATGTCAGGTGGGTAACGGGGTGTTGGGGATGGAGAATTATTCACTACGGAATAGGGCAATTGTAATCTGTTAATTAACAGTTTGTCGTGTACTAAAGGTCGGATGACCCTCACCAGACCCGTCATAGTGTAATCGATGTAGATACAATAAAGATATGATTGCAATATGCCGATCAGGATGCAGCTAAACACGCAACTTGCTTCAATATGAAACTAAAAGTTACTCTAGTAATTGAAAGATATTTTTGTACTTGAGACATACTTTTCTATTTAAGAGATACTTTTGTATATTAGAGATACTTTTGTATCTTAGAGATACTTTTGTATCTTAGAGATACTTTCTCATCTTAGAGATACTTTTGTATCTTAGAGATACTTTTGTATCTTAGAGATACTTTTGTATCTTAGAGATACTTTTGTATCTTAGAGATACTTTTGTATCTTAGAGATACTTTTGTATCTTAGAGATACTTTTGTATCTTGCGCTATTTTGGTTATAGGTATACGCAGCCAAGCAATTGATTTACCTTGCTCACCAGTTACTCTTACCACGTTTCTAGGGTATCTAACAGTCGCATTCTCTTAAACTTCTCTGTCTCTATTTAGTTATTTGTATCATTATTCAGCTGTCACTTCATTTGTATCTCAGCGCACATAAACTTTGCACTTGCACCTTCATATCTACGAGTATGTATCTAACTACATATCTTTATTCAGTCTGGCATATGTGGCTCTCTGTATCTTTACCACTTTGCATATTAGAGTCGTTTCATTTTTATTTTAATCTGTGAATTTATGTATCTTTTTATCTATGTTTTCATTAAACCTTAGCCTGCTTTGAACACTGTATATATTTTTAGTGCATTTGTCTTGTTCATTTTGTGGATGGGAGTCCCCTTGAGTATACAGATATGTGTCTTTAAGAATATAGTGTAGATACTAAAAAGTCTTAACAACATGGAGTATCTTACTTTTCTCTTCTGTACTTACTTTTCTTATCTGTATTTGTCTTTCTTATATCATATCATACCTGTGTCTATTAAACTATTATCATTGTAAATTATCTTTATAATTTAGTAAGGTATCTCTGAATCATTTACTGTATCTAAACTATCATGATACCATCTGTCTAGTGCATAGAGTATCTACCACGTTTCTTTGCTATACTATCTGTGAATGTTTTATTAAGCTTGCGATTAATTTTTGAAATCGCATCAAGTCCGCCTTGAGGCCACCCAAGTGCCTGTGCCGGTGCCCGTAGACAGATCATCGCCGGCGGCAACTAGAAACAATGTGCAATGTGCGTCCATCTGTCCGTCAATTAAACTGGGCAACTACTGGACAAGTGATCACCCAACGCCGACAGCAGCGTTGCAAGCTTGAGCTAAATTATTCGATTAGCTGAATCCGCAGATGAATCCCACACTCGGCTTCACTTGCACTTGAATTGCGATTGCGATTGCGATTGCAATTGCCGACGAAGATGGAACCTCGTCAGGCAGCCAAGCAGGCAGGCAGTTTCAGCTGCAGTTGGTGTGCGTCGACTATAGAGACAATAATATCCAATAATATAATGTCAGCTTACTTACGTATACGTAATATGACACAGATCATCTACCTCCCCTCTAGCACTCTCCCTGCGCTCATCCAAGCACGAGGTCAGCTAACCTTGTGGCAACTTCCAGTTCTAGTTTCAGTTCCAGTTTATAAAACAATTTACTCGATATAATTATAGTATTTCCATTGTCAAACTAGTTTTTCCACTTCAATATACTTTCCTTAAACTACATAAAAAATGGGCATTGATTGATCCACTTCCATGTGACCATCTAGTTTCTTTCTTTTTACACAGCATTCCCCGCTAATTTTATTACCAATATTCGAAAAATCTTTCAAATTTCAGCAGTTTTCATCATATTTTCATACATAGGTTGTGCGCCAGTTTTCCATTCGATCAGCGGAGCGCGACAGTGAATCTTATCGCCAGTTGGCATCGTATCAGTTGCCCCCATATGTACTTAGTATAACGCTTGCATACACGTATTTCCCATATTCGTTAAACATTGTGTGTATTTTGTTTCGTCTATTGATCAGCTGTGACGAATACGTAACGCCCCATTGCACTTGCCGTTCTAACATATAGTATTCATAGAGTTTGTAAATTGCATGCATTCTTGTTTCTTCTGTAAAATCACGTTTTTGGGTATGAGAAATCAAAGCAGTTGATGAGACATATGTTTTACTGATAGCTGTATATATACCAAATTTGATATTTCTAACTTAAGCAGTTGCTGAGTTCAGATAGTTTGATAATTACATGAATATGTATATAGAATGATTAGATTGGAAAGATTCTTTTTTCTATAGCTCTTATTATTAGCATACTTTAAAATTAATATTTGTATATATACAGTATAAGTATAGAGAACCAACATTTACCTTAGTAAGCTTTTCCATTCGTTTGCATCCCAAAATAAACACAAAATTGTTTAGAGATTCATAAAAATTGCATCTGGCCCAATAAGTTCGAAATCTTTAAGTGTGAACGTTATTTACCTTATATGATACATACATTTTTATATGATCCACACACAATTTGATCTACTGCGAGTCTAAATATAGCTTATGGTTCCAAAATATAGGCTGTCCATTGTTTATAAATATTACACATGCTTGTAAACATCGAAATTACGAACACATTCACACGCACACTACTCACACACTCACTTGTATACGCGCAAGCACGCTCACCCGTACACTCACTTGCACACTCACTCATGCACCCATTCCGCTAGCGATGCACTCATTGTATATACGTCTAAAGTCTCAAGCGGTACGTTCTATATAGATCAAGAGCTCACTCGCTTGCCATCTCTCTCTCTCTCTCTCTTTCTCTCTCCCTCTGTCTAGCTATCTTTATCGCTCCCTTGATGAGTGAGTGTTTTGTGAGTGCGCACAGTGAATAGTATTTGAAATAATCACTCATACGTCGGAACCGGCAAGTTGCGCGTCGCATTCTGTTTACATTTAGCGGGAATTCAGTTCGAATTCGTTAACAGCCGCTAACGGTTTAGTCAGTAGCCCCCCAGCAAGATCCGTAACAGTTCCTGAGATCCTCCGTTAAATTGCTTCCCTCCCTCCTACAATATGACGAGGACCATTCAGAGGTAAGTAACGAAATCCAAAAGGAAAACACAAACAGAACGTGTAAAAAACGATCCAAATCGGGCTGGCAACTGCAGCTGAACTCAATCATATAAATAATAATAATCTTATCAGCCCGGTGTATGTAGTACAAACACATGTGTAGCTACAATTTCATATTTGTTTTTCTACAAAAACACGTAATTGTGTGTGAGGAACTAAAAAAAAGAAGGGAATAATCTAAAAACAAAAATAATTTGAATGAATGCGTGTTGAAGATAAGAAAGGCGAAAGAGAGAGAGGACAGAGGCCTTAAAGAACTATGACCCTAGCATTACTATTTCGATTCGTTATCTGGATTATTGGGCGATCGTGCGACGGATCCCGGTCCCGCATAACAACACTGTATAGTGCCCCGTAGCGAGTGATCCATCACTGCCCCCTTTAGGTTGCTATGAAGTAGATAAGTTATTGCCCTTTGTGCTATCGAGATTTATGTACTAACATATTAGTATAAGTAACTAACTAACGGAACAGCAGATCGCGTGGTTGATCAGCTTTGCAATCGATTCTAACCTTTGAAAGGAGTGTACTCACTCTACTCGTCTCTATTCGGCCTCCCCAACAAGTCGATAATTAGATTCACAGATGCTTTGACTGAAATTATTGTTTGACAGCTGTAGAACACCCCTTGCTCCCTTTGTCCTTCTCTCGAGCAACCAGTACCAACCGTATATAGATATCAGCCCCACATAGTCATGGCATGTCAGTCAAGCTTCCATTCATACAACGGAACTATGGATGATATATGAAGAAGCGAAATCCATATAGAATATATGTTTACTATTTGTTTATTACGATTTGACAGCTGTCTCATAGAGCTTTCAGTCGTTACTCCATTATTATTAATGTTGCCAACCACAGAGTCACATATTGTAGTTAAAATATATTGCACTTAACAGGTTTTTCATGATTATATACCCCATTAAAAGTCAGCTTTATAAACTGTTCCATGGGGCACCGACTAGCATTTTTTTAGTATTGGGATAGCTAGTGAAAATTGTTGCAGTATTTACCTTATAAACACCGGGTAATTATAGGCTATATTAGCAATAAACGGTAGTTGCCAACGGAATCGGAAACTAATTAAGTAGCCTTGTTAATGATCAATCCATTTATCAAGCTTGTTTCCATTCAAATCTATTAGACGAGACTGGTTCCGATAATATAAAAGATACAAATCACTAGTCTCTAAATTGATAAGTAATTAATTTAATCTGTAATCTGTAATTGTCTATCTGATTTAGTTTGACAAGCAAGTATTATCAATTTCACTGGCTGTCACGTCAAGTTTACATAGATAGTTCTGAAAACGTGACTTCATTGAAACGGGGAACATGAAAATTACATAGATTCGGCACAAGAGAGCTGCGGGTTGAGGTCGTTTTGCAAACGAAACGATGTGGGTGCCGTTGATCAGGGTTATGGTCATGGTCGCAGTTGTTGTTTTTTGTGTTGTTGTCGGCTTGACTCTCTTTCTAAAGGTTATCGTCAGATGCCGAGACAAAGCTTAACAAAAGCATTACACAGAGCCAAAACAAAGTGCTGACCCAAGCCAAATGTATAATAAACACGAGTCTGAATTGTGGCCCAAAGGTCGCCTAACCCGAGCGACCAGAGATGGAGATACAAATCAGAGCAACATGGGCAGCTACAGTGGGGCAAATGCGTGAATACCCTAGCAGATATAGTTGCACATATCATACGATTTATGTATATGTTATATTAAGCTCTGATTCACTGATAAGCAAGTTGTATAACGTATTATCGACATGTTGCTCAGGAATATATATTTAGTATATACTCGTATATATATAGGTACCTGCAACAGTCGCTGCAGCTTCATAGGGTATACAACTTGGCGAGTATTGTCAAGCTCGTAACTCAATCTGGACTTGGATAGCTACATAGATCAGCCCGATCCACAGTGGATCAAAAGACCGCCCTATCCGCCCTTTTAAATATGCAATCATATAAATTGCGAATTATTCTGGGGTTCAAAAGCCATAAAAAAAAACCATAAGTAACGTTTCTACTTTTGAGGTTAATAAAGGTCCACGTATGCAGTGATTAATTTATAATAGCATTTGGGTTTTATTTAAGAAATATATACTATATATATTAAGAAATATATATATATTATATATAAATATATAATATTAAGTAGGATTTGTAAACGCAGTAACTAATCTGAAAAGTAAACTTAGTGAAGCTACACTACTTTTCTGAGTAGGCTCTAATAGGAATTCTTTTTTATTCATAAATTATATAGGTTTTATTATTCATCATAGGCCAAAATAATGATCGCTTTCAAAATTACACAAGTATTTGCCAAAATTCCAAATTGCAACATAAAGCTTCTTGCCCCAATGTGGGCTCGAGATGAGCACACAAATCATAAAGAGCACTTTACGCTGACTAATTGGTCAGCGACACGCACTCCACAAATTAAACTGATAAATGACGGTGCGTCTCGACTATCTTTCTATTCCACTAGCAATAACAATAGTCGCCCGGCACGAGGAAGTGGCGGCGGCGATGGCGGAACAGTCGGAGGCAGGAATGGCAAAGGCGATGGCGGCGACGATGGTGGCAACAATATCTACAACATTGTTCTCTTTTTGGTAGACCTCGCAGTGCTTATAGTGAAGTTCTGGTTCACCATCTTGGAGTCTTTAGTCAAATTGTTTCTACCACTTCACCAAATGGATGTGGATGGCCAGTCCGTGCTGATCACCGGCGCTGGTCATGGCATTGGAAAGCAATTGGCACTGCAGTATTCAAAATTGGGAGCCAGGATCATTTGCTGGGACATAAACGAGGAGAACAACAAGAAGACAGTCGAGGAAATCAAGAAGGCAGGTGGCTGTGCATTTGGCTATGTTTGTAATGTTACGAAACGTGAGGATGTTATGGAATTAGCACGCCGTAATCGCCTAGAACATGGCTTCATTAGCATTATTGTTAACAATGCAGGCATTATGCCCACCCACTCGCTGCTCGAGCACAAAGAGGACGAGACACGTCTGCTGTTCGATCTCAATGTTTTGGCCAATTTCTGGGTAAGTGAAGTGAACTTAAGTCGAGCAAATTGCACAGCTAATCATGTTCTCCTCCACCTACCTCTTGCTCAACAGGTTCTTCAGGCATTCCTGCCCGAGATGATTGAACGCAACGAGGGAAACATTGTGGCACTATCCTCGTGCGCCGGCCTCTTCGGACTCAAGAACCTGGTGCCATACTGCGGCACCAAGTTTGCAGTGCGCGGCTACATGGCGGCCCTGGCCGAGGAGTTGCGGTTCAACAATCCACAAACTAATGTAAGTAGTGCCTAAGAGAAGAGAGTTAGTTAGAAAAGAACTTGAATGCGGCTATACTTAAGGGCTTTAAGCAAGTTCAAACTGAGAAGCAACCTAACTCTGTCTAAATTATATCCCTAAACTGTCTATATTTATACGACATATGAAAAGCAAGTGAAACAAGTAATAGCGTCAGTACTACCTTCAAATACAACGCTTTTGTAGGGTATACTCGTACTTAGACTGAAATGGTACAAGAAGGGAGCATACAAGCAAAGAAGCTACAGTTAAATGTTATTTTATACTACAATATATATTAGTATGGTTACACTTTCTCTTAAACGTGCACGCATTTTGACATTTTTGATCAAATTAGTAGCCGTAGTTCTTATAGTCTTTATAATCTAGGTGTTGATACGGACGGACAGACGTACATTGACTCAAATAATAGCACTGATCGAGAATATGTATATTTTACGGAATTGGCGTCTCCTTCCTCATTTGGTACAGAGTTAAAACACTCTTCCAGTGGCTATTTACATATATATGTATTATTTACAAACCTTACACTAATTACAACTACTTCCTTTCAGATCAAGCTGACCACTATCTTCCCCTATATGATCGATACTGGTCTATGCAAGAATCCCCGTATCCGATTCAAGAGAATGTTTAGTCTGATCCCCCCTTCAGTCGCTGCGGCATCCATTATTAAGGCACAACGTCAGGGTCTCGAGGAGGCAGCCATTCCCCGTCATTATGTGGCCGTCGAGAAAGTGAGTCGTCTTCTTCCCAAAAAGGCGACGCGTCTGATCAATGATTTCCTCGGCGCAACCCTTGATTCGGACTTGAACTAAGAATGACGAGCTGGAATATACATACGGAGTGCATAAACAAAATTATTTGTGTCGCAAAAACTTTATGACCTTTTTCCTAGGGGTTTTACTTTTTTTTGATATTCTTTATTCGTAAAACTTTATTAAAATATTGTAAATGAAATGACTTTGGAGATCTTAAAGGTTGTTACTTAAAACAAATACCAATTAAACATACACTTATTCTTAGAAACCCGAATGTGTTTTATTTACGGTGGATCAACTAGATCAATTCGACTTCAAATAACACGATTATTACACTGAACCGATAAAACTTAATTGGAATCGCCAACAACTTGATACTGATTCTTTAATAATCTTATCCAAGGTAATGTAGTTAGATCCGTAGAACTTGTAGGTCGATCGGTTCTGGGTACGTTTGGACTACAATAAAATTGTTAAAATCTAAGATTTCCGGATCAATTAAAGATAAAATTAAGGATCCATTGAGTTGACTGCGGACCAGTGACTGCGGAGTGTGTCGAGTATAATTACAGTAAGAACTCTGGCAATGATCTCATGCATATAACACACTTATGTATATTTAAAATAGGATTTTCTTTGAACATGTGAGGGGAAACTTTGGAGGGGTTTACTTCTTGGCGGCCTTGGCTGCCCCCTTCTTTTTCTCCTTTCGCAAACCATCCCTAGAGGTTATGGAGCCAGCACGCTTCTTTTCTAATCTTTGCTGCTCCGCAAGATTGTCCAAATATAACTGCTCAAAGTCGGTGCGCTCCATGACCTTCTTTTCGGAGGCACGCTTGCGATCGATCGCCTCGAGAGTTTCATGGAAGTTGGCAAGGGCAAGACGGAACTGCTCGTCAGATTCGATCATCTTGATAAACTGATCGGGATTATCTGGGTCAAGCTCTAAATCAGGCACCGGCAGCGACATCGTTAATTCGTCTACCTTTGCCGCTTCCGTTGATTTGCGTTGTTCCTCCTCTTCCAGCAGAGCGGTGCGACGACGCAGTTTGATCTCATCGACGCGATCCTCTAGCAGTTTGCTTCGAGAGATCTCGCGCTCGAACATCTTATTAAAGAGGGTGAGAGAGAGGTGAGTGAAAAGATTGAAAAAGAGAGACAGATACTAGAGAACTTACGGCTGCCATAAGAGCCTTCTCCTTGCTGGTTGTGCGCTTCATTGCCTCATCCAGATTCATTATGTGCGTATCCCCATTGGCCAGTGAAATGGACAAGAACTCCCCGCCTGGCTTAAATGCCACGGCCGTAATGGTCGAGTGAAAATTTAGGCTATAGATGGGCTTGCGCTGATCCAATAGAAGGTCCCAGAAATCCAGCATACCATCCATGTCCCCGGTGACAAAGAGCGAGGCACGTCCCGTGCTCCAGGCGCCGCACATGAGCTGTGTACGTTTCTTCACATACATTGTGCTCGGACGATTTTTGACCTCCTCGCACCAGATGCGGGCACGCCAATCGCCAACAATGAGGAAGTTCTTTACAAAGAACGGATTACGATGTATGGTACGAATGGGACCGCAACAGATTTGGAAATTCCCGGGTAGCATTTCAACGGGATTTATCCCTTTGCGATTGCCCACAAAAATGTGTCCCAAATCGCTGCCGGCAATGAAACGCACAGGGATAGTGTATTCAAACTCCAGCACTGTACAACCGTGTGCATCCTGTCGATTCTGTACGTGCATTGGATTGGGCTCTAGAAAGATCTCATTTGTGGGGACTTTCAGATCACGTATATCCCAAAATTTCACAGACCCATCCAGCGATGCCGTATAGAACTCAGTATTCAATTTCGAATGAACCCAAGTGATGCCCGAGCATTGTTCACGATGTGCCGCCTCCATGGGGCAAATACTTGTTAGCATTCCATTTTCAAAGGTATCCCATATGCACACCTTACCCGTGAATGTCCCGCCCGTCAAGTTGCTCTCCTCTTTGGGACAGATGGCGGCACACTTGACCACCTCGATGCTGTCATAGAAATACAGTGGCTTAATCGGGTTCGTGACATCCCACAGATAGAAAGCATTGGAGCTGCCCATGCTGTCATCGACAGGGGTCATGCGTACATCCTCATTCTTTTGTGTATACAAATTAGTATATTGGGTCAATATCGAATTATCGTTGGGCATCCAATTTATGATGCTCATGTAACGTTGCGGCAACCACAAATCATGGATTATATTGACGGTGCGCGATTTGAAGGGCATGCAAATGGTGCGCCCCATATCAGCGGGTAAATCGTCGAAGAAATGATTGTAAATATTGATGGCATTGTTCTGCGCTGCCACAGTGTTTGTGGAACGTATCAGCTCCTTAACCTCATCACCCCAGGCATCGTCACGCTCGACCTTTTTGCGATGACGCAATGTCTGTTCCTCATCATTCATGTTAACCTCTTTGGGCCAACCGCCTTCATAATGGAACATGCCGCGCTCCTCGTACGTTGCATTATCAGTCTCCACATCGCTAAATGCCAATTGCTTGCTAAGTTGTGTTGTCTGATTTTGAGGATTACCCAAGATATACTTAAGCCGCAGGCGGCTGCTCGGATGCACGCTGACCATCAGCTCGTTGCGATCCTCAAACATAATTTGGCGACCAAAGCGGCGACGCTCGCGCGACAAGGTCACCTGATTCTGATACATTGTGAGCGACTAAATAAAACAGCGTATTTTCAATATGTAAATCGTTATAATATTAAATAAACTTCGTATGCTTGTATGTTGGAAAAAGACTATTTCAATTTCAGTGAAACGGTTAAATTTTTTTCAATTGTAACGTCAAGTTGTCAACGCATTTAATGTACAACACTGGTCAAAGCTCGCTCTGATCTTGACTTCGCTCTCGTTAGGTGTGGAGCAACCCTACGTTCAGTGTGGAGCAATTCTGTAAAAACCAACTATGTTAAATTGAAGCACAGCGTAGTAAGTTTTTATTTCCTCGGACTTTGATCAAACTGTAGTCAAGCGATTCTCACCACATTGAGGCACAGTTACCTTAAATTTGAAATTGTATTGAATATAATAATTTCTTCTCTGTAATCCATTTCATTCATTAACACTCAAAAGTCGATGTGTGCTGTAAACAGTTGATTTGCGAGTGTTAAATGTAATAGCGGCTTAAGTATCTGTGTGAATGGTAGCCGTGTGTGCGTGCACACGTGAATGGCGTTGCTGAGCGAGAGTATACAAGCGCGCTGTGGAATTCCGTTGTGTCTCTGGTGGTTACCAGAAGTAAACCGCGAACCGGTGCAAAATGTCACCAAAATATACGCACGCAATTGTCGCCAGGTAAGTGAGCGTCACTACCCACCCCCTACACGCGCACACACATTACGCATTCCCGGGCTCAGCAATTGACCAGTTAACAGGACGCCAAAACCGTCATAACAACCAGGCCAGGTGTAACTGCGCACTCCACACCTAGGGATGGGTATGGAGAGAGGGGGCAATAAGCAGCAGCAGTAAATAGGGGGAAAATTAGGTCATGTGTTGCCTAGCAATGCCCTAGCGCACAAATTGATTGCTTGGGTGGGGCTTGGGGTTGTTGTTGCTGGAGCTGGTATTGGGGGTGGTGTTGCTGATGGGGGTGGGGTTTGTAAGCGAGACACCCTCACGCATTGACCCCGTGGCGAGGCGTGAATTAATTCACATCTTCATTCAATTCCGTCGTTGTGCGCCTCTTATTTAATTCAACTAAAATTACGTGTTTTATTTACTTATTCAAGAATCTCCAATGCGCTACAAGAGACGGGTAGCTTTGATGTGCAATTGGCGAAGCAGCAACATGAACAATATTGCGCTCTATTGCGGGAAATCGGGTTGGATGTCATCGAGCTGCCCCCGGATGATGCCTTGCCCGAGGGCGTCTTTGTGGAGAGCAGTGCGGTCATCTGCAATGGTGTCGCACTTATCGGGCGTTCAGAAAATGCCAAGAGACGGCGCGAAGCTGAGAGCATGGCGATTATACTGAAAAAGGAGCTTGATATCCCGGTCATTGAAATCGATGATCCCCATGCCCAATTGGATGGCGGTGATGTGCTCTTCACAGGTAAATACTCAGCAATCTGCTAGAGAATTACCCTACTAACACTATTCATTCCATTGTCCCACAGGACGCGAGTTCTTCATTGGCATTTCAAGCTATACGAACGAGGAGGGCGCTCGAGCCGTGGCCATGGCATATCCAGAATATCCTGTGACACCCATACGTGTAAATGGTACGAAGCGTTTGAAATACTACGTGACCATGGCCGGCCCGGATGTGCTGTGCGTGAGCACGAGTCCCACCTGCCAGGAGATTGTCAAACGTATGGAGCGTGAGGCTAGCTTTACCTATCAGAAGCTAACGCTGCCCGAGGAGAGTGCAGCGAATATGTTGTACATAAATGGCACTATTGTTCACAGATCACCTGCTGAAATTCCAGAAGCGTACAAGGTAGGCAGATTGCCGCTTTTCATCTTGCAACAAACTCAGTTTAACTCTTATTTCACAGACTTTGAAAGAGAAAATCGACATTCCAACACGTAATATAAACATTAGCGAATTTAGCCAATACTCCAGTGGACTGAGCTCTGCTTGTCTGCTGCTCCGACGCTGGAAGTCCATACGCAGCATCTAAAAGAACGAATCTTTCGATGATTCTCTATCTCTCATAACAAATCTGAGATGACAGAGAGAAAGGGAGGTCGCAGTTCCGTATCGCATGCACGAACGAATCTCTTGATAAATCTCTCCCGAATCTGAGATGAGAGAGCGGGAGGATGCAGATCTGTATCCCAAGTGGAATCTATATATGTTATTTTGTCTCTAAACACGCACAAGCCGCCGTTGGATTGTTAAACCCGCGCGCTCTCGCCATGCAATACAGCAATATCGTATCGAATAATTCATAATATTTGTATTTGTATTTGTATTTTAGCGTACATATTTAATATCTTGAAACCGTTATTGTTAATCTTTAAGTGATAATGTTAAAATATTTTTACACACTGACACGCACACACACACACATACATACAGAATCAACTACATATGTAACTCAAGAAACTCTTCAATTGTGGGTGCTATAAACTTCGATTACATTTCATCATTGGCATGTGACGCCTAAAACACACACACGTAGACACACAATCACACGTGCACCTACACAATTAATCATAAAATAATTTACATTTGTCGACTCTCGTGTTGACTTTATCATCAAGGGACGACTCTCAATTGATTGAGTCGCCTCCTAACTAACGAATGACCTACGAATTAAATCTACTTTACAAGTAGCTGTTAAATGTGTTCACTTTATCCAATACAGAAAAGAATAACAATAAAGATACAGCTAAATATTTGTAATTTCTTTACAAAACGACGTCAAGAGTTTTTACTTTAGAATCGACAAGGTTTCTTTGTGGGATTTACAATTTGCTAGATAAATAAATATAGCAAGAATTTATAGCATGTAAAACGAATTTATAACACTCAAGTGACAATCAAAGTCAGACAAACTTAATCTAATCTGATCTTCATTATACTGTGCTAAATATGAACTTACCTAGCAAAGCTTTATTGATCTTGGATGATCAGGAGGTATCCTTCAGTAACTGGAGGTTGTTTAGAGTAAATCTAGAATGGTATTCAATTGTATAGAACTTTCTTGATCTAACCTTTTTATATCATTTATCTTCTTAATTTTGGTATAAAAAGTGCGTTCCCATATTCCCAATATTGAATCCAAACCAAAATCATTTAAAATTTGCATTTTATAGGTTTATAAACACTTCATATTCGCACTTAAGATTGTAAATATATAAAATACATACACACATAATATTAGTTACTAAATTTAACACGTTAAAAACTGCATTTTGTATCGAAATAAGTCGAGTATTTTTTACTCTCTCATTCGCTGCTGTTGCTGTCGTTCTCTTACTCTCTGTATGGTGGTTCATTTTCTTGAATAATCTCATATTTGTTTGAGGTCTTACAGGCTACATTTATGTGTATGTATGTATCATAGATCATAATAAATAGTCGCATAATTACAAAGAATGTTAAGCTAATGTGGGGATCAAAGATCAAAGATATACATGCTATATATCGAGTGAATACAAAACGAGACGAGCTTACACACTATATAGTTTGGGGGTATATCGCACGAGCATATCAAAAGTACAAGACGATTACAAATACTATCAAAAATTGTGGGGTGCTTAACTGCTAAATGAGGACAGGATACATCCACACATGTGTGGGGGTGACCCTTTGTCTAAAACTGGTTATAGTCTGCTGGTGGTGGCAGCAGCTAACTAGGATTGGCTGCTCTAGGATCAATGTAGGATATGACGCTGCTCTGGCTGCTGTCATCCTCAACGGTCTCATTAAGATTATCATGCTGGTGATGGTTCCTCAGAGGTTTCTCCTCCACTTCCGCAGCACCACCAGCTGCAAGTCCCGCTCCTCCTTCTCCTCCACTTGCCTGCTGTGCTTCAGTCTTGCGTAATCTTTCCGAGCTGCTACTATCGACTGGCTGCTGCTGCTGCTGCTGCTGCGGCTCCGATGCTGGTTTGCAGCTCTTTAGCGGACTGCGATACTTAATGGCCTCGTAGAGCTCATCGATGGAGTTATTCATTGCCTCCTCGTCATCCTCTTCGCCATCGGGCCGCTGCTCTTCGGTATCCTCCGAGGCGACATCGCCATTGCCCAGGACGCCGTGATGCAAACCACCCCCTGCCATGGAGGTGCCGCCATAGCCAACAAACTCGTCGTCAAACTCATTGAGCACATCCACATCCGCATCGCTGGCGTTGGACGATTGATAGCAGCGGAAATCATCGGTTAACGTGAGATTCAGATCGTTATCCGCCTGTGGAGCATACAGGCCATGACTGCGTATGCTAATTTCCGAGTTCTGATAGTTGAGATCACTCTCGTTGGTGGGGCTGGCCGAGAGTAGCCGCGCACTGCTGGGCAAATTGAAATGATCACCACCAATGATTACAGCCGATCCCCCTCCAGATCCACCACCGACTGCATTTGGTCTGCTGTGATTACCACCCTGCAGCTGTGGCAAATTGCTGCTGGAGCAGGAGTACATCATCTGGGTGACCATCGAGTTGGCACTGCTGCCCGCCAATGAGCCAAGTGGGTCCACAATCGCTGCACTGCCAGCGCCATCTGCACCAGCACCTCCACCACCCGTGGCCGTAGCCAACATGTCGCTAATGTTGTTCAGTGACTTCGACTGCTGCTGCTGACTGTAACGGATGAGCACGCTGGGGAAGTTATCCTCTAGCCTGATGCTGTTGGTCACCTGCAGCGAATTCGATACATAAATCTCGTGCTTCTGCAGCAGCGGCTCCTCGGCAGGCTCCTCACAGCCACCGCCGCCATCACCCACATCTGGCAGCCCCAAACTATTCATTGCCTCCAGGCTGGGCTGCTTTACAGGAGTGGAGCTAATCGGATGCGGATGTGGATGTGGATGCGTTGGTGTTGGCATCGTGTTGGCATATAGCGGCGCATGCTCATCCAGCGAACTGCCATCGTCATCCTCGTGCGGTGTCAGCAACTCGTCGTCATGTTCGTGCAGCGTCTCATCCAGTAGCGATGGCGTGCGTGTGCTTGTCCTCAGCTTTATGACCTCGTGCTGCGGCGTCAGTGTCTCCGGTATGTTCGTATAGATGTTCGCCTGTAGTATCTTTGAAGTGGGCACAAAACGCTTATACTGCAATGCCTCCACCCCCGCCCCCATGCCTGCGCTCTGCTGCTGCTGCTGCTGATGGTGATGATGTGGATGATCTTTCTGCAGTGGCAACTGCTGCGCCACTGGCGATTTGTAGTGCAGATTCGTATTGTTCACCTTGCTGCCGCCGGCCAAGAGAGTCATTGCATTGTGATGCCTTGCGTAGAGTTGCTCCGAACTGGCATCGCTCAGACTGTGCTGGCTGTGGAGCTGCAACTGTTGCGGCAACGCCTGACGCTGCAGCTCAAAGTTGTTGCGCTTGGCCAGACGCTTCTGTTTCTTAAAGAACTTGCGCGCCACATTGATTTGATTGGGATTATAGAAGATCTCAGCACTGGGTATGCTCTCATGCCCTGCGCCCACGTGGAGCAGTGCATTCAGACTGTGCGCCGATTGCTGCGAAGAAGCCCCACCACCTCCACCAGCACCGCCAACACCGCCTGCCGACGCTGAAGATTGCTGGCCAGGATTATTGTTGATTATTGTAATGCCTGACGCGTTGCCCAACAGCTGCTGTGTGGTGCAATCGATGTGTCCGTTACTTCTTGTCTGGCTGCGCATGCTGCGTGCGCTGTTGCTGCGCTGCTTATTGGAGCATTGACTATTCGAGCGTGAGCCCGCCGAGTTGTTTGCCTCATAGAGACTGCCGGGTCCGGCCTTGTAGGCCACAATTGAATTGCTAATCATTGCTGCGCCACCACCCTTCGAAGCAGTTGCTCCACCAGCAGCAGCGGCTCCTCTTCCTCCTCCCACTGTGCCGTTGGCACGCGAGCTGCCAGTTGTAGTGTTTGCATTGTTGTAGGCCACCAGGCTGCGATTGTGTCGTGGCTGGCGATGCTGTGTCCACGCCTGGCGTGCATCATTCCTTGTCAGATTGTAGAAGAGCAGGAGGAACAGCGCCAGTGCAACGCAACTGGCCACAAAGCTCAGCACATACAGCTGCTCCTCGCTGTGCACATAAAAGGCCGCCGATAGCCAGGCACAGACATAGAGTAGCAGGAAGATGAGATGACCACGCAAATGGGACATATTCGAGCGCTCGTAATCATCCACAATGCTGCTCAACGGATTACTCAATGTACTGTACTGCTCCTGCAGCTGCAGCTGCAACTGCAACTGGCTGGCATCCTTGGCTCCTCCTCCGGCACTGGCACTGGCGGCACCATTGGTGGTGGCACAACCATTCGCATCTAACCAATCCAGATCGATGTGCTCCGTTGCTTGTGTATTGTTATCCGAATATTGTCGCTGTCCCAAATGCTGTTGGTGCTGTTGCAGCACATTCACTGCCTGTTGACTGAGTTGGTAGTAGATGCACAGGGCCAGAATACCACTGAAGATTAGCAGAATCCCTGCTGGCACAAGTAAAGCATTCAGTGTGGTTGCATTGTGCAGGAAACAAAAGCTATACGCAGCATATTCGGACATATTTACGGCGCTGCTGATGCCACAGATGAGCAGCGCAATGCCCCAGCCAACCAGATAGATGCCCAGTATGGGTTTCCTCTGATGCGGCTCCTGTGCTGGCTGCGATGGCTGCAACGGCTGCTGTCCGTTTAGGGGTAGCGATGTGGCCGTAGTCGACTTGGTGAGACGCTTGTACATGCTACTCAAGCTGACACACAACCAGAGCAACACACACAGACTGAGGTAGTGCAGCAGCAGGCCAAAGAGACGGCAATGCACCAGGCTGGATGTCTGATAGATGCCCAACACAAAGGCCAAGCAGAGTGTTGCCAGAGCCAACCAGGTGTTGACCAAAGCATGTCGTTGCACCCGATTTATGCGTATGGCGCAGCCAAAGACCACAAAGGTGATGATGTTGAACCAAGCGCAGGCAAAGAGCAGAGCACTGGCCACATAAATGGCTAGTGGAGCATGACGGAAACGGGCACCCGCCAGCTCACTGCGATAGTCATTCAAGTAGGCGGCACGCTGCAACAGGCCAAAGTAGCCGACACGACTGCAGCTGAACATGAGCAGCGTGCGATGCTGATAGTGTTGCTGGCAGACACGCGTGTTCCACACCTGCTGCTCCTCATCCCACCACGCAGGCATCGGTGCGCTCAACTCATTGTGATACGGATGTGCACGCAGCATTATCGTTATGCGCTGCTGATAGATATCCTCCTGATCCAGTTCCATGTCACCATCATTATCGCCAGAGGCTTCCAAGGAGTTGCCCGAGTTGCCCAGCAGTTCGTTCTCGCTGTTGTACAGACGCGCTCCAATGATGACCGAGGAGAGTGTCTCGTTGTGGGCTGCCTGCAGATTGGGCAGCAGCTTGGCATTGCGATGCAGCGTGATCATCAGGCGGAGATTACGCTGCCCTCCACTGCTGGCATTGCTTGCGACTGGCAGCTGATCGTTGAGCACCTGATATGGCACCTGGATGGCTGCATCGATGTCGCCGTGTTCGTACATGGGTATCGTATCATTGGAGCTATTGCATTGCAGGCCACGCTGACTGCCATCGAGCCAAACGCAGGACATGCTCAGAAACTGCTCCAGACTGATGTTGAAGAACTCCACAAAGATGTTGCGCTGTGACATTTGGTGACGCCACTCGCTCAGCTCTGTGTCTGTGTCGGTGCCGGGATTGATGCTGGACAATCGCAACGCGGACGCTTCCACAATGTGCAGCAACTTGTGACCCGTTGTGTGCTGCAGTTGAGCCAATTCAAACAGCTTCGCAGGCAGCGAAAGCAGCTGCGACACAATGTCCATGAGCAGAAAACTTATCTCCTGCTGATGTGCCTCTAGTTGCTCCAAATACTTGAGCAATGTGCGAGCTATATACTCCAAGTCCATGGGATCCCTGATCTTGTGCAGCTGCGTCTGAATGTGCGTAAAATTGTGTAGCCTACGTGCGATTTCTACAGCATTTTGTCCCTTTGTCAACGTGAGATTCACCTTGGCGAATTGCTCGAAAATGCGCGTTGTTTCGCTTACATATACACAGCTCTCTGTGTTGAGATTTCGCCATTGACCATCGGTGGAGCACTCGTGCGAGGCACGACGCTGCTGCGACACATCGCTGGGCTCCTCGACGCATGCCTGCAGCACTGTTTCGCCGCGCATGGTGCGTGGCCAATGATAGCTGCCCTTGTTCGTATGCGTGACAATGGCATCACAGTAGAGGGTGCCCTTCGCCACCACATGCAGCACTATGGACTGCGATAGATTCGCCTGCTGGCTCCGCAGTGTGCAGTCCCACATTCCTGTGTGATTTTGCGTCAAGCTGCTGATCCGCAATATGGAATTCAGTATGCCCGAGTCTGTTGAATGTCCAGTTTCGAGATTGACATCATTGAATACCTTGGCGGGATCTTCATAGACAATGTCTTCGGTGGAATTTAGCTGGCGTATCTTTTCCGACCAGCCCCAGAAGACATAGGCACGCGTGGGCAAATCCTCTGATTCACGTGGGGCTCCAATTGCCACACGAGGCGCAAAACACTTTAGCTGCAGTTCATCGCCCTCGAAGGCAATCTGTGCGATGAAAATTGAGTAAACGTGGAAAATCAGAACTTATTTTTGAGTTGCTTACCTGATTTTGATTGGGCACCAACTCTAGCAATGGCTGTAACAGCGACTCGCAACGAAAGTCGACGCCTAGTTTTAGTTTCTTTAGGGGCATACCACGAAAATTGATAGGGGAATCACATTTTGGAGCCGGTTGCAGGCGTATATCACGCGCATTCGTCCAGGCGATGAGCCAAATGAGGCCACAGTCACAGGCCAAGGGGTTGTTCGATAGATCACTAACAATAATGGAAGAGAATATTAACACCAGATTCGAGGAACAATATTATATAAAACTTACAGTTGCTTCAACTTGGGCATTTTATCGAATGCTCCCTCGTAAATGTGACTTATTGAATTATTTGCCAGTCGCAGTCGCTCCACATTTTCAAGACTACTACCAAAGGTGTCTTTGTCCAATTCAGTGAGTAGATTGGACGATAAATCCAGACGCTTGAGCTCCGTAAAGCTAAGAAAGTCCGCTTCAGTGATTTGTACAATTGCATTTTTGCTCGCATTACTGCAAAATCAAAAATAAATATTATAAATGAAAATTACAAAATGTTTGCACTGCACGTACATGCTGACTATGTTATGCACATCGTCGCCAAAGTTCAGTTCCTTCCAATTTACAATATGCTGATCATCGCATCTCACACGTAAAGTTTGAATATTTTCCGAGATATTCTTGCAGCTGCATTTTTTGGGGCACATTGCCTGGACGACAACAACAAAGGTCGTCTGTGTAAGAAGGGCGAGCAGTGGGCACAAGTAGAGCCACAGCAATTGTGCCGCTTTCATATTGATGCTCATTTATGCAGTTGCATTTGCGGCATCCATTTAATTAACAACTTATATGCAAACAAATGCATAATAAACAAAAACAGACAAAAGTTACAACAAAAAAATTCAACCAGTATTGCTCTACGTGCAGAATTTTTCTATAATGCCGCAATTATGTACTAAAAAATGACAAAGTATTATTCGTACTATCGATAATCGGAGTTGGAATTATTTGACCGGAAAAAAAACAATTTTTAGCTATGAAACCCCACAATAAATACAAAATAAAATTCTTTCGTTTTATTATTGAACATTAACTAGCTTTTCATTTGTCGGCCGTTGATATATTATTTTACCGGCTGTTTGTACACACCGGACAAAATTGACAATACGAAAATGATTACAGGAACTTTGTTATCAATAAACATGCTAATATGAATCTACTATGTTTACAAGAAATAACGTAAAATATTTAACAGATTTAATTCATTATTTAAAGGGACCGTTAATTTACGTTTGAATTACTATATGCTTGGCAATATGTACACACTGTTTTTTATAAAATAATTAAAGCCCGCATATGCACAAACAGGACCATTTTGCACTGTATTATCGACGTCCATCATTTTTTAATTTCCCTTAATATGAATTGTTACAAGTGCCTTTAACTTAGATTGAAAACAAATTAAAAATATTTATCCTACTGTCTAATTCATCGTGGAGATATTTTCCGCATGTTGATGTGTACACTCTGGCCGTAACATTGTTTTTATAAAAATTGACGTGTCAGATAAATGCAAACGATATACATAAAGTCGAAACATATTGAACACGTCGATTAATTAACCGAAGGTGGATGGAGTTCTTGAAAAGTGGCATCAAGACCGTGCTGGGCAGCACAGAGCCTGGCCAGCAGCCCAGTGCAGCCGAGACAGTCGAGAAGCTGGTAGACCGAGTCTATTCATCGACTTTGCTGGAAGATCGTCGAGATGCATGCCGGGCACTTAAAGCGCTATCGCGTAAATACCGCATCGAGGTGGGTGCGCAAGGTATGCCGCCGCTGGTCCAGGTACTCCAAAACGATGGCCAGGATGCGGAGATCATAAGTTATGCTCTAGACACACTGTGCAATATTGTGACCAGCGAAGAGTTTGACGAGGAAGCCGATAATCCCGCCGTATCTGTCAATGTGGGTGAACAATTCACCGAAATGTTCATCAAGAGTCCAGAGAATGTCACCGTCGTCATGGGCTATCTAGATGAATATGACTTCAGGGTGCGCCGCGCGGCCATACAATTAATAACATCGCTGATTGCCAACAAGACCCGTGAACTGCAAGATCTGGTGCTTGTCAGTCCAATGGGTGTATCCAAGCTGATGGACCTGCTCACAGATAGTCGCGAAGTTATTCGCAACGATGTGCTGCTGCTGCTTATCGAGCTAACCAAAGGTAATTCCAACATACAGAAGATTGTGGCCTTCGAGAATGCATTCGATCGACTCTTCGACATTGTGCGCGAAGAGGGCTGCTCGGATGGCGGCATTGTGGTCGAGGATTGTCTCATACTGCTGTTGAATCTGCTCAAGAACAACTCAAGCAACCAACAGTTCTTCAAGGAGGGCTCATACATTCAACAATTGGCGCCCATGTTTGTGCTCAACAATTCCAATAGCAACGAACTCGAGGATAGCACTTGGACGCCTCAGAAAGTGTCGAACTTCCACTGCATGCTGCAGGTGGTGCGTGCCCTCGTTACGCCCAGCAATCAACAGCAGGTGGTCAGTGCCTGTCAGCGTGTCATGCAAAAGTCACAGCTTCTTCAGGCGCTATGCGAGATTCTCATGAGCAGCGGAGTACCGGCTGACATATTAACGGAGACCATCAACGCCGTTGCTGAGGTGGTGCGCGGCGACCGGGAGAATCAGGATGAACTGAGTCGCGTGCTCGCACCTAGCCAGCCACCCAGACCCGCCATTGTGGTGCTACTCATGTCGATGATCAATGAGAAGCAACTACTGGCGTTGCGTTGTGCCGTGCTCTACTGCTTTGAGTGTTTCCTCTACCGCAATTCAGATGGCCAACGTGCAGTAGTGCAGACTCTGCTGCCCTCTAGTACGACTGATGTTAGTTCGTTGTCCACCGGACAGTTGCTCTGCACTGGACTCTTCTCCACAGACACGCTAGCCAATTGGTTCTCTGCAGTGGCCCTTATGCACACCCTGGTCGAGAACGTAGCCCAGAAAGAGGAGCTGCTACGTGTGCTTTTGGCCACGCCCGGCGGGCAGCGTCCGATAACCCTCCTGGAGCAGTGCACCAATCTGATGCAACAGGAGCGCTATCGACTACAAAGCAAAGTGGGTCTACTGATGCTACTTAGCGTTTGGGTGGCTCATTGTCCGGGCGCTGTCAAGGCTCTGCTTGAAACGCAGGGTACCATGGCCTATTTGACGGCACAGCTGTGCGCCAACGAGCACGATGAGCGCGAGTATCTAGTGCAGGGCATGTGTGCCTTTCTCATGGGATTGTGCATTCAATTCAACGACAACTCACTACCGAATCAACGACGCGAGGATATCAGCCAGCTGATCATCAAACGTATTGGCCAGGAGACGTTCTGCAACAAACTGAACGAGGTGTCGCGCCATGAAGCCTACAGTCGAGCATGTAAACAGGCGCAGATACGCGCCAAGGGTGCCAGCGAGCTACTGCTGGATTATGAATATTGCAAGCTTTACAAAGGATTAGAGGCGTTGATAGCCAAGCTAGTAAGTGGCTTCGATGTGGATGGCATTGAACTGACCGAGCTAACGCTGAGCTCTGAGGCATCGGCCTTGGTGTCCCAATACAAGGGCATTATACGCGGCATGGATGCGCAGATACAGTCGCTGCAGCAATCATCCAAGGAGCTGGAACAACAAAATGCAGACCTTAAGCAACAGCTAGAGCAGGAGCAGTCACTCAAATCACAGCTGGCCGATCAGAATACATTGTTAAAAGCGCAGTTGACGGCGGCGGCAGCTGCAGGCCAGGGAGCTGAACAACCGCAAGCGTCCGCACCCGCAACCGCTGCACAGGAAAACCCAGTGGTGCAGGCTAATAGTGAGGAATTGAACGCGGCACGATATCAGGCGAATATGTACTTTGCGGAGAACATACGTATTACTAAGGAGCTAGAGACATTACGACAACAGTTGGCGGCGGAGAAGCAGCGTGCCGATGCGGCCAATGAAACATTGTTGACCACACAAAAGGATCAAGAGGATTTGCTGGAGTTGCTGGCAGATCAGGAGGCAAAAATCGCTAGCTATGAACAGAAGCAGCAGGCAAAGCCAAGTGATGCGCCCGCAAAGAGTTAACTTCAAGTGCGGGAGACGTTGATTAGGATCCACACACACACACACACACGGCCCACATGTGGCACATAAGCTCGACTCAACGCCAACTGCCCCACTATATACATTCTTATTGTTTTTATTATTTTATAATATATTTATATAGACACGTATACCTACTATATACACAAATGTATCTAATTGTTTCAGCAACCTAACGATCTAAGATTGAATACAGAGATCAGTGTCATGTGTAGCATGTGTTGAAGAATTCTACACGAAAACGAAGAATGTGGCATATTCGACTAGGAGCTTTTTCTCTGTTTTCAGAAAATTGAAGAATGTTTTATCGTTCACAGTAGTCTCAAGATACATAGTTTGAAATAAAATGCGATACATCGTGAAAGTTTAACAAACCTGGAGCGCTTTTTTACTGGAGAACAACTTATCATTTGAGTATTCCTTTAATTATTGGAACTTTGGTATGGTTATCTTTAACTCTTTTTTAGTATATCATCTCATATATGCATTTTTTACAACATATCAATGAAATGTTATGTTGAATCTGTGAATATGTAAAGCTGAAGTTACGTTGAGACCATACCTCTATAGGTTTATATGAAATAGGGTTTATTCATTACGAAAGAGATAATTTGAAGATCATTCCTACATCACTTCTCTGCAATATCTGAAATTTGTTAAATTCGACAAATGCATAAATAAGACACAAAGCAATCCACCGGCTATGATACTGGTTGAACCCATTTCCGGTTTTGAGATCGATGAAAACGACCAGAAAGAATAGCATGTTGGGTTCGAAACTGTCTTCACGTGGGTTACTGAAAATATTTGTTTCACTTTCCACATCTTTAAATTCACAAGCAAAAAAAAAGAGGGAACGATGTTTCTCATTGATTTCTTTTACCATTCACATTTATTAACAAATGGCTACAAATTTTGTTTCTTATACGACGTTGTTGTTGTTGGTTGATGTTAAAGATGTTTAACCAATTTCACATTTACTTCTTGTCACTTGAAACGGAGCTCTTCGATTCACGGATCGAGGCAGAGCGACGACGCTTGGCCTCTTCGCGCTTAGCCTTGGATTCCTTCTTGCGCTGGACCAGCAGTTTGGCGTAGTCGGCAGCAGCCTCCTTAGATGCCTGCTGACGCTTCTTCTTCAGGGCAATACGTCTGTGTTTGCGCTGCAGAACCACCGGGGTGATCAGACGCTGGATCTTGGGGGCCTTGGAGGTGGCCTTCTTGTTGTCCTTGGCGGGCAAAGGGCGACGCACAACGAAGCGGCAGACATCATCCTCCTTGCTCAAGTTGAAGAGCTTGCGGATCTTGCTGGCACGCTTGGGACCCAGACGACGTGGGATGGTCGTGTCGGTCAGACCGGCAATATCTTGTTCGCCCTTCTTGATGACAACCAGAGCCAGAACGGACATGTTGGCATCAACGATGCAACCACGCACAGACTTACGCTTGCGCTCGCCAGTACGGCGTGGGCGGTAGCAAGAGTGACCCTTCTTCAACAGCAGACGGACACGGCCTGGACAAGATACAAACAAACAAACAAAGGTAGATTAATACGAATTCATTCACAGATAACTTTTGTGGCAAGCTTACCGTGGGTGAGGACACCCTGCTTCATGGGGAAGCCCTGCTTGTCGTTACCGCCAGAGATGCGGAGCTGGTAGCCCTTCCATTCATCACCCAGAATGTCGGCTTCCACAACTTGGCCCATACGCTTCTCGTAGAACACACGCAGTTTGTGCTCGTCGACGATTTCGAACAGCTTTTGGCATCCCGTAGCGGGATAAGAAACGTTGAGCTGCAAGTAAACACACACAAAAATCAGTTGTTGTTTAGATCTCCAAGTTCATATATATAACAACATATAACGAATTTGCCGAAATTGTTATCTTGAATTTGAGAGGCAATCACTTGAGTTTTTTATAAAATATTTGATTTAAGCACAAAATCAATGTTTGTATTAAGCGTTTTTAGCATTATTTACTATTGTTCACGGCATTTGCTATATTATTTTCACAAAAATTTTGCACACCTTCATTATGTTGGTCTTGCTGCAGTCAACACAGAAAAAAAAAGAATCGGTCTTGTCAAATACAAGCTAGGTAAGGGAAAGGAAATAGTGATGTCTCCAACATGGATCTATCGCACGATATCGATAATGTCAACAAACAAGTTATCGAAACTATTTTGAAAATTAATATACCACAGTTAGAGACTTTTGGGCTTCAGAATATAATTGCAACCAGTTTTTTAATATAAAAAAAAATTAACACATCTAAAAGAAGTCAGAATATGTTTTTGTGTATGTCAAATTCGAAAACAAACATTTTAATCGTCTTATGAATCGGTTCTGGCAAAATATGTTAATCGATACTTTCCATACAGCCATGTCTGCTAATAACAGCTGTCAAAAAATGGGTTGACCATATATATTTTTATCGGTCTACAGGGTGACCTCGCACGATAAACGACGATTGCAACACGTGTTGTGGTTCAGCTTTGTTTTTGAACGAACTTTGTTTTATACAACACAAAAATGGGTAAGCCGAAGAAAGCGAACGTGGCGACAATTAAAAATGTCAACCTGGAAAAGCAAATCACAGAGGGAAAAGTGGCCAAACCGAAAAAGCAGGATAAGATCAAATTGCGGGCTGAGGAAACACCAGTATGTGCAGAAATATGAATGCGATCCTGCATGGAGAGAATCTTAACTATCTTCTCTATTACAGAATTTAGACCCAAAGAGTAGTCAGAAGATTTTGGCAGCTGCCCGACTACAGCAGTTGGAAGTGGACGAAGAAAACTTCCCGAGCTTGGTTCCCAAAAGAAAAGTCAACTTCAACTTGGGTATGTGATAATAACAGTAATAAGTTTCCAATGGCCTCTAATCGAATGCCTATTCTTTCTCTATCTATAGATGATGAACATGTTGAGCATGAAGAGGAGGATGTCAATGAAAATGACTTCATGGCCGAACTGGGCATGGATGATGATGATGTAGCTGCCTTCGAACGCTTCCAGGCACCTGCCACGGAGGGAAAGAGGAGACTGCATCTATCTGAAATGATAATGCAAAAGATCCAAGAAAAGGAGGCAGATATACAAACTAAAATATCCGATGATGGTTCGTTGAAGATAGAAGACATTGATCCCAAAGTAAAGGAAATGTATGAGGGCGTACGGGATGTACTGAAACGCTATCGAAGTGGCAAAATACCCAAAGCCTTTAAGATCATACCGAAGCTAAGAAACTGGGAGCAAATACTGTTCATAACAGAACCACACAACTGGAGTGCTGCCGCCATGTTCCAAGGTACTCGTATTTTCTGTTCGGTACTATCCCAAGCGATGGCCCAACGTTTCTATAATCTTGTACTGTTGCCACGTATTCGTGATGATCTCTGCGAGTACAAGAAGCTCAATATGCATCTGTACAACGCATTGAAACGCGCCCTCTTCAAGCCGGCTGCCTTCATGAAGGGCATTATCCTGCCATTGCTGGAAACAGGCGATTGTACGTTGCGTGAGGCCATCATATTTGGCAGCGTTGTGGCTCGTAGCTCAATTCCTGTGCTGCATTCGTCAGCATGTCTGTTGAAGATCTGTGAGATGAGCTATTCTGGTGCAAATTCGATATTCATACGCTATTTCCTTGACAAACGTTATGCTCTCCCATATCGTGTCATCGATGCAGCCGTGTTCCATTTCATCAGGTAAGCAGAGCAGTTCTAAGTGCTAAAAAGTTCTTCATTTAACCTGCTTTTGTATTTATCTGCATAGATTTGAGAACGACAAGCGTGAGTTGCCAGTCCTATGGCACCAGAGTCTTTTAACCTTTGCACAACGTTATAAGAACGATATCTCGTCGGAGCAAAAGGAGGCATTGCTGCAACTAATAAAGTAAGTGTCGATATTAGTCAGAATCAACTATTTGTTATTATTATATTATGTTATTTGGCATTGCAGGAAGAAATCTCATCCGAAGATGACACCTGATATTAGACGGGAACTGCAAGCGGCCTCTTGCCGCGATGTCGAAATGATGGAAACAGATAATGCTAGCGGGAATCAGCCGATCAAAATGTACACAGATGCAGACGTTGGCTATGAGGGTTAACTAGTTGAGTGTTAACTTCTGTTACATTAATAGACGTATTTATAATTAATTATCGAAACACATATATATTATTTTTGTTTATGTAAATATACATACATTAACTGAAATTCTGCAAATTGTTTAAATTTACCCATGATAGTGTTGCCACACAGTTCGAAATCTCGCTGCAAGGCAACGTTAAGAAATTGCAAAAGAACTTTGTCAACAAAAACAGCTGATTTAGAGTGAGACCGTAGCTAATACATTTTCGTTAAGCTCTTTAATATCCAGTCCCACTATGAACGACGAAACTCTTTTATGTCTGGCAAACATGTATTTTAATCCAAGTAGCTGTAATTTTTAAAAAAAATTAGGGTTTGAACACATTTGAAGATAATCGCGCCAAGTGCTCTATAAAGACTTTTGTCAATCGATAGACCAACCATTTTTGCTTAAATGCAGGGAATATATCGGAATGTGTAGCATGTGTGGGCACACTGCTTGTCAAAGATTGACAACTCTATGAACTGAACGTGAAAGCCAAAAAAAACAACAAAAACAATTCGGTGGCGCTAACCACAATCTACATATATATATATATATATGATCACCAGTTGTGGTGCCCTTTCAATGAGGAGTGCCGCCTTACCGCTGGACAACTGCAACGGGGCTGAAGAGGATGCATCGATAAACGATATCAACGGCCATAGTGGCTACAGTAGTAACAATAGCATACAAAGCAATAATAACAGCAATAACAACAACAGCAACAACAACAGTTTCAGTGGCAATAACAACAATAGCAACAGACACTATGGGTATACGGTTATTAATGCTAATAATAATATTAGCTGGTCAAAATCGAATCAATCAACTAATCCGGCGCTACGTAATATAAACAATGATATGACAAAGGGGATTCCACGCAAAGCGCATCAATGCAAGAGTAAGTACCATCTAATCCAACATCTGATTATATATATTGAATATATATGCGTATGTATTCCGTTTTAGTGCAATTCACGGCCAGTGATCGTGATGCCAATAAGGGGCAGGGTGGAACAGATGATCTGCGCATGACGAAAATCATGCGACGTCTGCACAACGAGACAAGCCCAGCGGCTGCTCTCGAGCTTTGCGCCAAGCTGGAGATGGCTGTGAGAACGCCAACAAACATGGGTTACTTGACGCGCTCCTTTGACGTCATCCTTGACGGTATGCTGACGCTGTTCAAGCAGTGTCCGTTGCCGGTGCTGGAGGAGTGCAGCAAGACGCTCGGATTGATTGGCTACATAAATGGCATGTCGTATCCCATTTACGAGGATTTCATTGTCAAGAATTATCGGACTAACAAAAGGATGCAGAAATATTTAATTTCCGCATTGCGCACAACACTCAGGTAAGTTCAGAACGCGAATTCTCTCAATTGACTGTCCCGCAACATGTTGCCGCCCTTCGTCTTTCACCTTCAGCTGTGATACCAAATGTGATTTGCACATTTATGCTGAGAAGATTCTGCTCATGCTCAAAGACTTTCTGGAAAGTGCAGAGACTGCGGAGAACTTCATGGTCATCAGCTCGTGCATTGTGCAGTTCTCGCTGAGCTATCGCGATGTCTTCGAGGGACACTTCACAGACGTTGTGGACATCATTATTGGTTGGCAACTAGAAAAGGGACAACCAAAGGAGCTCAAGTCCCATTGTGCCTACGTGCTAGAGCAATTGACTCCGTATTTCAGCAAGCAGCTGGATTTTAGTTATGGCTTGTTGAGTCAGTTCATCGAAGATATTACGGCGGAGACGGAACATACGCAAGAACGCATTGGTGCCTTTGTGGGCGCCTTCAATGCACTGCTCAAGTGTTTGACGCGCATGCACATCACCTGCGAGTCAATTGTCTCCCTGGCTCTGGGACATCTTACCAAGATGCTGCCGGACTTGCTGTTGCAGCAGGACAGTGCGGATGACAATGCGTTGATAAACATAAACGAGTTGCTCTGTATTTGTCTGCTCAATGGTTATACGGAGCCCGATGCCAACACCTTGGCCCACGTGTTGCAACTGCAGTTTGAGCAGGTGCATCTTATGCATGAGCCACAGCAGCTTAGCTGTCTCTATTTGCTACTGTGCACAGTGCGCAAGTTACGTGCGCGTCTGCCCGCATCACTGGTGCAGCTTATCTTCCAGGAGCAACCATTTCTCGCCGAGATCCGTCTGCATAATCAGGGTCATGGCCAGGCACACAAGCTGCTCTTGCGCACCTGTCAGGAGACGTTGCTCATTAAGAATGTGCCGCTGCTGCAACAAGCGTACAAACAGCTCGTTCAGGACATTGACGAGTGTGTGCAACAGTTGGTAAACGTGGATGTGGAGCAGCAGGAGCAGACAAACACGTTGCTGCTCTTCCATCTGGCTGCTTTGGCGGCTCTGGCCAAGCAAACCTCATCCATAATAGGCATGTACGCGTGCAAGCCATCGATTCTCGAGCTGCTCTTGAACAGTTGCCGCGCTCAGGAGCTGTCACTGTGGTCACGCCATGCGGCCACCCATCATGCCATATTAGGTCTACTCGTGGTGCATTGCCAGGCAAATCATAATTTTCGCAACAACTCGAGCCTGCTGCGCGATGCCGATCAGGAACAGGTGACGACGACACACTGCGGCAATTCATCACCCACAGCGCATAGCTTCGGGCAGATTCTTAAGTTCCTGGCACAATGTTTGGCCAAGTCTTCGCAGCTGGCACCGCTCAATTTAAAGCTATTGCTGCAATGGACCAACTCCCTGCTGGCCGAGTGTTCCGAGTCAAGTGCCAGGCTACTGCAGCACGAGGATTTCCAACGCATCTGCGAATACTGCTCCAGTGTGGCCGCCAAATATGCGCCCATGGAGAGTGCTGCTTGCATGCAGACTGTGCTGGGCTATGACCACGCCAACCTGAGCCATGATTTACTGCAATTGTATAGGGAAACAGCGCTGCAGCAGCTGCAAATGCTCAATGGTGCCGCTCATGCTGCCTATGCTCAAATTTACGCCCAGCTCCCACTGCACCTGAGCGTGGTGCGACGCACTGTGGGTCCCACTGGGATTGCCGCCTGGCTGCAACGCTTGACCCTCTGCAGCGGTGTGCGCGATAATGTATTTCGTGACTTTGTCGAGCGACTACAGCAAACAGGAGAGCACCAGCAGCAGCAGAAGGGAGATATCGCCAATTGCCTGCGTGGACTTTTTATGCGGAGCTGCCAACAATCGGCGCTGGATGAGCGCCAGGAGAAGCTGTCACAGTGCACGCGACGCTGTCATCGTCTCGCTGCCTCCTGGTTGCAGTTCGAGGCAGCCCGCTATTGTGTCGATCAGAAGCTACGCACAACGCTGGGAAAACCTCAGGATACGTTCCTGGCATTTGAGGCCATCGTGATGCGTTATGCGCGCCTGCTGAGTGGATATGCCAAATCGGATGAACGGCAACAGCAGAACGAAATGTCGCTGCAGCAGTTGACACAGACACGCGAGCATCTAAATATGTTGCTCGGATTTCTGGACTCGCTGGAGAAGCTCATTTACAATGCAGCCGACGGCAGCGCATTTGCTCTGCACGCACCGGAGAAACCCGTCGCTGCCTTCTTTCGCCTCAATAATCCCACATGCCAGTCATGGTTCAATCGCATACGTATCGGGGTCGTCATCATTGCCATGCACTGTCAGCAGCCGGAGTTGGTCATACGCTACACACAGGTAAGTGAAGAAGGAAGGATTCCTGATTGCTGCCTTAGTTATTCACGCTTTGAATTTTCTCTTACTCTCCAGCAAATTCTGCTGACGCAGAAGGTGCAGGACAGTGGCTACAACCAGGCGATTGTCTATCTGGCCTGGGCCTACATACGTTGCCGGGAGGCAGACTCACTGCGAGGCCTGCACGTCTGGGCACGCTCCAAGTGCGAGTGCAAATCCTATCTGTGGCTACAGCATGCAGCGGATCAGGCTGCGGGACGCAAGGAGCTTGCTCTGGCGGGCTATAGAAAACTGCTGGCCGAGCAGCAGCAAGAGGAGACGATAACGGAGCCATGGGAGCAATTGGAGCCGCACACACGGCAATTTGTAATTGCTCAAATGATTGACTGCCTGCAGAGCACAGGGCAGTGGACACAGCTGGTGGAGTTCAAGCGTTCGGAAGATGCCAACACATTCAATCCCTTTCTGCAGCAAAGCAACGGGCAACTGAGTGATCTGGAGCAACTGCTTGCCAAGCGTGAGGCACAATCTGAGGAACTCACAATGGCCCTGCACAAGCTCAGTCTGTGGCCAAGCGAACAAGCACAGGCACAGGAACAAGCCAGCTGCTCCGCGGGCTATGTGCACGAGAAGCTGGAGAATATTGTGCTGCAAAAGGTGCTGCAGGAGAACGCAGCAGCCGGAGCTGCAGACTTGTCAGAGGAGATGCTGCAGTTGATCGACATTAATTGGCGTGAATGCTTGCTCAATCCGAGCTGCGATCAACGACAATGGCAGCAGCTGACACTGCTGCAACACATTGCACATCGTTTGGCCAACAGGCGGGAGGAGCACCAAGCGCAATCGTCGCTACTGTCACTGCTTCCAATCTGTTCGCTCAATGGCAGCTCCAACGATATTTGCAGCACCTTGCTGCTGCGCTGCGTCGCCTGGACGCAACTGTTGCAGCATCATTGCACCGTCGACAGCTTGGAGAAGTTGTATCTGGACACGGCAATGGTGGCACGCGAAGAGGGCAATCCGCAGACCTGCCAAGCCATGTTGGAACTGTACTTTGGTCAACCACTGCAACAGTTGTCCCGCCAGATGCTCAGTCAGCAGCTAGACACAACGAACGGTCAATTGCTGCGCGGCTACAGCGAGCTGAGCAAGTGCCTCCATCTGCAGCAGCAGCAACAACAACAGCTGCAGTGCAGCGAACTGAGCTCCATTAATGTGTGTGCCGCCCTTTGTCTGGCCATACAGAAGAATGAATCCCCAGACACCTCCTGCTCCATTGGCTCCGAGTTGCTGCTGACACTCTCTGATTGGATTACTGCGCGCAATTGCAGCGGATTGGCCACCAACTTATCGCCCACCCTGCAGCAGCTGCTCGAACAGTTGCCCGAGTGTGCGCTCACTCGGAGCACCGCACAGCCAATGGCATTGCCACACGGTGAACGAGTTGTGGCACGGCTAATCAATGCAAGCCTGCAACAGCGTCCCAACAACGAGGAGGCGTTGATTGCCTACGGCAATTGGTGCTATCGTTGGGGCAAGAAGATCGTGGACAGTGGCTGCGTGCTCACCCAGTCAGATGTGACAGCAATTGGACAGGCGTTGGGTGGACAATTGCCACTGGATGGGGAGACACTGCAAGAGCTGTTGCAGGCGTTGCGTATGGAGCAACAGACGGGCAACAATTGTTGTGAGGAAGGAGATGAGTTGCAGGCGGCAGCAGATGCGGCACAATGTGAGCTGCGACTGCGACGTCTCAGCGTGTTGGCCAACAAACCTGCGAGTGTGCTGGAGGAGATTATGCGCATCTGGCGCAAGGCCATAGCAAATACTTTTGATTACTACAAGGAGGCGGCACGTTCCTATTTCCAATACCTCAGCCTTAAGGGCACAGGCACGGCCGTGAATGGTGGCAGTGGTGTTGGCTTTGTAGGGTGCATGCAGCAGCAACGTTTCCATGTGGATGACAACAATATGGTGACTACCACGTTGCGTCTGTTGCGACTGATAGTCAAGCATGCCAGCGGATTGCAGGAGGTGCTCGAGCAGGGCTTGAAAACGACACCGATTGGACCGTGGAAAGTGATTATACCTCAGCTGTTTAGTCGACTCAATCATCACGAGATTTATGTGCGCAAATCTGTGTGTGCGCTGCTCTGTCGCCTGGCCGAGAGTCGCCCACAGTTGGTCACCTTTCCCGCTGTGGTGGGTGCTAATCGTGAACTACAGGTGACACCCATTAGTAGTGGAGGTGGTAGCGGCAATGGTAACGGTAACAACAACATCGCAGTGAGCTCCATTGCCGAGGATAATTGCTATGGTTGCCTGCTGGGTGCACTGTCTAAGCAGTCACCCGAGGTGGTGCAGCATGTTCAGTTGCTGGTAAAGGAGCTGCGTCGCGTGTGCCTGCTCTGGGATGAGTACTGGATCCACTCGCTGGCCCACATCTATAACAGCTATGTGGGCCGCGTGAATGCGCTGTCCAGTGAGTTCAAGCCCGACGATCATGAGGGCAAACAGACACGTTTCAATAGCTGGCGGCCGCAGTTGATCAGCGATCTGGACGCACTAATGGCGTTCACCTCACGTGAGCCGGAAACAAGTTACGAGCGCAGTTTCAAACGACGTTTCGAAGGACCTATTAAGTCGACGCTAGAGGCAATGCGTCTGCGTCCATATCCCGAGGCATGGGACAAGTTGAAACAACTCTATCATGTGCTGCAGGCAAACATGTTGCGTGGCACAAGCAACACCTTGAAGATGCAAAGCATCAGTCCAGTCCTCTGCAACATTGGACGCATGAGCATCTCCATGCCTGGCTTGGATGCAAAGGATGAACTGCAGCCGGTGCACATTGAAAGTGTGGAGAGCAGCGTGTGCATTCTGCCGACCAAAACGAAACCCAAAAAGGTCGCGTTTTATGGCAGCAATGGACAGAAATATACGTTCCTGTTTAAGGGTCTAGAAGATTTGCATCTGGACGAGCGCATCATGCAATTCCTGTCCATCTCCAATGCGATCATGGCCAGCAAGAGTGATACGCCACACAGTTGCTATCGCGCACATCATTACTCTGTCATACCCCTGGGACCGCAGTCGGGTCTAATCAGTTGGGTCGATGGGGTCACTCCGCTCTTTGCGCTTTACAAGAAGTGGCAACAACGTCAGCCACAGGCAGGAACATCAGCCAGTTCGCGTCGTCTAACCGATCTTTACTACAACAAGTTGTCACCGCTGCTGGCCAAGCACAACATGCTCGTGACAGATCCACGTCGCCAATGGCCGCTGTCAACATTACGTCAAGTGCTCAACGAGCTGATACAGGAGACACCAGCGGATCTGCTTGCCCGTGAACTGTGGTGTCAGGCCGCAAGCGCCGCTGAGTGGCGCCACTCAGTACGTCGATACACCATGTGTATGTCCGTCATGTCTGTCATTGGTTATGTCATCGGATTGGGTGATCGGCATCTGGACAATGTGCTCATTAATCTTAGCAGCGGAGATCTGGTACACATCGACTACAATGTCTGCTTCGAGAAGGGACGCACGCTGCGCATACCTGAACGAGTGCCCTTCCGCCTCACGCAGAACATGGTGCACGCCCTGGGCATCTCAGGAGTCGAGGTAAGTTATAAGTTTCTATAGAGCTAAGAGGTTTTAAGGGTTGGTAGTGAAGAGAATTAATCGGTATGAGGTTAGGTCTCTGTAGGAACTACTCTAGTTCCATTAAGGATTAGTTGCTAGAAATAGGCCATACCTCTTGGTCGGAACTCCTCTCATTCCATTGCCGAGAAATTCCTAGAAAGAGACTTAACCTCATGCCGATAATTATGTATTGTGTAGAAATTAAAGTTATAAAATCACGATTCTTAGGTATAAGCACATATAATGTTTTTACTCCCAAGACTTGAACGCACGATGTACCCCACGTTGGGCGCCATTTGTGATAATTCTTCTGTTTACCCGAAAAAAAAATTCTTTATGCTTGTGGCAGTTCTTTTTAAATGTTTATAAATCATAAGTTCCATAGGTATTATGTGAACACTTCTATATACTTCTGTGATGTGATATTTAAAAGATATAGTCAATATAATATCGGAACACACAAATATATCTCAAGTATCCTCTTCAACTTAATCCAAGTGTTTACCCCATTGTGCATATTCCAAAACGATTCTCCTTATTGTCTTTACATCATCATTCTTTATTGCGCTCCCTGAGCAGGAATTGAGAGTTTTTCCGTAGAATTCGTATCTTTTGTAGGCTTCGTATTATTTTCCATATAACTACAGTTGCTATCGATACGCTGCTTGATACTATCCGATGGCAGATGCCGCTCCAGATATGGATCGACGCGACAGCAATGCGATGATTTGCAGCAAAGTGTCTGGGCAAATGCGCGTCGGAAGCCGGCATTCTTCCATGAGTAGATAATCGGGTTGAGCGCTGAGTTGGCCATGGCCAGTGAGAAGGCGGCTTTGTAGATCATCGAATTGCTGCGACAAACACTAAAGAGTTGTGCGATTGCTACGCAGAAATAGGGTAGCCAACAGAGTGTAAAGCAACCCATGATAAAGACAACGATCTGAACACTCTTCCAATCCGGATGCAACATGCTGTGGCTGCTGTGCGTGTTGTAGACGACTGATTGACGGAGGCGCTTCGCCTGTTTAGAGGCTTCACGCATAATGCGCCAATAGAACACAAGCATGCAGATCCAGATGATCAAGAAGGCGGGTGTTATGATGCCTGCCACATACCAGGGCAGCAGCACCTCGTCAAACTCGCAACCTTGTTTTTCGGACCATTTGTTCCAGAAGATCGGTATAAGAGCGACCAGAGCGCCCACACACCAGTTGCATGTAATGATCAAATACGCCACGCGACGGGTCATATAGCTGAGGAGGAGATGGAAGAGATATTGTAGTTATACTTCGATTATAGTTGGAGGAACCTGATTGATTGTGGATTCAAAATGAGGGATTTGAGAAGTAAGAAGTAAATAGAAGAGATGTGGCATTTAAAAAGTGATTGAACTGAAATGGAATGGTTTAAATATATACCAAGGATAAAATATCTTTCATAATCACTTTGGAATAAGATTCATTTAAATCTAAGCAGAAAAGTTATAGCAAATATATGTCTGTATAAGAAATTTTCCACTATGTGGAATGGGAACATGACAGGAAAGGCCGAAAGGGAAGCAGAGCCATAAAGAGTCACAAAGAAATACACGATATCACGATGTATGATGATAACAAAACTTTATGATGGAAGCATAAAATGTACCCGCACCCGTTCGCACTAGTTATATCGTAATACCCTTACTTACCGTCTGTAGTGCAGGGCATACATGACTGCAATGTACCGATCCACGGCAATGGAAATGAGCGTCAGTATGGAGACGCAACAGGCACAGATGAAGAGGAAGAAGCGCAGCAGACACAAGCCACGCATATGACCCAAATCGGCGCCCATTGACATATAGAATGCCACGTGATAGGGTAGTGCCACACCAACTATAAAATCAGATATCGCGAGCGACAAAATGAATATATTGGATATAACCGAACGTAGATGGCGACAGGTGCGCACAGCGACTATGGTCAGTATGTTGCCGCCCAGTATGAATACAAGAATAATGAAGTTGATGATCACCCAAAGTAGCAGGCCCGCACTGATGTGTTGCGATTCCCCCAGCTCCTCTGCCTCGTGTTGCACCGCTGTAGAGAGCTCAGTTGTCGTTGATGCGGAATCCATTTCATTGGTGCCATTATTTGTTGTTATATTGTTCAGGGGTAGCCAAATAGTTTGATACTTCTCGACGATGGTCATCGCGACCATCCCGTTCGAAACCGTTCGGGAAACTCCCACACACACACATGCACACGCGCCCACACTCTCTCGTTGTCGCCACTAACAGCTGTTACTCAAAATTTTGCGAAATTCGAAGCGCGACTACGAAACGCACGCAGTGCCTGCGGCCAGCAATCTGCCAGCGGGTCTAGAGCACCCAACACTAGCTAGCATTAGCAGCGGCTCACCTCACTACACAAACCACATTCTATTCTATTATCAGCGGCAACTTGGGGCAAGGACTTGGTTGCTTGCAGTACGTCGTGGGCGGCGAGGGTTTTGTTTACGTTTCGCCATCGAGCATTATCCAGTACTGATAACAGCTCCCAGATCCACCGTGAGAATCGCAATCCGCCGATAAGCCTGGCCACATTAACCGCGCTCCCCCACACAGTCAGCGAGGCTCCTGTCTCCGGGTAATCGCTGATGACAAAGGGGGGAGAGATACAAGTGGATCGAACTAGTCGCTGACGCTGTGTTGCCTGCAGGGGGTGCTGCTGCTGCTTTCACTAGAGATGAGTGCGTGAGAGGAGCTAAGCGATAGTTAAAAATTCTCCACTTGTTACGTTTCCAATTTGTCTTTCTGTGCTCCTCTTCTGCTCTCTGTGAATAAAACAAGTGAGGATCATAAACATTACGCCCTGTTACGCCTTCAATACTTATCGCTATCGCTTGATGTCGTACTACTACAATGATATATACACATATAGTCACGTATGATCACGATCAGCCCTCAATTCTCGTTTCTACCCTACGAGCTCTACTAACTAGCTAATGACTTGCACTAAACATTACGAGGTATATATGTGTATGCCTATCCCTATCTGTACACGTATCAGTATCGGTATCGGTATGCGTATGCGTATTTTTAGCTCTCGAAAGTTAACCCACCGCGAGCCGTGTAGCTTATACGTATTTGTCAAATGATATGATATTCTGTCTTCTTCCTACCCTTCCACCCACTCTTGCTTTCTCCCCTTGCTCCGATCTGAGTATGAGGAATTTATTTGACCCCAAAAAGAAAACCACAAAATTACGCACAATTTTGCAGTAAAATTTGTAACAAATTAGCGGAAAAAAACATTTATAAATATCGATAGAAACACGCGGCGTATGAGTAACATCGTTTATCTGACCCCAAAAAAAAGTGTCACAAATTACGCACAATTTTCAAAGTTAAAATGTAGGATTATTTTGCGGAAACAAAGCCGAATGCTACAATCAACATTTGTAAACATCAATTTGTTGGAGGAGTCGTATATCTAGCCATAACTGACTGACCTGCTATAAATGTTTATGTAGATCATTGTGTTGACAGTGCTGACAGCGGAAACTGCTAGTTTAGCTAGTTATTATTTTGTTAAAAATTCCAGAATTTCCTACAAAGTTATGAAGTTTTAATTAAACTACGTTTTGAGATCTACTGAAAAGAACCCTGCATAGGTAATGTAAAACATTATTCGAGTTTAACTTTACGCTCTCAGACTGAATACATCAATTAGCAATTTGCCCTCCTATAAGTTTCCTTTATCTGTTTCAAAAGCAATTCAACGTTGTAAACATACCTATTTTTAGCCAGAAAAAGGCTAGAAATATACAGTTCTATCAGCTTATATGTGTATACATGGAATTGTTATACGATATCATAAAATCAGCAGTTCCATATAAAAATGTTCTTTCGCCCCACTTTACGACTGTGACAATGGAAATGTGTACAAGTTGTATCTGTTATTCCGATTCGATTCGATCCTATTCGGCCAATCGACAAAGTACGATTTGGTAATTTACGAGTAACCGAAACGTATTATTCGTATTATTTTATGATCCCCCTATTTAGTATCGGTGCATGTAGATATGTAATAACTTATGTATGTATATTGCTTTCAGGGCGCCTTCCGACTGGGCTGCGAATATGTGCTCAAGGTAATGCGCAAGGAGCGCGAGACTCTGCTCACCTTGCTAGAAGCCTTTGTCTACGATCCCCTCGTGGATTGGACCGTTAACGACGACGCGGCTGCATTGCGGCGTGGCATCAATGCGAAACCTTCCGCCTGCACCGTCAATGCTGGCGGCGAGATGAAGTGCAAGAAGGATAAGTCCAAGACGAAACTCCACGATTGGGAGGCCAAGCGACGCCATCTGGTTGGGAAACTCAAGCAGTGCCAGAAGTTCTGGGCCAATTATAAGTAAGTGTAGCAATGGATAAGGTAAAAGACGGGGGAAACTTTATTTGTTACAGATTTTCTGTATAATATAATTTCATTGTACGTCAAATCTATTTTTTGTATGTTCTTTAACGAGACAAACTCGATAAAAATGCGCTCAGCGGGAGATCTTGCCTTTTTACTCGCTGTTAATGATACTCTGGTAATAACATTTTCAACTGTCCTTTGCGCTGTTAAAGATGCACAGTAATAACATTGTCATAAAATGTTCCTATTGATCGGACATCAGGGATATTCCAGTTCACCCTTATTTATTTGCTAATAAGACCAGTTCAGTGTTGACTAACTGTCCAAATATCGTTTTGTGTTCAATTTAAAAACATTGCTTATTTCATCATATAAATAACTATTTCAATTAATAGGATTAGCTTTAACAATTAATAATTAATATAATATAATAATCATTAATTCCTCTCTCTCTCTCTCTCTGTCTCACCCACGCAGACAGGAAATGATGCCGCAGTTGAAGAACATGGTGCATGAGCTGGAGCATCTGCAGCAAATGCAAAAGCAGCGTCAGTCCACAGAACAGGAGCTGGTGAATCTAAATCAACGTAGTGCTCTCATAGCCGAGATCAATTCGCTGGGCACAGCGATCGAAAGTCACAGCTTCAACACGGCATCGCCGCGTTACGCCTCCAAACGACGTCACACGGAGGCGTTGGCACGGCAGGCGCAACTACGGCAAGCGGACTACGAGCTGGTGCAGTGCCTGCTGGATAGCTACAGCCAGTGCCTGGATCAACAGCATCTGGGCGAGTTTAACGGACGGCTGATACAGTTGAAGCTGGAGGGCAATAGTTGGCACAGCGAGTATCTGGCTCTGGTCGATGTACTGCAGTCGCATCTGCCGCCCCAGACACTGGAGACGTACAACAACACACGCAGCCAGCTGGACGAGCTCTTCGGGCGTCTCAACGATCAGGGGCTGCAGTGCTTGGAGCATATGCAGCAATATGCGGCCATTATGTACTACTATCCGGAGCAACGTCAACGGGAAAATATCTATGTGCGGTTCCATGCTAGCTATTCAAGCTATTTACAGCATGCGGACAATGCCAGCAGCAGCAGCACCACCACCAACACCACCAGCACCAACTCACTGGACACGTCGGGCACATCTGCCCTCGACAAGGCGGGCAAATTGAGTGCCGCCCAAACTCTCGACTCTGTGTGGATGGATCTCAACTGTCATCTGCATCAGTTGACACAACACTTTGCCAACGAGCAAGCGCTGGCACAGACCCAGACGCCATCGCACTCGCTGCTGGTAGCCATCCAACACAGCCAGTGCAATCAGACACTACTCAATGTGGTGCTCATACGCACCCTCGATGGTGTCACAGATGTTTTTGGGGATTACGAAATGTCCGCTCTAGAGGCGCAGGATGTGAAGCTGCTGCAACAACAGTTGCAGTTCCTGCAGCTTGTGCGTGCCATGTGCCAAGGTCTGCTCCAATTGGATGCCGTGCCAGAGCAGGCGAACGATCAGTTGTGCGAGTTGCAGGATGCACTGACCGCGCTCGTGCAGCTACAGCATTGTTTCGAGTACGAGCTACCGGCCACCATCTTCCGCCTATTGCTGCTGGCGCCTAATTTAGAACAGTTGCAGGCGCTGCTACAGCTTGGCAGTGAAACGTTGAGCAAACACTTCCATCAGCTTCAGGAAGGGCAGCAGTATCAAGGAGCTGCGGCAGCAGAGCCAGCACCAGTTCCTGTGGAGCAACAGTTCCTGATGTCCTTGCAGCCTGCCTACGCACTGTTCAAACAGCTTTCCAAGGCGCTGGAGCGCATTGCACGCACCATCAAACTGGGCAGAGATGATGTTCAGGATGCGCAGAGTCAACAGTACATGGTGAGTGGAAGAGATGTTTTTCCAACTGCAAAGCAAGTTTTACTCATTATCCCTTTCTGTACTATTCTAGGAGCTGAATATATTGAAGAACATCCGGAGCCCGCTTAGCGAGAGTCTCTTCTTCGACCTGGTGCTGCAGACCTTGCGTGCCAGCCAGAGCTACGATGTGCGTCAGATGGCACGTCCCGTGCTGGGCTTTGTGCAGCGCCTGGAGGCGGAGTATCTAGTGGGTCTGGTCCCATTGGTCTCATACGTTTATTACACGGGCTGTGGCACCCATTGTCAGGCGGAGGCCAGTGTCGTGAGTGCCAGCGTGGTAGACTGCCCCACATCTCCCCAAGATGTGTCGCACATGTGCGATGAACTGTTCTCTACACTGCAAACAGAAGCCCAACTTCAGCAGCAGCAATGCGAAATCGCGTTGCTCAACCAGCAGCTAGAGACGCAGACTCTGATCGCCTCTGCCCACTATTGGGCTTACGATGCACTGCTGGGGGACACCAAGTTGCCATGTGGACACGTAATAAGTCGCTCAAGGCTGTGCGAGCTTATTCACGACAATTGGCAGACACTGGACGAGAGCACGGCTGCCATGCAGCGCCTACAGCGGCAACTGGAGACGCAACTGAAGCAACTGCAGGGACAGCGCAGCAACTGGAATCGCAACCACATCGACAGTCTGCTGCGCAACGAGCAGCTGCAGCGCAAGCTGACCAGCGATCAGATGGAGCTGGTGCATGACCTCAGCAAATGCGCCAGTGCACTGTGCACCATGGAGCAGGCAGGCTGCATTGTTGGCGACCAGAACATGTTGCACAATCTGGAGCAATGGCTGCACGCCCACAGCCAATGGCAGGCGAGCAATGCACGCATTAGTGGTGTGGAGCAGGCAATTGTGCAGCTACTCGATCCGGAGGGAGCCATTGATCACTGTTGGCTGGCCAATGTGCAGGGACTGCTTGAGGATTACACATGCAAGGTGCAACGGGACATAGCGATGCTGGAAGGCGAGCAACAGAGCAGGCATCGTAACATTTGCAGTCTGCTCAAGGAGATGCAGGTAAGTAAAGTTTCCTTTAAGAAACCATGCCTAAAACTCACGCGATCTCTTCTCTCCTATACCTTGCAGCGTCAACAGGAACACATGCCACGCATCTACATGCGCAGCCTGGTCCAGGAGCCACTGGATCCCTGTCAGAGCAAGCTTATTCCGCTGGACGTGCAGTTACTGTGCGGGCATGTGCGCGATTCGCAGCGCATGTTGCTCAATTTCTTCCAGCGCCTGCTCGATCTGCGCAAGGAGTTGAGCGCCGAGCGGCGCCCATTGCTACCGGATACACTGAGCAGCTGGCAGCAGCAGGTGCAACAGATCCAAAAGATGACCAGCCACGATGTCGATGAGTTCTTCCGTAATGTCGAGGAGTTTCTACATCATTCAGCGGACTCTGACTCGCTTCCCTACGAGACTTTCGCGCACAATAAAGGTAGAGTGGAAAGAAACAAACAACCTGAGCAAATCCTCCATTAATCCTCTCGATATATAGGTGCCCCCAATCAACACGAGCAGAAACGCAACGCATACGGCGTATCTGTATGGAAGAAGATACGCATGAAATTAGAGGGACGCGATCCGGACAACAACCAGCGCAGCACTGTGGCCGAGCAGGTGGACTATGTGATACGTGAGGCCACCAATCCGGACAATCTAGCCGTGCTCTACGAAGGCTGGACGCCATGGGTCTAAGATTGAGTCGTCATGTCGTCAAGATGCTGTGCCACCACGGGTGCATATTCAAACCGCATTCAAAGATCATTATCAGATGCTGCTGGGGCGGACGACGCAAGCGTGCAAGAGCTCGACTCGGACATTGGACTGGACTGGCAACTTGCCGGCCAGCACCGCCGGCGGCTCTGGCCGCAGCGACCAGACAGCGGACGAAGAGACGAAAAAAAAAACGACGAAGGGAGAGACAGATTGATAAAGAAAAAAAAAGAAAAAGAGAGACAAAAAGAGAGACCCGCGTTACCCCACACACCCAAATATAGAAAAGAAAAAAAAAATGAAAAATTGACAAAAATATGATGAATTAATGCTGGACACAAAAGCAAGATCGCTTCGGTCACAGTTGATGTCGTTGAAATGCTGATGACGATGTTGCTGCTGCATCTAAAATTGGTGCCATCAACAACTTTGAGGCGCAATGGAGCAACTGCATCTGTGGATCGTATACTCGCCAAAGCAGCCTGAACAACTACACCAGGAAGCGACTGCTGCTGCTGCTCTGCTGCACGTTTCAAATCCTTCTTAATTTTTTTTTAAATTATTTTAAGCACATACATCTACAAACTTTGATATTTTTTAATACGACCCTCCCTTATCTCTCCTACTGTTCCGCACTCCCCAAGAACCACAAGAATAATAACTTACGTTTATATTTTGTATTTAATTTTAAGTGAACCAACAAACACTTTGATTTTAGCCAAATCCAAATCAAAATCCTAACTCTGATCCCGATACCGATTCTATAGCCATATATTATACTGTTGTCTATGCACACATATTGGATCAATTAATCACTTGGATTTGTGCGCATTTTTGATGATCTATTAAATAGTTATTTTGCGGTGATTAAATGCGATCTTCGATTATGATTAAAATGAAATATGATGAGTTTTACTTGGGTTGAACTAGATCCCTTTCCCATTTAAAAATCCATCAGTCGCCACTTGAATGTATTTATATATATAATCACTCGTTTATTCTCTAACGTTTTATCTCAATTTGCTTTCTCTCTGTCTCTCTCTCTCTTTAACTCATTTCATCATATTCATTTGTATGTATGTTTTTGCTTTCTTTCGGATCTATTCTGTACGGTTCTTTTTTGTTTTCATCTGATCTGTTCGGTACTTTTTTTTTTTTTTCTTCATGTGGATAGGGTGTAAAAAGTTTTAAATTTTCTTAATAGGATCAAGACATACTTATTACCATTGTTTATGTTTCTTCTTATTTACTTTTTTTTATTTATATTTTTTCTTTTCAATTTGCTTCGTATTTTTCTCTTTCATTTTTATAGATATTTTCTCTTGTAAATTAACATTAACGTTTCGGGCTTACAAGTTTTTCTTCCTTTTTTTAGTTAATCAATTAATATTTAGTTTTGTTTGGTGTGTGTTTGTTGTTGTGTGTTGGAGTAATCAATGTATTTTACAAACAGTTAAGAGTAGAAATGATACGAGTTTTATCTATTTTTCATCTTTTTTTTATATTGTTTTTGTGAGAAATCAGTAAATCAAAGAGTAACTCTTCAGTTAACGTCAACGTTAATGCTGTAGTTAATTACAATTACAATGTTCATATATGTACAATTTATATTAAAGTATGCATATATATATATATATATATAATTTATATATAGATTTTCTTTTTATTTATATATATATCATTTACACAGAAAAAAAAAATCGTTTTAATGAGCAGCAGCTGCTAAGGAAAATCATCATTATCAATAATAATAATAGTATATAAACGAAATAATATTACAAATAATACAAAAAGAAGAAGAGTTAAAATTATAGTAAATTGTTTACATATACATACACATATATAGGTATTCCTTTATATATATTCACGGCGCAGCTCGTAAGCTACGTTCGTTACGGATTGTATATTTGTTTTGCTGGGATTACTGGATGCGAGTCCGGTTTTTTGTCTAGGACTGAACCGGGGAACTCCATCTCCAAGCCATTTGAAACATTTGTTGAAATACACAGTTAAAAATTTGCCTTAAGCATTTTTCATATTTTGACCAGAATTTTCACATGACAGATGGTTTATCTTTTGTTTTCCTTCAGTTTTGTGTGTGTGTCAAATTAACAATATAAACAGAATTTAATTCGTTAACAACAAAAAAACGTATATATAATGGGATCGTGTATAAATTAAATATAGTATATATAAATAGCAATAACTAATTTATGACGACGCACACAACATACGGATAAACAAAAAAGAGAATTGCAAGAATCTTTTTGGAATAGAAAGTGGTAAAACTAAAGTTGGTTACAAACATTAAACAATTATACAATTACAGTTAAATAGTTAGTCGAATTTAAGATTACACTCACTTTGTTTTGTTGTAGTTGTTTTGGTTGCTTTGCTTTTCTTCTTATTTTTCTTTTGCTCTAATTAGGCATAATTATTTATAGTGTAATTGTGTGTGTAACTGTTGTTGTGTTATTGTGTTATGGTTTTGTGATTATCCTATTTTAGTTTCGTTTAAAATAATAAATACATACATACATATACATTACAATTACAATTACATCATATCCATAGTACAAAATATAAAATTTAACATCACATTGGTTGACATTCTTTTGTTGGTTGGTTGGTTGCTTCGCTTTACATGCACGTTCATCCTCATCCTCCACCTCCTCGTTTGCTCTTTCGGTTATCATCATCATCATTATCTTTAACTTAATCATCATTAACATTATCTTTATGCTTGCCATTAGATCAGCGTTATCATCCTGTTTTATATATGTGGGTTGGTTGGTTTCGTTTCGTTTATATTTTTTATGATTTTGTTATTGTTAAATTAATTTGTTTCAATTGATTTGTGTGTGTGTTGGTGTGTGTCTGTTGCTTTCTTTGTTTGCATTCGCTAGGTCGGTAGGTCACAAAAGAGATCGATTGCTCGATCCGAACTTGGGTAGCCTCTCCTCTTTCTATACACTCTCCTCCACACTCCGTTCACTTTTCTGGGTCAACAACTGACCCCGATTAGTCAGAAGTTTAACTAGTTTGTTGTGGGTCTCTCTCTCTGCTTCTCCTTTTATCTCCTTTCCCGGGGTCTGCAATGAATTTAAATTTGACATTAATATGAATATTACGAATAACAATCACATGACCCTGCAGTCTCGGCTCCATTACGCACTGCCCCCACTTGACACGTTTAAACGACTTAACGAGCACTCGTTATACAAATACAATGCATGTTTATATATGTATATACATCTGGTACATATACGTACATATCTCTCATTCTATATATATATATATATATATACAAATATATGTACTCTATTCATATGTATATGTATGTCAAATGGCAGCGCAAGTGAATACATTTACATACACAAAGAAACATTAGATATGCACATACATATCATACATATGTCAGTATAGATGTTTAAACATTAGATTGTAGATTGCATGTGCTGCAGCCTCCTTTATCCATTATACAAATATATGTATCTATATGTCTATCGTTTTCACTGCTGATTACCTAATGAGATGTGTTTACTAATCCCCTGGATGCTCGGGACAAGAGCGATTCACCTCGAACCAACGATCGATGCAGCTAAAAAGTACAATCCAGAGATCAGATATACATTTATAGGGTTTATGGCAAAGAAACAACTTACCCTTTGTGGTAGATGCAGAGACAGGGCAATCGAGCAATTGTATCACCTGGACTCAAATCTTCAAGACAAATGACGCACTCGCCCTTGGCGTCCAAAAGTGTATCCTCTGTAAGATATTGATACGGATATTGAGATATTGAAATTGGTATATGGCTGGATCCAGTGACGCATACCGTTATATGAGAGTCGTGGTTTGGTTAGGCACATAACTAAATGGCATTCAATATCGTCTGGCAATACGAACTTATTGCAGACGGGACACTTGATGCCTGCAAAGAGAAAGGGAGAAAGAGAGTGCATGTTAGAGGGGGCTATAATATTGTAGTACTATATAGTCGATTTAATGGGTGTCTATCGAGTCACTTTACCCCGACATAGCATGACACCATGATAGTACGATAGCACTGTAGTGCATTAACACGTTAGTACAATATTTGATAGTACGATAGTTGTATAGCACGATCAGCACAATAGCACTATAGTACGATAGTGTTCTATATCACGATAGTACAATACTGGTTTATCACAATAGCACGACAGCACGATGGAGTGATAACAAAATAGTTCCACAGTGCGTCAGCACGATAGTACGATTGTACCGTAGAACTATAACACGATAGTACGATACCACGATAACACGATAGTACAATAGTTACCATTGAAGGACCAAATGTGCGATGGAAGAGATGTCGCTGTATAGACACGACCCAAGCCGTTCGCCGATGCGGTTGCTGACGCTGCCAGTGCGATGCTCTCAACGATATTGGCGCCAGTCATGGACATGTCCTGCAAGTGAACAAAGGAACAAGGGTCGCTGGTCACAGACAAGTCAATCAAGTGGAGGGTTGCAAATGGGGGAAGGGGGTGTGGCCACATGGCGCCATTTGTCGTTAGTCGTTTGTGTGTCTACTCACGCGTATCGAATCGCCGAGAGCACGTCGCTGTTGCATGTAACCCTGCGTCGATGCCTGCGTCGAGGAGTTGTTGCTGTTATTGTTGCCCGCCGAGGCTTGGAAGCTACTATTGCTATTCGCTGAATTTGTTGACGAAGTGTATGAGACGGCGGGATGTGTGTGAGGGTATGTTGTGGTAGCGCCCTGTTGCTGCCCCTGCTGTTGTTGTTGCTGCTGCTGTTGTTGTTGCTGTATGTCCGGAACAGAGCTCAGACTGCGCGCACGCTGCCGATCAATGGAAGAGGAGTTGTTCGGCTGCTGCTGCTGATGATGATAGACCTGTAGGCCGGGCAAAGTGCGCAGCAAATTAAAACCTTGACCGGCACCGACTTCACCGCCGCGGCTACCCACCGCTGAATTTGGTGGCGATGTGTCCGCTGTTGTTGTTGTTGCCGCTCCCGTTGAGCTGCTTGAAAATGTTCTCGAACGTGGGCTCTGCTGGCCGCTGGTCGCTGGTGTGCTTGCCTTTTGACCCATAGAGTTTGTATCCCTTTTTCACACGCGCCGCGGCTGCTTCCTCTCTTTGCCACTGCACACTGCACGTTGCCCTTTGCCCCCTGCCTGGTATCCCGGCGATTGCACCGATCTTTGCACTTTTGCACTCACACTCGCGTCACTCGCTCTGCGTTCCGTCCCTAGTATTATTGCACTTTATTGTTGTTGTTGTTCTTAATTGAGTAATGTTTTTTGATTGTTATTTCCTTTCTACTGTGTTTACTGTTTACTTTCTTTATTTTTTATACTATTTCGAAGTTTTGTCTTTGTTAGCTCCTTTCGTACTTTTGCGAGTGTGTGTATGTGTTGGTGTTTCTGTATGTCTCTCGGTATATCTGTGCGTTCACATTAAAGGAAACAAAACAAATGACAGGCAGCAACGCCAGCAGACAACAATAGCAAACAAAGTTGATGTTATGGATCGAGGGTGGTGGATAAGAAGGAGGTAGAGGTGGTAGAGAAGAAGGATGAGGAGGAGTAGGAAGGTAAGCAGCGGCGACGGCGGCGGTGGCAGCAGCGTTGATAAATGTGGCGGTGTATAGATAAGTGTGTGAACAAATCTCTCTCTCTTTTTCTCTCTTTGTATGTGTGTGTGTGTGTCTCAGTTTCTTGCTGATGATTGTAGGCAGACAGAGAGAATTCTGTGTATGTGTCTGTGTACGGATGAGTGTTTGTCTATTTGGCTGTGTGCGTGTAGGTGTGCGTGTGTGCGGATGCCAAAAGTGCTGTGGTGCGTAGGGAGGGGGAGGGCGTTAATTGTACGTCGGTCGTTGGTGTCAGTGTCGGTGTTGGGATGTCGTTGTTGTTGTTGGTGTTTCTGGTGTTGTTGTTGCTGTTGGTTTTGGTGTCGTTGTCGTTCTCGATGCCGTTGTCGGTGCGTAGTTTATTGTTGTTGTTGTTATTCCGAGAGCAAAAATAGGTGTGGACTATAACTATGCTTAATCCGCTTGATTACCATTCGCAATTTAAATGACTGTTTCCGTTTTTTCTATTTTATTTTTAACATCTCCGTTTTCGTTTTATGTGTACTCTTTGCTTTGCTTTTGACCACCACAATTTATTGGCCGACCACCACAAATGAATATCGCAATCTGAAGTGCTGCAAAATGCCACACTGCCAGACATATGGAAAATATATCGATAGGTATCGATAGGTACCTGATGCAAAATGTTACTGAAACATATTTCAGTTAACATATGCAACAGCTGTCTTCATATCGATAATTAAATATTTATCTGGAATATGAAATAACGGGTGCTAGAGCCATGAAAAAATCAATTTAACTTGTTCCTAAAATCTTTAATACCTCACAGAAATGATTTAATACATACAAAAAGTTTTGCTTAGGTAACAGGTGTTAAGTTCACATGTTATCGGTATACCACCACAAAAGCTGATAGAATGATCAATTTTGCCGGTCCTGCAATGCACTTGTTTCGGAATGTGTGAGAATTGTAAATGTGTCTTATCATTACATAAATAAGCTACACATAAAAACATCATGAACATGCACACATATAAAAACATCCAGGTAACATACATATGTAGGAACATATGGTACAATCGCACGTGCGGGCAAGCCGTCCATCACTAAACTTGTCTGTATTTTGATTTGGCGGGAAAGAAAAACATATATAGCGAATTGCTGATTTACTCAGATATATATGAAATATACCCGGCATATATGTCTATGCTGCCAAAGCAAAAGAAATACGTCAGCTGCTTGTGGCAGCACTTTGGCCTTAGCGCATTCAAGCCGCTGCAATGGAAGATAATTCGCGCCATACTATGCGAACCACGCGGCGGAGATATCTGCGCCGTGGTGGCCACCGGCTATGGCAAATCGCTGAGCTACCAGTTCCCTGCCTTCTATCTGCAGAAAGTCGTCGTTGTGATCTCGCCGCTGATTGCCTTAATGGAGGATCAGATAAATGCTCTTAATCTGAGATCCAATGCCAGCAGCGCCGGCGACTGTGCCTGCTTACTCGGCACAGCACAGGAGGATCGGAGCATTAAGGAACGCATATTGCAGCTGCATTTCAGACTGGTCTATGCCACTCCGGAATACATGACACGCGGCAATGGACTAAAACTTTTGCGCGATTTGGGCCGCAACTTGACCCTAATTGCCATCGATGAGGCACATTGTATCTCCAAGTGGGGACACGAGTTCCGACCCGCATATCGTCAGCTGCTGCAGTTGCGCGAGGCAGTGCCGCACGTGCGAGTGCTCGCGCTCACCGGGACGGCAACGAAGCTCGTGCGCGAGGACATTTGTGAGCAGCTAAAGCTGCGCAGACCATTGGTCATCTGCAGCAGTCTGGATAGACCCAACCTGGAGCTGACAGCGCGTCTCAAGGGCGCAGATCTCTGGTGTGATGTGCAGCAGTATCTTAGCTGGGCGGACGAGGCGGGTGGCTCAGTGATTGTATACAACAACACGATAAGGGAGACGGAGAACATGGTCAAGCAACTGAGCCGGCATGGGAGGAACTGCCACAGTTACCACAGCAAGCTGTCGCTGGAGCAGAAGCGTCGCCATCAGCAGCAGTTCCAAGATGACAAGGTTCGCATCATTGCCGCCACCACGGCCTTTGGCATGGGCATTGACAAGCCAAATGTGCGCTTAGTGCTTCACTATGGTGCACCTAGTGACATGGAGCGCTACTACCAGGAGATCGGACGCGCCGGCCGCGATGGTCTACCTGCAAAGTGTGTGCTCTTCTACGGCGACTCGGATGCGGCTACACATCGGCGCATGCAGCACAGTCAACCGTTGACGGCAAAGCGCAGCGAAGAACTGCAACGTCTGGCGAGGAATATGCAGGAATACACGCAGACTCAGCAGTGTCGGCGTCGTTTCATTCTCAGCTACTTTGATGACGACACCTCTCTGGCCGCCTGGCAGTGGCGTCGCAACTGTTGCGACAATTGTCGCAAATCGAGACTGAAGCATAAGAATGCCATAGATCCTGCCCAGCTTGATGTCACGGTCGAGGCGCGTCTGTTGCTCGGCATGCTACGCGATGTCAACGGTCGTGTTGGCCTGGGCAAGGTAATCCTTGCCCTGCGTGGCTCCAAGAGTAAGTGCGTCCCTGTCGACTGCCGCCGACATGAGAATTTCGGAGCAGGCGCAAACAGATCAATCGCATGGTACAAGGCCCTGGCTGAGCACCTCAAGGCGACCGGTTACATCAAGGATGATTATCAGAAAAGTGCGAATAGCGCGTTCGGTTTCCTTATGCCACAGGTGACACTCCAGGGCTGCTGTTGGCTGGACGACGACGGGGGTAAGCGTGCCAAGAGCATCCACATCGAGCCCTCCGCCAAGTGGGCGAAGCTAATGAAGCCTTCGAAAGTAGGCAAAGAAGGAAACGGGCAACATGAGTTAGACTGGGGGTCGGACATGGAAATTGATGTCAAGGAATTAGATGAACTTGTGGAACGCAAGCAGGAGGAGGAGGTCTGGGGACCCGATATCGACATCGACTTCAATCAACTCGATGCGGTTGTGGCCCAGTCCCAAAAGCAAAATTCAACTCAGCCATCAGTTGCTGCCGTGAACACCAAATCCACTTGCCAAGATCTTGAATCACTACTCGCCGACTGCCAGCAGATTCTGCAGGAGGAGCAGGAAGAGGGAAAACGCACACTGAGAGCACGCAAACGTATCTGGCAATACCTCGAGGGTAGCTACCAGAAGCGTCCGCTGATCCCAAAGTACAAATATAGCCGCAAGGCGACAACCTGAACGCACTGATCGGACAACACTGTCATACAAAAATTTATTTACACCCACGTTACTTTTTTGAATGATATAGTTATATTTTAAAGGATTTACCTTATTTTTTTTCTATTATATTAGTAAATTTGTTATTGTACTTATATGGATTAAACATTTTTTATATACCATGAGAAGTTGGACTAATTATTATAATAGCTTATTAAATACGTATGTAAATATAATATAGTTCTTATTTTCATTAATCTATGATATGTCTATATACGCCACATGAACAGGGGCCTTCAGGTTAGAAGCCCTAGATTAATTTTATTCTTCTGCGCTGTTTTTGCTGCTTTTACCCGGGAAGATACCAGGCGCACAGAATAAATCAGCAGGTAGACAGACTGGGGAAGAGAGAGTACCTTTTATAATGGGAGAGAGAAAGTCTTAGCACAAGGAAGTGAGAGAGAGAGAGAGAGAGAGCGCGAAAGGTAGAGAAAGTCAAGTAAGAACAAATACAAATACGGCTGAGTGAGTGGTCTAACCGTCTCTTGAAACTAAATAATACCAGGCGATCAGTAGAGAGCAGCAAACAGCAGCAACACAAAGTACGCGAAAATGAAAGAGAGCATCTCGTGTAAGTCAGTTGCACTCTAATGCGTGCACTCTCTTCCTATCTCCCTCTTTATCTGCCTGTCTTACTTTAATTGGTGAAGGTAGCTGGGCTTGCTGTTGCTTTTTCTGTGCGCCTGGTGTAATTTCGGGTTCGAAACTGCGACGTATATTCGATGATTCTTGGTATTTTATTTTCTTTTTTATTCATGAATACTCGATGTTTTATTTTCGATATTTTGTATTCAATAGTACTCGATATGCTGTACTCGATGTTTAATATTCGATAATACTCGATAATTTATATTCGTGATGTTTTATTATCGATACCAATCGATTTTTCGTTGATACATATGTTTTATAACGTTTATCGATAGATATCGATAGGAATCCTTTAATTCTACGCAGCTTCGGTGGACAGATTTCCATCAGCAGTTGCTGGGCGACTTTCGCAGCTGTCTTCGCCGCTGCTGGTGGTGGATGCGCCCTCCTCGGGCGACGTCTTGGCCGCATCGTCCGCATCCTGCGCATTGTCCTGGGCATCCACGTTGGCCTGGTCACTTGCTTCGGCATCGGCGCCCTTCTTGTTCTGAATATTGTATTAAATATGGAATCATAACGGGATTATCGTCATCATTTCTTGCTCTCTTACCTTCTTGCGTTTCTTGGGCTTCTCCGCCTTGACCGCATGCAGCTCGGCCTCCTCCTGCTGCGCCGACTTATAGCTGGGGGGAAAGAACTTACTGGCCTCCTTGTGACCCACCACAGAGTTTGGACTGACATAGCTGGGTCCGTACTCCATCAGCAGTGGTATCGTCTCGCCTGGCACCTTGTTGACCTTGAGCACAATTTTATCGGTGCTAATCAAGGATGGAAACCAATGTGATAATCCTCTTGATAATACTTTTTATCCTATCACTTACGGCACGTATGATTTGGCATTGTATTTTTCCACGGAGTTGGCTATAAACACGGCCGTCTGGGGATTGTCACTGGAGAAGAACCCGTAGAGCGGCACATCATCCTTACAGGCATCGACAAGATTCATCAGATCCTTCTTTTTGTACGCATCGAAAGTCATGATGATGTGCGGCGGCTCTGGCGTGGGATCCGGCGGCAAAAAGGTCGCTGTCTGTGCCCGGAAATAGGTGTAAATAAGGGCTGCGTGGGTGCGTTGATCCTTGGGCACCCAAATGGGGGGTATTTTTATGACCTTAAATCGCTTATTGTCGTCGGGATTCTCTGGCTCCTCGACAGGTTGGCCCTCCTCCCCCTCACCGCGCTCTTCTGGTTCTGAAAGCATTTAAAATATTAATATATAAATAAATCGATATACAAAGTACCGTTACATACCTTGGATTTCCACCTCTACCGTTATTTCCAGTGGGGAAATAAGCGGTGGCAAAACGGTCTCTTCCTCGTTGAACTCATCGGGCGGTTTGATGATGTCCTTGGTGAGCTCGTAAGCATATTGTTCCAGCACTATGGGCGGACTACCCATTGTCTCTTCGACCTTCCAGAAGCACATGAGCAACTCCTTGTCATACAGATGCTTTATAACCTCCACTTCCAACGGATTCTCTGCGGCAAAGTTGACCGTATTGAAATCCGTCTGCGTTATGGTAAACACCTTGCGATCTTTGCACTGAATCTTCAGCGGATCAGCAGGTTCGGACAGTTTCTTGAACATATCACGATTAACTTGTGGCCCGAATACCGTAATTCCGATATCGGGTAAATTCTCCATTATCGTATCCGTCACACTCATCAGGTATTCAATGCGTTTCTTCTTGCTCTCCTCCAGCTCGATGCGTTCGGCGAGCTGCAGTGCCTCGTTCTTGATGCGCAGCTGCTCCAGTTCGATGGGCTGCAGTTCGGTAATCTCGTAGCATTCGTGTGGCTCCTTCGCCATTGTCTGCTGCAGCTGCCGCGTGATCATGGCCACCAGTTTGGGCACGTCTGTGCCGAACATGATGTTGATTGCCTTGCCGTTCTGCGAGAGAGACAGAGCGAAAGCATGATGGATCTGATCTGATATCGAGCTTGGCTTACCGTAACAAACATCCACGTGGGTTCACTTTTCTTATTGAATCTCTTCAGATACGATATCGAACCCGCTTTGCACTGACGAAAATAACGGTAATAACTATCTCTACCCCATAAAAATAACCCTAAACTTACGATAGCCAGTTGCAGATTATCGCCACCCAGTTCCAGTTTGATCTTTCGCAGACTGCCGACCATGCCCAGACAGGGTCCACACCATTCCGAATATATATCAAGCACTACGAGGAAGTATAAATTGTTTAGTGAAATCCGAGAGACTCTAATCCCCTTATTTGACCAACCGAGCAGTCCGGGACGTTGCAGAAACTTCTCGAACTCCTCGTCGGAGCTTATGTCCGCCTGCAGTTGTTGTACTCCTCCCTTCTTGGCCATTCCATGCGAAATGCTTCACATAATTCATTCCGATTCGAGTTTGCCAAATTGGAAAAACTTCGCAGAAATACCATGGCTTAGATATTGATTAAACTTTTCGGCCAGAGGCGTTTTTGTTGTCAAGGAAGCTATAGAGTTACTACCCCTAACAGAGTATAAAGGAAACCTGAGTATAATGTGAGTTCAAGTATCCATTATTTTCAACAGGTTTTCAGACGTTAAACCTAAGCAAAAGAAAGTAACTGAAATCAAACATATCTCTTATCAGATCAACAGTTTTTTAAGCCTAGTCATTTCATCTCCTAAATTCTTTGCCATATATGATAATACCCCATTTGAAATTAAGTAAAACTCTTCCACTTCTCACTGTAGATTGGAGTTAGTAGGTACTTTTTTTCTTTCCATCTCTCCCTTTAACCCGCCAATTGATTTTAGTCTAGTATCTTTGAAGTATGTTGAAAGAAAATCGATACAACAGGCCACATTGGTGGATGATTTAATTAGATTACATACAGAGGGGTGCAAAGGGGGGCGCCGCGACCGTAGCAGCTATAAATGTTTCTCAAATAGTTTTTTTTTAATAATTTTTGGTATTCTCTAAATAAATTTCAATAATACGTGGACTTAAAAAAATATAATATACAAAAACATACAAAGATATGTATCATATATGTATATGCACCATGCTTTTACATACATGCACATACATATATATTACATCATTTAAAGGCGGGATTACGTTTAAAGTTAATAAGCGGAACAGTTAAGCGGGAAGCGGGGGAGGGAGAACAGAAACAGTTGCAACGAATTCATCGGGATTTGAGGCGGCGGCGGGTGTGTGGACAACATCACAACATGGTATGCATTGGGGGAAACCTTTGTGCCTTCGTGTGTGTCAGTGCGGATGTGTTTGTCTTTTCTGGGAATGATGCTGCTGAGGATCTCTATTTCAATTATACACATTTTTGTTATGCGTTTGTAGTTGGTCTTGGTTTTTGTTTTGGTTTTTGTTGGTTAGTATAAAGCACAGGGTTAAAGCATGAAAGTTCTCATCATTTGCGTGTGCTTGACTAGACGCAATTTGGGACATAGTCCACAGAGAGGAAGTGGTCCTACTCCAAACCCAGCATCCAGTTGATGCCTTTCACTATGAAAAAGATTAAAGGCTGCCAGGCCACAAGCCAGCGAATCCAGTCGAGCAGTCGTCCGTATAGCACATGTGGTTTCTCCCAACTGCAAAAAGGCAGGATAACAGATCATACAATTTGTATTCCGAGGGAAGCTTGGGGGGGGAGTACTTTGTGGATACTTACGGGTTGCGGAACATCTTCTGCAGATCAACCTTCTCCTTGCAGTAGGGACACGTCTGCTTCTTGCCGACAATGCACCAGCCTCGTATGCAGAACTCGTGGAATACATGATTACAGGAAAGTTTGTAGGTGTTCTCGATAACGCCTTCTTCCTTCTCAGACACCAGCAGCTGATTGCCGCACACCGCGCACACATTCTGATCGAGATGCCGTGTGGGCATGCCCTGAGGCGTGTAGTACTGCAATATAATACAAATACATATAAAAAGATAACAACGTATCCATTATGGGGGCTGACTCACGCCAATAGCAGCGGCCATTTTATCCGAGCAGATCTCGGATATGTCTCGACCAAGTACGCCGATATAGAGGCCATAGAAACAGAACATTAGTCCCACATCCATCCAGGTGTTTGGTGGCTGCGAGAACAAATAGTTCATGCCAAGAAAAGCGGCCATTATAACCAGGTAGCCAACCAGGCCCAGTCCGTAGCTTAGCTTGTAGATAAAGTAGAACCATTTGTAGACCATTCTATGAAAGCAGGAGGAGGATTGGATTGTTTAAAGATAATCTTAGTGTCTTAGTATTATCATGCAATCTTACCTGGGCGTTGTGCCCTGTATGGGTTTTGTTGTGGCATGTCGCATCACAAGCGCTGTTATGCCAGTGAAAATCAGCCAGATGATGATGAAGCGAATCCATAGAAAGCTGCAGGAGATAATTAGCGGTATAAGCCACATGGCCAGCAGTGTGACAAATGCATATGATCTGTAATGTCGCTTCTTCCACTCTACAAGAATGATCTGGGCAATTACAAGGGTCATGAACAGTATGATGACCATTTCGGAGTGCATGGCATCATGACCTTTGTGTTTCTCCACCATCAATTGGTGCTCCGCGCTGAAAAAAGAGGAAAAGAGCACTTAAGTACGACACACACAAATTCTGTTCAATGGACCTGACTTACCGCATCCGCTCCTCCGGTGTCATCTCGTCCAGGGACTGAAGTAAATGTATGCCACGTTAGTCATAATGAGCAAGACACGTATTTATTGGAGTTTCGACTCACCTTGTTTAGGTCCACTGGGGCATGCAGGTCCATGTGTTGTTGATGCATGTTGTCGCTGTGTGCCGGCGCGTACAAACCTTGACGTCTTCGTCGTCTTTGCAGAATTTTGTCTACACTGTCGGTTTGGACTTTCAACTCACAATTTACCTAGAGAACATCAATTCCCAATAGAAAACAAACAAATAATAACGCAAACATTACATATTGTCCCCTGTTTTCCTATCAGTGACATTGCCACTTGCTACTGGCCGCTAAATGGCGTTGCCACTTGTTAGCAAATGCAAAGGCGATTGGAAGCAATTAAAACAAGTACACAAATAATTTGATTGACACTTACGCATATACACACATATTTGGATTTCCATGAAAATTATTCAGTTATTTTAAGACATTTTCTGTACCAATCATCTAAATAACTCTAAGCAACTGTAACGTATGCAGCAGGCGATGCCACATAGGCAAATTACTAAGCAGTAGAGCTGTAAAACCATCGGTAGTTGCCACCACCACTGAGGTTTTCCGATGTTAATATTTTCGCCCATCCATAATATCGATATTATCGACGAAAAAAAGCATTTTTTAAAAAATTTGTTTTTGATTATTTTAAATTCATGTATTTAATATGTGAGCATGTTACATAAATAAATATATTCCAATATTTTTTAATAAATAGCTGGGAAATCAAAATCAAAACTTTTTTTGAGCTGTTACCGTTTTTGCTTATTTTAGCTCTTTAAGAACTTCCGCAGTTTCAACCTTTAGGCAGCTTTTGCCTTTGTCTATCAAAAAGCTCATGTTAAGTAATATTTATGTAAAAATTTTTTTTGATTTACTTTTTTTTATAGCAGCCTAAGCCCTACTCGCGAGGCTTCGAAGTCTGGGGCGGCAAAAATGAAAGAAGCAGCGGCATTAACTTCAATCGCTGTTTGTTCACTGCTTAGTGCTGTAATATTTGCTGTGTTAACGCAACAAAGATTCTGCTAACGCAACTTTGAGATCAATTGGTGCTCCCTCTGTCGGCATATTTAGAAAAGTAGACAAAAGCGTTTGAAAGCTCTGGCGCTTTCATAGGCGCTATATTTAAAAAGAGCTTTGCAATATTTATTAAATTTGTTCATTAAATTATCGAATCTATGCAAATTTATTGAATAAAACTATATAACATGGCATTATTAATGGGTATTTACATAGAGCTTTGCTGGTAATCTTATTTTGCGTTGCAAGTGAGGTATAAGTGGAGGAACAAAATGGGATGTATAGATCGATTACTTAACGCAACGTCTGTCGATTTATGCAAATTTAGTGCTCCGCTTCAGTTTCTCATCATGAAAATTAGATGAATTCCGAAAGAAACATAATCACGCACGAAGTTATTTATGCTCTTGTTGCCGAGTAGCCTCTGCCGCTAGGTGGTGTCTTGGTGCTGCTGCATTAACTGACACCGAAGCAGTTAAGCGACCAATACACGCACATACACACACATGCACACAAAACAATCGTCACACGCATTTCGGGAGAGTTATTTAAAGCGACTGCATCCGTCCCGCTCACACACACTCGTAGCAGTCGGCGTGCAGGCGCATACGGGACTCTTTAGTTAGCCACGCCCACGTTCGTTATCCAACTCGTTTCACCCCTATATGAAGGAACACACACACAGATACACACATATTCATGCAGGCTCTCTTACTGTGAGTGTGTGTTAGAGCACATATGAATGTGTTTGCATGTGTAAGTGTGTGCGAGGAGACAGGGATGTGTGCACTGACTATGTATTGCAGGACGCGTGCGAGTATGTGTGTGTGTGTAAACATGCTTGAATACATACACACATACACACGCTCGCATTAGCCACTCTATGTACTTGACAATGCGCATATGAGTGTGCCTGCATGTGTGACAGGACACACACACACACATGGTTTTTCGGGTCTGCCCGTTAATGCAACTCGCTACTAATTACGAAAGGCGAATGAAAGTTTTCTGTTATGCGTCAATTTCATCGAGTGGGAGGCAGAGAGAGAGAGAAAGAGAGAGAGATAGATAGATAGATAGATAGATAGAGAAGGAGAGGTGGCAGAGCACATACTAAACTCGCATATTCGAACACACTCGCAAACACTGCAATCAAAGTTTCTCTTTGGCTTTTGCCAACCCTTTCTTTCTCCTTTACTACTTTTGCCCGTCTTGGCTTCTTGCTGGCGGTTTTTTTTGCGCCTTTTGTCTTTGCTTTCTTTCTTTATTTCTTTCATTGCGTCGCCGTCGCTTGACGCTTTCTTTGTGCCCCGCCGCCACTTTCGCTTTCGTCTCTTGTGTGGCCTCCTTCGCGGCAGATTTAGAACAATTCTCGCATTTTTATTTTCCAAATAGACTTCTGTCGCACACCTAACCCCACTCACCACACACACACACTCTTGCTCACACCCATGTACTCCTCAACATGTGTGTATTTAAGTCTAAAGAGAGAAAGAGAGAAAGGGAGCGAGCAAAAAATGTAATAAAAGGCGTGGGAAAGTCAACGGCAACGAGTAAAAAATGAAAAATGAACAAAACGCAAAGCGCATCGCAGCCGAGATCAAGTATAGCCCGCGTCGCATTACTAGAAACAGATGCAAGAGATGCACGATAGAGTTCTGTATTAAACTGAAATCAAGAATCTTTCATTCTAAATAAATAAATTTAAGTTCAGTAAAAGATTATAACCATAAAGGACTAAATAAATAGATACAGTTACTAGAAAAGCGATGTAGCTTATCTACTTCTTCGTTTTGTAATTTTTATTTGTGTATATTCTTCTTGATATTTCTTTAATTATTTATTTAGAGAACACTGAAAGCAGTCGGGTGAATTACATTTACATTTAAATCATTAATAATTTAAAATGAATCAATAGAGTATTAAGAAGTCAAGGTTTTTTTATGTAAATGTCTTGGGTTATGAGTGTGAATTATGGATGATTAATATTAACAATTTTGCGCAGGAGTTTGCAATACACTTTATGAGACATCTCCGACCCCATAAAGTATAAATATTCTGACTCAGAATGAACAGGAAAGTAGATCTCTTTATCTCAGTCCGCCGTCTGTATGTTGCAACGCAAAGTAGTCTCTCGGTTTTTGAGCTATCTCAATAAAACTTGGCACACATAATTCTTATTGCAACATCAAGGTTTTCGATGTTTATGAAAATAAGCCCATGAAAGTGAGTTTCAAAATTTCCTATTTTTCCTAACCGAAGGTCCATTGGCATCTAAGTTGTGCACATTGTAAAAAACATATGAAAATATCGCTCGAAAAAAATTATTTTAATATTTCACATTAATTTAATGATAGAAATGTCCTGTGCACTATCGAAACATCGAAATCTCGATAGTTGAAAAAATAAAAAAACCTCAAAAATATCGATAATGGCTAGATGTTTTAACATCACTATGCTGCAAATAAGTCGAAAAGAGCCGGATCGGACCGATGTTTCGTAGAGCTGCCATACAAACTATCGGCCGATTTTGTTTGTTTGTATTTGGTCGTTATTTGTCATGATATTTGTTATTTAAATTTACTATATCGGGATTTTTCTATACAAATAATATGTATAAAAAATTTCATTAAAATTGGACAACTAAAATATAAAGCTGCCATAGAAACAATCGGAGGAAATGAGATTGTATAAAGAATGCTAAAAAAGTTAGACAGTAATAGAGGTATTATTATTAAATTTTATAACTAATATAAGAATGATCAGAGGAGATAAGAACCTGTAAGGGTATCGAGGTATGTGCCGAATGTAGCATTTCATCTTCGTTTTAAATTCTGTTCACCATTTAACTTGTGAATATCACAATTTTTGTGCCCAGCGCTGTGTGCTGCCCAGCCAGCAGCGAAGGTCTTCGTCCTTTTTGGCTTGTACAACATCCACAACAACAGCAACTGAGTGTGGCACATGCACAGCGCCTTGCTAAGCGGCGCGCAATAAGCTGCATGGTGCAAGGCGGAGGAAGAGGGGTAGCTCCACGTATAACGGTAGCAAAAAAGAGCGCGCGCGTTGGAGCACAAAACATTTGCTGCGTGGTGTAAACTTGACTTTGAAATTTGCCTCATTTGCACATGCTGCTGCATTTGCACCTGCCACCAAAGGCAGCCCCTTTCTCCCCCTCTTTGTCCGTCGTCCCCCTCACGCCACGCCCTTCTCACTCGCTACCCACTTGTTACGCCCACTCGGTATGCGTTGAGAATTTTTATATTTCTATTTATTTTTGCTGTTGTTGTTTTCTTTTTTCTTCTTCCTCTTTCGGCTTCGCCTCGAAAGGGACTTTTGGCACAATGCGAACAAGAAGGCGGAAGAGCTGAAGGGGGCGTGGAGCATTAAGCGCGAAGAACTGTTGCGTTCTTTTTTGGGGGCCTTCGAGGAAGAGAAAACAAAAGCCAAAGCAAACGTGAAAAGCGAAACGCGAAATGCGACAATAAAGTACTAAACCAGTTGAAGATGTAAACGCGAGATATGAAAAACGGGTTGGACGAATGGGAGAATTGGAAAAGAGATGGGGTTAACCGAGAGAACTGCGGACTGTGCACTGCTTGAGCTGGGTTGATTTCGTTATAAATAATGAAAATTTCAATCAACTTGTTAATGAAATCCCGAACCGGAAATGCAACCTTAAAATCTGAATAAATAAAAAGACGATATGAAAAATAAGATAATTGGCTCATTCCATAAAACAATTTCTTAGATACAAATATATTTATCTATTTTGATTTCCCAGGGACTAGATATACATAGTTTCAGTCGAAGGCTTGTTAAGTTGGCTGTGCCTGGGCTGCAGAGTTTTGCGCGAAATGTTCTTCATGAGGTCGTTGGCACTGGGTCGCCGGCTTTACCCACACACACACGCAGAATACATAGTAGACACATATGCATAAATTATATACACACACACACACAGCTCAATGTGCGTGTATGTGTGTTTACATTATGCACGTGCTTGCACTTTTACTTTGCACTTGCCACATTTTTTTGTGCTATTTTTATTTGATATGCAAGCGGAATGAATAAAAAACCCGCGCCAAAGATCTTTGCCGCGTCTGGGCCCAACAACTTCCACAAAAGGGGACGCCCGTGTCTGTATGTGTGTGTTGTGGGAGAGAACGTTGTGCCTGTCTGTCTGTGTCTGTGGCCCACTGAAGGTTACAGAGTCCCCATTTAACCTAGAAACACCTCAGTCGCTATGCCAGATTATCATAAGTATAGTTATTGTGTTCCGCTTTTCATTCGCAGCCGACGGCAATAAGAATTTATTTATTTACAGATGTGGGATGTAAATTTTAGTTTGAAATAAGCAGACCAAAAACAACAGAAAATAGCTTTAATTTTGAGGCGGTCAAAATTATAATTAAGTTAGTATATAATCTTTAGAAAACATGAAAATCGCTGAAGACACTTTTACAACTACAAGTTTATTAATTTTAAATAATATTTTACTTTTTCAATGTGGTTACCACATAAAAATCGCACAATCGCTGTTAGCTAAGCTGAGCTTAGTCAACGCACAGTAGCTGCAGCTGTTAATACCTCTGTTAATGCAACTGCTAATGCGACTGTTAAACGAGACTAACGTGTCAAAGTTAATCCAACAACTGCCATAATATATAAAACCAAACTCCACTTAGTCTAAAATTTGATATTTATTATTTTAATATGGTTCAAGGTTAAACAAAAAGTCATTTTGCTTACAAATCGATTAAGTTTAAATGAACTTATGCAGATGCAACTGTTAAACGAGAGAGAGAGAGAGATAGACAGCAATTAATTTGCGTCGTATGTTAATCGAATTCGCTTTCGCTGCGTGTGTGCCTGTGCGTGTGATTGGCCGATTGTCCGATTGGCGTCAAATTGCGCCTTGCCGGCGATTAATCATAGTGCGCAATTGCTCGGGCCATAAATCATGCTGCGAAATGAAGTTTGGCCAGCTCGTTGCGCCGGCGTCGACAGCTTCTGACCCAAAGTCGGCAATGCTGGCGGTTGCGCAATGACGATAGGCACGAACTGGACGCACGCGTAACCTTTGCCACGGCCTCGCAAGGTATCTGCCTCCCTCCCTCTTTCCAGTTCACTCCGACTCTCCACCCTGTCGTTGTCGTTGTTGTTGCACTCGCAGTTGTCACATCACACAACCCGATTTGCAGCTTAGCTGCGATCGCGTTCGGGTCGCCTCGGCTCGTTGCCTCCCTCCCCACTTTGCAGTCGGCATATTTTGACCATTCGTTCAGCGACGGGCTGAGGCAAGACCGGACAGGGGTCACTTGCGGTATTAAATATTTTGAAGAGGGTCGCTCAATTCAATCCGCGCTTGATTTATATGTCGCATTCACACATATATACACACACACACTCTCTCTATCTCTCTCTCTCTCTGTAAGGGCTTTTGTGGGATACATGTGTCACGCCCCGCACTCAAAGCAGTCCATCAACCCGACGATGGACGATGACCACGTACATCGCAGAATGTCCACACCAGACTCTTGTTTGCACTTTGGCTCTGTGCCACGGGGTGGGTCGGATGCCGGACAGACACACGCACATACACACACACACACACACACACACACACACACACGAGTGCGAGTTTTTCGAGTGTGTGTCGAGGTTAATTCCTGGTCAATTTACGGGAAAATATTTTCCCCAGTTATTGCAATTATATTGAGTCATATATGTCCTTATATACTTGTCCTCCGAAAATAGTTGAGTGTGTCTCGGGGATTAATTTCATTTTGAAATTATTTATTTAATGATGACTGATGATTTAGTGAGTAACATATATTGTTATACCCTTGCATGGGGTATATCAATTTTGGCCAGGAGTTTGCAAGACACTTTCGAAGACATCTCAGACCTACATAAAATAATATATACATATATTCTGAATTAGCAGCACCACGGAAGTCAAATATTTCATATTTGATTTTTCTTATTTGTAATGATTTTGCAACCAAATGTTCTACATCAGGCATTTTTTATGTATGTGTATAATTGCATATGAAATTTCATTGAAAACGAACAACTATAACATATAGCTGCCATAGGAAAACGCAGTTTTGTGTACAAAGACCAGTTTTGATTTAAAAAATAACTGAACTCATCAGTGCCAATCAAAGTGCGACATAATACTGAATATGTCTGTGTATTCAATTCATTTAATTCTGCACCATTATATAATAATTGTAATGCAACGACTGAGGAGATATGAACCTGCATTCGATGGTAGCCTCTTTCCCATTTTTAAATAAAAACTATTGTATTATATATATTATATGTATATTAACTATCCTTATCGATTGAATTCCCATAAATTTAGCTATTTTTAGGTAATGAAATATTAGTTCTTGTTCGACTCTTTCTTTACAAGTTATGTGGTGAAGATTCTGATTATCTTTTGCATTAATTATATTGCTTGCCATTGTGACTGTTGTTGTTGCTGATGATGTTGTTGTAGTTGTTGTTGTTGATTCACCTGCTTTGCATCAATTGCGAATGTTGCGTGAGGGTAGAAATCAAAGGGCCTTCGAGTCGGTTGCCAAACATCAGCATAATTTTATCGGGTCATCCAAGCGTGCAATCAATGCCTGCCAGGCACATCCCGACCGGCAGACAGATCGACAGACCCACATCCCGGCCAGAAACCCACGGCCCTGGCTATACCCATATTCACTGTCCTAGCCTGACACAGCTCCAACCCCAACCCCGGACCGGCATCCATCCATGCGTTCGATTCCGCTCCTTCCACATCCATCTATCCTTCTATCTGTCTATCTATTCAGGTGCCTGCCACCGTTTGGGGCAAGTGTTTCGCTGTTGCTCGTGCTGCCGGGAGGACTTCCCCTATCCGCTCCCCTTCCTGACGAACGTACATCAATCTGCGCATAATGGGACCGGGATAATAGTGTTTGTTTTCAGTATGCAAAGCTATGCAAAATACATTCACGATTTTCACACACACAGCTACATACATAGACACACATGCACGGACACAGACACAGGCACAGGAATACATTGTACATAATGTGTGCGTCTATATGCTGACATCACTGTGCGTCTGTGTGTGTGAATGTGGCATACTCTTTCATTAATTTACCCTGAATTTACCCTCAACAAACGTCGCTTATGTTAGAAGCTTCTAGCCATTCTATATACATTTATGATCACATTTTATATATGTTTTTCTTATTTTAGTCGGTTTAATTTTAAATTTGCAATCCATTTGCCGAATATCCGAAGTTTTTATCCTGTATTTTCTGAGTTATGACCGGTTAGAGTGGTTAAACCTCTTAAAACAATTCATTGATTTATTGTATCAGAACTTACAATGCGATAGTTTATCTTATATAATATATATTAATATCATAATATATAATAACATATCTGAACATCAAATATTTCACTGATCACGTTTTGAACTGGTTCACAGATGAGTAAAATCGTCAGGATTCAAGATGAATATCATCTATCTTTTATGGTAAAAGTACCAGTTTTAAACTGGTTCACATGGTGTACGAGTATATAACATTTAAATCCTATAGATGTTTGTTGGGACAATTACTAGCTTTGTATATTAAGATTGAACTAACCAGTGCTTAATATAATCTCTGATTTCTGTTGCATCCGTTTCGAATTGGTTCATGGGGGTTACCTATCTCCTAGATTATAAATGGATATTTATCTATAATATATATATATATATATATATATATATATATATATATATATATATATATATATATGTATTTATATATATTTATATATATATATATATATGTATTTATATATATATACATATATATTGAAAGAAAGCTGAACTAAATAGTGATCAACTTACAAACTCTGATTCCCGTCGAACCAGTTTCAAACCGTTTCATAGAGATTAATCTAGATTGCGATTGTTAGAGTACTTTCAGTTGCGGCATTTCGCGAAATCAATTCAATTTTTGGTAACAACTCGGCGTATGCGCGATGATGGCAATCTGTTATGCAGTCACAGTCACAGTCGACGTCGGCGTCGACGCAGCACTGCTATATACCAGGTATATACATATATATGTGCTATATTTTATGCGTGATTGTTATTGTTTGCATTGTGCTGGCTCTGAAGGTGCCTGAGTTATCCGAGTTGCCGTTGCCGTTGCCGTTTCGCCTCATGTGCCAGCGCTGGCGTCGGCTTCTGCTACACGATTTTTGGTCGCAATTATGGAGTGTACGAACCGTACATAGGAACCGTGCCTGGCCATCAGTTACACACATACACACAAACATACAGACAGATGAACACACGCATACTGTACGCATAATGTTACTTATAAATAAGCGCGCGCGCCCATCTAATTTGCATAGAAGACGCGCCCGACCGACCGACCGAGACAAAACCCGCAGGCTCGAGGCAGATGTTTTCGCTCACGTCAAATCTGAACCCGAACCCGAACTCGAACCCGATCCCAAGCCCAAACCGAACCTGTACGCGAACCAGGTGAAGGACGCCTTTGGCTTTACTTCTCCCTCTAGCGCTACCTCTGTCTCTGCCTTTGCCTCCGATTTCAGTTGCCAAATCAGTTGTTGCCGAGCCGCAGTTGTTGAAGCGCCCCCTATGGGTCGCCTGTGCAAGTGCAACAGAATTTGATTTGCCAAAAATGTTGACATATGTCAGAAGTTCCACAGAGATTCCGCACACAGAGATGACTCCTCGCTGGTAGATTCTAATTATGCGCGATGACTTGCGATTCACAAAAAGTTTGGACATTTTTCGACAAAAGGGAAGAGTTTCGAGATTCAATGTTGAAATACTATAAAGTTGCTAGAACTGAAGCAGCATTTAGTTGAAGGTCTAATGACCAATTTTGGAAAATAACAAAATGGTACGACGGAGTAAAGGTGCATGGCAAAGATCAAAATTGTATCTGTCATGCTTACAAATCGAATAAAAAAATGTACCTCTTGTATGCGTGGTACCTAGTTTCTGAAATATATACATATATCTCAGAAATAATATACAGAGCCTAATTACCAAATTTTGTGTCTCTAGCTTCAATGATAGCTGAGATCTCTGGGTTCTAACGGACAGATAGACAAACATGACCTAATTAACTTGGCTCTTGATACTGATCAAGAATATATAAGTTTTATATAAGGTATGCTACGCTTTATGCTGCCTGTTATAGTTCATTGGAAGTAAAATGATTACAAGGGAAATAACATATGTATATATGTTACGTATGTGAACCACAACAGAACACATTTTCCAGAGTTGCAATTCTGTTCCATTCGAAAACCATGAATAGACCTAAATCGACCTAAAGTAATAGGTCGTCTAAAGAGCTGCCAACTCTCAAGCGCAACGCTTAGTCTAAATTAGCTGAAACTAGTCAATTTAAGTTAGATTGACTAGTTGCAGCTCTTTAAGATATAAACATTTTGTTTGTGTACTATATACAATATATATTCATATTCAGTGGCGAAATGTGGACACAAAGCTCACGCTCAGCCTGTTTCGTCTGGACTCTGGCAGCCGCTTGAAGCACGTTCGGTCTGCTGAGCGTGCGAGACTACGGCATGTTAGCAGCGAGGGTATTCGTATGTGCGCGTGTGTGTGCGTGCGTGTGAGTGGGAGCGGGGGTGAGTGTGTGTGTCCTTTTTGTGTGCTGCCTACGCTGGCAATGGCAATGGCTGCTGATACCCAGAATACATACGAGCTGCGAGCTCTGCGAGGGTGCACACCATGAACACCATGATGAGGAGCTGCCTGCGCGCTATGTATACTGCATACATATACATATGAGTGTACATATGGGGGTTGTGTGCGTGTGTGTCAGTGAGTGTGTGTGTGTGTGTATAATTGAGTATCAGTTTAGTGTCTGTGCGAGGACGAGAGCTGCGACTGCGACGGCTGCGAGTGAAGGCAGCCAAAGTTTTATTAATGTGGGTGGCACTCGCCCAGTGGGGTTGCTTTTTGTTGATTTAGCTGCCAAAGCGGGTGGAGCGGGGGTCGCAGGTTTGCGTTGTTTAGGCAGCAGGGGGAGAGGGAAATGGAGGTAGAAGGTGGGCGCACTCGGGCCGAGTTGTGCTGTAGCCAACGGCTCCTTTGGTGGCTCTCCTTGCGCATTGTCTCATTTATCATGTGCACACACACGTCCTGGACAGACTGAGCGTTAGACTGAGATGGCGAGAGAGATAAAGACAGGCAGAGAGCGAAAGGGAGAGAGAGATGAAGGGAAGGGCAGGGGAGTAACTCTTATCAGTGCCATTTGTGAACCCAAGTGGAGCCCACGCGTTGCCGTTGGGAGCCGATTGCCAACATCAATACATATAAATGTATGTATGTGTCTGTATATATGTATGTTTGCATGTGTGTCAGTGTGTGATGGGGGAGTGTATGTGCGGCAGCAGGTGTGGTTGGGCTTGCAAGGGGGCGGGGGCGGCTGCGCGTCGAAGTTTGGGTCTGCAAAGTTTATCTTTTCAATTTGGTGCTTTGCGTGCGGATGGCAGCTCCGCCATCAACTTGACATGTGTGTGTGTATCTGTGTGTACGAGTGTATGTATGTACACATGTGTGGGCTAATGTATTTGTGTACTAGTTGGATTAGGGTTGCTGCTGAGTACATTTATTCGCGCTCTGCCGCTGTCACTCGTTCAGCCGCAGTCGCTGTCGACGTTGACGTCGTCGTCGCTGTCGCCTTTCAGGTCGGACAGCGTCCATATCAATCATTGCCAGCCTTGAAAGCTTTTGTGCTCTTAAGCGAGTGGGCGTGGCTGCGCCCTTCACTCACACACACTCACACACCCACAAAGAAGTCCATTAAAATTGATGTTAAATTTGACAGGTTTCGTTTCTTCTATCGCAATCGAATTGCAGAACGCGGGAACATTTGAAAATGTTTCGTTAGTCAACGCTTGTTGCCTACTGTACTTGCGCCTAGATTGAGCTTTCATTTGAGCTTTTATTTGAGTCGACAAAAATACCAATTCGTGTTTGCTTGGTTCTATTCGATTAGCTTGATCTGGATAAATAAAGAATAATCTATCTATATCTTCTTTATATTTATAGTTATGGAATAATAATCGATTAAACTTGATATTTTATAATTAACCAATTCGATAGCTAACGATAACATCGACACTCGATATCAGATAACATCATTGATTGAAAAAAAAAGGAGAATTAAATCTACAGTCTAGGGTGCGCAATTGTTATATAGCAACTAAGAAAAACGATTCCTAAATATATATTGTACAATATATTAAACTTCTTTGTTGTGTTTTTTGTATTGCATACTTGCAGGAGCCTTGGCAGTAAACCTTTAGCTTTATTTCTTAAATTACTTATATGGTAATTAGCATATCTCCAAGTGTTAGTAATTGTGCTCACCGAAAATGAAAGTTCTAGCATTAAAATCATATTCGATATTTCTCCAGTTATGGGGGGCCCCTTTGGCCGTCGCAAATGCTGATATAAACTTGATCTGTATGCATAAGTAAGACAGACAAACAGATGATAGATATCGCTACATACATATATCGACTATCGGCTGTTGATCAAGAATATGTGCATATGAATTGTGGTAACTGCCACGGTTGGATTAAACATATATGAAATCTGCTAAATGAAGAATTTTAAGGTAATCGTTACCATTCGTATTGAGCAATCCTTTATACTATCGATACGATAATAATATAAGATGAATATTAATTAATGGCTTTTCAGCGCTGCTTGTGCACTGTGTTATCGATAAATAGGAATTCCATTATCTATAATATCGATAATAAACACAATATAAAGAAAATGTATTTTAAGATAACTGTGTTATCGATAAATGTGAATTCCTCTATCTATAATATCGATGCAATAATAAACACAATATAAAGAAAATGTATTTTAAAATAACTGTGTTATCGATAAATGTGAGCTCGCATATCGATAATATCAATACAATGAAAATAATGATATAAATATTATTAAATTCAAGTCTATTCAACGCCGCAAGCTCACTGTGTTATCGATAAATGTGAATTTCCCCATGGACTTCAATGATATCTTTCCCACCACAAGGAAAACAAAATGAAAACTAAACAATGCAATTTCCCGTTAGATGCTATCAATGTTTTAGTTTATGTAATGCCAAATAACTCATCTACTATATGTATGTATAGCAAAATTGATGTGCCCCAACAGAAGCAGCAGCAACAACAACAACAAAAGCAATTAAAGCAACAACAAAGAGAACAAGAATGGGATAGCTCGCTGCGTGGGAGCGCTCAAGTCTGCGCCGATTGGACGCCATTGTGGCAACACTTGTAAATGCCACATGTGGTGGGCGCACAAATACATACGTACGTGTATGTATGTGTGCATATAAAGATATATGTACATATAGAGTCGGGATAATTCGAAATAAACGGCGACTAGTTTTAGGGCGACCAACGGCAGCAATCCAACAACTTGCCACACACACACACACTAACGCACATACACACAGAGAAAGTAGCGCCCGCGGCGCATTCATTAGCGCATGTGGATTCGCTTTTGGGCGGCGGTTGCGGATGCGGATGTGAGTGCGGATTTGGCCTCGTTCGCGCTTCGTTGTTTCGCTTAATATCAGTTCCCCGTCGCCCCCTTCCCACTCTACTTTTCTCCTTTGCTTCTGTTCCCTAACTTCCTGCACAGCATAAAGAAAACATTACGCTGTACAAGTTTTGGTTCGGCAATTTATGGTTAGAAATTTTGCATATGGGCCGCCTTATCCTGTCTCCCTCCATTCTCCCTCCTCTCTTTCCCATCCCCTACCTCCCGTTGCTTCTTTTCTTCCTGCTCCCCCGGTAAAGCGCCTCCCCCAAATCGCATGTAGTGAAATTTTTGGTGGCTCTCAAGTGCGCTGTTGCATGCACATATAGAGCAGGCAGAAGGAGGTGGGACGAGGGGCAAGGGGTAACAGAATGTTGAGAGACAGCAGTGGCACGAGGGGGAAAGAGGGGAACAGCACCAGGAGGCGAAGCAGCGCGAATGCCGCTTTTAATTGGCGCACACAAACAGTGGCCGCAACGGGTTGCTGAAGCAAGAGAAGAATGGAGAAAGGGAGGTGTGGTATTGGGAAGAGGGAGTAGCAGCTCCGCAGGTTGCACGGGGGCGGGGCATGTATGAGTGTGTGTGTGTGTGTGGTAATTTAACTGTTAGCTGCGTCGCTGGCGAGCAAAGTTTATGGCTAAGTACGAATACGAGCGCGCATCTAGAACTGGCAAAGTCCTGTCACACTAAAGGGGAACGAGCGTGGTGGGAAGAGGGGGGCGAGAGTTAGGGAAGACTGCTTGCCAGGGAATATACATATATGTATGTATGTATGTATGTAGCTGCGCACTGGCGTTGCCACGTTATGTGCACACATTGCTTAGGACGCGCTCGTTGTCGTCCCCATCGTCGTTGTCGTCCTTGTCGTCCCTATCGTAGTCGTAGCTCCTCCTAATTGCAAAGCCGCAGCCCGTTCGCCTGTTCACAATTGTGGCTAGCAGCCCCTCGCATCGTGCCAGCAAATGGAGGACGAGGGAGCGATGAGTGGCTGTGGGGGGTAGCAGAGAGCGGCAGCATGTCGTGTGTGATCAATAATGCGCGCTCCTTAGTTAAGCATGCGATGCTATTCATACGCACATACACACACACACACACACACACATACATGTACCCACACATACACACAAACACCCACACACTCCGTGCCATACGAGGACAAGTGCCAAAGGGTGTGGCCATTGCGGAATGGAATTGCGGCAATTCGCTTGACACCAAATTCAATCGTTTTAATTTGCTTATCGATAGGCAGCATTCATGTGTCAAGCTTCATGCTTGATTGTGTTTATCGCTTGTTGTTACTCTTAATGTGAGCTAATCAATTAATCGATATCGATGCCAATAACAACTACAATCGATTTAATTTACTTATCGATAGGCAGCATTCATGTGTCAAGCTTCATGCTTGATTGTGTTTATCGCTTGTTGTTACTCTTAATGTGAGCTAATCAATTAATCGATATCGATGCCAATAACAACTACAATCGATTTAATTTAATTATCGATAGGCAGCATTTATGTGTCAAGCTTTATGCTTGAATGTGTTTATCGCTTGTTGTTACTCTTAATGCGAGCTTATCAATTAATCGATATTGATGTCAATAACAACTACAAATGGTTTAATTTACTTATCGATAGGCAGCATGCATGTGACGAGCTTACTACTTGAATGTGTTTATCGCTTGTTGTTACTCTTAACGCAAGGTAATCAATTAATCGATATCGATAACAAATACAATCGATTTCATTCGCATATTGATAGACAACAAGTAGTTGATAGGTATTGCTAGTTGATAATGTTTAACGCTTAATCTTATTCTCAAAATGGGGTAATCAATTGATCGATATCGATAGCAGGTAAAGAGTAGTATTTTATTCATTATGGTTGTAGGTAATATGAAGTCAAGCGCACTTCAAGCGCAAGCTTTACAATCACAATTGATAAGATGTTATGTGTTTATATAATCCTACATTCATATTTATCGATATTAATAACATTTCAAAAATTTCTTGAAGCTTACCCTCAGGGTTACAAATACAAGCATATACATATTATAAATATGTTTCTATTTCGATAACTTTTTAAAACAGTTACGGCATACATAATACGATGTGCTATGCAATAAATAATGCTATTATATACTATATAATATACTAAAATACATACAAGGTTGAATGTAGGAGTATTCGATAAGTTGTTTCGATGACTTTCTCCGGAAAATCAAAAGTGTCAGACGCTCATCCGGTGATTAACGATGCGACGCGCTCTTGCCTCGCATGCTAATAGAGACGTCAGCGTTGAGCCGCGGCTGCGGCTGTGCCATGATAACGATAACGATAACAGCAGTGGCAGTCGGTGCAGGAACAGAATTGCCAATTGGCAATTGTCAGTTTCGAGCTGTTTTGGTGTGAAATTGAAATTTCACGACGCTGACATTTATTGACGAAACCCTGATTAATGATAAGAATCGTTCCGCGCTCACAAAGAGGATGCGCTCACGCGTGCGTGAGTGCGAGTATGTGTGCGTGAGTGCGAGTGTGTGTGCGTGAGAGTGTGTGAGTGTGTGTGTGTGTGTGTGTAGTGAAATGAGCACTCCAAGGTGAAGCAAGCTAAAAAGGAGTAACTCGTTCGAATTTTGACATAAATCAAATAGCGGCGGCATGCTCATCCATCCATCCATCCACATTCATCTATCCCTCAAGCGAGGCAGGCAGGCAACCAAGCAAGGTAACCCATAGCTACCCCCTCCCCCTCCACGTATGGCCACTGTTCGCATTCAAATGCGCGTGTGCAGCATTATGGAAGGAACCGCGAAATATCTATTGACAGTTGGGTGTCATGTTTATCCGAGCTTGTTATCCCATTTTGGCAACATTGCGATTTATGGATGGCCCATCCCAATCCGAAGATACACAGAGAGATAGATAGAGATAGACATTGAATAGATACAATGCGCATTTTGCATTTCGCGTAGCGACGCTTTTTGTTTTATGCGATTTGTGTGTCAAATTTCCATTAGGCATTTCGCATACACCATGCCATACCATAGAATAGGGTCTCCGGTACCGCACCCCTTTGCTATTTGCCCTTGTCGCTGCCGTTTACCCCTTTTCGATTACGAAACGGGACATGCAAATGTCAGGAGCGCTGATTGCACGAAGGGTTAGCGGCAGGGTAACCCAATCTCTCCTTGGGTACCTCGCACTTTTTTCGTTTGCTGTTGCAATTTTTTTGCTGCCCTCCCCGTGAAGCACAAAAAAAACGAGGGAAATTTTTGTGTGTTTGATAATTTATTATTTTGTAAGCATTGAAATGTGATTTTTTTTGTATTCGCGTTGTTTAAATCGAACAATGAAAGTTGATTTACATACCGAAACGACAGTGCGAATGCTCCTCATCTCTCTCTATCTTTCTTGCTGTTGTTGTTGTTGTTGGTGGTTCCAGCACTGTGTTGTTGTTGCTGTTGTTGTTGATGTTGTTGTTACCCTTTTGCACCCCCATGGACTCTCGACTCGCTGTCGCAGGACGTGCCGCTGTGTGCTGTTTTTACGGTCATGTCGCGGCACACACACACTGTGCAGGAGGGGGAGAGGTAGGTGGAGGGGGGTTGTTATAGACTTGCCAATATTTATTGGAATCCCTGGCAGGCGCCTACATAAAGTCAGGCAAGAGCAACGAATCGATGCGATTTTTATGCGTCACCATTCGCACTTGATTAGAATTATTGATTGCGTATCGAAATTGCCAGCTATCTATTCACATTGCTATTCACATTCACAGTCGCATTCACATTCACAGTCGCATCCACAATCGTACGTATTGCAGCTGCAGCATCTACTATGTGGTATATCTATCTCGGGCAACGTGCATATCATGACAGTTGTTGTGGCTGTGTCGTTGAGCAATTTGAATTTATAGCGTATTCATTCTCACACTCACACTTGAATTTTGAATAAGTTCGAGCAGTAGGCGGAACGCATTATTGGTTGGCTCGATCTTTGGCGATTTATGCGGGAATGAAAAGTGGAAGCAAGCATACAGATAGAATTCCAGATCGATTGAGTTCTGTTGAGTTAACAATGAAGTCTGTTGTGCTTACTGAATACTGGTAAATACTAAAAAAAAGGGTGTTTAGGGACAGCAGTACTACATTACGATCTTTCAAGAACAGTATGGAAATATCTTACTTAGTACATTCAAACACGCCTTTCAGCAAGATAACCCACGCATCGGTAGGGGTATCTAAAGTTTCATCCTACCATTGTCTGGGTATAGTATACAGAAACCTACATACTAAATTTCATTTCTCTAGTTATTTTATTTGCTGAGATTGGCGCGTTCATACGAACAAGTTGACAGAAAAACAGACGAATATTGCAATTAAAGTTTGCGATTGATGCAAACTGAGAATGATTTTACTTTTTGAATTTGCCACGCCCTCTGCTATTCGCTACATGGTGGAGAGTCTGAATAAAATTATATATTAGACGTTAATTAAATTTTATTCGTATTTTGTAGAAATTTCTATGGTTTTTTTCTTAGTTTCTTTCTATTTTTCTTTTTCAACCTTTTGCAATGAAGTTAGAGCTGCTTATTTTAGCCAAACTAATTGATCAACAGACACAAAACAAGTCAAAATACTAAAACCCATAAATGGAACTAATAACAACTATAACAACATAGGGAAAGGAAGAGAGAAGGGGTAGGGGGTAGGGAGAGAGGTCGCACAACCCATAAGCGGCAAATGATGCGCCTGTTTGTCAGTTGCAGTGAAGAAATAGCGCTAAGAACCCTTCGACCCTAGAACAAATCCGCAGCCGTACCGTACCCGAATCCCCTCCCTGACGAGTCACTGCCAATGTGTGTGTGTGTGTGTATGTGCGTGTGTTGTTTGCATTTCAATGTTGCCTTGTTGTAAGTATCTCTCGGATGCTGCGGCTGCTGCAGCTCTCGAATTTTGATTGTGAATACACGGATTAAGGTATTTGCGCACGTATAATTAATTGAACCACACGGCGGGCGCTACCGTTGCGCCTCCCTATCTCTCTTTTCTCTCTCTCTCTCTGTCTCTGTCTCTCCTTCTCGTATGTACGTGTCGTCAGTTCCCCCTTCTACGCGCTACACGCAAATTTTGCGGTCGCCCCGCACTGCGGGAGATGCGCATCAGCCTGTCTGCCTCTTCGGGTCTCCGTCTCAGCGCCCGTTGATAGATTTGCATGCAAATGCAAATCTGTCCAACTGAGCGTTAAGAATGCGATACTCGGGATTATTAGCTAGCACCAGGAGAGACTCTGATTGATGCTGCAGCACGAACCAAAACCTCAGACTGATATATCAATGTGATGCCTTATACTCCACGAAGGTAGAGAAGAGATAGAGACAAGCAACGAAAGTTGAGCGATATCTAAAAAATAAGCGAAGATCTAAAGAACGTTACATGTAAGTTTATGTTTTGTATATCGCCTGAGGAAGGGTATATCGAGAAAAGAATATGAAAACAAACTATACCAGAAACTATATGCCAAATTCTTAACTCTAAGAAAGTGACAGAGATTAAACGAAAGATGAGCGACAGCTATAGAAAAAGAGAAAATCTCATGAATATTGAATGAAACTCTATGGTTATAATCTACAATAAATGAAGCACTATAGAACGGAGTAAGAGAAAACACAATTACACGCACTATTTGTTAACTATACAAGCAACTATCTATCAAATTTGGTCACCTAGCCGCTTTAGTTCTCGAGATCCTGTAGATTCAGCAGACATCCCGCTAGTACTTAGCTGAGATTGATGACAACACTCGATTTTTTCACAGTTTCAAGCGCAAACAAAGTAAATACGAAGTATACAACATACGTGTGGTATATGATATGTGGCATATAGTATATATCATTTACATACATGTTATCTCGGCACATACTTGAAGGGATTTCAATTGAGTTTTGCGAAACCTACGAGAAATCCATCGATTCAGAGCAGAGAGTGCTGAGTGAATTGTAATTTCCGCAGAGCTCGTTCCAATTCTTAAGTCACGTCGAGATTCATTGCCGTTTCCAACGTTTGGCTAACAAGTTGACAAAAAAAAACAAGAAACGCAAAAAGAGAGGGGGAGGAGGGGGCGAAGGAGAGGAAGTAGGAAAGAAAAGTAAAAGGCAACGGGGTAAAGGTGAAAGGGGGGGGGGTGGGGGGCAGGAGATATGCGCATACAAAGGAGTGCATAAATGCTAACGAACTAACTAACTCAGGTAACTCTCACAATATGTGTGAGTGTATGTGTCTCTGTCTGTGTGTGCGAAAGTGTGCGTGTGTGTACGTGTGTGTCTCTGCATATAAACGTCGTCCTCAATCACATGTCATGGCACACGCTTTGCGGTCTTTCATTTTTGTGCGGCTTGCGTCTCTTTTGGGGCCAGTTGCATGCAAATACATGTGAAGTGGAGCCATGTACTTAATGCAAACACACACACAAACACACACACACACACACGTGTGCACACACTGATATACACACATACAGAGCAACACACACATGTGCTGAATAGTATTGCTCTTTTGTCCTAGTTGGGTCCTTGCTTACCGCAGCATTCACCCGACCAGCTGAGCACAGACAGCGCCAATACGGCAGGAGTGGGTGGAGAGTGGGCAGGGTGAGGGGTAGCTTGTACACTGAGGATTGCTGTCGCTGCCACTCAGGCAGCCCAAAGCCCAGACGACGCCACCTGGACGACCAGCAGCCTTTTGCTTGCCATCAGCTTCAGTTGAGAGAGAGTGAGGGAGAGCGAGGGAGAGTGAGCGAGAGTGAGGGAAGGCGGGGCAGTGTGCGAGTGAGCTGGTCATATGTATGTATGTGTAGTGACATGTATGTATGTGACAGCTAGAGACAGAGACAGAGAGATATAGAGAGTGAGAGAGAGAGACAATGTATAAGTTGGCTGAGTTTGCTCGGCCAAGCAAGGCTCCACACACACACACACACACACTCATATGGGGACAACTTTTGAGTGCCAGACAGCACAACAACAACAACAGCTGCAAAAGACAGTGGGGGAGAAAGAGAGAGAGAGATCGAGTGATAGAGGGGCTGGAGCAGGGGAGGGTGTGGAGGGTAGGGAAAGGCAAATTGAGTGGGCGAGGAATTAAAATTTCAGCATGACTGCTGCCATTGCCGCCAACATGGCGCTCGCTGGGCGATGGCCACACACACACCCACACACACACATAAGAGTCTCACATACATATGTATGTGTCGTGTGTGAGCGCCCTCTCATGTGGCAGGTCCACGGACGCAGCTTTTGGTGGGTGGATGCGGGTGGTTTGACACACAGTCCACGGGTGGGTTTTGGCATTTGCTGTCACACACACGCACACACACACACACACACACATGGGGATTACGTGTGTATGTGTGTGTGTGTATCTGACTGCACAGTAAGTATCCAGTGAAGCGTTAGGACGCGCTGCCTGCGCGGCAGCCATGATGTCTTTTGTGGCCATCAGCGACGCGCGTCCTCCACAGGGAGATGAGTGTGTGTGTGTGTGTGTGTGTGGGGAAAGTAGTCATGTGTGTGTGCGTGTATGCGAGTGTGTGGGGGTTGCACAGCTCTCGTGGGAGTGCGTGATGGGCAATGTCGATAGGTGACTGTGTGTGGGGCTCATGTGTGAGGGAAGGGGCGTGGCAGCAACCTCGATATGCCAAAAATTTAACTTGAAATTGATTGCATTGCTTTGTTGCTGCCACCACGGCTGTTGTTGCTTCATGTTATTTATTGCCGCCGGGCAACACTTGCAACACATTTTCCAAATGCCAAGCAGTTACTTTGCTTACGCAGAGGGGAGGGAGAGAGTGAGGGCGAAAGCTTACCAAACTATTCGCACGCTTTGCGTTGGATCAAACACATTCCGAGTACGCGAATATTTTGGATCGCATCGCAAGTTGATTCTTACACACGGCCGGAAATTATGTTTGCCTCGACAAACTATTCCAGCAGATGCTGTGGCAAGTGCCTGAAGGGAGGGGTAGGCTGGAGAAGGGCAGGGGGGAAAAGAAGAGCAGGTAGAGCTGGAAACACAGCACATGCCATCGTCAACACTCGCTGTCAATACGTCAAACTTCAAGGGTGGTAAGGGGGGGAGGGGACAGAGGGAAGACAACGAGTAACGACTGGAAAAAAGGGGCAGCACAATTAGGCTGCTTAGCCACCCCCAGCAGCACTAGAGTGTTCCTTACGTAATTTGATGAAAGCACGACACAATTTGCAGTTTCGAGAAGAGTTCGAATAGTTTAAGAATAGGTTGCATAATGTATAATTTCGATATGAAAAGATCATAATTTTACACGTGTAACATATCTGACAGTTCAATATTTGTATCTAACTTATCGTACGGAAGGTAGAATTGAAGGAATCTGAGCTGAATCGATTATAAAATGAATAGTCAAATGCAACATTGATTGCAGATAAATCTGAAGGAATATTTATATTATTGTATATATATTATATACTATATGTATATATGCAACTAGTATCTGTTATTGTATTCAAACTCAAGAATCATCGTATTGTTAACCGTTAGAAAAAAACAAAGATGTTGTGTTAAGACATATACAAAAATGTTATATAATCTCATCTCCTTCTTTACCTTTTCCTTCACTCTTGATATTTATACCCTTGCAGAGTGCATATTAATTTTGGCCAGAAGTTTGCAACACACCTTAGGAGGCATCTACGATCCCATAAGGTATATATGTATATATATTATGAATCAGCATCACCAGGGAAGCCAACCTTGCCACGTCGCTTTGTCTTTCCATCTGTAGCAACGCAAACGAGTCTCAGTTTTAGAGCTACCTTGATGGAACTTGGCACACATGCTTCTTATTGCTGCATGTTGTAAATAAGTCGAAGCCAGATCGGACCAATATGTCGTACAGCTGACATACTGATTATCGGCCGATTCTCGTTATTTGTTTTGATATTGCAACCAAATTTACTACATCGGACTTTGTCTATATACAATATAATAAGAATACAAAATTTCATTAGAATCGTACCACTATAACATATAGCTGCCATAGGAACAATCGGCCGGAACTCAGATTTTTGTACGAAGACCAGTTTTGATTTTAGAAATAAATTAACTCATCATGAATATACACAATCCTATTCAATTCTGCACTATTATAAATAATTGTATTGGAACAATCGGAGGAGATAAGAACCTGCCAGGGTGCAAGTGGCAATTGTACCACTCATTGATAATATTTTCTACCCAAGCATCCAGTTCGAGAGACTCGAGCAACTCAAATATATGAATATATCTACTTTTTTTGAGTAATGTGCCACGTCGCATAGCTGTGGCAACTTGTACACCTTGCCAAGCTTTCATGCTCTTATCGGTGCGCACCTTAATCCATGCCTTCAAATCAAATGGAGGACACACGTGGAAAGAGAGTGGTGAAGAAAAGCGGAGGACAGAGAGAGAGAGAGAAGAGTGGGATGGCTGCCACATGACGCTTTGCCAGATTTCGTTGCCGATGATGATGTTGTCGGCGATTCTGATGATGAGCTTTACACCTGGCAGATGGACTAGGTGAGCAACTACCTTTCCGATGGGTACATAGACTATTATGTAAAACTTGAATACTTTTATTATACATAGTTTAAAATGGAATGCGACGAAATGTTGGAAATCATTTATACCAATGAAATAATGCTCAAACAAATTTAATATTTGTCTACCAAGTCACTTGATTTCCTTCGACTTCAAATGAAAGAGAGCACAAGATAAAGAGAGATAGCAAGAGAGAGAAGCAGAAACCAAGAAAGAGAGAGAGTGTATTCAGAGTCCCAATGTAGAATTTTAAATATGCACTGATGTCCTTATGCCCGTTGTTGCCGCTGTCGCTACTTTTGGTGTTGCTGCTACTGCTACTGTGTTGTTGTTGTTGTTGTCGTGGTTGTTGTTGTGATGAGGTTGTTTTGGGTTGGTGGTTGCCAAGCTGAAAGTAAAAACACATCAATTGGCATGTGCATGGATGGAAATGACACCAGAGAATTGTGCAAAAATGTTATCTTTGGCTTCCGCACCAAGTCCTCTCGGATTTACAGCGTACACTCCCCGTTGCCCCTTGGTCCTCCCCCTTGTCTCCCCCCCTATCCAAAGCAGCTTGCTCTTTAAGCGTAACAGCAACAGCAACAACAACAACATTGGCAAAAACGGAACCCATTTTAAATAACGGGCCAGGAGGGTGTGCGAAATGTGCCGCGGACCGTCGCCCTTTTTTGCACCAAGCCTCCCCTCCCCAACCACGCTCTGCAAAATTGCCATAAGATAACTCGACAGGCGGCGCAGACACCCACACACCCACACACACACACACCAATACACACACATACAGCAATACACACAAACACGCACTCAGCATATAGAAAATTGGCAGTTGGATAAGCGAAAAAACCAATTCACGAATACTTTGCATATATAATATATTCAAAATTTACTGGGGCGCTGCCCAGGCAACAGCAGCCCATTACCCCCGCAGCATCCCCCTTAGGCAGGAGGGGGGATGGAGGGAGGGACGTGCTGTGTGTTGTGGCACACGCGTTAAAGGTAAACATCCTTTCGACGGTTAAACAGCGGAGGACGTAGGTCAAATGGCGCTGCGAACGCTTTAGGCAATTGACGGCTGTGTGGGGGGCGGAAGGGGAATGCCAGGGGTGCGTGCTTGGCACTCAGTGCAGAACGAGGGCGGGGGCAAGATGGTGTACACAGCATGTACGTTTATAGATCGATAGATGTGCAAATTTTTAACACCAGACTGCCTTATGTATTGCCAAAAAATATCATCTAGTCTGGCCTGAAGAAAGCAGGAAGAGATTTAAGTTGGTTCGACACTAAGAAAAGACAAATATACCATCGATAAATTTAATATATTTAATATATTTATTGAATAAAATATAATAAATAATTTTAAAAATATTAACATATAGGTAAAATTAATCTATTTTTATTTAAATTGAATGTGGAATAATAAAGATGCGATCAAATTCATATTAAATTAAAAATACAGTTTAGGAAGTTATGATATTAAAGATATTTACATATTATTTTAAACTTTGTACAATTCTAGTGATAAAGAAAAACGTATGTAACACGTCTTTATAATATTCCTTATGTAAAAATTATTGAAAACGTGTAAAACAAAGAAAGGGAAATAAAACAAGCACGAAAGCTAGATTCGTGTGAGATCGACTGTGATATCCCATTTACAGCTTTTGGTCAGGTACCAAAACGATATCTTTCTCGGCTTTGCGTATTTTGTGTTGCAGATTTCAGGGAAGGCTTCGAAATTAGTTTATATTATATTTAGAATTTCTTAAGGTACTTCTATCTTAATTATCCGACCGCAACCAAGTTTTCAGAAATCATTTGGTTGCTCATAGTTATTGTGTTTTTAAACTGTCTTGCATTAAAATTATGCTTGGAATTCGATTTTTTCGATTTATGGGGGCGGGAGGGAATCTTTAATTAACCTAATAACACATATTGATATTGATATTAAAAATGGTAGCCATAGGTATTATAGTCTCTGAGATTTATGTTTTCATGCCGACGAAAAGACAGATGGACGGATATACAGACAGACAGACGGATAGACTGACAGGGAGAGAGACAGACAGATGGATAGATGGACAGACAGAAAGACAGACAGAGAGGCAGACAGACAGACAGACATACAGACGGACAGGCGAACTGTCTGATTGACATACAAACAGACAGACAGATAGACAGACAGACAGACAGACAGACAGACAGACAGACAGACAGACAGACAGACAGACAGACAGACAGACAGACAGACAGACAGACAGACAGACAGACAAACAGACAGACAAACAGACAAACAGACAAACAGACAAACAAACAGATAGACAGACAGACAGACAAACCGACAGACCTACATTTTCGATTGGCACAAAGTCATTGAAAAATATTTAGGATAACTTAGTAACCGTTACATAATAGTTTATACAAAACCTAGAATAGTTTCCTGTCTAACCCCTCAATATTCTTTCAACTGCTTTAGCTTTTTCCCATCTACTTTTAGCCCTTTTTCCAGTCAAATTATTAGCTGAATTTAGCCGAAATCGAAAAGATTCGCACAAAATCCAATTTCCATGCAAAAGTAATGCAAGTTTTGATGGCTTTTATAGAGTGTCTAACGTCTATCAAGGCACAGTGCAAGCTGTTTTCTGTGTAGGAGAGTGGGATGGAAAGAGGGAGTATAAGCGAGAGGGAGAGTGTGGGCGGGAGAGAGAGAGCTGCGATTCTCGTTTCATTCTGGCACACTTTTTTTTTGTTATTTGCTATTGTTGTTGCTGCTTTCGCTTCTCCTGTTGTTGTTTTTTTTTGCATGCTGCCGCAAAATTCGCTTATGATAAAAAATGTTTATATCCTGCGCACGGCGCAGGCAGCGGGGCATCGCTAAACTTGACAGTTGATGTGGAAATGGGGTGTGCGGGTGTGTGTGAAGTGAGGCGGGGCGGGGGAGTGGCTGGGCTGGGGCTGAGGGCACAGTGTTGTTAAATGGCTGATAGCGAAAATAAAAGTAACACACATTGCCGCACACACACACTCACACACACAGAGACACAGGCGAGTGTGTGCCACACTTGCTGTTGGCCGAGTTCGGGTGTCATACGTTCGCCCCCCCCATGTTGTTGTTGTTGTTGTTGTTTCCTTTGCCACATTCGGTTGCCGAGGCTCAGCGGAAAATAAAAAATGATGATCCACTCGCACCCAACTCGAGGCAAACTCGGCCCCCATGTGTAACGCACCGTTGCGCCAGCTACGCTTCCCCCTTTCCCATCTCCTGCTCACATCCCTCACATCCCTCTGCTCTAGGCAGAGGCAGCCGTAGCGCGTTATTACCCTGCCCAGCTGGCATTCGCCGTGTTGCCTTCCTTCCCCCTGCCTATGCTGGCCTACTCCTGTTTCTGTTGCAGCCCCCCCTGCTCCCTTGTCTTAACGTTCTCCTGCTCCTTGTCCTGCCATCGAATAACCGTAGGCTTTTTGCCATTTTGTGAACGGCATCGGAAGTCTTAGCCGGAGCTGTCTCTGACGAACAGTAGCGTAACCGTGTCTATGCCACACTCTCTCTCTCTCTCACACTCTATGCCTCCTTCCTACCCCCCTCTCGCTGTGTGTGTGTGTTTGTGTTTGTGTTTGTGCCGACGATTCTTGGTAAGCAAGTGAAGTGTAAAGAGCTCTTTCCTTTATTGGTTTTGTATTTTATTATCACATTTCGTTTATTCCTTCGCTTTACGCTATGTAACTGTCTATCCATGTGCATGTGTGTGTGTGTGTGTGTGTGTGTGTGTGTGGGGTCCGTCTATATACAATACATACATATGGGGACCAATACATATGCATCTGAGTCTTGTATATAGCAGCACGACTGGCATTTTTGATGGCATCCTTACTTCGCCCTAGACTTTGATGTCACACTGCCCCTCCCCTCCCCTCCCCTCCCCACCCTCTCTGCCCTTGCCCGGTACGTTTACGGGCCATATGGGACTTTGATATGACAACGCAAATATCCGTTATGGGTCGACAAGCACGCACCATCGCGAGTCCCCTCATGGGAATGGGTAATGGGGCAGGAGGTTGGGTTTTGGGGCAAGCTACGTTGCCTGGTAACGTCCGCTTGGCAACATTCCGAGTATATCTTTCAAAATGTTTCGCCGAATACAACAAAAATATAACTTTGGCTCACAGATTGTCAGCTTTCAGTCATGCCTTCTCTTTACAGCTTCGCATAACGTCTTTTCCCTTTCTTTTCTTTTCTTTTCTTTTATTTTCTCTTCTTCTCTCCGAGCATAATTTCAAGAAATCAAGCAAACTTTCCATGCCAATATATGTACTTAGACTGAGTCGAGTCGCTACTTGAGACAGATGCTGAAATAGACTCGTCCAGAGTCCGTAGTAAAGTCAAGTGCGAGAGAGAAATTTGCTTCCGATTAGGTTAGTTCCGAGCTCACACCATACATACATGTCATATGATGTGTGTGATGTTTAAAATAAACTGAATTTTCATCGCTTAAAAAAACAGCGATTTATTTTGCTTATTGTTTTTGGTTAGGCGCCTTTCATAGAAAAGAACTAAATTCGCTTGAAGGTTTTAAAGTGATGCAATACACAAGATATTTGTTGGCTTTACCACTTTTAAAGCTACAGTTGGGTACGCTCGACTGTGTATACCCGCTACCAACCTGACCAACACGAACCAAATATATAATTTCTTTCTTTTTGTTGCATACTTCGTAGGAAACAGTTTGAAAATAAACAACTTATTTTTTTTTTTTTTTATTATTAATAACATATTTATTATAATAGTCATTGGGAATCGTTCAGTTCCTTCTGAACTTAACCTAATGTGTAGCTTAAAAATAATATAATGGATAATGTACCTTAATAATAATAGATATTGTATTTACAAAAAAATGCTACTCCCAATTCTTATGGTCCCTGAAATCTAGGTGTTAATAGAGACGGAAAACAGACAGATTAACCATGGGAGTATTGCATCGCCCGTTCATGTGGATTAGACTTTCTTGAAATGTAATATATCCATATTTTTGTTATGATACCTCACTACCCCATGGGAAAGAGGATAGCTCAACTGCTTCTACCTGCTACTTGCCACAACTACAAAGAGAAAGTTGCTTGCAACTTCTTGAAGCATCTATCCATAGTAGTTATATCATACTTCAACTCTTTGTCTTGACATGTTTTCATAGCTTCAGCAACTAATTAAAGAAGTGTTTATGCAACTGCCAGAGCCGGCGTAGACTATTCGCTAAATCATTGAAATATCCTGCAGAGATACGAGCATTATGCCATTTAATTCCTCTGGGCGTCGTGCTGAAAATAAATGAATCTATATATAAGCGTACGTGTCGCATTTATAGCGACAACTCTACTATATATGTACATATAGAGACAGAGAGACAGACAGACAGGCAAATATCGTATATGTTCGCTATATGCCAAGACATTTGCTTGGGGAGGGCTCGCCAGGCAATGCAATTCAACATTTTGGCGTTTTTAATTACTCAATTTAGAAAGACAGAGTGCGAGAGAGAGAGAGTAAGTGAGAGTGGGAAAGAGACAGAGTGTGGGAGAAGCCCAAGTAGAGCCATATAAAGTACTCCGACATATGTAATGAGCGCATACTTATGTACACAAATAGACGCGTATATGTATTTACAGTTAAATGACTTGTGGACGCTATGCATGCGTGTGTGTGTGAGTGTGGGAGTGTGTGTGAGGGAGTTTAATTTATACATATGGCTCAAGAAGTTGCCACCGAATTGTTTGGCCCTCCGCGTGGCGTCAACTATTGTGAATTTGCCACCCTCAACCCATCCCACCCATATGCACCATCACACACTGGCACACATAGAAAACACACACACACACACACTTGCACACTCACTCTCGCACACACTCGCAACGGGCAACGAAATTAAAACAAATCCTTTCGTTCCATATTAATGGTCGCCATCTTTGCAGCAAATGACATTCGAAAACATTTATTGCGTCACACACACACGCGCAGTACACACACACACACAGAGAGTACACACATGTGTGCTCGTCTCATGTGTGACCAACCCATTGAATCGCCCAACCACCCGATAAATATGCCGCCCACCCATCACACACACGCCGACGACGATGCCCGAGCCCGAGCTGGGCTGCAACCCCTTCCCGCCCTTGCCAACGCCATTATACAACGCACACACGACATGTGTGTGTGCATGTGTGTTTGCCATGTGTGTGTGTGTGTATGTGCGTGTGGGTGTTCATTTGGTATGTAGTGAACCCTACAGGACACATTCCTCACCGTCGAAAAGGGGTGAGCTGCCACTGCCACACACGCTTACCCCGCCCCAGAACAAAAGCAAGCAAACACACACACACACACACACACACATGAGCTGCGACTGGAGTGTGTGTTTGTGAGCGCGGGTGTGAAGACCATGTACAGTTATTTCACTTTACATTATTTACCATTTCGCCAAACGACTACACACTTCAGGGACTCCCCTCCACCCACACAGTTGGTAAGCTCGCTCTCCCCCTCTTTTCGCTCTTCGGTCTTCAACATCGTCAGTACCCTTCCCATGCCCTCGGCTGCTGCGTAAAACTTTCATTTAGTTTTCTAATTACTTTTTTAATCAAGAAACCAAAATTTCTGGCAATCCTTTTACGCGCCACACAAGCGCCCCCTATACGAGTAATACGCACAGCACAAACGTGACTAAATTAATTTCTCGGCTAATATCAATTTGTTTGGGGTCTTCTTTATGGCGTTAGTTCCATGTGAGTAGAAGCTTAAGGGCATAAGAAGAAGAAGTTCGAAGGGATTTCTATTCAATGCAACGAAAACATTTAAATGTAATCCCTTGATTCAGTTCCCCAACTCTTGCTTTACATTTTATCTTGTAGAACATATTTAATATATAATCCTAGTAAAATTATGTCTTTTAAACCTATTTGAATCATAGTTGGGAATTATGAGGGACCAATTTCGTTGTTTTATGTATCAAAAGGAATTTCATACCATTATCGAAAAGCAAAGATAATGTGAAATGTAGGTTAGGATCTATAACATATGGAATCATATATCTACCTATCGTATATGGAAACCACCAAACTAGCTTGAAAGATTTCTTTAGCATAAATACTTAAATACTATTTTAGCTTCGTTTTTTTTAATGTTCTCATCCACTTGAAAATTCACTTCAACTAGACCAAATTTAAAAAAAACTATTGTAGGTTCTATTATGCTATTTATACATTTTGAAATGCACTAACTACCTTATTAGATTAATTAGGTGCATAAATGATATATGGTTTGTTTTTATACCCGTTACCCATAGGGTAGAAGAGTATCTTAACTTTGTGCCAACCGAAAATGTATGTAACAGGCAGAAGGAAGCTTGGTAGACCCCACAAACTGTATATATTCTGAATCACCATCAACAGCCGAGTCGATATTGTCATATCCGTCTATCAGTCTGTCTGTCTATCAATCTGTCTATCTGTCTGTCTATCTGTCTGTCTATTTGTCGATCCGTTTCTCTGTCTTTCCGTCTGTCCGTATGAAAACCTATATCTAAGAGACTATAATACCTATGGCCATCGAATTCGGTGTCAATATGTGTAATTAGATTTATTTTAGATTTTGGTCACGCCTTCTCCCGCCCCCGTAAATTAAAAGAAATAGAATTGCAAACCTCATTTTAATGCAGGACAGTACATAAACACAATAACTAGGAACAGTTAATTGCATTTGGATAATTAAGAAAGAAGTTACCTAAGAAATTTTAAATATGTACTAACTCCCTCTCTGAAAGTATGCAACACAAAATACGTAATGCATAGAAGGCAATCGCTTTGGTCAGGTCTGTAGCGGGTTTATCACAGTCGAGCACACTCGACCGTAGCTTTCGTGCTTGTTTTTTCATTAGTTCCAGAACCATCTGAAAAATGACGAGAACTTCACTATAATTTAATTCACACCAACTCCTTTTCTCTGGGTCAGTTCAGTAGTATTTATTATTCATATCTAGTTCTTTTATTTACTTTCTGTACCATATTTAGTAGTATTTATGAGATAAGTTATCTTTCTGAAGTAACTGAAATTCGAAGTCTTGTAATTATTGCAAACAATTTTAAAGCGAATGTTTCGTGAGTTCTTGCAGAGTCCAGTCAAGTTTCTGCTAAGGCAGCGTCCAGCCGGGACAGCCATTTTGCTTAAGCATTTGTTGTGCTTCCATGTGTGTGTGAGGGTGTATATGTGTGTGCCATTGCTCGGTTATATTAAGTGTTTGGTCTAGTATTCTTGTGACGCGTCTGGCGCCCGCCATCAATTTCTTTCCGTCCGCACAGACTTCACCTGCCTGCCTCCTCCACCTGTCCCTGTCCCCCTACTCCGCCCTCGCCAACTGTCAATGTCGCGTCTGGCCAACCCCCTTTGGAGCGATTCGCTAAGCTTGCTCCGTCTTCGATACTCCTCCTTCGTCTTGCCCCGGCGCGGGCAGTTCAATTCCCTGGCCGGTTGTCAGTCAACGCGCGACTGCCCCGTGGCCAAGACGGAAACGATGATGCCAACGGGGCAAGGGGGAGGTGAAAGGAAGATTGGGAAGGGAAGTGGATGAAGCAGAAACGGCAGCAGTAGCAGCAGCGGCAGCTCCTGCCAAGTTTCGCATTCGATTCATCGTTGCCGTCGACGTTGATAGTTATTGAGTTGCCTGAGGTGCGGACAAAGACGGATAGAGTGAGAGAGGGAGGGGTAAAGGGGGGTAGACGATGGTAGAGAGGGGGAAGTATTTCCAATTTCGACCGCTGCTCGGTGTGATGCTACAAGGGAAGGGGGGCTGCCCTGCAGGAAGGCGGCCCTGGCAATGTAATGTCAATTTGCTTAAAATTGAAATGATTCAAGGGCAAATTTGAGCAAGGCAAGTGGCGGCGAGTGGCGTCTTCTCCGTTATTTCTGGCCACGACTGGAGCAGACGTCACTGGCCACGACGCGGACAGGCTGCGGCCCGTTGCGGACCATCGTGGGTCGTTGCTGTATTTATTGTTACCGCTTTCTGCGGCCGCAACGCGCAAAACTTTTGCTTGTATTTTCTCGGAAGTGTCGGACGCGCCACAGGCCATTAGAGGGGAAAGGAGGGCGGGGTGTGAGGTGAGTTGGGGCCTGACTTGGGTTCGGGTTGAACGTGCCCATGATCCGGACGGCTGACGTAAAATATTTATTACTTATCCCACCCCCAGTTGCCCGCTCTTCCCCACGCTGGCAATGTCCATGACGCTTTCGCAAGTCGTTGTCCAAATGCCACCGTAAGGGTAAAATATGAACTCACGCCCCCTTGCACTCCCCCGCCACTGCCCCCAATCGTCGTACAGTGATTGCTTCCCCCCTCAGCAGCTGCGAGTTGTTTATGTGTCTGGGTCGACTCCGGCTTTCAGTTCTGATTCAGCATTTTCCGTCGTCCACCATTTTGTTTCGGGCTGACCACTGCGACGTTGCTCAGCTGCATGGGCGGGGGAGTGGGAGGCAGTCGGCAGGGAAGGCGGGCAAAAAGGTAAGCCGTTGGGTAATTATTGATTTCTAGTATACATATATAACAGTACTCACAGTATATACAGATATCTTGTTTGCACTGCGCAAAAGTACAATAAATAGTTCTTCAGGACAATTTAAACTGTATTTTAAATCATACTCATACTTTGGGTATTTTTGAAATACCTCCAACTTAATAGAAAAAAGGATAAAAGAGTGCTTGATTGCTTTGCCTTTTTAAATTCCTTCTTGAATAAGCACTGTAATTTTGTTTTATTGTACACTGTCAAAATAACTGACTAACATTAAGATTAGGCTTACTATTTGATTTTCATCAATTTACGGGGAAGCAATGTGCGTTTCGAAATTCTAAAGCTATCTCTTGCTGCGTGCAATAATAAGACATATTGCCAACAAATTTGATGGACCTACCATTTATAGTCTCTGAGGTTAAGGTGTTCATACGGACAGACGGACGAAATCATAACACAGAACCATGGCTCGTCTCAGCTGTTAAGGCTGATCAAGAATACAACAACTTTATGGCGTCGTAGATGCCTTCTTTTCCCTACGTACTATTTCGGGTTAAGCAAAGTTATACTACCATTATTTCTCGTGGTTAGTGTTAAATGAGGTTTAATGGAGTAGTCCGATGAATATCTTTAATGTTTCCGATTTGATGTTTGATCAACTGTGGATTTATACCTAACTTTCTTTAAATATTTTTTAAAACCATGATAATTTAACAGATGTTACGTATAAAGAAAAACCTCCGTCTTTGATTATTATAACTACTTTTGTAAGTATTTAAATTTGTTTATTATTAAAACTATTTATCTTATGACATGTAAACGTTGCAGAAACTTTCCAAGTTAATTCTTTGCTTCTGAATCTGCTTCAGTTTCTGCTTGAAGAGATTTTTCATTACGTGGCCATTTTGTAGAATTTGCTCGTCATTAACCTGAAGCAGCACAGCTCACGGAGAGTGAACGGAATGGAGGCACTGTAGTTGGAGGTGTTTGGGGAGAGTCAGGGGTGGGGGAACGGGGGAAAGGGGGCTGGCGTAAGGACAAGCCCGACATGCGTCTGTGTGTCGCATTAAGCCCAAAGCGTGTGTTCAAAATAAACAAAATGAATGTTCAAATGTCGCGAGCAGACCACAAGCTGTCACAGGCTCTTCTTGCCACATACGCTACACACACACACACAGACACAGACACACGAGCACATACAGCAATACATATAATATGCACATATCAGACACAACTTTGCACATACAGACAGACATGTGTGTGGCACACGCACATACACCGCAACACACACCGACACACACACACATACAGAGGGAGACTCGTGTGTGTATATGTATGGTACATGCTTGGCCAACAACAATATCAGCTACAACAACAACAAGTATAACAAAGCTTTGACGCAAACTTCCAAAAGTAGAAAAGCAAAACGTAATGGAACGGCAGAGAGGGCTTTGCGGAAAGGGGTGGCTGCGAGGTGGGGGCGGGGAGCCGAGGAGGGGGAGGTGCTGTTGGCAGTGGGCGTTGGGCAACAACGTTGGTAACTATGGAGGAAACGTTGCACCGCCCCGCGCCCTCGCCTCCACTCGCTCTGCTGCTGTTACCGGCTCAAGCCTTTTGTTGTCTGCTGTAATATTTTCCATGTGTGTGTGTGTGTGTGTGTGTGTGAGTTCCAAAGTTTAATTCAAATCACAAAAACACACACACATGCAAATGAAAATTCAGCATCTGTGTGCGTGTGTGTGAAAAGTTTGAAATTCGTGCGGTGGCAAACCAACTGACGTACTCCATGTGAAAATAAAGGTCTAAAATCCTTTTTGGTTCCATGCATGTGCGCTCGACCCACCACCCCCTACCTCCCTTCAATGTTACCTTGCTCTGTCTCGCTCGCACCTACTCTTTCTCTATCACGTACTCTGTTCTTTTCTATGTACTGTGGGCACACACACACACTCATATGGAGGCCAGTTCCTCCCCACATGCTCGTAGAATTTGCAAAAACTACACAAAAATAAAAGAATTTCTAACTAACTTGTGAAAATTTGCGTTATTTGAAAATCTTTCTCCATTTGCTTTGTAACTTTCCTCCCTACTCACCCGCACTACAGATTCCGTTTCTATTTGCATATATCATGTTGCTTAGATCTACAGTTCTTATGACTCTTGATGGCTTGATGAAACTATTGTAAATCCTCAGTGAATAAGGTCTGTGGAATTTGCAGGAATATCTTCAAAATAATCTTCGATCTACTAGAGATCGAAGCTTTAACTTATAAAAGCCATATATCTGTATTATATATTGTTGTAAATGGTACCTAAATGAGTACCTACATAAATATATTTGTATAGTAAATAGGCTTACAATATATTTGCAGCGAATATTGTAGAAAGAAAGTCAAAAACAATTAAAATTATAGAAACGTGAATGAGATTGAAGTGCTATCGATTTTGTCAGAAATGAATCAAAATAGTTCGATATATTTCTGCTCTGATCCTTTATGAAATCGTTCCCTTCTTTAGTACCTATGCTCCATTCGGTTGAGATAGTGCAATAAATGAGAAGCACATTCGGCACATATTGTCAGCAAAATTTTCGGTGCTTGGGTTGAACTGGGTTAGCTTGGTTCGTCTAAGGATGAGTGGGGGAAGGGGTGTGGTGGCAACTCTGCCCGCTTTGGTCGTTAGGCAAGCGACAAGGTCTTCTTCGAGCATCATCGGTAACTATGTCGCATAAGGAACCGTTGTCCTGGTTGCAACTGGGGCTGGCGTTCAGGCTGAGTATGAGGATGAGGTAGCCGCAAGGTTTTCGCCGACGCCGCAGCAGCAGCCTTTCACTAAAAACTTTCAGCCTGACATGTGTAGCCTGAGATGAACCCCAGCCCAGCACAGGCAGAGAGCAGAGTAGACCAACGGCGGGACAAGGATGTTGATGAGGAGGAGGACGAGCAGGACCAGAACCAAGACCAGAGACCATGTCTCAGCTAAGAGCTCAGGCTTGTGTATATACAGCGCAGCACATACGTGTGTGTGAGGGTGTTTGCATGTGTGTGTGTGTGTGTAAGTAAGCGAGAATGTGTGGGGGTACATGTGTATACATATTTATCGACTTTGTGAGCTCGTGAAAACATCAAGTGAACGGAAGCCGAGTGGAGAAACAGGAGGAAAAGGAGAGTGAGGGAAGGAGGAAGAGGGGAAGGGGTAACAGGAGACGTAGCAGCAACGGGAGGCAGCGTGAAGTGAAGTGTAGTAGAGTGGAGCTCCGCCAAGTGGTTTGAGTAGCAAGCGCGACGGACGACAACGAAAGGATGAGAAGTGCTTCGGGTCGGTGGGGGGCGGTATGTGGAGTGGCCTGAGATGGATGTGGGGGTGGGGTGGTGAAGGGATGGCATAGCGAATGGGCGAATGTTGTCGTCTTCTGCTGCTCTCGACGTCGTCGTTGTTGTTGTTGTTATTCCGCTTGTTGTTGTGCTTACCAATGTGTTATGGAAAATGTTCCATTAGTACTGATGAGAGACGCCCAGGACGAGCGGGGAGAGAGGCGTCACGGAGCAGAGCTACAGTCAGAGCCAGAGCCACGAAGTCGACAATTCGGACGACGAAAAGCTTTACCCTGTACCGCCTCCATGCCTCTCTCCTCCTTCCGTCAGCCCCTCCGCGACAACCCTTTGCCCATATGCCTTTGGCCTATCCAGCACTTACACATGCCAATTGCATTGGAGGATTCGGATTGAGATTCAGATTTGGGTTTTGTATGCAAATAATTGGACGTGGACTGTGCAGCATGCTGCAATTTGTGGTAACAGGTCGCAGCTCTGATTGGGCTAGTGAAGCGGAAGATTGAGTTGATAGGGCAGATCTCGTTAGTTTGAGTCTTGAGAGACTGTGAAAAAGATTGAGAATAATTGACGTTAGTCGATTATATTATTGTACATTAGATATAGGAAGAATTGCTGTCATTCCTCCAGTCAGTTTGTATTCCATTACTGCTTCCACCTAACCTCACTTGATGAACTAGGATGAAACTCAAAAATAAATAGCCAGAACCCTTAGATACTGTATTCTAGAAAAGCTGCATTATAGACGTTAGATATTATATGGGGAACGCACTTCATAGGCAATATTTTATGTCCTATGTCTATGTCCTAACCTCACTTTTTATAACTTTGCAGAGGGTATATAAATTTTAACTAGGAGTTTAAGACGCACCTCATAAAGAATATATATTTTTAATGAGCATCTACGGAGGTATCGAAACTTGTCATACATGCTTTTTAATGCTGCACGCTATAAGTAAGTTGGAACGAGCCGTATCGGACCAATATACCGTATAGCTGCCATATAAACAATCGGCTGATTTTGGTTATTTGTTCAGATATTGTAACCAAATTTACAACATCGGAGTTTTTCTATATATATAATAGGCACATTTCATAAGAATCTCACCATTATAACATACAGCTGCCATAGGAATAATTGCCCGAAATGCAGGTTTTTGTATGAAGACTAGTTTTGATTCTAGAAATATAATACCTGAATCGTCGATCAAAGTGAAACATAATATTGAATATTCATGATTCCATTAAATTCTGCACCATTATATATAACTAGTATAAGAACGATCGGAGGATATAAGAACCTGCAAGGGTATAGAAACGTCGGCATGCCGAAGGTAACCTTTCTTTCTGGTTTCACCTACATATATCATAACTTCACTTTTCAATTTCCGTTTGGCTTTTTCAATATCTGGAAAAATGCTTATTTAATTCACAACTAATTTCCATTATATTTGGATCTTCTATCTTTAAGTCCTCCCCCGACTCCAATGAGTGAAGACCTTAGAGGTTTGCCTAGCGCATCAGATCCTTGGTAAGCATGGAGAGGACTTAGTTTTTAGACGCCTTAAGCAGAATAAGAGGGGGAGGAAGAAGAAGCAGTGGTAGCTGGAATAGAAACAACAACTGAAAGCGAACCCAGTGCGAGAGAGCTTTAGCTTTAGATGCATATCCCCAACAACAAATCCATATGGAAACGCTCAACAACTAAGCCAAGTCTCAGTTGACATGCGAGAAGAGTGAGTGTGCGTGTGTGTTGCTGTGTGTGTGTGTGTGTGTGTATGTTTGCATATGTGATTAAGTATCTATTTGCCGCTGTGCGCTACAGTGTGGCATATCGATAGGGGTAAACAACCTGATAGTCTTTAAAACTAAACTTATTTATGTATAGCTGGAGCTATAGGAGTTGCTCTCTTTCTTCTGTATATTCCCTTTCTTTCTCAGTATTTCCGACTACCAGCACTACTAATATACCCAGTTAGTGTAGCATGCCCAACTGCTTACATATACTCGAACTGACACACACATACATCAACAAGTCTGCTCAGAAATACAATTTACTTTTCGTTGGGATTACAGTTTCTTCCTCTCTATCTGCCTCTCACTCTCGCATCCTCCCTCTCTCCTCTCTCCCTCTCTCTCTCTGTCTTCTTGCTCGGTTTTGTTTGCCAGTGGCTTTGGTAAATAAAAGTCGCTCTGTCAAGCGTAGAAGGAGAAGGGGGAGGGGCGCTACCCCTACTAGGTAGTACCGCTTCCTGCCGCAAGCAGTTCAGCTAGTTGAGGCGGAAAGTAGCATAAGCTCTGTCAGTGGCATAGTTTCCGTCTTAAGCATCTGGCTGAGGATTATTATTTGCCATATTATAAGAAAACGGTTTTAGTTCAAATGTCAACAGCATTTATCATGTTATATGTCCCGGCATATACGCCCAGCATATCTACAGCCCATAGGGTTGGGGAAAGCATAGACGGATGCAGTATAAAAAGCTGAGCTTGCATAATCATATAGTACATAAACTGTAAGAAAGCGCAAGTCAAATAAAGGTTCACCACGAATTCTGCAACTGTAATTTAAAGCTAAAGGATGCCACAGATTATAGCATTAAATATCATTTGATTGTAAATATATTCGACTGGTTTATGAATGGTATCAATAGTATATATAGTTATGTAAACCAGAAAATGTATTTCTTCTGTATTTCACTGCATCATTGACTTATTTCTCTCTGAGTAAGAACTCTCATTTCTATTCAATATTTAGACCGATATAGCTAGATTGAGTTATATGAATGAACTTCCAATTCCATTCAATATTGGGTTTATATACATATATAACCGATACAGAGCTGTCAATCGTATTCTTAAATACTTTTCCCATGAAAAGAACCTCAACAAATCAGAATCAGAATCCTTTTTTTGTCTTAGTAAGAACTTTTATTTCTTTTCGACACAAATACTTTAGAAGATCGGAGAACCTCTCTCTCTCTTAAACATACGATTCTCATAAGCAGAAACCCAACAAGCTGCAATAATCGAATCGTAACTAATCCCTAATGATGCTGCCATACAATTTTCCGGCTAATAAAACCACTCGTCCAATGGTCATCTTGGGTTCCTTTCCTAAGTGTATGATATATCATAATCCCAGGGTCAATATTTTGTGTTAATAACAAGCCCTAAAATGGCCACGTGAGAGTTGAGCTGAGTTGAGTTGGAGAGAGAATCGAATCGCCTGGGACCAAGTGTCGAGAAGTCCCTGTGATAATAATTCATTCGAGGCGAACGCGTTGTAAGCGGTAAGTCAAATATTTTCATGTTTTGATCGTGTGCCCAGCCCACTCGGACACTCGGACGACCACTCCGACCATTTCATCGTTCGGTCATCCTGTTTATTCTCAATTTGTTGGGTCGTGACGGGGCTGCTGGTTTTCGCCATTAAATCCGTGATTTATGTTCTGTTTAATGTGAAAAATGCAATGTTTTTACCAAAGAGATCACTCCCCATTTGCCAATGAAGCCGGATGCCCGGCCTCGTCGACCTCGTCGCTCTGGTCACTAATCAAGTTGACCGCTGCCCGAGCTCCGAGCTGCCTGGCCCGTGTCCTGTGCGCTTGCCTTGTTCACCCCAATAATAAGGGAAAAGGTAAAACCCGGTCGAACCCGTTGCGAATTCATTAAACGTTGAGCGATCAACGGAGCACAGCGAGAGGTTTATTTCAATTTGCATACCAATTGCTCGCACTGATTTGCTCAGCGAGCAGCAACGACAACAAGAGCAACAACCACCAGGAAGGCAGAAGGCAGCTGCAGCAGGGGTTGAAGTTGAAGTCGCAGTCGCTGACCGTTGGCCTACCCCTTGCCCACTTGCCCGCTTGCCCGCTGGTCACTCCGTGTCGAACTACCCTCCGCCTGTGCCCCCTTATAAGCGTGATAATGATGATGGCTGACCTTTCGGTCTCGTAGGGCTCATCGGGCTCGTCGGTCTGCTCGTAACGTACAAAATGGCCGACATTTCTTGGCTGCTTGCGCCGTCGCGACTTAACTTTTGACCAATGGTCAGCACGGCGCAGCGCAGCACGCGCTGAGACGACGACGACGATGGCAACATCTTTCTTAAAATCGCATTAGACAGTCCATTGAACGGCGCCGGGCAGGGGGTCTGGGTCCGCTCCCTTCCGGTGTTGAGGTCCAGTCGGGGCTGCCTGTGGTCGCCGCTTGTCAACATTATTTCTCAATTAATTTTTCATTTTTCATAAAATTAACCCAGAAATTTGTACGCAGTGACCTTCGCACTTTCAGTCAGTGTGTGTGCGTGTGTGCTTGGCACGTGTTGGTCATTTGGCTGCTGCCCATTGGACGCTGCTGTGCGGATGAGAATATGGATGCGAATGGGAATGCGAATGAACTTGGACTGGTTTCCCCTCTGAGTTGCCTTTTGATTTGCAATGCACTTTGATTTTCTCACACCCCCGAGCACCCCTTCTTAGCTTTTTATATTGCATTTATTTTTGCCGCCATTCATATCCGTCGGTTTTCTGTTCGTCTGTTCGTCTGTCCGTCTGTACGTCCTTGTGTCCGCCTTGTCTAAGCCGCAGTCGAAGCGAGTGCTTAAATAAAATTAAGTCCGTGCCGGCATGCGCCGCTGCAGGAAGTTATAGAATGAATGGCAGCCATTGCAGTGCGCAACACAGTCTGCCTACCCCACTAAGCCGCACCCTGCACCCCGCCCCCCCCCACTCTGCCCCTACTAGCCCTCACCACAACCTGCCTGTGCAGAAAATAAAGAAAAACAGCGCACAAAAAATGCACAGACAGACTTCCTGTGGATTTTCCGGAATTTAATTTATTAAAACAACGACCGACAAGTGCTTAAGCTCTGCTCTCTGTGCCATGCACGGTCGTGCGAAAGAGACGGCACACAACCACGGCACGTTGGAGCTTTAACTCAAAATCGGAGGATTGGAGCAACCCTGTGGGCCGCCCTTGAGTACTGGAAACGAGTTAAATGAAACGTGAGATAGGCTCGGCTTGCAGTAATGTTTATCGATTGACTACAGTTGAATCGATTAGTTTATCGACAAATATGAACTGTCGATAACCTACGATGAGAACTCCTCATAATGCATCCATCATTGGTTACGCTGTATATCAACAGTTTGCACTTTGTAACACTGTTTTCGATATGCTTATCGATAATTTGAATATTCATGCGTACATATACAGTTCTATATAATGTTTTCTGTGAATGTTGAATGTGAGTATTGAATGAACTCTTTATTGAAACGATAGTAGCAACATAAGTATTAATTCGCAGCTAGTATGACAATATAGACATATATATTCGATTGTTAAATAAACTGTAAATTTAGAGATAATTAATTGTCTTAAATCAGAAGGAAAAATAAATCGATAATATACTATTACTTTCAGCTATGCAAAACTGAACTGTAGAAGGTCAGGAAATAATTCTGCAGTTTAATTGTTCAAAATTCAATTCAATTTTCGCATAAAATGGAATTCAAGTTGACAGCTCTATCGGACGCAGAAGTTGAACGTCAATGCGGTTCCCGGACCCGTATATAAAAGGTATTTTCTCATAGTTGTATTTATTTAAAACAATTCAACAGCAGGGAGCATTAAACGACGACGAGCGTAAAACAATCTCGACGAACGATCGCAACGGGATCCAGTTGGGCTGCCAGCTGAACAGAACTGAACTGAACTGACCGGGATCGAGATTGCGTCCGGGACTTTACCTGGAAACTTGTGACTGCCGCTGCGGACTGTCAACGTGTCAATCAAGCGTCGGCGCTGCTGGCTTTGTGGCATTCCTCGCGCTCATTAATTCACTACGTGTCCTCATTGCCGACGTCCTTGAGGCGCAAAAGTAAATTACCACAAAGCGCGACGTAGTGCAACTTTGCACCCTTTCGACCCTGCCTGCCCAACCTAACCTAGCTAACCCAGCTAACCCTTCGACCGCTTGGAGCTTCGAAGACGTCTGCGTTTCGTCTCGGTCCCCTTCACGATCAACGGCCGCGACTGGGATGCACCCTATGTGGTCCTCGTCCATTCAGACGACACATGACAAGCATTGTGATAGTGATATGTGTGCCTAATTCCCACTTGTCCTCGATATGCCCTACGTATTTAATTTGCGAGTCTCGTTTGTTCAACTTAGAATTGACTCTGGGAAAACGAAGAGTTCCGAAGGAATTGGTAAACTGAGTTAAGTTATTTCTAAAAACAGAAATGGTCTTCATAAAAATTTCGGTATATTATTCCTATGGCACCTATATGTTATAGTGGTCAGATTCTTTTGAAATTTTATATGCATATTACATTTTTAGAAAAACTCAGATTTGGTAAATTTGGTTGCAATATCTTGACAAATAACCAAAATCAGCCGATTGATTGTATGGCAGCTATACGATATATCGGCCCGATCCGGCTTATTTACAGCATGCAGATATAAGAAGCATGTGTGTCAAGTTTCAACAAGATTGCTTTAAAACTGTGTTGCAACAGACGGACACGCGGACAGACGGATAGGGCTAGTTCGATTCCTCTGTTGATGCTGATTCGGAATATATATACATTATGAGGTAGGAGTGTTGCAAACTCCTGGCCAAAATTAATATACCCTCTGCAAGGGTAGATAGATAGATACTTCGTTTTGTTATGATATGGAAAACGAATTATATTTGATATACTGATATATTGTATATATACAATATATATAATCTAAAATCAATTAGTAAGTTTTATCTGGCTAAAGTGACTTGTAGAGTATTTGCAGTTTATATTAAGTTTAAATATCTTTCGATTCGAAAGGCCATACATAATTATAATTGATGAATCCATCAAGACCCGCTAAGTGTTTTACTGACCAACTATAGTGATCTTATTGAACAATAATAAATAGGATATTATGATTATAATTTTGTATGAAAGTCAAATATACAATAGTTGTACAGTTTAATAAGTATATTAGAAACTCCAATCTTATATCTACCCCTGATATATGTTATATGTATTATTTACGATTCTAGCACATACCTAGCGCCATCTAGTTGAATTAATTACTCCGCTGGATGATGCGACCTGCTTAGCTGTCTCCGGGCAACTAGAACATCATTTTTGGTTTGCAATCTACGATCACCTTCCTCTTTTTCTCTCTCTCTCTTACTCACTCACTATCTGTGTTTCTCTTTCTCACAATCTGTATCCTTTCGGGGCACTGCGGAGTGACATCTGTTCTTTCGTTTTACGTTCCAGCTTGGAACACCTCGCCTGTTCACGATTTTTCAATACGTCATCTAGGCAAGCGCGCGAAACTTATGCAAATTTATGAATTTTCATCCATTGTTGTTGCTGCTGCTGGAGATTAAAAAAAACACAACAACAACGAGCTGCTGTGCGTGTTGCTGTTTCTGTTTCTAATTCAGTTTCGGATTCAAATTCGGTTGCTCGCTCAACCCTGGCCCAGAAATTAGAATGAAAATAGCGCGAGAATAAAAGATTATAATGATGCAGAAGAAAGAAACGTAGCTGGCAGTGGATCGTGCGTATTACACAGAGAGAGAATAGAGGAAGAGAGAGAGAGAGAGAGAGAGAGAGAGAGAGAGAGAGAGAGAGAGAGAGAGAGAGAGCGGGATAGTGCAAAAGGTAAATGAAAATGCCCTGTCATTAAACCTTTTTTACCGCTTCCTTCCGCTTTTCCTGCCCCCTTTCCGTTCCTCCTTTCTATGCCGTGGCCCTATTTAAATCAATAAATATGCAAATGCAAATTGTTGTAGTTGTTGTTGTCGTTTTTATCCTCTTGCAACATTTCGCACAATGCGATTCGGGATCGCGATTCCGGGGTGCATTGCACTCTGTCGACTAATTTTCATCATTTTCGCAAATAATTGATTCGGGCTCAACATTCCGCATCGACATTCGACATTTTCCATATTTGAAATTTGAATATTCAAATTACAGGCTGCAAGTTTGCACATCCGGTCCTGCCCCCTCCTATTAACCGTTGCCCTTTCCCTTTCCCTTTGCCGTGATGCGGCCTACCTACTTTGCATATGGACTAACCCCCCGTAACCCCTTCCCCTCTACACTCTTCAGCCCAATCCAATTTTCAATTTCACTGCATTTGTCGCCGATGTTCGAAACATTCCGTTCGGTCCGTTTCGGGTCGATTTGGGCTTAACGCGGCTCTAGTCTGAGTTCGCTTGATTGTTTCAAAGGTGTGAAACACTCTCAAGCGATGCTGACGATAAGATACAATTACGCTGCCTTTTCTACGGTAGTTTCACGAATGGCTTTCCAGCTTAACTCGCCTACAAATGCATTTAGGTCTATTTTCGGAGTTAGATCAATACTTAATTTCAATTTTTTTATCACGCGAATGTTCTAATTGGGATAATAACTTCAAATGAAGGATTGGTTCTTAAGTTGTTACGTTTCGCGAAATATTTTCCTGATCACACATATTTTTCTTTTTTTAGTGTATCATTTGTAGTTTAAAAGGTCCTTTTCAGAAGGGTTTAGATACAATAAAGATAAAAAAGACCTTAATTTCTTTGTCGAACTATCTCTCCTTTTCTTTCTCATAATATAAAATATTCAATCAATAACCTTTAGACACCTATACCCATAGGTACAATCGACCGAAATCAAAGTTTTTTTTTGTTGTTGAAGGCCAATATTATTATAAGGGTATAGGAGCTTGCAACGCACCTTAGTAGACATCTCCGACCCCATAAAGTATATATATTCTGAAGTAACATCAACAGAGGAATCGAACTAGCCCTGTCCGTTTGTCCGCGTGTCCGTTTGTTGCAACACAGTTTTTAAGCTAAATGAAACTTGACACACATGCTTCTATAGCTGCATGGTGTAAATAAGCTGGATCGGACCGATATATCGTATAGCTGCCATACAATCAATCGGCTGATTTTGGTTATTTGTCAAGATATTGCAATTAATTAATTATTTTCTGAAATTATAATATGCATATACAATTTTATAAGAATCTGAACACTTTAAAATATAGCTACCATAGAAGCAATTTCCCGAAATAAAGGTTTTTGTATGAAGACCAGTTTTAATTTTAGAAATACCTGAACTTATCAGTGTCGGTCAAAGTGAAACATAATATTGAATGTTTACAATCCCATAAAATTCTGCACCATTATATATAAGTAGAATTGAAACAATCGGAGGATATGCATAAGACCCATGTAGAACCATTGGCATGTCAAATATAGCCTTTTTTTCTGGTTTTTAAAATAACTTAACTTATCGGTTTAATTTCATAAAAGTCGCACAGCTATGTACATCCTAAAGCTCCTCTAGGAACAATCAGTTAGAAATAAAGATTTTTATAAACAAATTGTCCTTGCCTAGCGAATGGAGATATCGTAGCTGCCGATTATAACATTATTCATTTCTGCACCATTATATATAACTAGTATTGGAACGATCGGAGGATATATAGAATCATTAGCATGCCTAAGGCATCATTCTCTTTTTTTGTATACACGACTTCTGAATTCCAATCAAAAAGCCTTTAAGCCCCTGCGATTTTTCCGGAAATTCATTTCTGAACAAATTTCAAATTCCCAATCAACATTTTCCAACAAAAACTTCTTGTAAATCGTGACAGATTTTTCGGAAATGATTATAATAATTGAAATCGCTGGCGAATCGAAGAACTTATGTAAGCACAAATTGCAAACAGAACTTCGACAGCAGATGAAGAGACGAAGAGGAGAAGAGAAGAGAAAAGAAAAGCAAAAGAAAAGAAAGCAAACCTTTTGAGCGAGCCGTCATGAAAAATCGAATATGAAAGTTCTGCCACATGTGCCCCGCACACACACAGATACATGCATGTGTATGTACTCCACATGTGTGTGTGTGTACATGTATATGGCACATAAATATAGCGCATTGTGTATGTATTGGCTTACATAAGCTTTGCGCTAGCCTCTCCGCGAGTTTCGACCGCTGTGTGCTCTCTCTCTTTTGCTCTGCCAGTGTGTGCGCCGCCAGCGTCGCTGCCTCTTTCGCGCTCCGCTCGTGCTTGCTCGCTCTCGTCCGCTGTCTCTCTCTCTCTCTCTATTTCTCTCTTTCTCTTTCGTTTTCTCTCTCACTCGCTCTCTCATTCAGGCTGTACCCATTGCACTCATGTGGCCGCTGCTGATAGCACGAAATGTGCATATGTTTATAAGAGCTGCTACACACACACACACACACACATACACACACACAGTCAGAGAGGCAAGTCATGTGTGTGCGGGAGCAGCCGCAGGACATACATAGCGGGACAGGAGACAATGTGAAGTGGGCGTGCAACGTCTGTGCACAGTAGTCAAAGGGCTACTCAGTCGTCGCAGTCGACAGCGCAGTCAGCGTCGCTGCTTTTGTTTCACATGTCCCATGGAGCTGGCCCCCCTTCCCCCGCTCCCCCTCTGCCATGTGTGGCACCTCCCTGCCCGGGCAATGCCCATTATAAGCCAGAGATATTCATTTGCTCTCCATTCTTCACATAGCCACTGCCATGGACCACTCCAGCGGCAGAGCCAGCGCCAGAGCGAGCTAGCGAATGAGTTAGTGAGCAAGGTGTAAGCAAACACACACCCACACACATACACACACACACACGCATACACACACACATACTTAGATGCGTGTGTGCGCTGCGCAAAGTCCTTCAATTAAAGATGCGGCGATATGGCGAGCGAGATGGAGCAAACGAAAGTTCAAAATGTGCGAAAAAGCAAAGCACGCACACGAGTGTCTGGGCCTGTGTGTGTGTGTGTCTGTCTGTCTGTATGAACTTTCGGCTGCTACTAATATTGTCGTCGTCAGCAGAGAGTGTGTGTGTAAGGAGGGGGGGGGGCAAGGGAGTCTTCCCATTCGAATAGTACGCAGGTCGAGTAATAAAACACGAAGCGCCATGTGAGACAACATGTGTGAGCCACACACACACGCATGCACACACACGCACACACGCACACTCGCACACACAACAACAAAATGGACAACGACAACGCAACATGTTCGGCCAGTAGCGGCAGCAATGTTGCTGCTATTGTTAAGCGTCGACGCAGCCGCGACTCGTGAGCGGCACGAAGTAACCCGATGACGACGACGTCGACAACGTCGACGCAGCTAACGACGATGCTGCTGCTACTGCCGACGCCGACGCTGCTGACGACCACACACATTCGATAGCCTTCGATGAGCAATACATTTTGCTTCCCATAGCTAGCGATGGGGGTAGCACACACACCCGCACACACACACACGCACACAGAGAGACGGGGAGAGCGACGCACACATGTGCGAGCAGGACATGCATATAGGCAGTGCCCACCCTCGCATATGTGCTCCGTCTGTGTGTGTGTGTGTGGATTCGTGTGTCTGCCATTGCTGTCAGTTCGCTGCGCTGTGCTCAGCTCGCGCTCTGCTCTGCCCACCACGTCCAACCACTCAATGACCTGACCAAGCCCAGCCTCCCCCCACAGATGCTGCTTTTCGGAAGGGTGCAGTCAACGTCGCTGTCGCTGTCACTGCCGACGTCGACGTTCAGCGAGCGAGGGTGGTTGCAGCTCGTTCGCTTTTCGTTAAATTAAATTGATGGCGACCACACATGACATGGCTGGATTGCCCTGGCCCGGCTAGTTGATTAGGCGCACACCCCTTTCCCTTCCCCTTCCCACTCTCTCACAGCATCTACCCTGCTGCTTCCCTTCGTCTCTCCATCCCCTCGCCCACTCACACACCCTTCGGAATGCGCATAAATTACGCTGGTGAGCGGCCATTTTGCCCATATGTGAGCAGATACACACACATGTGTCCCTGTCTCGCTCTCTGTCTCTCTCTCTGTCTCCCTCTGTCTCCTTCGCTGTCCCCTCCCCCCACGCACGACACGCGCCTGGCATGACCAAAGGATTTGCTGCAAGTGCTTCGACTATATATAAACTTTATATTTGTGCATGTACATGCGAGCTGCTTCCTAATTAAGTTCACACACTAGACACACACACACACACATACTAGGACATATACAGATGTGTGTTCTTGTGTGTTTGTGTGTGCAAATCGATTGCAATATGCTAATGGCGTCGCTTGCCAGAGCGCAGAACAAATGAACTGAAATTCGTACTGAAATGTGTGAGCGGTCCATGAATGCGTGTCTGTGTCTGTGTGTTCTTCTCTGTGTGTGTGTGTGTGTACGTGTATGTGTGTGTGTGTGTGTGGACACTCTCACGAGTCACGAGCCACTGCCACCATTTGGGCCAATACTCGCATGTGCCGAACTTTACTTCTCTGCGTAGTCTGCTTGGCTTCTGTACCCGGATCCGAACAACCCAAGTGTCCTCCCCCCCGTGCCACAATATACTCTTTCCCACTTCCCCTCTCCCCCCCCGGGCACAACATTTACTGCTCGTTTATCTTCGCTACTGCGCTCGACGAGGGCCCCTAAGCGTTGGGTGAGCTCGCACAGGTGGGGGTGGTTGCTCGGGAAGGAGTTGCCAAGTTAAAAGTCAATACATTTTGCTGACGTGTGGCTGAGTGTGTGTGTGTGTGTGCATGTGTGTGTGTGTGAGTGTGTGTATCTATGCAAAGGTACAGTTTTCAATTACGGCAGCAGTTCACAACTTTTGACAGCGCCCAAATTTGTATACAGCATTTTTCCGTTTTCCTCACAATTTGTCTCCTCTTTTTTTTAGTGTTGGCAAAGAAAAACGACATGTTAAGGAAAAGAGAAAGGGAAAGGGAGGGGGTAGGGATAGTAAACTATGGTTTTGCCATAAAACAATAGATATTGCTGGTTGACGTTGGTTTATTACCATCGATTTGTTGTGCAACAATTTGCTGCTCTTGCATTTTTCAATCTTTCCGATTGAAATTTATGTTGCTGAAACATCAACTTTGCAAACTCAGAACACTATATTGATAAATTAAATTTACAAATAGGTTAAAAAACTCTTTGCTAGTCTATAATGTATATAACAGGCAGAAGCAAGCATCTCCACAAGGAGTCTACATCTGCGTCAACAATCGAAACAATACATCAATTTTGGTCTGTATGAGCACATAGATCTCAGTGATTATAAAAGGTAGAACCATTAAATTTGGTTACCAACTGTCTTATTAATGCACGCAGATAGAGCTTACTCTAAAATTTGATTACGCCTCTTGATGCTCTTGTAAATAGAAAAAAAGTAATTGAAAGCGTTATATTAAAGCTAGAACTTGAATTTTCAATGAGAACAATATTAATTATTATTCAAATGATTTCGGGGATTGTTGAAGATTAGAAAATTCACTGAGAAGCAATGTTTCTTACTCATTGCCAAGAACTCTTGTTTGTTTACTTGTTTTTCTTCTAGAAATCAACTTTGCGAACTCAAAACTTTGACGAAACATACTGGTTTTCGTTGAAAATAAACTCTATCAACAACTACGATGCGGCTGGAAAGGCATTCAGAGAGAGTTAAACTGGTTATATTGGGCGAATATATAGAAGATATACCTCAAACTATTCCATTATTATCTGGTGCAGCCTATTTGCCTTTAAGTTGCCTCACCTCACACTTTCTCAGAGAAAGCAAAGTCTTCTACGTGAAATGACGAATTATAATCTTAAGTCTTTCCCTGCGTATTTGGCAGGGTTGTCAATCAATCAGAAAATTTAATTACGTACCTCCAGAACCGTGGAAACGTAACTGCCAGCCGGACCTCAATGCAAATGATATGAAAATTCGCAATGTGCATATCGTGCGAATTTTCCTTTAAGAAAACAAAGTGAACCCTTTGGCATTTATTGCATGTCGGGTGCTTTGCATGCGAAGGAAGGATACGGGATAAGGCAAACGGCACATGGGACTCATACGTGTGCGTACCATAGGGTGCCTGGGAAATATGCATACATAGTTCTATCGACGGGGTGGGGAGAGCGGGTTCGTTAGTATTGTCTCGAATCTCGAATGTCTTTTCGGGTCGCTCGCTCAGCGTCTTCGGCGTAATCAAATTACAAGCTCAATGCAGAAACCACAGGGCAAGAGTTCACCAGGGTGGAGTAGGGCCATGGAGGGTTGGCTAGGGCAGGGTAGGGTAAGATAGGGTAGCCTTGGGATCGGCTAACGGGGTGAACACATGTAAATTTAAATCGGCGCCCGACTTCAATTATCTCGCTCTGTGATGGATATGCAAACTGAAGACCAATCCCTCAATGCATCAAGAGTGGAAACTATTGCAGCCAAGACGGGTGACTGACTGACTGACTGTGTCTGTGTGTGTGTGTGTTTGTGGAAAACCCTTCGCTGCATGTGCGCCGCAATTAGAGAAAGGCGCATTTCATATGCGTCGTCCCTCGAGTCGAACTGGAAAAATTGCAATATGCAAACCGGCGACAGACAGCAGAGATCGGCAGACAGACCGCGCGACCGACTGAGACAGATGATGCCATTTAATTAAAATTCGAAAAAAGGTATAAATTTCCCTTTGAGCGCGATTGACAGACGATGTAACGGTTAACTGTAGCAGCCTGCGAGGCAGCTAACAAAATTATTACCCATGCAAATTGGGCAGCCATGAGGAGAGGTTGCCTCGCGACCCCGGAAGGGGTAGGAATGCTCGACTTTATACAATATATCTCGGTGTGTTGCAAGCGCTTGTGCATGTGTGAGCGGTTGCCTAGAATTATGTAACATGACACACGCAGCATAAACACCATACAAATTATTATTGTACTTCTCACCATATCGCACAGCCCGTATGCCATGTCCCACATGCCTCATGGCTCACGCCTCCTCGCAGTTTCCATATCCCACACCTTGCGCTCCACGCGCCACACTCCTCGTCCCGCATCGCCGTCACGAACCATCTGATTTATGCCATGCGGAATCTTCAGTCAGTTCCGTAACTAAATGTATGAGATAATCTCCCACTTCGACGGCGAATCGCATCACTCTTCAAATTATTCGAGACTGTATAATGAATACGTTGCCAAGGTTATTATAAGTGAGAGACAATCGGCAACCGAATCAACTTACTTACAAGTTAACTCAAGTAGGTCAGAGAGACAGAAAGAGAGAGGAGAGAGGGAGGCAGGCGGATAGAATAGTAATTAATAGCAACGATTCACATGAGAATTTGTAGGGAACTATTTAAACTATGTGTATGTATGACTAGTTTTGCACAGTTTTATAAATGATATTTTATTTTATATCAGTTCTCTTTTATTTTAAGAGTTAGCTATAGTATAATAATACTTGCTAATTGATTAGAGAGCACACAATTCCAGGTCTTACTTGTACATAGTAATCCTTATAAAGGTAAGTTTATCTTGTTTCCAGTTCATTTGATTTTAAATTAAATAATATTCAAAAATCGAAATATGGCAATAAATAAATAAAGAGAAAAGGTGCTAATGCATTCTATTGTTCAGTCTAATTGTTGCACATAATGAACTTGTACAGTACGATGGGTTTTATGTAAGATATACGTACACGTACATATGTGCGATCTAAATAGTTCCGACTTATGTGCAGCGTATACCAATATGCAGAATAGGTCTAAAACTGAGAAAATAGGTGCTAAAGGTGCTAATGCATTCTATTGTTCAGTCTAATTATTATACATACGATGGGTTTTATGTAAGATATACATACATCTGTGCGATCTAAATAGTTCCGACTTATGTATGTGCAGCGTATACCAATATGCAGAATAGGTCTAAAACTGAGAAAATAGGTCGCGTTGTAGTAGACTTTCCTGTGGATGCTGTTTGATATGATTTGTTTGATATGTTATAATTTATTGATAATGATATTGTATTGATATATGTAATTTATTGTGGAAATGTCTACTTCATTGCATTCCTGGCCAGAATTCATATAGGTACTCTCTGCTAGGGCATACATGTGAATATATGATATACAGAGAATGTGAAATTGACATAAGGCATGACTAACTTCAGACCGCTCTTCCATTATGGACAACCATCTCTCATCCAATCTTATCTCTCCCTTGAGTTTCCATATTAAATGTAGTCTATCGAATGAAAATTGTATCTTCAGAAAAGTATCTTTAGCTTCTAAAGCACTTGACTTTCATTTTGCGCATTTTCTCGATTAGCTAATAGAGAAATTGCCAGAGGAAGTGTCGCTTATCGCGAGGAGCGGATCGGATCGGATCGGATCACAGCGTGGCCTGAGAGTGAAGAGAGCTGCGCGGCATACTCGAGGACTTCATCACACATTGTCGCCTGTGAGGATCGATAACGGTAAATTTTGGGCAGAAAGGCAACGCAACAGCTGGAGGAACTAAATGAACTGAATGTGCTGCCCGCTGCGAGGCAGATACCGCGATATGTACGAGTTCGAGTCACCACCAGAGCAGGACGCACCAGGAGCAGGAGCAGGAACAGAAGCATCATCACGCTCGACGCTTCCTTGAAATTTAAATTATTCAAGTGGTATTCACGCCGGAAGAAATGCCTCCGAAAAATAAGAGTGAGCCAGAAAGAGACGGAGAGAGAGAGAGAGGGAGAATTTATTAAACTATTTGAAATGGGTTTCCGTTTTCGGGTAGTGCAGCAACCCTGCCTGGTGCGTCTCGAGTGTCCTCGTGCTCGGCAAACACTTCGCACTTTGCACTTGGCACTTGGCATAAATTACGCGTACAGCGGGGCGAGGTGAGGCGAGTTGAGGCGAATGATTGAATGCAACCGCCGCGGAGGCAGAAGGCAGTGGGCGTGGCCAGCCTCGTTAGCGGCCGACAATTGAAGGTCATTTAAAGCAGCAACAGTTGCTAGAGCAACAGCAACAGTTGGCGCCGCGTTAAGTATTTTAAAAACACGAGCTAAAATAAAAAATGGGGCAAAAAAGAATCAGCGCCATAAAAAAATGTTGTAGAAAAGAAAAGCGAAATGCAAATAGAAAAGTGCTGCCAGCTCCGGCTTTCCCGCCGGCGAGACTCTGGTCTGGTGGCACATCCTTGGCAGTCAAGTCTCAATTTGAATTTTAATTTTAAATGCCACAATTTTCCATCTATTTACAGCACGAGCGGCGCTTCAGTTGCCCATTGGCACAGTGGGTCTCAGTTGCATGAAAAGCCAGTAAATTAAATGTTAATTGATTGCGATTAATTGCAGTGCAGAGAGCATTCATATATTCATATAAAGATGATAGTTTGACATGAATGAAATGTAGAAACAGTGATCAAAAATTATACATAGATGTAATAGCAAAAAACTATGTATTGATGCATAAATTTAATAAATATATACATATATATATATCTCTCAATATAAATACATTCTATATTCATATTAAATTATAAATACTCATTACGAAACTTTGGTTAAATTATGTGCTTAAATTATTAAAACCTTGCAGAGGGTATATTAATTTAAGCAAGTACAATACTTTGTTACGTATCTGTAGAATACTTATCTGGCTCCATGAAGTATATATATTCCAAATCAACATTAACAGGGGAGAGGATTCAGCCATTTCTGTCTCAGTTTTAGAGCTATTTTAATGAAACTTGGCACACATGTTTCTTATTGCTACAAGCTGTAAATAAGTCGGAACATGTTGTATACGATCAATATATCGTATAGCTGCTATACAACCTATCGGCATATTTTTGTTGTTTCGCAATATATTGACACCAAATTTACTTCATCGGCCCTTTTTCTATTTAAGTATTATGTATATAAAATTTAAAAAGAATCGGACCACTATATGTTATTAAAATATATGTATGTATATAAAATGACTTGAGCACTTCAAAGTAATAATCGGTTGGAAAATATAAATATGTTAGATGAAAGATTTCTCTATTAGTTGCTGTCAGCGCATTTTAGTTAAATACTTTTGCACTGCATTGAGGACACTGTGCAGCTCAGTTCAGACATAACTACGAAATGTTTCTGCGTGGGTGGGTAGCGGTACAGGAGAGAAGGGGAGAGGAGAGGAGAAGAGGGGAATGCAGGCAGGCGTCGGCTGACACACCAAAAGTTGTCCAAGTTCCTCACACTTTACGCGCTTTTCTTTTCATGAATGAATTTTTCTAAAAAGAAAGAAAAAAGAAAGCGAGCGACACAACGCGACGCCGGCTGAAAGAAAGAAAGAAACAATAAAAGAATGCAGGACCAAGCAGTAAGGCAAGGACGAACGGCAAAGCGAAGCGTGGCTGAAAGAGAACGGAAAATAAGCACGCAGCACAAAGCAGAAGGAATACGTATAGAGGAATATATTTAAGTGTATATAGAAAGGAAGAGGGAGAAAGAGAGAGAGAGAGAGAGAGAGAGAGAAAGAGGGAGAGGAAGAGGGAGAGCTATATGAAGTCTGGCCGCAGTCTGCAGTGAGAGCATAATGAGTCTCTAATTGACGACATTGAGCCGGCAGCCCCCGTCGCCCCACGACACCCCTGCTGCCACTGTTTCCTCTGTTGAGGCCTCCCCCTGCTCCAGCTCTGCCCCTCCTTCTGCAGTCTGCACTGCCTGTTGTTTTTGTTGTTAGAAATAACGCTATGGATAATGTGAACGACACCTCCCCCCTCCCCCCCACTCTCACGTTCTCACACCGCTTGCCAGCACATTTTTTTCATCCATGACCTTTAGAGGGGGCGAAGCGGGGCGGGCCGGAATGGGTGGGTGTGCGACTGCAGACTGATTTATTTTCAGGCTCTTTCTGCCATTTTTATTATTATTATGATTATTTCCTTGGCTCGTCTCGTATTTGTTGTTGTTTTTCTTTCTCTCTCTTTGTATATCTCTCTCTTTCCCCCTCACCCGCGCAGTTTTCAAGGTCGCGTCGCAAGCTCTTTAATGCGGAAATGGGAAATGTAATGAAAAAGTTTTTATTTTTCTTGTCGCTTTGGCGCGGCGTGTTGCGGGTGGCAAGAGAGAGGAGGAGGAAAAAAGGCGCAAGAGACGCCATTTATTTCCGACGTTTTGTTTTGCCTCCTTTGTTCTCCCTCTCTCTCTCTCTCCCACTCACTCACGCTTTTTTTGCCGTCTGTGTTGCCATTAAAGCAAATAATTTCAAATGAGATAAGAAAGCGGCGGCAAAGAAAGAAGAGAGACAGAGATAGAGAGAGCGCGGAAAAAAATTGAGTGTGCAACAAGTTGGCAAGTTTTGCTGCCAAGTCGAAGTGAAAGTGGCGCCTGCTGTAGCGGCAGAGTGTGCAGGGAAGAAGAAGGGGGAGCGAGAGGGTTGCCGTAGTAAAATGAACTCATGAAATTGCAGAGTTACTCAGGCACTCCATAATTTATTAGCTGGTTTACTCTCGCGTCTGTGTGCAAATTCTTTTGCCAGCCTGCCTGCCTCCCCAGCCCCCTCTTCCGCTCCCTGCCTCCGCAGCCTCCCTCTGATTGTCTGTCTATCACAGTGCAGCGCCAAGTGGCGTGTGGCAAGTGGCGCCAGTGTAACAATGTCCTGCACAAGGGGGAAAACAAAGTTCAAGCATAATTAGTGCAAGGCGAGCGAGAGGGGGAGAGTGAGTGGAACGAAAGAGAGGGAGAACAAGTCAGTTAAAACAATCGAACAGGTAAAGTTGAAGTGAATCATTCACTCGCAATCAATCGGCATTAAATCTATTCACTTAGCGCTAATTAAGCTTCATTCATTTTAATTTGATTTCTTGGCGAAGATTCGGTTGAGAAGTCACGACTTATGGGTAAATTGTAGCTTGATATCAGGGTTAAATTGTTCATTGCTGAACTACAGATTTAATTGAGTTAATAAGTTAAATTATGGTATCCAATAAATTAGTTTTAAGACTTTAGGAGTGCGTCTGATACTTCATATAAGAATAATAATACACATTTAAGTTATGTTGTAAATGTCCTTCGTAATCAAGAGTTACTTTACATATTTACTGGATATACTTAAGAAAATTTGTAAACATTGTTCGTCTTTCTTCAATATTCCTCCCATTATTTTAAATTTACTAACAATAATACTCGAAAAACGCAGAATTAAAGGGTATAGCACTAACCGTTAGTGGTTTTTGTGATAATCTTAAGCATTCAATAACTAAACAACATTTTTCTTAAGTTTTAAAGAATGGATTGCGCCTTAATGTTCTCTAGAAAGTGTTATTTTGTGATTGTATAGCATACTTATATAAATTATTAACAGATATTCTTAAAAAAATATAACATAAAAAAAAAAAAATATATATATATGACTTAACGAATGTCTTTCTAAAAGTCATCTAGTGTTTTCTGGAGTTTTTTTCTTTATACGAGGGTCGTTTGATAAGTCCGTGACTTTTTGTATTTGCCGCGCACCTGCTCTAAATACAACACTGCTCCTGTCAGCAGTTATCGATTAACAGCTGACTGTAAAATTTTGAGAAAGCTGCGTTTCTTAGTTTGCGTTTTATAGGCATTGAAAGCAGACGATCTCGTGAATTTTAACGAAAATGGAAAAAAGTGAATTTCGTGTGCTAATTAAGCATTATTTTTTGCGTAAAAAATCCATCACCGAAACCAAGGAAAGACTTGATAAATATTATGGGGACTCTGCACCATCAATTTCAATGGTTAAGAAATGGTTTACTGAGTTCCGTTGTAGTCGTACCAGTACAAGTGATGCCGAACGTTCAGGTCGCCCAAAAGAGGTCGTCATGCCAGAAATCGTCGACAAAATCCATGGAATGATATTGGATGATCGGAGAATGAAAGTGCGTGAGGTAGCTGAGGCTGTAGGCATCTCAACTGAACGGGTACATCACATTTTACATGAATATTTGGACATGA